>JAGIQG010000015.1:30234363-31434363 GCA_024679065.1 Sphyrna mokarran
AGTTAATCTTAATTGCCTGACCTTGGACTCATTTAGAAGTTGGAGGTGAAAGTATGCCCAATATTACTGTGATTTTAAAAATGTCGAGTTGCATCCAGGTACACTCCCAATTTCATTTGAATCGTTCTAAATAAAATCGGTGCAATTGAGAAATAAACAAAGCCCAAGGAAACACTGAACTCACTGATATTTCTTTTGTCCTTAAAATAGAGTAAAATTAGCCCATTTATAGTGATACCAAAGTTGTAGTAAAGTGAAGTGAAATTAATGTATTATTGCAATTGTGTATACAAAATAAATTACTATGCAGTGAAGTTGTTGCATTGGACAATTTCCATTTAATTTTTTTGAAAGCTAACCTTACAGTTCGTGAATATTGCTTCATAATTTGTTATGAGGCAATGTTGTTTCTGCCTAAAATATGTTGAAAGTTTTAGAAATAGTCTATGTCTTAATAGTTTAACTTTTCTCTAATGTGTTGTTTGATGAACCATAACTTCAACATAAGTACTGTAGAATCTGTACAGTACAGAAGGAGACCGTTTGGCCCATTGAGTCTGTACCAAACATAATCCCACCCTGGCCCTATTCCCGTATTTATCCAGCTAATCCCCTGACACTCGGGGCAACTTAGCCTGGCCAATCAATGTAACCCGCACATCTTTGGATTGAGGGAGAAAACTGGAGTACCTGGAGGAAACCCAAGCAGACAGTGATCCAAGACCAAAATCTGGGTCGCTGGTGCTATGAGGCATCAGTGCTAATCATTGTGCCACCATGCAGCCCATCTGAGACCTTTTGCTTGACTCTCTTCTTTCATGATGACCATCCTTGCCAATTATAGATTAACAATTTGATACTGAATTTAACTTGTTAACCAAACAAATGTAAAGATCTAAAACCAGTGCATATAATCCTCCAAACAGTAATGATGCCTCTGATTTCGGGAAGGTGACATTGGTGATTATTGATTCCATGGCCCAGAGCTAATTCTTGTGCTTAAACTTAGCACCACAGGAGAGAATGAGAGAAGAAGTGACTCCTGCTGTAAACCAGCTCTCAGCCATTCATCTCATTTCTTTCTAAAACTCTTGAGCTTCTCCAGGACTCATTCTTATCTTTTTATAAAAGGCACAGGCATGAGAAACCTGGTTTCTGCTGGTCGGGAAATCTAGGCTTAGGAGTATAGCCTAAAACTTAGACCTCCTTTTCAAGACCGAAGTTAGGAAACCTATCCAAACACAAGGGTGGAAAGAACACTGATGTTTGTCAGTTATAACTTTAAAGCTGCAATTTAGATTTTTGTAATCCAAGGGTATTGGATTAATCAAAGGTGGGTGTTTGGATTTCAGTTACAGATTGGCAGGAGGACAAATCAAAGCTCCAGAGGCTAAATGATCTTCTGTCCTATGATCTTGAACCTGAGTCCATGTTTTGGCAACTCCTTATATTTTTCCCAGGTTAACGTGCATATTCATTAAGTTCATTTACACAAAATTTACAAGTGCAAGATTTTATTTTTAAACTTAAACTTCAAATAGACATTGACAATGTCAGACTGTTGTCTAAGTTTTTTTAAGATTAAGCTATGGCCAGTGAAGAATTGATACCTTCAGGGAGAAGAGCGGTGAAACCATTATTTAAAATACTATTTGTGGAGACTCCTGAGTTGTGATTTTCTTTTCTCCTTTTCCAAAGCAATTTTTAAATTTGTAAATTGAATGCAGATACAATTGCATTTTTAGGTGTACATTCACAAGTAAATTCTGCGCTGACAACCAGTTCCAGTGAACCAGTTCAAGAAACAGTAATCACAACAGACTTAAAAGAAGCGCAAGATGAAAACAGACCTTCAGGAACTGGTAATGTTGAAGTGCACCATCCAAGGTCTTCAGATCCTGAGCAAAGTTTGAATGCAAGAAACAGTGCTGAACAATACATGTGGGTTGAGACAAGAGAAAGAAGATATTCTGAAAGCGAACCAAGGAGCAGAAGCAGTTCTATGAACAGTGCTATTAGTGTTTTTAGCCATGTAACAACTCCAGAACAGCAGGTTGGAGCACATTCCTCAGCCGTGGCATTAACAAAGATTCCAGATTCCTCAGAAAGGTTCAGGACAATAAATATGGAAGAATTTAACCAACAACTTGTTGTTGTTCCTGTAAAAAAGAAGAAAAAACGGAAGCAAGGTATTTTGCAAGTAACCATTTGCTTTATTAGCCTTGATCTTATCAATTTCAATAATTGGTAGTATAGAATTGGATTCTTGGTGAGTAAAAAATCATGCTTTCAAAACCTTTTTGTCCTGGACTTATTAGGAAAGATTCGTAAGAACATCAATTCAAAGGGATCAGCAATTTATTTTGCATGAGAAGGGAGTGCTGATTGGTTGTCAAGTGGACTCTGATAGATAAGTTGTCATGGAGAATGCACCAGGGAAAAGTTAACTGCCAACTGTGTTTTAAATTCAAACCAGATAGCTTGACTCTGAGGTATTGCAGTGAGGAATGAATCAAAAGCCGTTCCCCCAAGCTTTTGTTTGGTTGAAAAGATGCTCCTGTGTGAATATAAGTAGCTTGCAGCACACATACGTAAAAGACATTGCAAACCTGACTGATGATCTTAAATTGGTTTTCTGTGTAATTCTTAGCACAATCAGGATTGTTTAGCTGGTGCTGCCCAGTTGGGGAATGTCATAAAGCTGGATGTTATATTTTAAATTTTGCAAGCGTAGGCTAGCTGAGTACTGTCAGTAATTTACGTATTGTAAACAGCCATTAGAACATGCTGCCTCTATTTGATACAACCCCCAATTATTGGGGTATCAGACACATAAATCTGGCATCATGCTGAAATATATACACTGTTACTCATTTGTGTGTTTTTTTTTTTTGGTTTGACAATAACATCCTGTTAACGAAGAATATCACACATGTTACTACTGCCTAGTAAGTGTGAAACTGCCAGCTTCACCTGTTGCTGAAATTTTGAGGCATTTTGCCCTTCCAGACTAATTTGAGATAGATGGGGTGCTTTTCAGGCCCAGTGGCATTGGGTCATTTGATGGGCGCATGATATATAATGAGTGATGATATGATCAGCGTAGCCATTATCCCACAGGGTGAACAAGTTTTTCACATACTTCGGTAAAGGGTTCCTTCAACTTTGCGAAGACCATAGAGGACGCTCATATTTCAATAGCAATGCTGCAACCATATGCTCATTTGACATGCTGGCCTATTAATCAGTATGCCAGTTTAGGAAGCCATGGATATTTCCACTATGTGGCTACATCACAGCCATCTAAATGTATCACCATTATTTGAATCGATTATTTTTTGAACTCAGCAATTCATGCATTTGAGTTCAGTTTCAACATCAAAGGTGCCTCAATTTATGGTGTTGCCATTGTATTCCCTCATAAACATCTTTCACGGTTTCCACAAGAAGTCCATCTTTGATGGAATGACATTGAACCTCCTGCACTTGCAAGTTTCCGATACAAAGATGATACATTGGCTATTTTAGACTTTGAATGTGAGAACTTCCTTACATACCTTAATGGCCTCCTTTTGAAATGGAATAGTTAAATGAGCTTCCTTTTTACAAATGCTAGTTGAGAAATCTGCCAGTGCGTTCTTTACTAGTGTCTAAAGCAAGCCTACCTTCACAGGTCATTATATGTGCTGGGTTTCCTACAGTTCCACACACTGAGAGATTTGACCTTTGTAGGCAATCTCATAAATAGGGCCTAAGCCATTTGCTCACTGTGCAAACTTGATGCTGAAGTAGGGCATATCAAAGCCATCCTGTGGCATAATGGCTACTGTGATCAGACAACTAATCACTGTATATTCTATAAATTCACTTTCCATCCTGACAAATATTCAAAGATTTGAGCACCAAATGAAGCTATCTATTTCACATTGCTATTATGTTGTACCAACACGAATGATATTCTCCACTAACAGTTGCTGCTGTCAAGTCAGAAAGGCGTCATGCCTATCTCACAAATGAGTAATATGGTACATGAACTTCAGTGTCAATATGATGCCAATTATCTGGGTCACATGTCCCAAAGACTGTTAGGGGCAGATTGTATCAAACAGCATTATCCCTTCAACTGTTCACAACTGGCAAGTTGCCAGCTGTACCCAATCTGCTTGTACTTACGAAACTCAAAACAAGTGTCCAACATTAGATGTAGTCTGTGATTGGATAGCAGTTGCCAAACAATCCTGATTGTGCTAAGAGTTACACAGCCAGCTAATTTAAAATTATCAGCCAGAGTCACACTTGGCTGACTTGCACTTGCTATAAACTACGTGTGTTCACATGTAGGGCCTTTTCCATTGCATATAGAAGGAATATGCCCAGGTACCGAGCCTTCTATAACTAAACAAAAGCTTGGGGGACAGCCGTTCCTTGGTTCATTCCCTACAACAATGCTTTGACCAATTGGAATGGACCTGCGTAGTTTGAATTTAAAGAAAAACTTGGCAGTTAACAGTTACCAAGTGCATTCTCCATGACAACGCCTTACCAATCAGAGTCTACTTGCCAACCAAACAACACACTCTTCTCTTTCACTGTTCCCTTTACAATTGATATTCTTGAGAATTTGTCCTGTTAGTGCCAATAAAAACATGGCAGCATATTTTTCAGCAATTTCAATGATGTAAATTTGGGGGCATCTAATTTAAATGCACAAACCCCCATACAATATTTCAGTGACAATCTCTTTCAATTAATACTTGGTTATAACAAAGCACAATCGTAGTAGCTAAATGTGTTATCACATTATGTTGATCTGATTTCCTGTTTCCGTCCCTTTTCTTTTCGCCCTCCCATCAAAATGTCTTGTATTTTCAATAATTATATGTTATCTCTTGTACAGCAAGTTCTGCATCAGAAGGCAGTCAGGTAAAATATGAAATTGACTGTTCCACTAGCTCCCAGAGTTCAGAGCCAGCACTTCTGAGTGACTTTGCTAATGATGGCTCCACAACCACACCTTGTGACCTGTCTGATCAGTTGAGTCTGTTGAGCGGCAGCCTGGACCACTTGACCACCGATTCTCCTGAACAAGAGAGCCAAATTAGTACAGAGTTGAATATTCTTTTACAAGAAGAGAATAGTTCCAGTCTTTTTGACTCCAAAAAATGTCCTGAATCTATATCGTCATTACGTGATGATCATCTACCTTCAGACTGTTTGCCAGAATCTTTGAAGATTACAAATGTGGTGAATGAAAAGACCTTTTCTTCTAAATTGTGCTTTACAGAATGTTTAGACCCTGAATCTTCTGTTAAATTGGAAATCTTAGGCGGTGACTGCAATGAAAATGAAGATTGCAGAGACGAGGTTTCTGTGTCAAATTGCTCTGAACCAGTAATTGAACTGCAAGATAATTTAAATGGTACAATGTTGAATGCAGCTTGCATTAGTGAGCCACGTGAATTAAGATCTCAAGATCCAGAAAGTAATGAATTGACCTGTGGGCTAAATTTGCAAGAATCTTTAAGTGAAAGCTCGGAGTCTTTCCTCGATGAAAGACATGCCCTGCTGATGAGAATTCTTTCACCGGACAAAGATCCGATCAAACGAGAGAACAAAGTTTTTTCGCAATTGTATTTTTCATACAATGAATCACATTTATTAGATTTGACTGAAGATCCACAAACTTCTGAAACTGTTTGCCTTGTTGATGACAATACCACAGAAAGTAAGAATGTCCAAGCACAACTTTCATCATCCAGTGATGATGAAGATATTTATGCTCATGGAGGACCCCATTCGTCATTTGAAACCAACATAACTGAACTCTCTCTCAGTTGCAACGCTGAAAAATCACTAGGTTCAGTGCTTCAAGAACTGAATGATTCTGCTTCAGATGAAATGGAACTTTTAAAATCGGATCAGGTGAAGCAAAGATTAAGGATTTTTCAAGCTATTGTCCAAGCTTCAATTTAACAGATTTATTTGATATCACAAGCTTTCAGAGCGTTGCTCCTTCATCAGGTGATAATCGGGTCATTTGTTATCACTCCAAAAGCTTGTGATAGTAAATAAACCTATTGAATATTAACTTGGTGTTGTGAGACTTCTTTCTGTGCCCATCCCAATTCAACATCGGCGTGTCCACATCAAGCTTAGAATTTATGAGCTTAAAGTTAAAGTTATTTATTGTCATATATACGATTACACTCACACTGCAGTGAAGTTATTGTGAAAATTCCCTAGTCGCCACATCCTGGCACCTGTTTGGATACAGTGTGAGAGAATTAGCGTGTGGAGATGGATAACACGAGGGGACGTAGCTCTAAATTAAGGGGTGGTAGTTATAGGACGGATATTAGAGGTGGGTTCTTTACTCAAAGGATAGTAAGGGTGTGGAATGCCCTGCCTGCAGCAATTGTGGACTCGTCAAGCTTAAGGGTGTTCAAATGGTCAGTGGATAGGCATATGGATAGCACTGGAATAGTTTAGGATTTGTCCTAAAGTCCCGAAGGGCCTGTACTGCGCTGAAATGTTCTATGTTCTAATTGAGCATGGCCAATGCCCCTAAACAGCATGTCTTTCAGACTGTAGGAGAAAATTGGAGCACCCGGAGGAAACCCACAAAAACGTGGGGAGAATGTGTAGGCTCCTTCCAAACAGTGACCCAAGCCGGGAATCAAACCTGGCTCCCTGGTGCTGTGAAGCAGCAGTGCCAACCACTGTGCCACCATGCCTTTGCTTATATATTTTGTTACTCAGTTATTACGATCATTGTTCTTTAACATTTTCTGAAAGATACTGACAGATAAGCAGTGCAGAGAGCTCTGATGTCAGTAACAAAGGTTTTTGAGATATATTTATCAGAATTCAGTGAATCCATCACTAACTTCAACACAGACTGTAAAATTCTTGTTATTGCATTTGACACACATTTTGGAAATGAGGATTTAGCTAATAGGCCTTAAAGAGGAAAACAAAATCAATGCAAATTCATTGACTTGTTTCTTATTATCTTGTGTTGATAGTTTGCTGAGAGCTGGATGGGTTACACTGGCCCTGGGCATAGTATCCTCAGCCTGGTAGTTTCTGAGAAGCACGTCTGGTGTCTAGATTACAAGGGTGTGTTGTACTGTACCCCTTTTCATGGTACAAGTTTGCGGTGGCAGAAGTTTGAAGATGGCGTTCAGCAGGTGGCAGTATCGCCATCAGGTCAGTAATGATACAGTGGCCAAAGCAAATTACTACAGATGCTGGAATCTGAAATGAATCAAACTGCTGGAAAATCTCAGCGGGTCTGATGGCATCTGTGGCGAGAGAGAAAAGGTAACATTTTGAGCCTGAGTGGCTTGTGACTCAAGCCTTAACTCCATTCTCTTTCCATTAGATGCTGTCAGACCTGCGAAGTACAGTAGTCTTGTTTTGACATGATCTGCATTACCATAGTAATTATACAGCTGGATTTCTAAGCATTAAGTAAATCTTCTATTTGTTCAGCTTTCCTGTAAATTTCTAATGGAATGTATGTTATAAACACACAAGTAATAAAATCTGTGCTATAGCTTATAAGGAGGGTTAAGACGATAATTGCACAATGAACACAGATTCTCTGTATATTACTCCTGTGTCTTATTTGCAAAACATAAATACTTTAAACTAGAACTTGTAAAACCTGCTGTGTTTTAATTTTGGACAACTTTGGGAATTATACTGACTTTGTAAAACACAGGTGTGCTGTTGTGGAAGATCGAACAAAAATCGAGCAAAGCTTTTGCTTGTGGTAAAGTAACGATGAAGGGGAAGAGACATTGGTATGAAGCCTTACCAAATGCGGCATACGTTGCTTTAAGTGATGACACTGCCTGGATCATCCAAACCAACGGCGAACTCTATCTGCAAACAGGTATTTCAAAGAGATGTTTATTATTGTAACACTATGGTTGCAGCAGAAAATGGTTCTAGAAGTAGGTGTCAATTAATAATTGTATTTTCAATTAATTCCACATTTTTCCATAGTTGCTGAATTGTTTAATTGCACAGATTGGCAGCAAACAAAATAAGACTTGAATTTATATAGTGCATTTCTGTAAAAACTCTGGCTGTAAGGACTATTAAGACACCCTATTAACATGCATTTGAAGTGGTAGTTACTGCTATAAGATAGAAAAATTAAAAAGATCATGTTGTAGAAGGAAATGGGGCTTACAATTTAAAGAAATAACCTTACTGGGTTACAGCATGATTATAATGCAGAGGATTGGGACAAATTGGATAACTCTCTCAAAGAGTCAGGACAAGGATAATGGGTGAATGTGCCAAATGATTCTATGAAAGTGCGGTACACATAATATTTTTGTCTAATAACTGTGTTTCCTGGAGTGATTTCAGTCTAGACCAAAATTGTAAGGAAAGCTTGAGCCTACCCATCTAGTTCAGACCCATCTTTTACCACTAGTAGAAAATACCGCAGGGAATAGGGTGGCATATTGGTTAACATTGCTGCCTTACAGCACCACGGACCTGGGTTCAATTCTAGCCTCCGGTGACTGTCTGTGTAGAGTTTGCATGTTCTCCCAGTATCTGCATGGGTTTCCTCTGGGTTCTACAACTTCCTTCTCACTCCAAACATGTGCATGTTTCGTTGATTAGCCATGTTAAATTGCTGTTTACTGTCAGGGGACTCACAAATTAAATACTTGGGATAAAGGGATAAGGCCTGGATGGGATTGTGATCAGTTTAGACTCGATAGGCCAAATGTCCTCTTTTGGCACTGTAGGGATTCTATGAAAAAAGAGAAATTATTTGCCTCATATTGGAAGAATTGTTTGGAAAGAATACTTGCTTTAAATTAGAAATGTTCAAAATATCCTGAAGTGAGTTAGAACTAAATACTAATTAGGAGAAAATAATCATTACTTCTAAACTTCCTATAGTTTATTTTCCCTATCTCCATACTCATCACCATACCTTTGTTTTAGATATACTTTTGATAAGAGCAAATCTTGACCAATACCAAATCACCACTTCCATAGAATCCCAAAATGAATTCGTAGTATCAACAACCTGTGGAATGCATCACCTAATGGCCACATACAGCCACCATTGGACATTTAATCTTGTCAGGAACCCTCCTTTTCCCAGCTCAATGGCATTGAGGAAAATTATTATGTTCATAATACTGATTGACTACAACTAATTCAGCATTATAGTTACACACTTCACTTCTCATAATCACTTTAACTCTTACTGTTCCTTTTCTCCAATTGAATTTTCTGCACATTTCAAATTGATCTGTAGAAAATCACAGAAAGTTGAATCTCCACCAATTGCTACTTTCTTCTAATCCTTTCTCGCCATGAGATTTCAACTCTTCAGATTTTACTATCTATATTTTATGGCTTTGTTTTAGTGAATGGCAGTGTGCATTATGCCAATACAGTCCCATGAACTTCATGGATAGCTGTAATTTGACGTGCCCATCCAAAAATATTTAAGATAAAAGCTACTAGCGTCATCCAGTTACTATTTAAAACTGGTTAAACAGAACATGTTGATCGTGGTGTCAATGTGCATGTTACTAGAACGATAAGCTATGTTGGCAGCTGGCAGTACTAAGCTACAGAATAGATTGAAATATTATATTTTCAAGGGAAAAGTAACTGGGAATATTGCGTGCTAAATACGTGAGCTGGAACTTTCCAACCATTCACTTGGCAGACTCTTCTGGTCTCACCGATGGCACAGTTCCACTATGGGTTTCACGGCACTGAGTGGAGAATATGAGTTTCACAGCACTGAGGGGAGACACCAGTACTGGTGAAAATGAGTTGTTCAATTGGGACGGCCTTCACTGGAACCATACGGGCTTGGTGTTCTGGCTAGTTGTATAACTAGGGTAGTAGAGAGAGCTTTGGACTAAACAGTGGGGGTCGGGTTGTGTGAGTGGAGATGTAGTAAACCAAAAAGTAACAACGAGGTGCTAGACAGGGTAGCAATTTGGGTAAAAATAACCAGAATGTGACAAGAAGGGACAGAGCTTACATAAGACGAGGCCAGAGATTGCAAAAGTAGTCAAAGAAGAGTTAAAGGCTCTATCTGAACGTGAGCAGCATTCTTAAGAAAATGGATGAATTGTTAGCAGTGATAAAAATATGCATAATCTGATTGTCATCACAGCAAAATGGTTGCAGGGTGACCATAGATTGGACCTTAATATTGAAGATTGTTATTTTAAAAAGATAGGAAGTTGGGACAAAGATGGTGAGCTATCTCTGTTAATTAAGAAGATCATTATTACAGTAGCGAAAGATGACCTTGCTCAAATGAGCAAGATGCAGAATCAGTTTTGCGTAGAGATAAGAGATAATTCGTAGGCCCTCTAAAAACAGTTGCACTGTAGGTCAGAATACGTAAATAAATAAATGTAGCATGTAAGAAAAATAGCACAATAATTGTGGATAACATTAACCTAACTGTAGATTTGATGAACCAGATTGGTGAAGGTAGCCTGGAAGTTGAGGTCATAGTGTCTCTCTTCAAAATAATGCTATGGGATCTTTTACATCCACCTGAGCAGGCAGACAGAACCTTGCTTTAATATCCCATCCAAAAGATGGCACCTTTAACAATGCAACACTCTCTCAGTACAGCATAGAAATGTCAGCCTTGATTTTTGTGCTCGAGTCCTGGGATTGCGCATGAACCAAAAGCTTTGTGTTTCAGAGGCAAGAGTGCTACTAACTGCTGTCACCTAAATGTTCCAACTCTCCCTTCGTCCCTGACAGATATTTAATTACTTAACAAGTCCACTCACGTAGCAGTGTAAAAGTTTTCTAGCACTTCCTGGTTGAGAGTTCTCAATCATTTTCACTTTTGTGCTGGTCGTCTTCCTTCCTATGAATCGTGTACTTGATGGCTAGTACAGTCTATCCTTCATTACAAAGATGACCATATAATTTCCATTAGTGTTTATTAAAGCTCTTAATGTTCAAAGGCGCAAGGAATAAATGTAGGAGGGAATAAACAAAAACACTTGGAATAAAAAGTAAACTGAAGTCATTTGATTTTAGCTCCATGATGGTGAAAGGATAGTATTATGTTAAATCAGGATGGTGTACGACTTGCAGGTGATGGCATTCTTTGTGTCTGCTGGCCTTATTGTTCTAGTTATAGAAGTTAGGGATTCAGAAGGTGCTATCTAAGAAGCCTTAGGGAATTGCTGCAGTGCATCTTGTAGATACAACACACCACTGTCACTATACGTTGATGGTGAAGGAAGGGAATGTTTAAGATAGTGGATAAGGTGCTGATCACACAGACTTCTTTGTAATATGTAGCGTCGATCTTCTTGAATGTTAATGGAATTACTCTCAAGCAATGGAGTGTTACATCACACACCTTACTTACACTTTGTAAATGCCTGGGAGGTGAGTTACTTCAGGATTCCTAGCTTGTGACCTTCTGTTTTATCACTTTGTTTATATTGATACATGCAGTTCAGTTTCTGGTCAATGGTAACTCTGAGAATAATAATGGGGGGATTTAAGCAATGTTAATGCCATTGAATCTCAAAGGAAAATGTTGGAGCTGCACTCATGGTCTAATGCAGAGTATTCCATCACAATCCTGACTTGTGCCTTGTAGATGATGAATAGGCTTTGGAGAGCAGAAATGTGAGTTACTTGTTGCAAAATTCCCAGTCTCTACTCTACCTTGTAGCCACTGTATTTATATTGATGAGTCCAGTTGAGTTTCTGCTCAGTGATAACTCCAAGAATGATGGTGCGGGTTTCAGCGATGATAATGCCATTGAATGTCAAAGGAGTGGTTGGAGACTATCATTGCCTAGCATTTGGGTGGTGCAAATGTTACTTGTTGTTTATCAGTCCAAGCCTGAATATTGTTGAGGTCTTGTTGTGTGTGAATACAGGCTGCTTCAGTATTTGAGGAGTAGTGAATGGCTTTAATCTACTACAATTATGGGTGAATATCTTTATTTCTCACTTTATATTGCAAGCTGAAGCAGCTGAATTGGCTCGTGTGAAAATATCCCATTCTATAATACTCATCTTCATGTTGAGCACAAAGTTCACCAAAGTAATGTATTAAAGATGTGTTCTAACTCTTGCACTTATATTGGATACGATACCCTTTATTTTTCAAGTTGTACTATTTGTTTCCTTATGTAATACAGGCTACAATTCAAAAATGATGTCTTCAATTAGTTCTCATATTGGGTATTGATGTAATTTCATCAAATGTCCTTAGTGATTTTCTTCCTCTTATCCTTTTTCTCTCTTTTTCTTCCTTCTGTTTTCTCTCTTGCTTTTCTTTAGATCACTGTTCTTTTAGTTGTAACTGGAAGTTTACATTTCCTTTTACAGGTATTTTGTTTATACAACAGCCTGACGCGTAAAAAGCATGAAGAAAAATAGGTAATGTTTTATAATGTGTACCATTTCTACCATAGTATATTTAATATATTTGTATTCCTGTATCTTTAGGCCTTAGTGCCGATCGACCTTGTGCAAGAGCAGTGAAGGTGGAATGTCCTTATCCATTAGTGCAGATTACTTCCAGGAATAATGTGGTGTGGGCACTGACAGAGCAGCGTACAATTCTCTTCAGAAATGGCATAAGTAGCTTTTGTCCAGAGGGAGAACTTTGGATGTCTGATATTGTAAGGTAGGCAGATTTTTTGTTGTATGAAGTGTTGTTCTTTCGAATAGTTTCTGAAAACTTTTATTTTAAATATGTTTTGATTTATCTTCATGATTCTAATTTTCAAACCATGATTTTGTTCCATACTCAAGCAGTAATCATTTGAAATCATGTCATGGTGTTTGCAGTAAGTTGTTATTTGAACAACGACTTTTTAAACTTCAGTTAGTAACCGTTTGGAATGTCAGAAATGTGGTGCAACACTCTTTATCAGCATTTAGAGCTAATAAACTCTCTTTCAGATGACCTACATAAACTTAATGGTTCAGTTTTTGCAGCTGCAATGCAGAAAATCTTGTCATTACTGTAAAACCCACTAACTTCTGGCATCCACACATGCACAGTTAAATACAGGAAGGCGAGGGGGATACACTAGTAGGGGGCAGACCTGAAGGACAGATTGGAAAAGGGGGCCTGTGAAGTAAGCAACTCCATTTTCCTCCAGTTAGGAAATGGTCATTAATTGGCCACTTAAGGGCCTGACGTGAGGCCGGATAAGGTACCCAAGTCTTTGTTGTGTCATCCATTAAATTGTGACCAAGTCAGGGGTGGGCTGGCGAAAGCACCTATGAAAATTTGTGGCTAGCCCACAAGGGGACCACAACATTATGCTCGTGAGAAGTCACTGATTCATCATGAATTTAAACCATTTACATCTCACTGAAAATGAATGAAAATGTTAAGAATTGCTCAATCAGGTGTAACTCTGTACTCAGCATGGTGATTGCTGCATAACCTCTCTGGTACTGAAAAATTAATTTTATAAATGTAAAGCTTCCATTTCCTTAAAAAGTATTGAAAAAATTCAGATTTTAAATGAAGTAATCTTCTTCTGTTTAAAATTTTCACTTCCCATGTTTATGTATTTGTTCCTATCTTTATTTAGTGCAATTATTTTGATATGATTCAATTCTCTGTATTTTACTGCAATGTATATGGGAATTCTTCACTGTGATTGGCAGATCAGTCTGTCACCCTGTTATTGGATGCCTCACATCCTCTATAACTGGTTCCAATTTGGAACTGTTGGCAGAGATAAGAAAATCTTCCCTCTGGGCCTGAGAGGAATTTGTGGACAACTTTTTCAAGATCAGTGGCAAACATGTTCCCTTTGACGCTTAACTGCAAAATTCAGACCATTAGAATTTTACTAAACTTTAAATACCTTGTGAAACTTCCCTTTTCCTCAAAAAGCTCTAATCATTGAAATCATAGAATCCGTACGGTCCAGAAGGAGGCCATTCAGCCCATCGAACCTGCGCCAACAACAACCGCACCCAGGCTCTTTCTCCCGTAACCCCATGTATTTACCCTGCTAATCCCCCAACACTAAGGGTTAATATAGCATGTTCAATTAACCTGACGTACATCTTTGAACTGTGGGAGGAAACTGGAGCAACTGCAGGGAAACTCATTTAGACACAAGGAGAATGTACAAACTACACACAGACAACGACGCAAGACCGGGATTGAATCCGGGATCCTGGCGCTGTGAGGCAGCAATGCTAACCGCTGTGCCACAATGATGAAAATGTCCATCTTTACCCTGCACTCCATTTTTTCTATTGAACGATTGCCAGCATCCTAGCATTACATGACCATTTGCTTCAAATAGCATTTTCAAATAAAAATGGGTAGGATGTGACAGATATTGGCTTTAGTTACCATAGATTAATATTTGAAAATGTAATTTAACTTGAACCAATCCTTTATTATACTTCTGATACTATGGTTCATGTGTGGACCACTTTGGGCCGAAGGGCCTATCTCTGTGTCATAAATTCTAAGAGACTGCTAAAGATTCCAGGACACTGTTCAAAAGGACAATTTTCCCAGTCTCCTGACCTACATTCTTCCCACTAAGGCCAACATCAAAAACTGATTAATTCATCATTAGTGCATTGCTGTTAGCTCTTGCTGGGCATAAAATTGTTGCATTGTCCTGAAAAATGCTTCACTGTGTGCTGTAGCACTTTGAGATTTTAGAGAGATGAAAATAAGATGCTTTTTCTGTCAAGTCGTCCTAAAGATTTCTATCATCTGATTAGTTTAGCAAATGGGCATAATGTAAACCATGACAGGTTTATTTACTGCTTCCAGCAAAACAACAAGTCACTCTGAAAGAACTGATTCATCACAATAGGAGGAATCTTAAATGTGTACAAAGCAGTGAGTAATTTGCATTTAAAGTAAACTGCTGTTAGCATTTACACACACAAACAGAACATGCTTGAGAAACTCAACAGATCTGACAGCACCTCTGGAGATAGTGTGGAGCCAGTATTTTGAGTCAGGATGACCCTTGTCAGAGCTCAGTTGCTCAGGGCCACTGCTGGCATCATTCCCTTGCACTGATTCTCAAGGATTTATTTGCACGCTTCATTGTTGTACTTGCTTTTACAAATGCAGTTTGGAAGTTGACATTAATTCTGTTGTTATCTATCTGATCAAGAAGTTATCTATCTGAATAAAAAGTAATATTCTTCCTTTTATAGTGAAAGGCAGATGCTAGAGTCAGTGTGTATAGCATTGGGAGACCAGCAGACAGTCTGGGCTTTAGACACAAATGGCAACCTCTGGTTCCGCACAGGCATCTCTTCAAAGAAACCTCAAGGTGAAGATGACCACTGGTGGCAGGTAAGAACTTAGTGTGCATTGTAAACATGTTAAATAACTACTACTTTCAAATGCCTTTTTAGTTGGCCATTTGTATTGTTAATGAAGCAATGAATGGGAATAATTCTAATCAAGAAGAGAGCTTTGTGATCCTGTAAGAGATTTGCAACTTGTGTTGTAAGTTTTTGCTGACACCTTAAGTCATGACAATTAAATCTTATGGAGTTTTGAATGTTGGTGAATGTGAGAATCTGATCATTCTCTTTGGTTCAGGTTAGATTTTAGAAAATACTATCTGCAGAGTTGGTGAATGTGAAAATGCACAATGATGCAGTGATTGCTTGGCTGATCTTGCATAGTTATAATGGATTTGCATTTACTGTAAAGAAAATTATGACCACAGCAGATGTCAGTTGCTGAGCAAACTAAATGCCAGAGGGAAACTTGGCTTTTCTTTTTGTGTTCTGAAAACTAGAGCAACAAAGTTGCAGCAAGAGGTCTGGTAACACTTTTAGGGTTTAAAAAAGTAAAAGGTTTAATAACAAGAAGAAAAGAAAACTTACACCCATGATCATAGTCATACAGTGAAAAAGTAGTCTTACAAAAATATTCCCCCAAAAGATTCTCTATTTGTTCTGACCCACAATTAAACGTCTTCCAGGCACACGCCCCCTCGTAGATTTTTAACTATAAAAATTCAGTTATGTTACTCAGGGTAAAGCTGCTATACCTGTAATAAATTCATACCACACGATCTCTCAAACTCACTTCTACTCTACTGTGGAAATCCAAGACTTCAGAATAAGACTACTTTTTGCAGCCAGGACTTTTCAGGCTTGACTGGATGGCTGATTCAAACAGCACCTTCTCCTGGCCTAGAACTGTTTCTATGGCTTTTCTCCACACAGCCAGCATCTAATTAACTCAACAGCTCATCTTAAATACTTCATTTCCCTTTCATTGATTCCATTGTCTTTAGCACTTACTTGAACTCAACTTTTCCAAAATCTTTCATGTTTGTATTTTGTCTCTGCTTTTGGGTGCCAATAAAATATAATATCTTTGCCATGTTTGCTTATGAAACTTTTTGCAAATTGTCAAAGTTCCTTACTCCCTTTTGAAACATAGCAGCTGACAGAAATGGTTCCCAAATATCTCCTAATGCAATTTTCTAAACACAGCCTACTTATAAAACCAGTTGACCATTGTTTCATTACAGATGTATGTAATTAACACCTTCACTCCTTTTTCATGCCTCAATTCTTTCAGGCAAGCTGTATCTAACAATTTCGCAGCTTAATTAAACAATTTACACACAGCTTTCTTCACCACGTTGCCTGAAAAGTATCTTTTAAAAAAGCCATTCTCACATCTCCATCATTATTATGTATTCTTCATTAAAACTGCACTGTAAGAACTATGTCAGTATTAAATTGCACAGATGGAATGCATGGTAGATAGGCTAGATGAATGAAAGTTCCTGAAACTTGTGCTTCTGTGGTGCGACTTTGCAGTCAGCAGCCAAGTGACAATGCTGTCTTCAAAGAAAATTGTTCACTAAGATCTAGTTATCCATGTAGCATAGATTTCATCTGTCTCTATCTCACAGGCAAGATACAACCTCTCATCTATATTGCCCGCACCTGGCCAAAATATTCACATTTCCCAATGTTAATTTGATTCTGACACCAACTACATCCAACAGCAGTGATGTTGCTAAGTAGCTTGTCACATTCCAGAATTTTCAAACAGGGAGTAAAGTGCACTGATTATACTTCACTTTTTAAATCAATCTACAGGGAACGAAATAAAGATTAGACAAATACTCAGAATTAAGGTAGAATCTAACAAATTATACAAAAATCATTTTTATTAGAAATCTGCAGAATTTTTATAATGGAGAAATCTAACGTTAGAAAATATAAAATTAACTTTTCATGGTCAAAGATATTGTTCAGTAGTTATGGAAGAGTACATTGAATTCATCCACTCAACAAAGTTTGACTTTTACAACAAATTAGAATATAAAAAGGGAAATTTGTGTCTAGCTCCCACATAGCAGATTGGTCAGAAAAATGAGACCTCTTAGCATATAGGGGAATGTAACAGTTTGATCCAAAATTAGTTCAGTGATGAGAAGCAAAGGGTAATGGTTCATGGATGTTTGTGCAAATGGAAAACAATTTGCAATGGTGTTCCTCAGCATTGGGGCCCTTGTTGCTTGTTGTATTTATTAGTGACTCAAACTTGAATGTGAGGAGACACAATTTGAAAATTTGCAAATGACACAAAATTTAGCCATGTAATTGATAGCGAAGAGGATAATTGTTGACTCCAGAATGATACCAATGGTTTGGTTAAATGAATGGAGAAGTGGCAAAAGGAATTGAATCTGGAAAAGTGTGATATGGGTGTATTTGGGAAGGGCAAACTTCAAATAGCAAAGGGCTATTTTATAAATGGGAAGATAATAAGGGGGGTTGAGGAAGTGAGGGTCTTTGATGTACATGTCCACAGGCCCTTGTAGATGACAAGGCAGATGGACAAGGTGGTCAAGAAAGCATATAGAATACTTTTCTTTACTGGCCAAGGTACTGAACGCAAATGTAGGGATGTAATGATGGAACTGTTTAAAGTACTGGTTAGGCCACAGCTGGTATGTTGTGTACAGTTTGGGTTACCATGTTATAGGAGTGACATAATTTCTCTGGAGACAATGAAGAAGAGATTTACAAGAATGTTGTCTGGACTTGAAAATTGCAGCTACAAATAGAGATTGGTTAAGCTTGGGTTGTTTTCCATAGGTCAGAAAAAGTTAAGTGGTGACTTAATTGAGGTGTATAAAATTATGAGGGGTCAAGACAGGAATACTTGTTTTCCGTAGCTGAAATATCTGCTACCAGGGAGCTTAGATTTAAAGTGATCGGTAGGAGGATTAAAGGGGGAAATGAGGAAAAAGCTTTTCACCAGGGGTAGTGGGCATCTTGAATTAACTATTCAGGCTGAAATGCCCAGCTCATTTAAAAGTATTTGGATCTACACCTGTAATACTGTAGCCTGCGAGGCTATGGACCAGATGCTGGAAATTGGGATTAAAATGAAAAGCTAGTTTCTTTTTCCTGTCTTTTGGGTATTATAGGCACAATAGGCTAAATGGTTTCTTTCTGCACTGTAACTTTTCTACGGTTCTATGTCAAGTGACAGTGAAGCTGTATAAAAGTCAGAGAAAATAAACCTGATCAGAAATGACAATTTAAGTCACTAACTTCGTTATTTCCTTTTTGCACCATGAAAAGGCCCTAATGATATAGGTGCGCTGGTGTAATGGTGCAGGTCTCCCAAAGAAAATTGAATTTGCTAAGCTGTCATTGAGGGGGGTTCATGAGCAAAGCATTATGGTATTTCTCCTTTTAGAAAACTAAATAAAAGAGATGTTGGAAGCATTAGAGTTTTTTTAAAAAAGCACTGAGCAAATAATTCTGCATCTCTAGTAGTGGAATGAATTTTTAATTGTAAATTATTGTCTAATAATTGGAGCTAATAAGCCAAATAAGTTTTTTCCAAAATATTATTGGCACACAGTTTCCAGTTGCAATTCTATCATGCTACCATCTAAAGGTGTAAAACCAAATTGTTGATGTTTGCAAATTTTTTAAGGTAATATATTTGTATCTCCAATTTAAAAGTTATTACTTTTTGTGTTTGTATGGGGGGAAAATAATGCTGTTAGAAAGTGGATTATTTTTCCAAAGTATTGGCAAGCACTTTTTATTGCATTCCTTGATTTAAGCACAGTGGAATGCTTTTCTATGCAACATGTTATAATGAACTTGAGGGATTACTTGAGGGATGTTTCATACTATAGTGCCAATAATATTTAAATAAGGAAAAATGATTTATTTAAATAAAATGATGCTCTTTGGATACTTATGATTCACATGAAGATCAGTAAACCCAAAGAACCTAATTTATCAAACAATTTAACAGATAATTTCAGCAGGACAGAATTTGGTAAGATTTCACCTTTTTAATAGCTTGTACTTCAACAAACAAACCACAATCACTATAAATGGAACATGAACTAACAGGTAAATCGTGGTCGATATCTATTACATGGAAAATGGAGACAGCAAGGATAGATCTCTCAGTTCATCAGTAAGCCCATTTAGCATTTGTGGCAGCAATTTCAGTCATACTGCCCTTCAAGATTCTGATCTTCCTCGGGAAATTTCCAGCTCTTTTTCCTCAATGATTTAGCCACCAATTCTCATCCAACAGCAATTTCACTTAACTTAGGATCCACAAGTACTATCTTCAACAAATTGATGCACTTTTGCAGAACTTGTCAGTTCTGCTTCTGTCAATCTTCCATGTTTAGATTCACCAGAATTACCTTCTGTCAGAGCTATCGGTAATGACTTTGTGCAATGTATGACTAATCCTGGTCATTCTATTATTTTAAAGTAACAGAAATAGCAACAGCAGTTTTTTATGTTTGCTTATCTTCAGCTCAGGGATCTAGCCTTTGGGCTCCTCCTTTTTCAGCCACTGCACCATCACCACTGCTTGAAGAATGCAATCACGTGGGCCAGTACAATCCTAGCTTTTCATATCCTTTTTCACTAGTGCAGGTGCACATGGATATGGCCTGTGAATGGTCCCAATGCTGACCTGCGGGACGACACTGTGCAACGTGCTGCAGACTCCTCCAGTGCTTCAAAGTAGTAGAAATCCCCAGCTCTCTTCCCAGAGTTGCCCCTCACTCTCAATAACCATATGCTGTTTTCCCTCATTCAATCTTGTTAATGCAGACATCAAACGTAATGTCTTCATTCCACTTCTGCATGTTGGTTTCCATATTGCCAGGCTACCATTTTAGTTGCGAATGGTCACACGATTGTCGCCTGGCTTGCGTTCACAGTACAGCACAGAGGCTGGCTCTGTGACGTGGGTATAGTGTGCGACCTCTTCCTGCTCTGTTACCACAGATTCCACCGCAATACCTTCAGATGCCTTAAAGTATTGTTCATTTGTTATTATAGTCCACAATTCTCTTAATGTTATTAAATCACTCCCCATTTTTGGTGTAACTGACTTTGACATTTGTGCGGCTAAGACAGCAAATGGGCAGCCCACTCTTCAGCTGCTGCATTTGACTCCATGAGGAACCATCTGAGTGTAATTAGTTCCTTCATTTCTCCAGGGAGAAGCAATGACCTCAATTTCACACAGTTCCATAAATAACCTTAGAGCAGGAATTGCTCCTTGCTCAGTGCACTGAGCATTAACTCTTGGATTTAATACCACATTCTGTTGTGTGTTTGACCTCCTCCTCTCCCTTATCTCCAACATTCATTTAAAAATGTATGTTGTGTTTGAAATATAGTACACATAAATTTATCAACAAACGCTCCCATTGCTTTTACATAGTGGGGGAAAGAAAAAGGTATGAATTTAACATAACACAGAACTTTCCCCCAGGAGTACAATGCCATGTCCTACATAGGCAGTTAACAGATAAGGTGTGACTCAGTTACACCCTCAGTTACACCCTCTCAACAGATAAGGTGTGTCTTGGGGAGATTGTGTCCTAAATGGCCACCTATCTCCTGCCCACATCATGCAGCAAGAGTACATAGCATGTTAATGGCATTGTGAAATCTTCTTTACATTTACATCTCACTGACCAGCTCCCCACTTGAAATGGGTTTACTCTTCGGTAAGGAAGCAGTCTGTACCTACACATAGCAAGACTTGGATAACATACAGGTTTGGGCTGAGAAGTGGCAAGTAACACTTGCAGCAAACAAGTGTCAGACAATGACCACCTCTAAGAAGAGAATCTAGCTATCCCCCTTCATTTCAAGGTCATTGCTATCATTGAATCCCCACTGTCAAGATCTTGAGAGAGTTAACCATTGACCAGAAACTTAATTGGACCAAATACAATGGCTGCAAAAGCAGATTAGACTCCATGAATTTTGCAGTAACTAACTCACATCTGACTCCCCAGAGGCTGTCCACGTGGAACTCACTAATCAGTTTTGAGATTAAATATTCTCCACTTGCCTGGATTAATGTAACTGTAACAACGCTCAAGAAGCTTGACGCCATCCAGGGGAAAACAGCCTGCCTGATTTATGCCACCTATATTGCAGGAACTCACCAACGCTCCTTAGACAACATCTTTAAACCCACAACCACTACCACCTAGAGGACAAGAGTATCGGAACGCTGCCACTTGTAAATTCTCCTCCATGACACTCAATGTCCCTGGGTCAAAACCCTGAAACTCCCTAACTCTCTTCTGTGCCAAAATGTGAGACTGCTGGTACTGCTTGGCTGGATAAGGCTGTGTTCTGATCCAGTTTATAAAATGCAATAATGGTGGTTTATTGGTATGTTGCTAACTATTCTCAATTCAGTGTCAAGTATTGAATCTTAAAGTTCAGGGATTTTAGAAAAGATAACTAAAGGTGCTCTTATTATCTTATTACCTAGTGCTATTCTCCTGTCTTTTCCTTTGCACATTGTTTCTATTCAAATAATCATCAAATCCCCTCTTGAATGTCTCGAGCGAACCTGCCTTCAGTACACTTTCAGGCAGTAGATTCCAGACCAAATCACTCAGTGTATTAAGGCTTTTTTCCTACATCGTGGTTGCGTTCTCTAGAATTACATTGTACAGCGTATTTAGATAAAACTTTGCCTAGTGCGTGATTGGTAGAAATTCACTATTGAACCCTAATTTGTGGATTTGGGAACCATAGGAACACTTTTCTGATACTTTGTAATTTTTTTTGCCAGAAATAAACAAAAGTATCAGAAACGTGCTTTTCCAAAATAGCATATTTTGAAAGAGAAAGTTATGTGGTAGCTTATTTCTTAAAGAAAAAAATTTGTTTTATAGGTGAGCATAACGGATTATGTGGTCTTCGACCAGTGCAACATCTTTCAGACAATAATCCACGCAACACATAGCGTAGCCACAGTTGCTCAGGCTCCAGTAGAAAAAGTAGCGGACAAACTGAGAGGTGCCTTATGGTCGCAACAGCCTCCATCTCAACCAAGTCTCATCAGTGTCAACAGTAGTGGTGTATGGATTACATCAGGAAAAAATGAGTTCCACGTGGCAAAAGGCAATCTATTAGGTTGGTCGGTCTTTAGAAGTATGAATGAAATTTAGTGAAACTGTTTTTCCATTGTGAGTTACCAAATTTTAAGAAAACATAATTATGTAGGCATTTTAGTTTTGTATTTTGTTTTTTGACCCATTATTTTATTCATTGAAGAATCCCTCAAATCTGCATGCAATGTATGATTCCTAAGTAAGAGGACAAGTAGTAATCTCTTTGACTTTTGTAGGTTATTGGAAAGAGTGCTGCATTTTTGTATAACCAGTGGTGTCATTCTCTGCCAACTTTCTGAGCTGCCAGTTTACCCACTGTTCCTCATCATGAAACCATTTTTGTACAGTCATCTTCTACAAGAGCAGATACCCACCATTTTATCTTTGATAAAACTTCATCTGAAAAATATGGTTGGAAAAATAATTTTCAATTTATTTGGAGTATTTTTAACTACACAGCAGTTGGCGCTGAGTTATGCCAACCAGCGATATCAATACAATTTTGCCTTGGCTTAAATATTTTAATACATAAGTGACCATTACAATGAAATGAGTGTTTACTTCCTAACTTTTTGACTACCTTATGAGTATTGGAAAATCCATCTTTCTTATTGCATATGTAAACTTTAAATGTTACAGCTTTTTTTAATGATAATGTTCTGCGTAGTTAATGATTTTGTTTATTGCAATCTTCAGTTGGATTAAATGTCAATGTACTAACTTTGAAGTGGAAATGTTCTAAAATTTAATTCCTTTGAGGGGTTAACAATATATTGCAACTAAAGAATAAGGATTAAAGAATGTGTTATAGTTCAGTGCTTGTTCCAAAGCAATTTGTTTTGTAATCATGCACATATCATATTTTGTTAGTTACCACTGCAAACTGAATTGGTAAGCTATTGAATATGATTCACTCCTATAGCTACGTACTGGAAGACAATTGTACCTCGAGGAACTGTGTCAGCTACAAAATGGGCTTTTGTCATGGCTTCCATGGCCCCTACTAAAAAAGGTTAGTGACTGCCACGTGCAGCTTTTGCTTATGGTTTGCGCAATTTGTGTCCTTTTTTTATATTATAACTTTCACACAGACTAGATTAATTGCTTTGTACTGTGGCTATAAGAATGTAAGGCATTTTGTCTCTGCTTCCATCTTGTGTGGTTCCAGAATTCCCTTGAATTGACTCTCCCTGTGTGTTCCAATGCATGATGTAGAGATGCCGGCGTTGGACTGGGGTAAACTCAGTAAAGTTTTACAACACCAATTTTAAATCCAACCAATTTATTTGATAGTAAATTGTACTATCAAATAAATTGTTCCAATGCAGACATTGGTATACTCCCTTGGGTGGCTTCTGGGAGAAGGAAAATATTAAAAGGGAAAAATTTTTTTTTAGCAAGTATTGACACAAAACCCAAAATTGTTTGTACTGTACAGATTTGTTTGTTTCTGGAAGAAGAAAAGATGAGTAATTGATTTTGATGCAGATCCTTCATTTGAATTGAGAAGTCAACATGCTGTTTGAAGGTTGAGGCAGAGATTTGAAAGGAAACAAAGTGGATGTGTGTTGGGCTAGGCTCTGGGCTCTGATTTCACTCCTGTTCATTAATGAATGATCCCTTGGGACTGCAGGCTAAGGATCTTGTAAAATAAATTCATTATGGTTTCTCTTGGACATTACTTGTCATGTAAAGCTATCCTGAATTTGGTGCTATTTAGCAATGTCACTAACAGGCCAGAGGATAGTGTGAGAAAGGTGGAAATATATCTCATACTGGTGCAAGTACAGAATCCTCCTGCGATTTGGGGCTAGGGCAGAATAGTGGTTAGTAAATTCTCAAAATTGAAGAGTTAAGTTATGCTGGGGACAATTGTGCATTCTCTCTGCTGGAAGCTGTGTTTTCTTTGACGCTGGATGCTTCACTCCCAGCTCCAAAAGCTTGATGTGTGTTGGGAATAGAGACCAACGTGAGGGTCGAGGAAGACAACAGTTATTGCACTTAATCTTATAAGAAGAAAGCGACCATGGATTTAATAATTCACCTGCAGATTTTTCGAAGTAACAAAAAGTGAAGAAAAGTCTAGATGAAATATAAAGAACAATCTCAATTAGGAAATCCAGCAGTATTAGGAAGGCAAGAAGAAAGTGAATATTGATCCAAATAGAAGAAAATTAAGGCCTGATATTTCAAAAATTAAACTTCAACCTTGCCAAGGAAAAGGATGAGATACTTGCAGTTAACTTGGTTAGAACCATCTCGCACATTTGCTCTCTATCAAGGACCTCCAGGCATTGGTATGCAGTTATGCTTGGAAAGGTACTGCTGTGATTTGCTGTTGCCTCCTGCAGGTTCTTACTGATCAGGCAAACTTTCTACTCTTATCGCCTGCCATGGACTTAGAAGCATTTGCAAGTTGTTAAACCTGTTTGGTCACATTATGGATCATCTTTTGTGGTCATCAAGTCCCAGAGTAGGAATCAAACCCAGACATTCTGGCTCAGTGATAGGAAAACCACAACTGTATCACCAGACTGATAGGAGCAATTAAGGATGTAGGCAGAGCACTCAAATGTAAGCTCTTATGGATGTATCAGAAACTTTCTTATTGGACAAGCAAGATGTAAAGATCTTCGAGGAGACACAGTGAATAGCAGTGACAGGGACTTGGGTTCAGTTCAGCCTTGGGTCATTGTCTATGCGGAGTTTGCACATTCTTCCCAGGCCTTTGTGGGTTTCTGCCAGCTGCTCTGGTTTCCTCCCACAATCCAAAGATGTGCAGGATAGATTGATTGGTTATGCTAAATTGTCTTTGTGTCTGTAGGACAAATATGATGGGTTACGGGAATAGTGCCTGGGTGGGTTTGTAGTTGGTGCAAACTTGATGGGCCAAATGGCCTCCATCTGCACTGTGTGGATCTGATTCATTTATATATGCAGAAAGTAAAAGGGATTTAGCCATGTTTTGTTATATCTCACATCATTTTAATAACTTTCTTTTACAGATTCTGTGCAACTGGGTCCAGTTATTTAAGGGAAATAGCTAACTACATTTCAAACTACTTGGAAACTATTACTGTGTAAAAAAAAAAAATTTTCCATACCTGAATTTAATCAAACAACATTACTGAAGTCATAATAGTTACATAATTCTTTGCTGACCAGTTGCTTTCCTGCATGTGGCAGTGTTATGTTCAAGGCCACTGATTTGCACTTTAGTGTTTAAAAATAGAATGCAGCCTCAACATTTTGGTAAAACTTCTGACTTAACAAGAAAAATTAATTATACTCTGATCACAGCCAACAGATTTACCTGCTCTTATTTTCATATCTTTTAATCTCATACAAATATTTATTCTCTTTGTTAAGCATGTTGATTGTGTTAAGTAATTTTGCTGTGCCATTTGCATATTCTATAAGAGTGAATGATTTCTTAACTTCCCTTGAGCCAGTTTAAGGTTCAAGATTTTGCACTATAATTCCTGCATCTGTTTTTATTCGTTCATGGCATATGGTTGTCACTGGCTAGGCCAACATTTATGGCCTATCTCTAATTGCTCTTGAGAAGGTGGTGGTGTGCTGCTGTCTTGAACCACTGCAGTCCATATAGTGTAGATACATCTACTATGCTGTTAGGGAGGGAGTTCCAGGATTTTGACCCAGCAATAGTGAATGAAGAGCAATATAGCAGAGCTTTTTAAATTATTCAAATAGAGATTTGCATTTCATTAGTGGGCCTGGGACTGAAGTCTCTGGGCCCATTGGGCAGTGCCAAGAGGGTGGGGCCTAAGGAGGCAGGCTTTGGCGGGGTGGTCAGTGGGGGAGGGGTGTCTTGCTGCCATCCTGCGCTGTGATCAACAATAGAGGGGGGAGAGGACAGCAATTGAGCCTGGCCATCAGAGTGGGGAGGTGTTGGGTCGGCTTGCTGGGTGTATTGGAGCTGCGGGGGAGGACAGAATGCGGTTGAGGAAGGCGTCAGGAATTAGAATTGCTGGAGATAGATCAAGATGGGGTGGAAGGAGTCGGGCTGGCCCAGACACATCAGGGAGGCCAGGGGTCAGGCCATTGGAGGGGATTGGTGGCCAATGATGGTGGGTTGCTGTGCTGGTCAGTGATTAGGAGACCAGCAATGCAGGGCTACTCTGCATGTGCTGATCTTTGGCCCACAGAGTGTTATGCTGCTGCCCTCTCTATTGGGAATAGGCCCTGCTCATAAATTTCTAACAGAATTCACATTCGGGCTCTTTGTGACACAGAGTGTGGGAGATTAATTTTTCCCACTGAAAAAACAGTGGGACTTACTCCAATTTTTATGTGAATATAACACTTGAGTTTTTTGGGAGAATCCCACCCAAGGTATCTAAATTTTAACACATATTGCGTGTGAACTTTCCTACATGTATGTATGATCTATAACAGTTGCTTGTGAATTACAATTAAATTCCCCTGATATACCACATCATTTAATTAGTCATGTTGTTGACAGCATCACAGTGACTGGGTGCTTTCAGTGAATGTGTAGTAAACACATCTAAATCCTTTTCCCTTTTCTGCCTTTGCTAATAGACATGTGTGACCTTTGAGTGCAAAAAATCAATGTCTACTAGCTCATTGGATACCTTCTATGACTGGTGGCTACTATGTACCACTTTTATATTATTTCCTTTGGTTTTATTGTTTAAGTTTAATCTTCTATCAGTTTGGTTGGTGAAGCCGTTACAGATTCTCTGGTGCTCTCAAGGAAAAGAGAGCTGATGATTGGACTTCTCCCAATCTCTCAGTTGTTAGTCCATTCCAAAGTGTGATCCAGTCACTTCATATCTTTTTTACATTAATTATTTAATTTCAGTGTGTGCTACTTTGCATTAGAAGCCATTTTTCTGTGCTTTAGCCCAAACTGTACATGCAATTTTTTTTGTCAGACTTCTCAAGTGCTGTAATATGCCACACTGAATTTTGGTAACAAGGATTTCTACCTGAAATTCTCCAAAATCATGAGCGGACACTTGTTCTTAATTACGCAATTGGCAAATGAAGGACAGTTGCTGCGTCATTGGAAGAATATAATAAGTGAATCTAGTAGATGGTTTGATTTTTATTTCAGTTTTACCACTAGAGAAAGGCTTTTGTCCTGCTCTCCAATCATAACTTGCTTGTCATTATTTGCTTCACTGCAAGAAATGAATTGGTACTGATTCAAACTCTGCCAATACAGTTGGACAGTCCGTGAATCTCACTTCAGAAACAGAGCAACAGTCAGCCTCTGTGTTCCTCTATGTATGATGATGTGGAAATGCCAGCACTGGACTGGGGTAAACACAGTAAGAAGTCTCACAACACCAGGTTAAAGTCCAACAGGTTTATTTGGTAGCAAAAGCCACTAGCTTTTGGAACACTGCTCCTTCATCAGGTGAGTGGGAGTTCTGTTTACAAACAGGGCATATAAAGACACAAACTCAGTTTACAGAATAATGATTGGAATGCGATTCTTTACAGCTAATCAAATCTTAAAGGTACAGACAATATGGGTGGAAAGAGCGTTAAGCACAGATTAAAGAGATATGTATTGTCTCCAGACAGGAGACAATCTGTCTTGGCTGTCTGATAGCCAAGTTCCACACACATGAGGACGGCCTCAACTGGGATCTTGGGTTCATGTCATACTGTCTGTAATTCCCATAACAACTTGCCTGGGCCTGCAAAATCTCACTAACTGTCCTGTCTGGAGACAATACACATCTCTTTAATCTGCGCTTAATGCGGGTTCCACTCACATTGTCTGTATCTTTAAGACTTGAATAGTTGCAAACACTCGCATTCCGATCATTATTCTGCATATTGAGTTTGTGTCTTTATATGCCTGTTTGTGAACAGAACTCCCACTCATTGACGAAGGAACAGCATTCTGAAAGCTAGTGGCATTTGCTACCAAATAAACCTGTTAGACTTTAACCTGGTATTGTGATATTTCTTGCTATGTAGCTCTATAGCCAAATTTTGGATATAACTTATTTAGTTTCGGTGTCTTGGATACATCTGTTGCCAGTCTGTTCTAGTCACTTGACCACAAAGTGATATATCGTAGTAAAACTTAATAATGTACTCAACTCTATCATTTATATAAAATACCGGAGTGGTTAAAAATTGATCTCTGAAGATGTTCTTCAAAGAAGCCAAAGGGTAATGAATACCACCTTTGCTAATGACACTGAGATCCCATGAATGGATAAAATAAAAACCTTTCTCAAATTGTCCATTCTATTTAGAATCACAGGCTGTTGCATAGAACCACCAACCCAGTTTTGCAAACAACAGGGTAATTTACCACTTAGCTCCATGAGCTTCAATCCAGGTAAATGCATTCCACAACGTAGTTATCAGCTACAAACTTAGTAACTTCAACACTTTCCAAAACATGATTCGTTGCTTCTAAAGCCTAATTTTAAAACTAGGTTTAAAATTGCTTGTGTCAATTATTTAAACATATTCCAAAAAAATCTACTGATTGCAACTGAGGTTTGTAAGCACTACAGACATAAAAAGAGGAGAGGTTATATCTACATTAAAGACAATGTAAATCCAAAGACACCAGGTAGAATGGCAGAGCTGGCCATGCATTCTCTTAGTCATGGAGCTCCCTTCCGGACACTGTGGAGAACGGTTGCTAGAATGCACAAGTTTATATTCTGAATTAGTAGTCCCCTTTTGATCAAGGGTTGCTGGAGCACGTATTGGGCTGAAAAATCCAATATCTGTCAGTGTCCTCTATTTCTTCAAAGCTTTATGATGCTAATACCATTGGGGTGAATGAAATTAAGGTACCAATCAGCCATGATCTAATGAAATGGTGGAATAGACTCAAGAGGTTGAATGATCTACTGCTATTTCTATTCTTCAAACTGTTTCCTTACATTTAACCCTGCTTCCATCCTTGTGGTGTATGAAATATGTGGGTGCGAATTATTAACCTGCAGTAATGGCTTTTTTTCTTCAAAATGATTAAATCCTAAAGTAAACACAGCAGGCTCTTTTTTTTGTTGTTGAAGAGTGATTTGCATTACACATTAGTAAATGATAGCTGAGGAATAGGTTGCTTAATTAAAGGTCTTTATTTCTTTACACTTTTCTTGATTGGTCCATCCATGTTACAACTTCCCCCTTATTTTATAGAAACCTCCATAATGCGTATCGTCTGTACTTGAACTCGCAGGATAATTGGATCATGGAACTGTATTATTAATGAAAATGATTCTCCTGTATCGTAACTTCTTCTGTAGGAAGTTTTCTGTGGCTTGGACAAAGCAACAAGGACCTCTTTTGCATCAGTGATCAAAATCCTGAGTTTCGACCATCTACAGTACAATTACCACCTGACATAGAGATGGTACAGATTTCTGCCAACCACGATGCAGTATGGGGCCTGGACTTGAATGGTGAAATACATATAAGGACCTTGTCAGAAAACTGCCCAAGTGGCATGCACTGGACTAAACTGGACCTTACACAGTTAGGTAAGGTTATTTCTTTTTAAACACCGTTTTGTTACAAGGTTTTTCCTTGATTTGCTGATGAGTTGTATCACGTGTGGGGTCCTCTTGCATTCTACGTGTGCCCGAATATGTGTGCTCTTCTTTTCCTACACATTCATTACACTTTTATGATGCTTCTCTCTTCTACATTCATTTTCTTCTAGTCTGCTGAAAATGTTTAAAAGCATCAAACCTCAAGACCTTGTTTGTTTTGGAAACTTGTGAAAGTTCACAGAATGATTTAATTTATTATTGTCACATGTATTAACATGCAGTGAAAAGTATTGTTTTTTGCGTGCTACACAAACAAAGCATACTGTTCATAAAGAAGGACATGAGAGTGCAGAAAAAAGTGTTACAGTCATAGCTGGGGTGTAGAGAAAAATCAACTTAATGCAAGGGAAGTCCATTCAAAAGTCTGGCAATAGCAGGGAAGAAGTTGTTCTTCAGTTAGTTGGTATTGACCTCAGACTTTTATTTTTTCTTTCCTGATAGAAGAAGGTGGAAGAGAGAATGTCTGGGGTGTGTGGGGTCCTTATTTATGCTGGCTGCTCTGCCGAGGCAATGGGAAGTGTGGACAGAGTCAGCGGATGGGAGGTTGGTTTACACAATGGATTGGGCTACATTCATGACGTTTTGTAGTTCCTTGCAGTCTTGGACAGAGCAGAAGCCATATCAAACTATGATACAACCAGAAAGAATGCTTTGTATAATGCATCTGTAAAAGTTGGTGAGAGTCATAGCTGACATACCAAATTTCCTTCGTCTTCTGAGAAAGCAGGAGCCTTGGTAGGCTTTCTTAACTGTAGTGTTGGCATGGGGGGACCAGGACAAATTGTTGGTGATCTGGACACCTAAAAACTTGAAACTCTCAACCCTTTCTACTTGTCCCTGTTGATGTATACTGAGGATGTTCTCCTTTAAGCTTCCTAAATTCAATGACAATCTCTTTCATTTTATTGACATTGAGGGAGAGATTATTGTTGCTGCACCAATTTATCAGATTTCTACCTCATTCCTATACTCTGTCTCGTCATTGTTTGAGATCCAACCCACTATGGTGTGTTGTCAGCAAACTTGAAAATCGAATTGAAGGAGAATTTACACACACAGTCATAGGCATATAAGGGGTATTGTAGAAAGGTGAGAACACAGCCGTGTGGGCCACCAGTATTGAGGATGATATTAGGGCAGGTTTCCAAAAGCTTGAGCAAAAAGAGCTAGGTTTTAAGGAGCATTTTACAGAAGGAAAAAGATGTTGAAAGGTGGCAAGGTTTACCGGTAGAATTTCAAACCAGGGACCAAGGCAGCTGAAGCTGGGTGCTGTCAGTGGTGGCATTGTTAAAATTAGAGATGTGCAAGAGGCCAGAGATGGAGAAGCACAAAGTGCTCAAAGGTTTTGGGACTAGCAGAGGTTGCAGAGTTAGGATAAAGATATCAGTTAGTTATCTGTCAACATTGTAGTTAAAGTACTCTCAAAAAAATGTGGGGGGAGAGTGGATATCTCCTCTGTTAGTGATCAGCAATATATGTTGACAAAACAGAAAAGATCTGATACCAAAGCAAAATACTATAGATGTTAAAAATCTGAAATAAAACAAAATGCTGGAAATATTCGAGTCAGGCAGCAATTGTGGAGGGAGTTAACATTTCAGGTCAGGTGAAAGTCACATCTCAAGCAGTGACTCTTTTTTTTTCCAAAGGCACACTGCCTGACAAACTCCACATTTGCAGCATTGTCTGTTTTTATTACAGAAATTAGTTGGCTGATTGAAGCTTTTTAGCCATTAATTGGTTCAAGTGCCTTATTCTAATCCAAACTTCAAATAGGCTCAAATCCCAACCTTTAAAGAAAAAAGAAAATTACAGCACAGGAACAAGCCCTTTGGCCCTCCAAGTCTACACCAACCCAAGCTGCCCAATTGTAGTAGAACACGCTCCCCTTCCGGGAACCATTTCTTTCTATTCCCATCTTATTCATGTATTTGTCAAGCCTCTAAAAAATCATTATTGCATCTGCTTCCCTACCTCCCATAGCAGTGAATTTCAGGCACCCATCATCCTCGATGTATAAAAAGCTTGTCTTGTACATCTCCTTTAAACCTCGCCCCTCACACCTTAAACTTATGCTCCCTAGTAATTATTCTTCCACCCTGGGGAAAAAAGCTTCTGACTATTCACTCTGTTCATGCCCTCATGATTTTGTAGACTTCTATCAGATCACCCCTCAACCTCTGTAGTTCCAGTGAGAACATATCGGGTTTCTCCAGCCTCTCCTCTTACAGGCAACATCCTGGTAAATATTTTCTGTATCCTCTCCAAAGCCTCCACATCTTTCTGGTAGTGTGATGATCAGAATTGAGCAAACTATTCCAAGTGTGGCCTAATTAAGGTTCTATAAACCTGCAACATAACTTGCCAAATTTTAAACTCAATGCCCTGGCCGATGAAGGAAGGCAACCTTTATTTAATATTCTATCGCATTTCTTTGTAGATAATGGAATATCGATATTGTGAAATTCTGTATCTTGTCACAGCCAATTTTTTTATAGCAAGGGGTTTGTTGGGTTGATGACGGACAAAAACATGACTGGAATTCTCCGAAAAAATTCAAAGTGTTGAATTCACAGGAAAACTGAGTAGTTCACGCTGTTTTTTTTCAGTGGGAGTTCACACTAGAATCTCTCTCACTCTATGCAGAGCTGCCAATGTGAATATCATTCAATTAGGGATGGGGCTTATTCACTCTAAAGAGGCTGAAATCAGCAGACCTGTGTGCACGTGCAGTGGCCCTGAAGTGTCAGCTTTTCATTGCTGGCCAGTTCGAGACCTCTCAAACAATGACGATCCCCCTCAACACACTGCAGACAGACCCTCCCTCCACCATTGACTACACCTTACCCCCTCCCCCTTCCCCCTTCCCCCAGCCTTCCCAATTTCTGGCCTCCTTTCAGCCTGTGTCAATTGCAATGGCAGAATCCCAGTGGGAGCCCTCTAGGCCCTGCTCCATGCCTATTAAGTTATTAAGACTTGAATAGCAGGTTGGGTGTAAAGATTCACATTCTAATGAGTAATCTGTAAACAGTCTGTGCTGGTATGTGTGCTGTTGAAGACCAGAACACCTCATTCGCCTGACGAAGACCGTAGCTCGAAAGCTTATGAGTTTACTATCAAATAAATCAGTTGGATTTAAACCTGGTGTTGTCAGATTTCTTACTGTGTTTACCTAGTCCAACGCCGGCATCTCTACATCAGGTCTGTAATCTGTGATGGCTCTGCCTAAAGGGAGGTTCTTGGTTCATAGTCATTGCTAAGAGTAATTGTTAGCCCTAAGCTATGCAACTTAAAAAAAAATAAATACTTGATTGTGATGGACACAGGCCACTTTGGGGATAGTTAGTATGACTATTATAAATGATGTTCAAAAAACAAAATTGAAACGTGTATTTCACCAGTTAAGACTCATTCATTTGATTCATTATTGTATGAGGTGGTTTATGAGTGATTCTTTCTCATAATCCCAAAATAGTCTTGACAGACTGACCAGACTTAATTCCTTAGTTTATTTGTGGCCTCTTATTATATAATATACCTGAACCACTCAAGCCAATGACTCTTCTGGCAGCACAGAATTCATAAATTAATCAAATATGTCAATAGAAATAGCAATCATGAAAGTAATGCAGGTAACGTGGGGATTTGACCATTTTAATTGTAGATGGCCAAGTATGTGGACGTTCTTCCACTACAAGAGCTTACTGTTAGAACATTGGGTGGAAAATGGAAACAGCAATGCAGAGTAGGTGTTATCTGAGCCTGTGTTTTGGATCACGGTGACGTTGTTTAAAATCAAAACACTTTAACAGCTGTGTCATCATGAGATTACTCCAGTGATATCCAAAGCATGTGACTTGTGGCATTTTGATAATTGCTGATGTGGTAATCTTGTGTGAAAACCTAAATGCCAGACAGTCTAATATTTGCTAAGATTTTTTCATGTTCTGTTAATTAAATTGACTCTTTTCATAAACAATTGTGAGACCTTGTCTGTCATTTTGTTACAGTAATCTGATTAGGTTAAGTCTTGGTCCTGTGATCATACAAGTGCTTAGAAATGAGCCAATTCTATAAAGGCCTTAATATTTCCCAACATAAATATGGAAAGACGTTATACGTGTCACTACAAACGAAATTCGCTTAAAGATCAACACAGACACAGAGATGAAGCGAGAATTGTGTGTATTGTGTCTCGGTGATGGGGTGGGGGAAGGTACATACGTGTGTATTTCTGAGGGAAGGTGTATCTTTTGAGAGCGATGTATGTGGTGTGGCGGGGGGCTTGTATGTATGGCTGTATGTGGGGGGGTGGGTGCGGTGGAATGTGTGTTTTTGTGTGGGAGGGGGTGTCCATGCGGAGACCCATGCAGTATATCGGCTGCCGTTCCTCCCTCAACAAATGTTCAGGTGAAACCTTGCTGTATCCAGAATACGTTCACTTAAACTGTTTGATCTTTAGAAGTATTGATTTGATACATGCAATCCAAATCCCAAAGGGACACTTGGAAAGCTGTCACAACTATTTTCTAATTGTATTAATCTATGAGCTGATGTATGAATTGAATGCAGGAGGCGCAAATTCCAGCAATACTTTTGGCAATTTTAAATATTAAATTAAGACTTTTGAACAAAGGAAAACTTAAAGCCCAATTACATTTACACAGTTAAAATTAGTCCTCCAAAACATTCCCCCAAAAAGTATTCTTTCTTTGTTAGACTCAAACATAAACATTTCTACTTGTTGTAGATATTGAATGTATAAAAAAAATAACATTTCCCACAAGGTGAACCCTGTTTTCGCTGTAAGGAAAGGATGTCACGAGGCTGCACTCAGTCACTCACGAATGACTCATGCATCCCCATTGTTGACCCCAGAAATATTTTTTAAAAAATGCCCTCTTCTTCACAATTGGGAAGCATTTTGAAATATTCTGAGGCCATGATCAGATAATATATAAACTAAAATTTATTCCTATATAGGTTTATCTTTATCTCACAGGATTGACATTGACATTGAAACCACTGGTGCATCTACATTAGTTATATGAGTGAAAGCATGAAGTACTTCTAAGAGCCACTAATTGTGATTTGTTTTTCATGTCAATAAAAGTACATTGTTTAAACATCTCTGCTTTATCATTTAATTATATTTGCTAGTTAATTGATCTGCACACTTTTATGTAGTTGCAAACATTATTCCAGAGACAGATGGAAGGGCTTTGCTGTCATTGCTGTAGCACAATGCTATTGATGGAATGTTAACCTTGAAATATTAGCTGTATGTGGCTTTGGAGATACTGCCTCCAGCTAAGTCGTCTGGAATATTATGCAGTGCAATGTCTATTTTAGGATTTGTAGCATCTATCAGCATGGTTATGTTTATTTTTTTGTCACTTAAGTCGTTCTGTTACTATAGCAAAGTTTTATGTTATTTTAAACAAATTGAAGAGTGTTCGTTCTATTCCGTATATTCAATTAATGTTCTCTAAGTTAAACCAGTGTAAGAGGCGAAGTTTATATGTAGAACGTGTTGAATTGAACGTACAATTTTGGCTTTTTCCACAACCTAGAGTGTTTAATTGAGTCTGCTTTATTAGTTAAGGTGTATTGCTGTACTGCAAAATTTTTCAGTAATATGAAAGTAATTAATTTTTGGAATCTGAGACATGCTATTTCTGAAGAAAAATTAATCTTTTAACTAACACAACATTGAAGCTTTTTTATTTATAATGCTTGTTTCAGGAGCAGTTTTTATTTTGCTATGAATAACTCAGTTTGCCAGTTCAGTGTCAATTTAATTGTAGAGCTTGGCTATTTCAGCTGAAGTCGAGCAATAACACATGGGCAATTCTTCTGATAATCAGTGCTTTAGTTCAAATCATTTAATCCTATTTTTGTCACTTCTGGCATTTCAAACATTAGCTATAACCTGGGATAGTTAATTAATGTACATGGAAAGATACAAGTTAACCTCACTCTCACTCTCTCCCTTTCTCTCTCTCTCCCTCTCACGGGCTCTCACTCTCTCTCTCTCTTTTACACATAGATTTAACCTCTCCTTTTCCAGGAGTACAGGAGTCAGCCATAACTCAATGTTTTTTGAGTTCAATCCCTCTGGATCATGACAGGGTGAAATTTGATGCATAGAAATAATCAGCATTCCCCATTATTTCTAACTATATTTCTAACCTCAATGTAGTTTTCAGGGCCTTCTGTTTATTAATAGTTTTTTTTCACCTACAGGAAGCATAAAACTGGCAAGCTTAGCATGTGGAGGCCAACATGTATGGGCATGTGATGTTGATGGAATTATTTACTTCCGTGTGGGGACGCAACCATTGAACCCCAGCATGATGCTGCCTGCATGGATAACTATTGAACCACCAGAGCAGGTAGGCACTCAAGATGCGTATTTTCTCTTTAGTTTTGATAGCAAGGGATATCTGTGAAGAAAATGGAATGCTTCTCACTTTGGCAACTCAGCATCAAGGATACCCTGCTTACATGTAAAGTCAAACTCACTGCCCACAGCTCCAACAATGTATCTTAACTTAAAAATCCAATGAATGCGCTGATGTGCATTTTTCTATTTACTAAATCAGTTATATTTATTGCTTCTCAGACATACTGTAAAAATTAGGGAAAATTTTGCACTGGATTGAAATACTTTATTTTGTTAGCGGTAGGAGTGGTCAGTTAAAGAGATTATAGGAGCCTGGATTTTGCAGTTGGCAGCAAAGAAAGACACTTATTGTTTATATCCCCCCTCCATAAATTCTGTAGGCTTCTCAGCATAGATTATCCTTAATCCAATCTTTTCCTGTTCTGATGCCATCTATAAGGATCTGAGGCATTTGTGAGAACAAAGAGCAAAACTCTTCAACCAATCAGACCGATGAACCCTCATTGACTCGCAAAATCTATGCAGAATTTGCATAGTGCCAAGGGGATCATTTAGCCTTTTGTACTTTTACCAGCTCTCAAAATGAACAACTCTTCTTTTCCCACCTTCTCCCTGTAATCCTGCGCATTATTTTAGATAATCTAATTCTCCTTTGAGCGCTTCAACTAATTCTGCTACAGCACTCCCTTGGACAGAGCACTCCAGACCATAACCGCTTACTGTGAGAAGTTGTTTTTTTTTTTAATCATAACACCATTGCTTCTTTTATTAATTATTTTAAACTTGTGTCCTCTCATTCTTGATCTTTTCACAAGGTGGAACAGTTTCTATCCACTCTGTCCACACCCCTCATAATTTTGAATTATCAAATTTTGGCTCAACTTTACTTTCTCAAAGGAGAATAGTCCTGGCTTCTTACAAAATCATAAATTTCTTAATTTATTTTCATAATTGAAGTTCCCCATTCCAGAAAGCATTCTCAAGAATTCTTTTCTGCACTCTCTCCAATGCCTTCGCATCCTTCCTCAAGCTCAGCGCCCAGAATTTGATCCAATATTCTAGCTCAGACCAAACTAGGAATTTATGCAAGTTCTGCATAACCTCCTTGCTCTTGTACTCTATGCCCGTATTAGTGAAATCCTGAATTCTATATGTTTACAAACAACTTTCTCAGCCTATCCAGATATTTTCAGCACTTAGACACACATGCATCCAGGTGCCTTTTTTCCTTCACCCCCTTTAAAATTATATCCTTGATTTTATATTGTCTCTTTCTGTCAAAATGATCACTATACATTTCTCTGCATTGACCTTCATCTGCCAACTGTCCACCCATTTCGCCAACTTGTCTATATTCTTTTGAAATTCTACACTATCCTCCTCACAATATAGATAAGGAAAAACAAATAGGACAAAAGAAGACTGATAAAATAGACTGAAAGGAGCAAAGCACTTTTTTAATCCTCCAGTCTTTAAGAATGAGACCCGCACTCTTTTTTTCGGGGCCATTGGGGTTGTTCAGCAATAATTATCACTTACCGCTCTATTTAAAATGTGCTCCTAAATAGACCAGCCACAATTCTTTCTGTCATTTTTAGTGTGAAACCAGTATGCAGGTACAGCAAGTTCACCCCTTTGAAATAATTTCAGTGCCAAAGAACGTAAAGATACGTCTTGTAGAGAAATGACATATCTCTGATGGAAAATTTTGATTTCTGCATTTGATTGTGCATGTTGCCAGCATTAGGTGTCTGATTTGCCGCATTCTAATGGTGAATGTCGATAACCTCACCATTATTAATGCAAGGTCTGGACTATTGACATTTTAGTTGAAGAAAGACTGACATTTGGAAATTGAACCACGCATCCAGATGGAGGTTTGATAATGCCAGGAATATTTATGTTACTCAGAATAGATTCACAAAGTTGTTCCCAGAATTGAGTGAATACAACAATTAGTAAAAATTGAGTAAGCTGAAGATCTCTTTCTGCAAAAGGAAAGTCTAAAAGAAGATTGTTAGAAGTCTTTAAAATTGTGAAGCTGTTTAGATAGGGTGAATATGGAGAAGCTACGTGGTGAGAATGTGTGACTTGCTACCACATGCTGTGGATGAGGCGATTAGCATAGATGCATTTAAAAGGAAGCTGCATAAGAACATGAGGGAAAAAGAAATAAGTTTTATGTTGGCAGGATGAGATGAAGCTCATATGGCTTATAAACACTGCATGGACACATTGAGCTAATGACCTGTTTATGTGCTCTAAAATTCTATTCCATTCTAATTCTTTAGCCTTCTTGTTTTTTCTCTTTTGCCCCATTTGTAAAATGCTTAAGATTTTACAGGTGATACCAATTGAGAAACAAATACAGTAATACCTTTGATAACTTTCTAAAGCTGCTGGTTTCATAACTACTTTTTCCATCTTTTTTTCCCCCCACATACTCCTGTGCCACTTTCACCCCACATCTTTCAGAAGGCATTGATTCATCTAATGAATTGGTTCATAAGAGCAACCTGTTGTGTTTGAACTTTAAACAGTGATTGTAGGCAGGCTGTTCAACTGTGGAGTGTGAGCATGATTATTTCCTTAGCAGTATCAGTATGCACACTTTACAGCAGAGATGATCAGGAAGCATGAAGCCTGATTGATTTCCCTTCATATTGTTCCCCATTTCCAAACCCAGGACAATGAGATTAATAGTAGTTTTTCCCGATTGAGATCAATTAACTCTGTATTGAGTAGGAACTTTTCCAGTTTGTATGGTCCTCTGTCATTTTATTTAATTTACTCACAGGATACCTTAAAGTCTGTTAAAGCTTAATAGTAAAAGGCTCCAGTTAATGAGTCACATTGCAACTTGATCCATGTTTAGAGCTAGAAATTCATTCTGAAGGCCAAACAGTACTCCTGGTAGCTTTATTTAGAAACAGCACTGGCATGTGTTCTACACCATAAGTCCTCAGGTCATGCAATTGGCCAGCTTAAAGACTGAGTGGAAATCCATGTCACTTGCAAATTGAACTCTTCAATCATACATTTTGTCTTAACTACTGCAAAGCATTGTAAATGGTACAGGCTGACTTTGAGTATATCTTTGTTTTCTCATTCAGTGCACATCAACTGCATTAAGAGTACTTGAGAAATGCAAATTTTAAAAATTATTCCTGGGATGTGGGCATTGCTGGCCGGATCAGCATTTACTGCCTTTTCCTAATTGCCACTGAATTAAGTGACCAATTCGGAAGGCATTAAGAGTCAGTCAGATTGCTGTAAGTCTGGTGTAACGTGTAGGCCAGATCAGATAAGAATGGTTGATTTCCTTCCCTAATCAGACATTAGTGAACCAGATGGATTTTATGACAATCAACAATGGTTCTATGGTCATTAGACTTTTAATTCCAGATGTTGGATGATAAAAAATTTGAACCAGCATCTCCAGAGCGTTGCCTTGGATCTCAGGATTATAAATCAATGATAGTACCACTATGCCACTGTTGAATTTTTCAACTGAGGTCAGAAAATCCAGACAGAACTATAACCTAAAGCAACAAACAAGAATCTGTAAACAACCCACAAATCAAGATCAAGAATAAACAAAATTAGAACAAAACACTGGTGTTTCTTTTGTCTGCTGCTTTACATGATTGTCTGGGGAAGTATTCAAAGGAACTATTCTTGGCCTCTTCCTTTCTACATTTTTAAATGTTGCCTTGTGGCATGGTAACTGTGGACGAAAGGTAATTTCCAAATGTATACCAAATTCACCCTGCTCTGTCTCACCATGGTCCCTTCTATGCTCTCAAACAGAAAGCCAAATAAAAAGATATTAGGAGAGCTGAGCAAAGACTTGGTCAAAGAACTGAATTTTCAAGGACCTGAAAGAACTCGCATATATGCTGATTTGGGAGATTGTGGTGTAATGGTATTGTTACTGAACTGGTAATCCAGAGACCCAGGGTAATGCTCTGAGAACCCAGGTTCAAATCCCACCACAGCAGATGGTGAGATTTGATTTCAATAAAAATCTACTGAAGACAAGAAACCATTGTCAATTGCTGTGTAAACCAGATGGGTTTCTTAAAGTCCTTTAGGGAAAGAGATCTGCTATCCTTGCCTGGTCTTACCTACATATGACTCCCAGATACATTGCAATGTGGCTGGCTCTTAAATGCTCCTCTGAGATGAGCAATAAATATTAGCCCAGCCAGCGACATCTGCACTCCAAGAACAAATTTTTTTAAAAATTTCTTGTTGAAGGATAAGTAAATTTGCATGGTGATGCAGTGGTTAGCACCACTGCCTCACAACGCCCAGGACCCCGGTTCAATTCCCAGCTTGGGTCATTCTATGCAGAGTTTGCACATTCTCCCCATGTCTGCGTGGGTTTCCTCTGGGTGCTCCAGTTTCCTCCCATAGTCTGAAAAATGTGCTGGTTAGGTGCATTGACCCAAACAGGTGGCTTGGTGTGGTGACTAGAGGAAGTTCACAATAACTTCATTACAGCATTAATGTAAGATTTGCTTGCAACTAATAAATAAATAAACTTTATTTTATGTCTAAGAATTAGTTATGTCATAATTTGGCTTCCCAAGTTATCTTGTACAGCGTTGCTGGTAATCCTAGCATTTATGCTACCAACCTCCCTTCAGGTTCCACGCAATCTCTTGAGCAATAGGATTATTTGTTTCTTGGTGACTTCCAAAGTCAAACAACAGAAATGAACTGAAAGTTAGAATTATAGTTAGCTCGCATTAACTTAAACATAAAAGTATATAAAGAATAATATAATAATAAGGCTAGTTCAATTATTGTGATTCAATTATAATGATTCAGATGTAACGGATTATAAATTTGCAGTTTAGTTCTAAGATTAATATAAATTAGTTAGAATTAGATTCTATAAATGGTCAGGTTACAACATTAGGTAACCAGTATATTAAATAGATTAAAATCTAGCTGCTAGGAGTTAGCAGTATTTCCAGAACTTGTGTGACTCTGTCCCTACAAGCTGATGTAGATGAACCGGTTGTCTTACCTTTCTCTGGGAGGATAAAGAACAAAGAACAAAACAGCACGGGAAACAGGCCCTTTGGCCCAACGAGCCCGTGCCGCCACCCCAATGTTCCCACCTCTACTCATGATCCCTATCTATGTTTATAGATCTATGGATTAAAAACCAAATTTGAGACAATTTAGGGAGAATTTGTTTTGCCAATTAGCCTAAGAGCACATCTTTAGGATGTGGGAGGAAACCGGAGCACCCAGAGAAAACCCACGCAAGCACGGGGAGAATGCGCAAACTCCCACAGACAAAGGCCCAAATCCATGTATCTGCACAGCACAGCGATAGTCACTGAGCTGTCGTGTTGCCCATCAAATGGTCCAGGTCAAGCGTACACTAACGACGTGAAGCACTAGGATACTCTTGAAAAAGATCCAAGAGCAGCCCTCTCACGACCCATCACGTGTATGCCCCTTGTTAGACAACAAGGTGGACCAAAGTATCTGTAGGATAAAAACAAGTACATCAATATTATCATCATCATCACCTATTTACACACTTCCCAGGGACTCTCAAGACTCATGATCCCTATTTTAAATCAGTTTTCTATACCCCTCCATTCCCATTCTAAGGGAATGGGCCCATTCCCATGTGCCCATCTAAGTATTTCTTAAATAACTCCAGAGTACCTGCCTCCTACCTCACTTTATTTGCAGTGCATTCCATATCCCCACCACCCTCTGTGAGAAAAAACTCCCTCTAGCATACAAATTATACCTTACCCCTCTCACCCTAAGCCCGTGACCCCTCATGCTATTTGAGTCCATCCTAGGAAAAAACTTAACCCTGTTTACTCTATCTATACCCCTCATAATCTTGTACACCTCTATTAGATCTCCTCTAAGTCTACGTCTTTCTAAGGAAAACAGTCCCAAATTGCTTAACCTCTCCTCGTAACTCAAACCTTCCATACCAGGCAGCATCCTGGTAAACCTCCTCTGCACTCTCTCCAGACTCTCCACGTCCTTCCGGTAGTAAGGCGACCAGAACTGGACGCAGTATTCCAAATAGTGTTAGTCTTCTGAGACATAATAGTGATGTCCAATCCTGTTAGATTCACTGCTCCTGGGTAAATCCATCTCCTGCACAGGCAGCTGTATCTAGACTAACTAACTGCTGTACATTTCCTGTCTTTTGACTTTAGGGAAAACAGTTGGATCTAAATGACATACTTTCAATCTTCTCTCTCCCAGAGAAGCACATTCCTAATTTTCAGATTCACCCACCTACATTATTCTGAATAAAGCATGACAAAATTAGCTAAAAGCTAATGTCTCAGCTCCAGTTCAAGAACACTATCGTGCACATCTGTAATTTCTAAATGCAATTCTCTACTTGTTTTGACTAATCTGACAGATATTGAAAGGCTCAATCTTTCTGCTGTCAATCGCCTCACACAGCCCTGTTGATTCCCCTTCAGATAACATGACGACTTAATGTGGCACCTTCACCAAGGTATACAAGGTCACTTGTTCACTTATTGCTTCCAGCCATCGCTAAGAAACAGCCTCCAGTCTTTATCTTGGATTTTTAATTGTGTTTGCATCAAGTTGTTTTGTAACATAAAAAGTTTCAGCATTGCAGCAATATACAATGTTGCCAATTCAATGAAGTAGCAAATTGAACGTTTGCTTTGTGAGTGTCCTTAACTTTGTAAGAGTAAACACTATTGTGAAAGCAGGTTGAAACCATAGGTTTCTTGTGTTAATTTAAAATCATGCTGTTGGAGAGGCAGATTGTGAACTTTGATTCCATTAACATCTGAACACAGTGTGGAAAGTAATTCTAATTAGATTTCCTTTCAGTTCAAAAATCATCCTTCAGTGAGGGACTTGTACAATTAATTGATGGTTAGCTCGTAGGTTATGAATTATATAGTCAGAATTTTTCATGAATTTCTTTGTACTTTAAATCTGTAATTATACTGTTGCTGTTAACTGTCTCCTAGGCAACATTTTCAGGATTGGAAACTAGGTATTTCTACTGGTGAACATGTAGAGGCCTAACTTGTATCAACATCATTCTAATGTACTGTCTAGACATTATATAATGTGTAAAGTGCTTCTGAGATACCATTTAGCAGCTTTTATGAAATAGTTTAGGATCCAACAATTGCTCCTTGTTTGGGATTGGGGAGGGAATACTTTTACAAAAAGTCTAATTGTATATTTATCTGATTTTTGATCATTCTGAACAATTTAAATCTTATGGGCATATTTATACAGCCAAATGCCTTGATTGTAGTTAGTCATAGCAGTTGACAGCATGGAAGCAGGCCCTTCAGCCCAACTTGTCCATGCCACCTTTTTTTTAAAACCCCTAAATTAATCCCAGTTGCATGCATTTGGTCCATATACCTCAATACCATCGTATCCTTGTAACTATCTAAATGCTTTTTAAAAGATAAAATTGTACCCGCCTCTACTACTACTTATGGCAGTTTGTTCACCGTCCCTGTGTGAAAATACTGCCCCTCTGGACATTTTTGTATGTCTCCCCTCTCACCTTAAACCTATGCCCTCTAATTTTAGACGCCACTATCTTTGGGAAAAGATATTGACTATGTACCTTGTCTGTGCCCCTCATTATTTTATAGATGTCTATAAGGTCACACCTCAACCTCCTATCCTCCAGAGAAAAAAAAATCCCAGTCTATTCTTTATAATTCAATCCATCAAGTCCTGATAATATCCTAGTGAATCTTTCCTGCGCTCTTTCTAGTTTAATAATACCCTTTCTATATAGGGTGACCAGAATTGCGCACAGTATTCCAACTGTGGCCTTACCAATGTCTTGTACAACTTTAACAAGACATTCCAACTCCTGTATTCAGTATTCTGACCGATGAAACCAAGTATGCTATTACTCTTTCGTACCATTAGAAAAATAAATTTCTCATTCAAATATCAAAAATTGACTTGAGTGGGATTGTCAACATGAGGGAACTTCAGAAGTATGACTTGTGATAAATTGCAAAACAGATTATAGATCTAGATGTGTATTTATTAATGTACATGAAAATGTTTTAAAAGCAAGATGAACAAGTCTTGCAACAAGGAGTGAAATGTGCTTGGATCACTATCCAAGATGGCACTGGAGCGAGGTGACTTCTTTTAAGCTGTGCCCAGCATACCCTCTAATTCTATATTTTACACTCATTCTATGTTCCAAAACTCTATTCTAACTGCACCCTAACTATGACAGGAGCACCACATCTATACCCTCTTCTTTCCTCCTTTTAGGTCTGTATATGTGCAAGAAACAATACTTTTCACTGTATACCAATACATGTGACAATAATAAATCAAATCACAGATTAATCTTTGGGTTAGGAAACTAAAAATAATCCTATAAAAATAATTTTTTATCTTTTGTTGTATATTAAAGGAAATATAACGTGACTGGATGGCCTGCATTTTGAAAGTCCTTTTGTCTATAAGCCACACGAACACTTATTCCATGTACACACGCTAGAATAAGTATTATCCTTGGAGCAAAAAAATAGTGATTTGGGGTAAAAAAAAAATCTTAGCTTGTCTTCATCCAAAGGCCCCAAAAGCTTGCACAAGCTTGCACCAAGTGCAAGAGCAACCCTGTTAGGATTTTTCATTAAACTCTTGCTGCTTGAATTCACTCCATGCTTCCTGCGCCTTTGTGATTTGAAACCCCATAACTTCATTCCGGGATATTTGTTTCAGGTTCAGGTTTCAGATCTTTTCTGAACACGTGCTGATGCAGCAACTAAGCTGTGCAATGCTGAGGAAAGCACAAACAAGTTACCAAAAGACTAGATGTGACTGTTTGTCAGTCCTTTGTATTCATTCTGATCCCACAATTTTGTTTCACTTTGTCCAGATCACTGCTCATGTCAAAGCCCTGCATCCCAAACTATTTTTCATTGTGATCCTATTTTAACACCTAAAAAATCTGATAAACTCTTTCCTGGTGCAGAAGTCATTGCAAAATTTGTTGCATTTTTCCTGGTAATCTATAATTGTGAAAGAGGGCTAATCAGTTCAGACCCACAGTAATGTCAGTTGATTCTCAGTGCCCTTTGAAATGGGTTATCAAACCACTACAGGAAAATCAAACAGGAATAAAACTGGATGAATAACTAGCATAAACTTGTTTCTATTTTACCTCTCCCTCACCAATCTGTCAAAGATGTATCTGTCCATGACTGTATTGGTAAAACTGACAAGGCACAGTCCTTGTAGAGACCAAGTCCCATCTTCACATTGAGGATACTCTCCGTGCTAAATTCAAAACAGATCCAGCAGCTCAAATCTGGACATCCAGGAGGCACCGTAGACCATGAACAGAAGCTATTCCAACCAAATAGCTTAGTGTATCCCTGACTATACCAGTACCATAAAGCCAGAGAGGATCTGCTTCAGCTCAGTGACGAGTGCAGTCAAGTATGCCAGGAACAGCATAAGGCATAAATTAAAATGAAGTGTCAACCTGGTGAAGCTTAAAAACACGCTCACATCATTCCTCAAGCTTCTAAATCTCAGAGAATACAATCTGAGTTTATGTAATCTCTCTTTGTAATTTAATCCTTGGGATGTAGATATCATTCTGGTAAATCTACATTATGCTTCCTGCAAGGCCACTATATCCTCAAGTTGTGATACCCTAGACCTGGTCAGTTCTACAGGTGTAGCCTAACTAGGACATTATGTAACTGAAGTATAATATTCACCTCTGTATAGTCTAGTTCTCTAAATATAAAGACCATCATTCTATCAACCTGCTGGTTAGTATCTGTACCTGTTTGCAACACTTAACAGCCTATGTACCTAAATTGCATTTCTCTCTGAACCTCCAGTGCTTCTAGCTTTTTGCTATTTAGGGAATACTTTGTTCTGTCCTTTTTAGGTCCATAGTGGATTTGTCTACATTGAAATCCATTTGCTGTTTTAACCATCCATTTAAAATAGCAATATCTCTTTGTAATTTTTATGCATTGTTTACAATGCCACCTATCTTTGAATCATTAGCTGATATGGACATGTGGCCTTCTATTCCATCATTTATGTCTTTCATTTAATTTAAGCCCGTATAACTGAACTAAATTTAAAACATACTTCTCCAAATTTCAATAGAGACTCAGATGTAATAGAGTCAAGGATGGGGTGAGGGTGTGGTTTTCTGAGATGTGTTCAGAAATTTCTAATCAGTTTGTTTCAGGCCAAAAGCAAAGAAAGCATTTTTGGATCTGGTTCTAGGGAATGAGGTGGTTTAAGTTGATCAGATATTAGCTGAGGAGCATTCAGAGAACAATGACCGTAGTCCCAAAAGGTTTAGGTTAGCTATGGAAAAAGATAAGGAGCAATCAAATGTAAAACATTATTTAAGGGCCTGTTTACCTACGTAGCGGACCAATCTGTCCGAGGTAAACTGGAATTAAAGATTGGGAGATAGTGCTGTATTTGAACAATGGACTGCCTTTGAAGATGAAATGGCTCAGGTATATTTGAGGAGCAAGCAGAACTAGAGCTACCCGGATGACAGAAAGCAATATGAAGGGGGAAAAAAAAGTGGTATGTGACATCATAATCTGGTGGGATGCAATCCAAGAGGAAAACAAGTTTGGGAATGCCCAAAGTACTGCTGGTTTGTATTGAAACAAAGCTCAACAGTTTAACTCCAGTGCTGCATTTCCTGTGATAAATTCTCCATCAGAGTCCACTTGTCAACCACTCAGTCCTCTCTTCTCATGCAGCATAAATTGTTGTTCCTGTTATTGTTTGGCAATTTCTTGCAAACTATCCTGATCAGTGCAAGACAGCATGCTTCTTCTCCAGCAATACTCAAGTTTTGCACTCCTAAGTGACTATGAGGAATTTAATTATATATGCACAGAAGGCCTTGCTAATTCTTCAGTGTCATTTGGTATCTGTAAACACTGTGTCCTTTTCAGAAAGTCTTGGAGCTAGCTATAAACTTGTTTGATCAATCTTGAATACTTCACACATATAATGACAAAAATCTTATTTCTTTTCCTTCCATTTCTCTTCCCCTCACATGCTTCTTTCCTGCTACTTCCCAGAGTTAGTTGGTTGGGTCCAGTCTTCTGATGGCTTAACCAAATATAAACTCTTCACATTCAAGTTTAGAAGAGTGAGTGATATTGGGTTTTTCATCTGTAGATGTATCATAGTCCGTCCTGTTCTGGTCTGATATTCTATCCATGTTCAAGTGGAAATCAGAAGTGGGAACACTATTTTTAAATAAAGTTAAAACAATCATCCTGGTATTTGTATGGCTTCAGGTTGCCTGTAATCCAGTTGTTTTTGCCCCATTTGAGACACTGCTAAATGATACCCCCTGAGTAACTACCCTGGAACCATTACATTTGTGCTATTTTCTAAACAGTAACCAATAAGAAATGTGAATATCTTGTCACTAATTTACACGTGGTGTGGGAGTACAACAGAACATGAAAGTATTTTTGATTGCACACAAAACTATTTATGGCTATGCAAGAGCATTCTAATGAAGACCTGTTAAGGCTTAAGAATTGCAAGCAAATAATTTGGGGAAAGATATTTGGTGCCTTTAGTCAATCTAGGACAAGGGCTTGAACCTGATTAGCCAGAACTTGGGGATCTGACTGAAAATCACAGGCTACGGCATTCAGAGACGTAGGATTCTACAACAGGTCAGATCTCATTCAGCAGATAGCATTTGAGTATGTTATAAGCAAAAGTTCAGTATATTGCCATGCAACCAATAAAACAGAGGGATTACTTGTATTTTGGACTGATTATACACTTACTGCTGAAAGATAAAGTGGAGAGAAGGGAAATTCCTGAAGAAGTGGGATGACATTTTTATCACCATCATAGTCAGTAGCAATGTATTCTCCCTTTGTATAGTAATGTATTCTCCTTTCTCCAAAATATGCACTAGTGAGTATGTATTCTGGAGAAATGTTTACTTTGTATATTTTTGTTGTATTTTTGTTTGGTGCAATCTTAGAATCATAGAACCCTACAGTGCAGAAAGGGGCCCTTTGGCCCATCGAATCTGCACCAAACACAATTCCACCTCAGGCCCTACCCCCGTATTCATACATATTATACCCACTAATCCCTCTAACCTACACATCCTGGACACTATAGGGCAATTTCTTAGCGTGGCCAGTCAACCTAACCCACACGCCTTTGGAAGGAGGAGAATGCAGATTGGCATCTCAGTCAGGTGAATATGTCAGTTCCAATACCGAAAACATCAGTATTTGTGACAACAATACGTTCTACAACACTGGTAGCATTAACTGTTTCCATTTCATGAACTCATTTGTCTCAGAAATCCATTCCCAATTCCCAAAAGTAACTTGAATTGCAGTATTTCATCTGCAATTTGAAATTTTAAAAAATGCACATAGGAATTCATTTCCTGCCTGTCACATCTGCACTTCAGTCGCATACTTTGGTTTCTGCTGTCTCCAAACAAATTAGTAAGTTTATTTCAGGAACAGATTAGCAGCAGCCTCTTAATTGATCCGACCAATCATTCTTTAAAAAAGAGCCTGAGGCCGGTTTCTCACTCCAAAAGAGCAAATTCTGAGTGAACGCAATTCACATCACTGCAGTTAGACTTTGTGCCCTTAAAAGTGCACAGGTTCAGATTAGCTGAATAAGATGTGGCATAGCATTCCAGTGATTATGCAACAGTGTATCTGTGTTTGTAGATAAATATATAGATATCAAAATAAATTTTAGGGTATTGATTTTTTTTTGTTAAGGTTTTTACGTGATGTTTTCAACTTAACTCTTCCATTTAAAGCCATTAGGAACACAACTGATCAGCATTTATTCCAGTCCCAATGACCAGATGGTTTGGGCCATTGACAATCGAGGAAATGTTCACGTGCGAGTTGGAATAACAGAGGCCATGCCTGTAGGCACTGATTGGGAACACGTGCCAGGTAAAAATAGCCACTCTTGTATACCATTGTGTTTAATCATTTCAGAATGTTGTATCTTTATCGGCAGCTGAAGTAATAAGATTAACTGTCCTACAATTTCCTATGTTATAAAGACATATTTACTGTTCTCTGACACAATTTGCCTTTACACAGAATTTGTCAAACTGTCATCCAGTCTATCTCTGCGTCTTCCCAAGCTTCTCTTGAGTATTTGGATGTAGCTCCAGCAACATTTAAGAAATTCAACACCATCCAAAACAAAGCAGCCTACTTGGTTGTCACCAAGTAACAACTTATGTATGCATGCACTCCCTCCACATCAATATGCAGTGGCAGCAGTGGGTATCATCTACACAATGCACTGCAGCACCTCACCAAGTCTACTTCACGAATCTATCGTCTCTACTGCCTAGAAGGCCAAGAGCAATAGATACATAGGAGCACCAGATCCGAAAGCCTGTTTGCTCATCTTCCTGACTTGGAAATATTTTGCTGTCCTTTCATTGGTTCTTAGATAAGATTCTCTAACAACGTTGCGGATGTATCTACACTACATGGAGTGCTGGTCCTCAGGAAGGCTCAGCTCACCATCACCTTCTCAAGGAATGGACAATAAATTCAGCTCTTGCCAATGACACTCAGGTCTTGTGATGGATAACAATTTCTTAAAATTTCTCTGGTAATTCTATAATGCTAAAAATCATCACTTCTCTGAAAGCAGATGCAGAGTATTTAGTATTTGTGCCAGTTCTTCCTTCTCCATTACCAGCTTGCTTCACTTATCTGTTAACTGATATATCTCTCCTATGATTATATTGCTGCAAACTTTTAAAAATAACTTTTTGTCGCACTTGCATGTTTTGCCAATTTTCTGTCATGATTTAATTTGTCCTTTTTGCTATGTTTCTTGTGTTCATTGAGTTTAAATTTTTATTATCTGTCCTGTAAGGACTAAATACTCCTTTAGAAATTGCTGTTCCTTTCACACACAACTCCAACACTTCTTTTCCTTATTGAAATATATTTGATTTGTATCCTCCATCTTCTGTTTAAATATTTCCAGTGTTGTGATTCTGTTTGGTTTTTTTTAACCCCTTCTCTTTAATCTGGGTAAGTCTTTTTGTCTCATTTGCTTTTTTTTTACAATCTGACTGCTTGTTCCCCGTTTTCTCTATTCTTATACTGATCCTAATTATATTATAAACACAGCTTCCTGAATGTCCCCCTACTGTGAGGTTACCTATGCTTTCTTACCCAGAACGAGATTTTCTCACTCGTTGAAGCAGTGATTGAAGAATAATTTGTACTGGTAATTGACCTTTTTAAAATATCACTTAAACACTGGGACATCAACGAAAAGAGTCACCTATTTCTCATGTTTTTACTACTTTTTAGAACAATGTTAATATCCCACACAATAACTGAAACATATTTACAGGTTTACAAGCAAGTCAATTAACTGTGAGCTATAGAACAGTGTGGGTTCGCTGTTCTAATGGAGATGTAGCACGTCGTTATGGGATAACGAACAAAAATCCTGCAGGCGACTATTGGAAAAAGATTCCTGGCAATGTGATTTGCTTAACTGGTAAGTTTGTACAAGATTTGTGAATACTAATCCTTCCCCCCTCCCCAACCATTAATATGTACAACTCACGGTCCAATTTCCAATTTAAAAGTTTACAATATTTATTGATTTCATAACTATTCCCTAAAATGATGTTTATAAGACCACAGTTCACAAAAATAACCTGTGGTTATATCTGTTATAACCAAATCTAGATCATTAAAGTTGATTCTTTGAGACAGGAATGTGTTTGCTGGAATTAATGTCCTAACTGTCAAAATATTTTTAACAATGGGAGGATGTTGCCTTAAAATTTGATGTCATGAGTAATCAAATTTGTGCAATCTAGTCCTCCACAACATGGGCTGCATTGATGCAAAATCTAATCAATGTTAATTAGCAACAGAATAAGAATTAAATGTGCAATTTATTTTTTTATAATAGTTTATGCATGCATATGCACACATACACTGACACTGTTGCAGTTGATGATTAAGCTCTACTAAGAATGGTGTTGATCACCACTTCTGAAGAGGGATTAATGAGTGAGGAGAAAAAAACGAAAGCACTTACAATGGCCTATACATATTTGAGTGCCAGCATTTAATAAAGAACTATATATTTGACCAGAAATATCCTAAATTTTAGTACATTAAAAATAAGTGGCTATTATTCCTAGCAATAAAAGCAATCAAACTTTTTAAACATGCTTTTAGTTGCATTTGGTGATTTGAAGCATAGATTCAGAAGTTTCAATCAAAACCATCCTCCGACCATTGAAGCAGAAGAAACAGACTGCTATGGCAGCATATTTTATCTTTGCTATTGTGGCACCTGGGCAATTTACTTCTCCAGCTGATGGTTAATGGAATCAAAGAATCCCTACAGTGCAGAAGGAGGCCATTTGGCCCATCGGCCACAATCCCAACCAGGCCTTATCCCCATAACAGTAGATGTGTATACTCATATTTGTAAATCCTAATGGTGTAAATTTGAGCTTTTTTCTATATCCAATCTGCCTGCTATGAAATTACCAACGGTCTTACAATATTGAACTTACCATCTTCGTGCATCAGTTTAGAAATTAGATGTCCAATTTTTCCACAGACAGAATTGATATCACTGGTAACTAGCATCCAAATATCTCTTAATGCAAAATCTCGTGAATGCAATTTATATCAACATTCTGTTTTTATTTTCATCCTGCCACCCCTCTCCTGCTCCGTTTCATTGGTAGTGATAGTTATTTCTGGAATCCCATGACCTTGCTGACTGAAATTTGATTCAATTGATGGTGATTGGGGTTTCAAGCCTGTAATCACTTGATTTGCATAACCCAGGTTTATTTATGCACTGACTTTATCAGAGTTATTATAATTGTTGGCACTGACTGCTTGTTTAATTTTACAAATAGTTTGCCCAAGTGTGATGAAGTAATTATTTGTTAATTGGATAAACTTGCAAAAATATTTTCCAAACTGGAACATTTTGTGACTTTTATACTCCAAACAACTTTTACCACAATAATGTATTTATGAGGATCCAATATCTGTTTATCCTCTTTTAGAGAAGTTGCTATATAAAATATTACTGCATATTCAGAAAGGAGAACCTCTTCCAAAAGAATAGAAGATGTATTATCTGTTGAAATTGCTGATTGAAAGAGTTCATACTTCGATATCAACTGAATTGCAATGTTTATGTTTGTTTCACATTGTTTCATGTTGTTTTACATGCTAAGTTGTTCCTTAATGTGTAGGTTAGAGGGATTAATGGGGTAAATGTGTGGGGTTATGGTATAGGGTCTGGATGGGATTGTTATCAGTGTATGCTGAATGGGCCAAATGGCCTCCCTCTGCACTGAAGATTTTATGATTTCTATGATTATTTCAATTGTTTGGACATTTTGCTTTCAATCTTTTTAATAACATATGCTGTTCCTATTTTTCATTTAGTTACTCCTCAAGATGAACTGTGGGCCATTAGTACTGGAGGCTCCCTTCTTCAGCGACTTACCAAGAATTTTAGTCACACTGATGCACTAATTAATCCTAACCGTATTACCCTTCTGGGTCAATCTGAGGACTTTGATGATGAGTGGGAGGTCATCTGAAATTTGGACACATTGTAGCTTGCAGCATCAAGGGCACTTAGCCATAAATATTACTTTTCTCTTTATTTTCTCTAATGTGTTAGCCACAATTGGGTTAACTTATTCAGTTAAACATTTTGTACAAATTTATTTGTGGTTTCAATTTCAATGTTGTAATTTGTGGCTGTACCAGTATTGGTGTACAAACAGGTACATTATTCAGTAAAGCAGCTGAAGAGCTTGAAATGCTACCTTTTAACCGACAACTATTGACTGAGTATGCTTTTACAACAGGGTATGACATTTTGACTGGCTTTCTGCATCCAATCATTTATTAATCCATGTATCATCGTCTGGCTTGTTGCTTTCCTATTGATATTTGAGATATCCTGTTGTTCTGTTCCTACGTAAACTGACAGACACACCGGGAACAACAAACTTGCACATCAAACAGCAATAAGAGCAGGAGATGGCACATTTTATTAATGCAAATGATGGGCAAGCTATAATTATGTTATTGTCCTTTTGTTCCTATTATCTCCTTTCTATTCCTGCTAGGAAGAGAAGCAACCTTGAACTGGATGATCGCGCCACGTACGCACTCCCATAAATAATCAAAAGTAAACACAATTTTGCAAAGCAGTAGTGATTTTTGTCAGTGATTTTAACCATCTCAATATGTAGTACTGGCACCACGTTGACTGAAAACCAAGTGAATTTCCTTTAATTAAGTCACCCTATTTGATTTCAATTAAACCCGTGATGCTAACTAATTCCTGTGACTGAGAGTAGAGCAATGTCCAACTAAAAACAAAAATTACCAATCTATCATTAATTCATTCTAAGAAAAGCATTAATATTGTACAATAGTGTAAAATGAGAATTTGGAAGGTTTTTGTTTTGGTTTACAATTATTTAAGGTGCTTCTAACTGCCAATTATAATCTAAAAATCTTCATCAATAGGAGTTGTAGATGCTGAGCAGAATGCTACTGAAAAGTCCATCTATCTTTAAAAAAGAGATTTATATAGATCAGACTTTACTGTCCAACGATAATGCTATCTTCCAAAAAAGCCTTATTAAATTCCTTGTTTTTTACTGTAAATAGTATGTGCTCAACTGTAATAGTTCAGTTGCTTTTTTTTGCAATTTTTTTACTCCCCCTCTTAAAAACTGACATAACTTGGCTACAATCAAGTTATAGTTAAAAGTTATTAGTGAAGCTTTCTTATGGAAGAAATAGCATTGTTTACACTTGCCAGATACATTAATCAGACTCTTGTGTATAGATTCCGTGCAGTTTTGAGTACATTCTGAAAGTTTAGTCCGTTGCATTTTGCACTTTGAGCATTTCTAATGAGTATCAGGTGAAAATCAGATACTCAAACTTGTGGTAACCTACTTATCGCAAAGTGGCTTCTTGTATTCATTGTATGGTATACCATGGTTCTGTTAGTTTGAAATGATGACTAACCTTATTTGTTATGATCCAGGAGTCCATGACTGACATTTAATTTTCTTCTGTGCAAACAACTGAAAATTCAAAATATCAAAAATAGTTCACCCCATGGCAAGTCACCCATTCCACAAAAAACACATTTTAAAAAAAGTTAACTGTTGCTTTAACATTAATTTAGATATCTGAACGTTAGTTAATTGTGAAACGTAACTTTAATAATGGAGTTCTTTTGTTGGTCTACCCACCCAAATCCTTTAAACTACCAAGGATTTGCATTGTGGTGCTGTAGTGTTAATTTAGCTAGTTGAACAGAAGTTCATTGTGAAACATAACTTCCATAATTTGAGTTATTTTCTCGATCTGCCTACCTAAATCCTGTAAACAAGTAAGGATTTGCGTTATGATGTTGTAGCTCTGTAGAAATACATGTCAGAGTTCTAGGTAATTATTTGAAAAATTAAACTTCCAAAAGGTTTTGGTAGTTGATACCATGTTTGTTCTTTAGACTGACATTAGAAATGTCTCTCAGAAACCACTTATCTGATCATTCAAGTTTACTTTGCAGTCCAACAAATGGGCTACTCAGCAAAGTCTGAAGTTTTTAAAGAATAATTTGACAGAATGATGAGCATGACTTAGATGGATCAATAAAATAATAAAATATTATTTAAAGAGAACTGGGTGGTGCAGTGGATTGCCATACTGCCCAATATCTGTGTTTGAATTCAGCCCAATTAATTGAAGTTTTATTAAAGAGTTTTAAGTTGTTTTTACCAACAGTAGTTGTGTTCCGTTAAGTAAGCTTGACATAGTATCATCTTCGTTCATAATGTATGCAAATGTGCAGCAAAAATCTGTGTATAGTTGAGGGAAAAAATTGGCAGTATCACAGGCGTCAGATTTGTTGTAAGAAGGATTCATATTGAGATAACCTGATGTGAAAGTAGTGATCGTGTTGCTAAAAGTGGAAAATATTCCACTGCCCAGTACTGCTATTCTTTGTTACACACAATATAAATGCAATATAAGATGAGACTTTGGACTGTTACTTGCACACACTCCGAATGTAATAGTAAAATTAACTGCAAAATTCTGCCAATGTCAAGAAATTAGTTTACAAATATAAATAACTAACCTGGTTAGGCCAACAAAATTTACCATATTTTAAAATGAGAAATTTTATTTGTCTTTTTAAAATCTAATTGCTCAATTTAATTTCCATTCTTTAAAAATATTCCTGGCATTTGTTACTCATTCAGTGTTTTAGATGCAGTATATGAATTAGAAATGTTTCTAAGCTATTTAGTAAATATAGCTCTATATTTTATAATTTGAATTCACCATGATTGTTATATTCTGTGATGGACTGCATAACTGAGTGAGTAACTGCTTTAATATTTTCAAAGGAATGCATGTACATATGTGACTTGATTATGGCCTTTTTGATGTACGATTCAAACCTTTTTTCAGCCTGAAACACATGGGGCTATTGAAGTACAAGTCGTAGATTAATTACATAGTAAATTGGAAAGACTGTTGGCTCTGTCTGTATGAATTCACTGGAAGAAGCTCTGGTAGTATTTAAGCCATGTTGTATCCAGAAGAATTTTACAAGCATGCTCCTGCATTGTATATTTAATTATTTATGAATGGTTTCTAATTGCACCTAACAACAAAACTTATTTAAAAATGTTTATAATATTTTACATTGTGTAGCAAAGCTGGTACTGTTGCTTAAACATTACCTGTACATGATTGCATACTCTTTAGCAAAAATGAAATAAACATACTAAAAAATCTTTTTTACACATTTGTATTGAGTTTTTTAAAATTTGATTTATTATGGTCACATGTATCAGTATACAGTGAGAAGTCTTGTTTCTTGCATGCTATATAGACAAAGCATACCATTCATTGAGAAGGCAAGGAGAGTGTGCAGAATGTAGTATTACAATCATGGCTAGCGTGTAGAGAAAGATCACCTTAGTGCAAGGGTAGTTCCATCCAAAGCCTGATGGCACCAGATCTGTAAAAGATGTAATTAGAGCACTGTTAGAGAGTTTAAAAGAGTTAGGATTAAATTTCAGAAACATAGAAGGTATGCTGGGCACAGCTAGCAAGAAGTCCTTGCCCTGGTACCATCTTGAGAAGCCGTGTCTCAATTTCTGGTTTTATCAGAATTAAATGTACACTCTTCAAAGCTGGCTGATGGATTTTTGCAGGATTTGGAGACTAAATGAGATTGCATCCTGTCTGTAATCAACCCTACAAGAGGATTATTAGCTGTCTGAAGATTCTTGGAATATTTTGCTGCAAGGATTGATTGACTTCTTTGTGTCTTTTCTCAATATAATAAAATTGCTGCTGAGTACAACAGGATGAGTGGGTTTTGGTCTTGTACTTCTCACTGCTGTCCTATAATTCAGCACAGAGAGACTGGGTCCCTATTCAGAGAGTTGAGACAATACCATGTGTATCCATATCCACCTGAAGTGTTCATTTGTTCTGATGGATGTTATTTGTGCTGACTTCAGTAAGTTTCAAGGATACTTGAAACACTCATGATCCTGAGCAGACTTCATCTTCAAATTGAGGGACAGCCAATGATAATGACTTTTCCTGACTATAAAACTTCTGCACTTCATCTTTTAGGGAATTCAATAGAAAATTGAATCTTCCTGAGATTTTGTCCCTTACTTGAATAATAAGTCCTAAAGGCATTTTTAAAAAAAAATCAGGAAAGTTTATGCTTTTTACTCCAAATCATACATCCTCAGTATGATCAATGTCCCTCTCATTTTTACAGTTTGACACCGTTAGTCATTTGAAGTCACCCTATTCTTCAGATAGCTCTAACATTCATAAACTCCCATCCCATCAGCAACCAAGTCTTGCATCTTATTCTGTTTAGCATTACAGTGATTATTAATCACAATGGTATACTGCACATGTTCATCCCTTTGGATGGCCCACTGGCAATCCCAAGGTGATTCTTATATCCCCATCAACATTGCAAGGAAAAGATTCTGGTCATCATTACATTGTTACTTGTGGGAGTTGGCTGAGCAAAAAGTGGCTGCCATTTTAACAGTGACCATGCTTCTTTTGGACATCTTTGGTCGTGAAGGATTCTGAGACATTTGATGGTTATGAAAGCCTCTACATAAATGTTTCTTTTAAAGATGGAATTGCTTTTTGTCTGCCTGACTTGTACATTTCATCTTCTTGAAATGCAATTTTCTGCACATATTTGATCTTTCAGCTCATTGTGCACTAATGTTGCAGTCTTGTGAGGTTATATCTAATGTTGGAAAGTAATTCCCCCAGTGAAACCCTAACATTGTATATCATTTCCAATATCAGTCAGATTCAATCAGACTCACCAGTTCTAAGTCAAGACACAATGATGAGAGAGAGGCCTAGATAACAGCCTCCAAACCCACCTATGTCCAGTAATCATAGTCCCTTCCTTTATTGGCCATTGAAATTCACATAGCCACTATGCCAGCAAATAAACACACCGGGGGTTATCCTGTGCTATAAACAATTCACCTGAGAGAGCATCATTTGGTCAAAGACCTGGATGTTATGGTGATCGTAACTTGTGTGGAATATCATTTTAAGATTGGGACTTGGAACAAAAGGCATGAGGTTAAACTGATTTTTAAAAAATAAATTGGATTGCTATCAGGAGAATGACCAACCATTGGAATGAATTTGAGCAGTGAAGAGAAAAACCCAGGATCATTCAGGATATAATGGGATCAAGCAATGGAAAGATGTCTGAAACTGTTCGGGATGAAATTCAGATGGACTGAGTGGCCTTCCTAATCTGTCAGGATTTTGTGATCAGTGTGGGTAGGTGAGAAACAGGAACTCTGCCATCATTCACTTAAATGATTGCAGCAGTCTCTGCTACCTTAATCACTGCAGATTAAAACTAGTATGTCGGTCAGTATAAAGGAGTTGTATTTATTGTCCTTATAATTTTTAAGGTGAAACTTGGATAATCTTCATATCTGGAAAGTGAATAATTATTGTTCCGTAAACCCTCAGTCAGCCACTGAGTTGCTGTGCCAGCCATTTCTCACCTTGTGGAAACTAATTGTGAACAGATGATTCTATAGTGAGACTATTAATAACTCTGATTTTACTGGGAATATCACTGCCTGCAAGTTTCCCTCCTGACTTGAAAATATATTGTAGTTCTTCAATGTGACTGGGTTAAAATCTAGGAATTCCCTCCCTAATAGCACTAGGGTTCTACCTACACCACATGGACTGCAACGATTCAAGAAGGCAGGTGACTACATCCTTCTCGAGAGTAAATAGGGATGGGCAATAAATGATGGCCAAAAATGTGCAGGACTGTGTAACTTTGCATTGAAAATTACTGTTGTAATTTTATAACATTATACTAGAATATCAGTATAACACAAGATTTACATGCAATGCTTTCAGATATAACAGTTGCTACAACACCACATATTATACAGATTAGGCATAATAAAACTCTGCTTATAATGAAATCCTTGTTTTAATTATCTCAATATCAATATTTAGTTGATTTGAATCAACCCAAATACAACAAATACTTGAACAGGATCTACCTGCACTAGCTTAAACACAACATTTGCATTCAAGCTAAGACCATGTGCTATATCCATGGGTATCCATAGGTTATCTGATAAGGCCTATCTTTGAACACAAGCCTCAACAAGACAATGGTCAGGAGGCAATATGTGTGAAGGTGGTTGAGTGAGGGCAGTCTTTGTTTCTGGAAACAAAACTTCATATTAATGATCTGGAATATCGTTCATTGAGAAGACTAATATATTCTATAATCTAACAATTAAATATCACTCATTCAATTTTTTCACATTTTAATTTTTCTGTTGCAGAAAATAATGCCATTTTTTTTTATCCAGAATGAGTCATTTATAGTAAAATATGACCACGTCTAAGCAAATTCAAAGTTGCTAAGACAACTAAAGTGCATGGACAATAGCAGACTTATTTGTGCTTTTTTAATCTTTTGTGCTCAATACTCGAAGTCACTCTTATAAACACACACTTGTTGCTATGCACAATAACATCCAATGTTGTGAGATTGGGAATTAAATAGAAACCATTATCTTTGTATGTAGCTCCTTATGATCTCCTAGACTTCAGAAAGCAGAATAATAAACACTACCAGACTGAACTTGGATATAAATCATAATAAGCCTGCATTAGCAAAGAAAGCGCAGCATATTATAGAATCCCTAACCTATAAAAAGGTGTGACAATTCTTTGATGCTAAACTCTAAAGATGTCTAGGTTAGGTGGATTAATCACATAACTGTGTGGGTTTACAAGGATAGGACAAAGTGGGGAGGCATTAGGTGGCATGCTCTTTCAGAGAGTTAATGCAGACTCAATGGGCTGAATGGCCTCTTTCTTCAATGTAGTGGTTCAGTGGCTCTAACTGGTGTTTGTACAGTAGCATTTTACATGTGAAATCACATGACCCATGGAGCCTCAAAATGTCACTTCCAGTGACATCTCAGTACAGTATAGTAGGATGTAAACTGAGGGATAAATTGCTGGTACCTTCTTGACTTTCAGCTAAGCACCAAATAATGTTTTAAAATATATCACTGACAATTGCATCATTCTCTCAAATATCCACAGGACACACACTTTTTATTTACTTTAAATGTGGAGATGGATGCATTCTGCAGCACAGCTGCCTTCACCTCCTTCAGATATGAGACAATTATCAGTTAGCATATGTTGCATTTCAACTTAATTTTGATGGATTTCAGAGAACATCAGCAAATTGCAATTAAAATGTAATTTCATTGGAATAATGGCTTTGAAATGAACTGTTGAACTATATATTAATAATATTTATTCTTGCAATTTGGACTTTGCTGATAAGAAAAGCATTTATGGTCCACCCTCAGTTTCCCTGAAAAGGTGGCAGTGGGCCAACTTCTTCAGCTGCAGCCATCTATCTAGTGAAGAAGCTTCCGATGTGCTGTTCAAGGATTTCTAGAGCTTACACCTTGCAGCAATGAAGGAATGGCAATATATGCCCATGTCAGAAGGCTATGTGACCTGGAGGGTAAATTTGGAGTGATGATATTCCTATGCACTTTATCATAGAATCTACAGTGCAGAAAGAGGCAATTCGACTCATCAAGTCTGCACTGACCACAATCCCACCCAGGTGCTATTCCTGCAACCCTCATATTTGCTTTATTAATCCACCTGACACTAAGGGTTAATTTAGCATAGCCAATCAACCTAATTTGCACATCTTTGGAGTATGAGCCAATACCAGAACACCTGAAGGAAATCCATGCAGACATGGAGACAATATGCAAACTCCACACAGACAGTGACCTGAGGCTGGAATTAAACCCGGGTCACTGGCACTGTGAGGCCATGATGTGGAAATACTGGCATTGGACTGGGGTAAACACACTAAGAAGTCTCACAACACCAGGTTAAAATCCAACAGGTTTATTTGATAGCACAAGCGACAAGCTTTGGAATCCTGCTCCTTCATCAGGTGAATGGGAGTTCTGTTCACAAACAGGGCATATAAAGAAGCAAACTCAATTTACAAAATAATGCTTGGAATGTGAATCTTTACAGGCAATCAAATCTTAAAGGTGCAGACAGTGTGAATGGAGAGAGAGTTAAGCACTGGGTTAAACAGATGTGTATTGTCTCTATCCGGGATCAGGAAAGTTGTGGGGCAGCAATGCTAACCATTGTGCCACCGTGCCGCCCAAAATTCACTAGGATATGCGACTCCGTTTTGAGTCAGTGACTGCTCTGAAGCTGTCAAGTAAACATTTCAAATCAGAATTGCTGCAAACAGGGTTTGAACCTGCACTGAGAACTCAATTGGATTTCGAGTCCAACACCTTAACCGCTCAGCCATCAGAGCTAATTTAATCTGCCATGACAGGACCTGCTGACTTTTGCTCTCTCAGTGGTAAGGATCATAAGTTTTGGGTTTTTCTGTCAAAGAAGCCTTTGTGGCCCACAGCTGTGTATCCTTTAGCAGTCAGTGCTGAAGTCAATGCTGGAAGGGATAGCTGTTTAAGGCGAATGATGGGTTGCCTGTCAAGAGCACTACATTGTAACGACAGGTTTCATGTTCCACCCATCTAGGTAAGTGGCAAATATTCCAGCACACTCCAGATTTGCAGGTGGTGGAACAGCAATGTAGTCTGGGGTCGACCAAAACAGATGCTTAAACCGCAAAAGAAACCGATTTTCTCCTGGAAGTAATGTTCCCCTAAAACTCATTTTCACTGTATTGGTAACTCAACTTTAGACAACTCATCAGAATTTTCCATAAGAGTGATATTATAACATGCATTTTCTGTTATACCATTTATTTAATGTGCTATTTCATTGGCTGTAAAATGCTTTGGGGAATCCTGGGGCCATCAGAAGGGCTATTGGAATGCAGTTTCTTTCTTTATTGCAAACATTTAATGACAAACACTATGGCCATGGCCAACATGGTGGCACAGTGGTTAACACTGCTGCCTCACAGTGCCAGGGACCCAGATTCAATTCCAGCCTTAGGTTACTGCCTGTGTGGAGATTGCACATTCTTCTCGTGTCTGCGTGGGTTTCCTCCAAGTGCTCCAGTTTCCTCCCACAGTCCAAAGATGTGCAGGTTAGGTTGACTAGCCAGAGTAAATTTACCCTGCTGTCAGGAGATTGCAGGGTAAATGTGTGAAATTACAGGAACAAGGCCTAGTGGGATGTGGTTGGTGTAGACTTGATGGGCTGAATGGCCTCCTTCAGTACTGTAGGGATTCTATGTATTACTTTCAAAAGATTTATCGGCTTCCGAACGTTCTCAAGATCGAATTGCGCAATTGGTAACAAAAGTCTCAAAATCTAACAAAATTTCCATAAAACTTTGTTTTAATATTTGCAGATATCCTCTGCTCACAGTGAGTCACTATTTTATAGCCATTTGAATGTAATATCACATTGAGTGTAACCTCCAGAGCTGTCCCTATGGGAATCAAATTGCATGAACGTCCACTGTTATGTGAAAGTGAATATAATTTTTACTAACGTACTAAATCCACCTATTTTCAACTTCATACTCTGTCACAGTTCATCGTTGAAATCCTCATCCATGCCTATGTTAACTCTGGACTCGAATATTACAATTCACTCCTAGTCGGTCTATTCACATCCTACCCTCTGATTCATCCAAAACTCTGTCGTCAATGTCTTCATTTGCAGCAATTCCCATTCTCCTATCACCTCTGTGCCCACTGACCTGGTAAGAAGTCTGACGACATCAGGTTTAAGTCCAACCGATTGGTTTGATAGTAAACTCACAAACCTTCGAGATTTCCCTCTTCGTCAGCTGAATGGAGAGTTCTGCCCTCAGACAGTACATAAAATAGCACAGACTGTTTACAGATTACTGATTAGAATGCGAATGCGAATACTAATACTAATACTAATACTAATCAGTAATCTGCATTCTAATCAGTAATCTGTAAACTGTGCTATTTTATGTACTGTATGGGGGCAGAACTCTCCATTCACCTGACGAAGAGGGAAACCTCAAAAGCTTGTAAGTTTACTATCAAATAAATCGGTTGGACTTAAACCTGGTGTTGTCAGGCTTCTTACTGTGTTTACCCCAGTCCAATGTCGGCATCTTCACATCATGCCCACTAACCTACACTGGTTCCCAGTAAAGCAACACCATCCTGGTTTTCAAATCCCTCCATAACCTTGACTAAAATCTCCAACCCCAACACCCTCTGAGATGACTGTGCTTCTCTAATTCTGGCCACTTGTGCATTCCCAGATATAATTGCTTCACCACTTATGCCCCAACCCTAAATTGCCTAAGCTCCAAGGTCTGAAATTCCTTCCCTGGATCTTTTATCCCTCTACCTTTCTTTTCTCCTTTAATTCATTCCTCAAAACATACTCATTTGTCCAAGCTTCTGGTCATCAGTTCTAATGTGTCCTTATGTGGCCTGTTGTCATACTCCCTTTTTTTACGTTCTTATGTAAATCCACTCTAAGTTGCTGTGGTCCGGAGTCACATGTAGGCTCAGAGTCACACTTAGGTCCAGAGTCACGTGTAGGCCAGACTAGGTAAAGATGGCAGATTTCCTTCCCTAAAGGACATTAGTGAACCAGATAGGGTTTTTAACGATCAATGAAATTTCGTGGTCACCACTGTTGAGATTACCTTTATATTCCAGATTTTTTAAAACTGAATTTAAATTCCATTAGCTGCTCTGGTGGGATTTGAATCTGTTTCCATACAGCATTATCTTGAGCCTTTGGATTACTGGTCCAGTTTCATTAGTTGCTGTGCTGCTGCCTCTGAGGCGTGAGCAACTCTGTGGTTCAAATGTGTTTCGAAAGATTCACAAGGAAGCCACAATGCTGCTCAAGGTCAAGGGCAGGTCAGTAGCTAGGAGTGTTCCTGTTTGAAAAATGGTAAGTCCATTTTCAATTTTGGACCTGGGGGTTTGAGGGTCTTTGAGGGGGCTACAGAATTATTGTGGGAGGAGCAGGGCTGAAGAAGGGGTGGGCTGTTGGTGACTGTTAGATGGGTGGGGTAAGTTGGGAGTTGTGAAAGGGGTGAGGGAATGTTTGTGAGGGTATTGGAGAATTGGGGATTGAGAGGGGATATTGTGGGGTGTTGGAGGAATAGCGAGATTGAAGGTATGGCAGTTTCTGGGGAAAGGGGAAACATCAGTTCTTGTGTTAAGGCCTTACTGAATATTTATATCATTCTTCTCTAAAGATATCTGGTAGATATCTGATTAACAGATCATGTGGATAGTGTAATTGGTGTAAAAAGAACAGATGTCATTTGTGACATATTGTCAGTTGGTGCCACAAAAATCAGAATTGTAAGGTTGTATTAGCTACAGAGTTGAACAGTTTTGTAAATGTGATCTATTTGTAGTCATTTTCTCAACATCAGTTTACTGCTTTGTGGTTAGTTACCCTGAGAGAATCAGCATTGTTCCTCCAATTTCACCATTGTCACAGTCACTCTATCTATTAAATACAGGTGTAATGAAAGAAAGATACAACTTACGTTTGTAGAATACCTTTCACGATGATGCAAATCACTATATAGTGAACTAAATATTTTGGAATTATAGTTAAGGCATGATGTAAGCAATGGCATCAAATAGCGAAGCAGGCTTGAGGGGTTAAATGTCTTACTCCTGCTCCTGATGTAAATGTTCGTATGTCATTCTGAATGTAAGGAATGAGTTGGATGAGATGGCCTCTGTCATAAATAATTATTTTGCAAACAGAGGGTGGAATTGCACTTGGGGCTTTGCTTATTTTATTGTTAATAGAAGTTGTAGTGTGAAATTGCAAGGACAGAAGTGCATCGTGGGCTTCTGTATATCCTCCAAATTATTCTCAAGAAGCCATTGACTTTAACCTTGCCTTTTTGTCTATTTATCTACTTTCCCACTCTTTCTTAGGGCTCCATGAGCTTTTTGAGGAATGAAATAGATAATTTCATTCATGAAGCATATAAGATGATTAGAGGTTTAGATAGGGTGGACAGTGATAGCCTTTTTCCTAGGATGGAGAAAGCTAGCACGAGGGGACATAGCTTTAAATTAAAGGGTGATAGTTATAGGATGGATATCAGAGGTAGGCTGTTTACCCAGAGGGTGGTTAGGGAGTGGAATGCCCTGCCTGCAGCAGTTGTAGATGCGCCAAGTTTGGTGGCGTTCAAGAGGTTAGTTGATAAGTTTATGGAAGAGAAGAGAATGGTTTAGTTTGGAGGGTCATTGCTTTTTTATAATGGTTGGCGCAACATCGAAGGCCAAAGGGCCTGTTCTGCGCTGTAATGTTCTATGTTCTATGTTCTATGATAAAACTGTGTTTTGTAGTAGATATTGAAAATATATTGTAATAAGAGACTGGAATCAGCAGAGTCTTCAGAATTGTTAAGAAAGCACAGGTACAAGTACTAACCATTCAGCGTTTTCCCTCTGGCCTCTTAACACTGTGTTGTACAGAGACACCTAAAGACTCCAAAGCTTCTCACTGGCAGTGAATACCTATATTGTTCAGTTATTGCATGTTGTTGCTCAAGGTTCATTTGATCTTTTGACTCTGTAAGATTGCTGATAAAATAGGAATAATTAAATTAAATAATATCATGCACCCAAGCAGGGAAATGTTTTCTAATTCTTCTACAGAATGGAGACAATCTTGTCAGTTTATCTGGCTTGCCAGATAATCTTAGCCCCAAAAATGAAATACCCACTGTGCAGCCTTGAATGCCAACCACCCGCCTGCCACGGCCACCAGAGACACAAAGCCCGTCAAGGCAGAAACAATCTGAGTCAAAACATCCCACAAAGGCCTAATATTTAATGAAAAACCAAATAGCACCAAAAAATTCAGGACAGACAGTCTGATTTTCTATTTAAAGCTTTTGTTAAAAAACACATAGAAAAATATCTGAATGAACTGCTCTCTTCCTATTGAGGATTACAAATGGAGTGTTTATCACATGGACATTGGTAAAACCTATAACCAAAAGAGAAAATGCTGGAAAATTTCAGTAGGCTGGGCAGCATCTGTAAGGAGAGAAAAAAGTTGATGTTTTGAGTCCACATGACCTTTTGACAAAACTTTGACAAAATGTCACCAAAACTCAAAACGGCAGCTCTTATCTCTCCTTACAGATACTGCCAGATCTGCTGAGGTTTTCTAGCATTTTCTCTTTTGATTTCAGACTCCAGCATTCACAGTAATTTGCTTTTATTAAATAAGTACTATAACCGCAATCTATCAGATTGTTCAGATGGATGATGTGACAAAGGGAGAAGAGTGGAAGTTTGTTTTTCTCCTCTCAATTCTCTCTGGTTTTTGCTTTTAATCTCACAGCCATTCACAGCTTCCACAAACATATCTTTTGTTTTTTTACTGTCTCATTACCACACCCTCCAGTCCTACATCACCAACCCTCGTCATTTAGTCACTCCTGTATTTTGCCATCGCAGACCTTCCCTTTCCATCCTTTTTTTATCCTCCCACCCTCCACCTCTCCCAGTCCCTGACATGTTTAATACGTAATTATATTGCCAACTTTTCTCAGTTCTGGTGAAAACTTATCAGGCTGAAACATGCACTGTCTCATAGTTTTTTACAGTTCAGAAAGAAGGCCCGTTGGCCCATCGTGACTTTGCAGGCCATCAAGAACCTACTTATTCAAATTCCATCTTTCAGCACCTGGTTCATAGCCTTGTATTCTATGGCACTTCAAGTGCTCATCTAAATGCTTTTTACATATTTTGAGGGTTCCTGCCTCTTCAGGCAGTGAGTTCCAGACTCACATCACCCTCTGGGTGAAAAAATTTTTTCCTCAAATCCCCTCTAAATTGTTTGTCTATTACTGTAAATCTATGCCCCTGGTTAGGCATCCCTCTGCTGAGGGGAGAAGTTTCTTCCATACCTACCCTATCCACGCTCCTCATAATTCTGTACGTCTCAATCAGATCCCACCTCCAGCTTCTCCGCTCTAAAGAAAACAACCCCAGCCTAACCCCAGCCTCATCATAGCTGAAATGCTCCATCCCAGGCAACATCCTGATGAATCTCCTCTGCACCCTCTCCAGTGTAGACATATCCTTCCAATAGTGAGGTGATCAGAACTGCACATAGTATTCTCTCAAGCTGTGGGCTAACGAGTGTTTTATACAGCTCCATCATAACCTACCTATTATTATATTCTATCTCTTGGCTAATGAAGGCAAGTATCCCGCATACCTTCTTAACCTTGCTGCTTTCAGGAATTCATGGATATGCACCCCAACATCCCTCTGGTCTTCTGTATTTCCTTGCATCCGACCATTTATACCATACAGGGTATTGCCATTGGTTTCTGTTTCCATTTCAGAACGCTAGCAGCTGCCAACAATGAAGTGCTGGAATGTAATCAGTTCTGATAAACATGAAGCGTTGGCTTTGTTTTCTGTTTTGACAGAGATCTTGAGTCTTCCCCCCACTACCCTCAATCCCGCTGCCCCCCCCCCCCCCCACCCTGCCGTATGTTCTATTAGTTCAGATTTCTAGAATCTGCATTTTTAATTTGTTTGGGCAGAATTACACTGTGATATTGAGTTGATCTTTATTCTTGTGATAAAAACCAGAAGTGCTCAGAAACTGGGCGGGTCCAGCAGCAGCATTCTGTGGGAAGTGAAACTGAAAGGAATATTAATTCTGTTTTTCTTTCCAAAGATGTTGCCAGACCTGCTGAGTATTTTCAGCACTCTCTCTTTACATTTCAAATCTCCAGCAGCTGCAGTACTTTGCTTTTATTTAGAGCAGTGATTCCCAAAGGATGCAACACGCCACACTGGTGCAGTGCGAGAGGATGGCAAGCGTAGTGGGAAGATTTAAGGACAATCAAAGAAATATTTAAACATTCATGTACAGAAACCCATTGAAGTTTCCAGATTTCATGCCATCTCTCTTTGCATTAAGTGCAGTGCAGTATAGTATAGTGTGTTATTATCGCATTTATTTGTAAGATATCTATTCAGTATTACAATTAAAATTTTTTTTTTAATTTTTTAAATTTGAATATATTTCTTATCAGTAAAAAAGTCAGTGTGGTGCAAGCAAATTTTTATTCCGAAGTGTGGCCAGTGAAAAAAGTATGGGAACCACTGATTTAGAATAATAGTTTTACAAATGAAGACCTTCAGCCCATCATGTCCACGTTGGACATCAAGAACATATCTATTCTAATCCTATTTTCCAGCACTTGGGTGCCTAAACTTATATGCTATAGTGTTTCAAATGCTCATTTAAATATTTCTCAGATGTTGTGAGGGTTCCCACTTCTACCATTCACTCAGGCACTGAGTTTCAGATTCCCACCATACTCTACAAGAAAAGGTTTTTCCTCACATCTCCTATAAACCGCCTGCTTCTTAACTTAAATCTATGCCCCCTGGTTATTGTCCCCTCTGCTTAGGAGAAAAAGTTCCTCACTATCTAGCCCATCTAGACCCCTCATAATTTTGTACCTCAATCAGGCCCCCCTCAGCTTTCTCTGCTTCAAGAAAAACAACCCCAGCCTATCCAGTCCCTCTTGATAAGCTGAAATGCTCTGGTGAATCTCCACTGCAACGTCTCTAGTATAACCACTTCCTTGCTACAGAATCACACGCCACTCCAGCTGTGGCCTAACCAGCATTTTATACAGCTCCATCATAACCTCCCTACTTTTATATACAATGCTTCAAATAATAAGGGCAAGTATCCCATGTATCTTCTTAACCACCTTATCTACCTGTCATGGTATCTTCAGAGATTTATGGACATGCACAACAAGGTCCCTCGATAAGGTGCTCTATACTTCCGAGCATCCTATCATTCATTGTAAGACCACGAGCCCATAAGACATAGGAACAGAATTAAGCCACTCGGCCCATCGAGTCTGCTCCACCATTAAATCATGGATGATATTTTTCTCATCCCCATTCTCCTGCCTTTTCCCCATCATCCTGCACCCCCCCCCCCCCCACCAATCCCCTTGTTAATCAAGAACCTATCTATCTCTGTCTTAAAGACACCCAATGACTTGGCCTCGACTGCCTTCTACGGCAAAGAGTTCCACAGCCTCCCACTCTCTGGCTGAAGAAATTCCTCCTCATCCCTGTTTTAAAGGACCATCCCTTTAGTCTGAGGTTGTGCCCTCTGTTCTAGTTTTTCCTACTGCTGGAAGCATCCTCTCCACATCTATTGTATAATCCCTTGCCTTGTTAGTCCTCCCAAAATGCGTCACCTCACACTTTTCAGGGTTAAATTCCATTTGACACTGTTCTGCCCATCTGACCAGCCTGTCTCTATCGTCTGTAATGTAAAACTTTACTCACTATTTACTACACCACCAATTTTAGTCCACTCTGTGAACTAATTTATCCCACCTCCTACATTCATGTGTTTATCTTTACTTATGTTGTTTGACTTTGTATCCCTCGACATTCTTTCAAATAAGAAATAAAACTTGCTTGATGTTAGAGCAATGAGTTAAAAGGTGCTGCAGTCATCAGCGTAACTGAGATGGAAGTGTTCAGAAAGAGATGAGCTTCACTTAAATAATAGATGGAGGAGGCGAGGGGCAGGGAGGCTGTAAGTGAGACAAATGGAAAAAAGAGAAGCTGGAACATGAGATGGGATCCAGGTCACGCTCTGGCTGCCAAGACTCTTGACATAAATGGTCTGGGCTGAGTGTGGGGGAGGGGACAGCTGGGAGAGGATCTGGGAAAGGGGAGGATCTGGACGGAGAGAGAAAGGGAAGGAGGAGTTGGGGGTGGGGGAAGGAGCTGGGAGAGGGAGAAGGAGTTGGAGGAGCACGGGGGAGGGGGGGAGGGCGAGACTGAGATGCTGGGAAGGTGGAGGCGGGGAGCAGCTGGAGGTCTGGGTGGCGAGCTGGGGAAGGGGAGGAGCTGGAAGGGGGGAGAAAGGGAAGGAGGAATTGGGGGTGGGGGAAGGAGCTGGGAGAGGGAGAAGGAGTTGGAGGAGCACGGGGGAGGGGGGGAGGGCGAGACTGAGATGCTGGGAAGGTGGAGGCGGGGAGCAGCTGGAGGTCTGGGTGGCGAGCTGGTGAAGGGAAGGAGCTGGAAGACAGAGTGGGAGAGGAGCTGGGGGAGAGAAGCTGGTGGGAACTTCAGGAGACAAAGGCTGGGGAGGAGGGAGAAGGGCTGTGAGAGGGGAGGAGTTGGGGGAGGAGGAGGAGGAGCTGGGGAACGAGCTGGGGACGGACGAGGGGAAGGGGAGGGAACGAATGGGGAAGAGGGGGAGGCACTGGGAAAAGGGGAGGAGCTGGGGGAGGGGAGGCACTGGGAAAAGGGAGGAGTTGGGGGAGGGGGAGGCACTGGAAAGGGGAGGAGCTGAGGGAGGGGGAGGTACTGGGAAAAGGGGAGGAGCTGAGGGAGGGGGAGGTACTGGGAAAAGGGGAGGAGCTGAGGGAGGGGGAGGCACTGGGAAAAGGGGAGGAGCTGAGGGCGGACAAGAGGAATGGGAGGGGCGGGGCTCATCCTCTCTCTGTTCATTGGTCTGGGTAAGGGGGCCGGTCCAATACAGGTGGCCAATAGGAGAGGCAGTGGCAGGCTGGCTAGTATAAATACAGAGGGGGCGGCACCGTGCCCGGCTCCCCGGCTCCGGGGGACTGGGGAAAGAGAAGTGGACCGAGTGCTAGGCGGGCACAGCTCTGTGTTTTGGGAGCGGCTGGAGTTGACCCTGAGCCCCGGGGCTGGGAGACACACAGCAGCCCGCTGTCCCAGCCATGCCGTGGGAACTAGCATCCTCCCCCGGGCATGCCCAGCAGCGCCGCTGGCAGAAGCGCTGCAAGAAGTCCTCCTTCGCCTTCTACCAGGCGGTGCGGGACCGGCTGCCGGTCTGGATGCTGGAAGAGATGCGGACCATGGAGGTGTTCCACTGGGAGGAGAGCGGGCGGGCCAGCAGCTACTCGCCCGCCGAGGCGCTGCTCTACGCCCTGGTGCATGACCACCAGCCGTATGGGCAGTACCTGCTGTCCCAGGAGCCGCGGGCAGCACTGGCCGTGCCCAGCCCCAGCTTCTGCTGCTGCCAGGCGCCGGGGCCGCAGCTGGCCATGGCCGTGCGCTACAACCGGGCGGCCACCCTGGCGCGGATGCTGGAGGTGCTGCGGCGGCGCTTCCCGCCCGAGGAGCGGCGGCGCTACCTGGACCGGCGGGGCTGCCAGGCGGTGGAGGGCGGCAAGACGCCGCTGCACCTGGCGGCCGAGCTGGGCCGCCCCGAGTGCCTGGCCCTGCTGCTGGCCCATGGCTCGTCCCCTTACCTAGCGGACTGCGAGGGCAACACGGCGCTGGACACGCTGCTGGGCCGCCTGCTGTGTGAGCGGGGCCAGGCGGACACTGAGAGCCGGGGACGGCGCTGCCTGCACAGCCTGCTGCTCTTCATGCCGCACATCAGCCTCAAGACGCGGGAGGCGCTCCGGGACAAAGCCGGCCTCTGGCAGCCCTTGCTGGGCACGGATCTCTATCAGTGGCTCTCGGGCTGCAGCCCGCCGCCCCTCTTCACCAGCGCCATGCAGACTTTAATCAAGGCGATGGGCCCCGAGCATTTCCCGGAGGGTTTGGACCAGTTGCCCATCTCCCACCTCTTGAGAACCGTGGACTTTAAACTGACCACAGAGAGCAGCGCCCACTCCAGCTACAAATGATACACCTCTCTCAGGGATCCTTTCTTTTGATATTGACTGCTCAAGGACATTTCTCCTTATGAATGCTAAGGGACATTTATTTTTCGTGATTGCTAAAGAACTCCCCTTTTTTCAGGAATGCAAAAGCAGCATTTCTTCTTCATTACTCAAGAACACTTTTTCATAACACACGAACGTTTAGTTTTGATCCTGCGAAAGAAACTTTCTGTTAGCAGCTGAAGAACTTTTCCTGGAATGTTTAAGAAACATTTACGAAACATTTCTTCTTCATTGCTAAAGAAACATTGCTCAAGAAAACATTTCTTTTTCATTAACTCGAGAAACATTTATTTAAGTACCTTTCTCTTCCAACACTGCTAAAGAACCTATTAACACTGCTAAAGCAAAGGACACTGGTTAAAAAAAAGTATTGTTTTTTTAATGCCTGTAAATCAAAGCCTTGTTTCCAGATTTTAACAAATGCCAAACCATAAGAGGTGAACTTTTGTTTGGAAATGAGAAACTTCCAACACTGACAGTACATTTAAGGAGCTGTGTTTATCCGCAGTTTTTAATTTATATGTATATAGTCGATTCAAACTATCGTTTGGACGAATAAATTGCATGCACTGGATGGGAAATGTTGTCACTGCATGCTCTCTTGAGTTTTACTGCATACAGTAAATTATTTGTCAAAACTCGATGTTTAAGTCAGCCTCTTAAAGCTTGATGCTGAAGTGAACTTTGTTTTAACCGCCCTGTTAAAAGTTAAAAGATTAAAAGGTAAAGTTTACCATAGTTCCAGATACGATGTGGAGATGCCGGTGTTGGACTGGGGTAAACACAGTAAGAAATCTCGCAACACCAGGTTAAAGTCCAACAGGTTTATTTGTAGCAAACACCACTTGCTTTCCGAACTGGCTGTTCCACCTGATGGAGGAACAGCCAGTTCTGAAAATTAGTTCCAGATACCTATAGCCTGCGACTGGCGATGATTTTTAACCCGAGGACCACTACACAGTAGTGCAGTAATTAGCACTGCTGTCTCTCAGCACCAGGCATCCGGATTCGATTCCAGCTTGACTCACTGTCTGTGTGGAGTTTGCACATTCTCCCCGTATCTGTGTGAGTTTCTTCCAGGTGTTCCAGTTTCCTCCCAAACCTGCCAAAGATGTGCAGGTTAGGTTGATTGGCCATGCTGAAGTTGCCCCTTAGTTTCAGGTGGATTGGCAGAGTAAATACGTGGGTTATGGGAACAGAGCCAGGATAGGATTGTTATTGGTGCAGGTTTGATGGGCAATACCCTCCTTCTGCACTGCAGGGATTCTATGATTCAACATCTCAGGTAAGGGGCAAAGTTGAGAATAACGTCAGCTGGAATGGGAATTGAACCTCCACTATTGGCGTTGCTCTGCATCACTCATCAGCCATCCAACCAACCAACCTCCATTCAAATGGTATACCAAAGTGAACAGTACTGTTCACACAATGAGAAGGTAGGAGAGTGATATGAACAGACTAACTCATTGCTTTGCCTGCATTATAACGTTGGTTAACATTCCAATCAGCATCCTCTGTTCAAGTATGCTAGGAATAAAATAGAAACTGAAACCTGAATCTCTTAAATCCCTTCAGGAAATGGAAGAGAATATCTATCTGGCAGATTGACAAACAGCCCTCATTACCATAGAAACAGTTATAACAGTTAGTGTGCTCAATAAAATATCCAAGCAAAAATTGTCACCTTTCACTAAGCTGTTGCTAATGGGGCTAATGTTTTAGGTGGGCTAGTCTATGTGGTGTGAGAGTGAGTTTATGTGATATGTGGATCAATGATATTTATGATTTACACTCAAATTGTTGTTTATTATGTAGTATTGCAGAAGTGTTGATACTGTTTGGAGCTCTTTTTGTTAATCATCATGTACATAGAAACTGCTAATCAGTGGTCTCAAGTAGAAGTAGAAGTTTGTTCAACAAAGTGGCTAATTTTCTCTGTTACCTCTTTGGAAATTGAAGATATCACAGAAAGATGGTCAGGATCAGATAGTGACCTCTCTGCTGCACTATTTCTGTCATGCCCCCGGCTACCAGGCTTAAATTATGGTCACTGCACAAACTTAGATGTGACTCCTTTGCCTTCCCTGCAATGCTTCCTCAAGTGAGCTGGTGCGATGGTCTGTATTGCCACCTGCCTGATGCTTATAGAAATGGAAACTCTCCCCATCACACAGCTCTTCTCAATGTTAAAATCCATCCTGCATTTATTCCAGATTAAGAAGCTGCTATTTTTACAGTGGGCACTCCTGTTGTGTTGTCCTGCTTTCCTGACCAAGCCTTTCTTGTATTTATTTTGGCATCATATTAGAGTACAGTAATGTCCTATTTGACGTATGTTAGTAAATTAGATTAAGAATGAAAATGTAATCACTAGATGGACAGGTCTGTTTTATTTTATATCATATTAGGAGGTTATTAGATTTCGAATGAAAATACTTTGCATGTGGGTAGATCTTAATATTAGTTATTTACTTGTCCAATTGCTTTTGTAATATGGTTAAGGCCATCCTGGTGAAATGGGTAGTAGTCGGTCCTTCATTTCCTTCCTTCTAATTTAGCCATTTTTACTCAACACAATTATGCAATTGTGAAATGTCCTGAAAGTTAGAGGCTATAGCTTCAATATGGGAGCACTTAGCAGTGTAGCTGAACCTTCAGGACTGCAATAAGAAATGTGGTAGCTACAGTTAAGATGCAACATCATCTAATATCTCTTGGATTTGATCACTGTCAACTGTTTATACCTGTGTTGTATTATGCAACCCTAATATCTCTCCGCAGACAAGGTCACCAACTGAGTCCTGGAGTGTGTTAATCCCAGCAGCATATTGCTGTTTGCTAAGCCAACTACACTTGTGCTGATCCAGCCACATTCATGAGATGGATGAGGCCGCATGCCCAAAGACCTCTTGTACACTGGCTATTGGGTCGCATCTTCCTGGGCGCCCTTACTTCTGTTACAAATGTTTGGATTTTTCAGTACTGCCCACTGTGGGACTGGAAATCCACACCCAAAATCAACAAACCTTTGGCTGGTCCATTAGATTTTCCATCGCAACTATGGAAAATCCCAACCAAGGACACCTGTGAGAGGGCAGACATCAACACTGCCAACCAACCAGGTGGCACTCGCTGGTGACTGTGATCTCTGGAAGTTAACTGAAAGGGCTATTGGAAGAGGTGAGCATAAAAAAACTCAGCAGACAAAGGAGAGAGTGCAGAGAAAACAGACCAATGAATCTTGAACCTTATGAGCCTAGGGGCTCCCTCTACAGTAAATGCCAGAGTGGGAGTCCTGAGCCACACGAGGCTATACTTAACACAAAACTGGCAACCATGGGGAAAAAAACCATTGTCTTATCAGACAAAATGTTATATCTACATTTATTTAAAAAGAAAGTTTCATTTAGCAAGATCTTACTGGCTGTGGAGTGTTACAGTGAAGGGCATGTCAAAAATGCTAACCCATTCAGTAGAAGCAGTGGGAGCTGTAATTGAGAGAACACTGCATTGTTGTTCTGGCTTTTGAATGCAATACTCAATCAAGTGGTCATAAAGGATCCTGTGGCACAATTTCAAAAAGAGCAGGAAGTTTTCCCTACATCTGTGCCAACATTCTTCTCTGTGATCACCAAAAAAGGCAGATTTCTTTTTTGTATGATCCTGCTTTATACCAAATTCACCTAAAGTTCATTTATTAGTCACAAGAAAGGCTTACATTAGCACTGCAATGAAGTTACTGTGAAATTTCCCTAGTCGCTACACTCTGGCACCTGTTTAGGTCAATGCACCTAACCAGCACATCTTTCGACTGTGGAGGGAACTGAAGCAGCCAGAAGAAACCTGTACAGATACGGAGAGAATGTCTGTTTGGAGTCTGCACAATGACCCAAGCTGGGAATCGAACTCAGATCCTGGCATTGTGAGGCAGCAGTGATAGCCACTGTACCACCCCTATATTATATTTACCCTATTTCAAAGGTCATTTATTACATATGAAGTGCTATGGGTTGACAGATGGAGAAATGCAGATTTGTTTCAAACTATCCGATGAAGCTGCAAGATTCTTTCTACAGTACAGTGTCCAGCCCACAATGGAAACACTCCCTTATGGAGCAAAGGATCCTCTCTGTATGCCCTTGTTCAGAAGAATGTTCAGAGTAGCAGGTTGCCATGACAGTTGAACAAATGTTTCCAGGAAACAATCTATCATTAAGTAATCTTAGATCTAATGTACTGTGGCAGAGTGCTCCAGAGCGCCACCTGAAATGCAATCCCTCACATTTCATTTGTATTAATAATTTGTGCTGGTTAGCACTGATTAAACATTCTGATTAAAATATTTTACTACGCAGTAATTACTTGTCTAATCCATTAGTATTTTTGCCATTGCTTTCTATTATCTTTTTGCTGTCCGAGGCAATTACTGTTTCACTTCACTATTTCATCATCACAATCACAAAATGAATTTGATTTGGCTTGGCATGAATTTACAGTAGCATGTTTTTTGAATAACTTGAAAACTGAAGGGTAAAACATCAGAATCTAAGTTTTAAATTATTTTCCTTTATGGGTCTTACATCTATTGGAAGAAAAATGGCAGTAAAGTGTGTAAAAATATATTCTTTATATTATCATAAATTTCAAGTCAATTAATAAACAGCCAATATGACAGCACGCAGGAATGGTAGAATCTTTGAAAATTGTGTGCAGGCAAATAACATGATTTAATGTGCAATTTTAATAAGATGTGGATTGGGAAACATACACATTTAGCACACTGAAGTGCATTGAATAACTGAGGATAATGGCAATGATTGAGCCTCTATGTCCTCTCATCTTTCGATGACATTGCACAAATTAGCTGTGAATTTGTGGATTGCGTTAACACATATCAATGCTAGTCTTGATTTTGAGGTCAGAAAGTTAGGGGACAATCTTAAAAATCTCACATAAATATGCATGAAAATAGGAGAGGTTCAGAGATTCTCCAGCCTCCCAGCTGTATGCTTCCCACCATTGGAAGGTGTTTCATTTTTTGCTAGCAGCAGGATTCTCTGGTCCTGTTGCTGTCAACAAGAATTCCCATTTATGCCAGCCCACGGTCGTGGGAAACCCTAGGCAGGGGTGTGACACCAGTGGGACAGGAGAATCCCCACCGGCATAAATGGCTGGACAATCCCAGCCCTCTTTTTTTTTGGCAAGGCTCCAAATGAAATCTTATGGTATTTAATGTAAAAAAAGATGCTTGATCTGATTTCTGCCATTAGAGGGAGTGGACATAATCTATTCTTTCCAGAAAACCAGGTGCTTATACTAGAGAGCGCTATTGTGCATGTGCAGATCTATGCAACAGGGAGCACAAAACAGCACAGAGTCGTTGAGCAGAGACTGATAGCCAAGTTCCACATGCATGAGGATGGCTTTAGCTGGGATCTTGGGTTCACGTCACACTATTTGTAACCCTCATGACTTGCCTGGGCTTGCAACATCTCACATACTGTCCTGTCTGGGCACAATACGCATCTCTTTAACCTGTGCTTAATGCAATCTCCACTCACATTACAGCTAATAAGCCTTAAAGATGCAGATAAAGACTTGCATTCTAATCAGTATTCTGTAAACTGAGTGTGTGCCTTTATGTGCCCTTTTATGATCAGAACTCCCCACTCACCTGACGAAGGAGCAGCGCTTCGAAAGCTAGTGGAGTTTGTTACCAAATATATCTGTTGGACTTTAACCTGGTATTGTGAGACTTCTTACTGTGTTTATCCCAGTCCAACACTGGCATCTCCACATCATGACAGAGAGACCTGTCAGGCATCTCTCGCGCAGATATTGTGCACAGCCCCAATTGCTGGATTTCCCCAGCTGATCAGACCCAGCCTGGTCGATTCGTACCTGAAACCTCCCATCCCTGGCCTGCTTAATCGAACTTCATCCTCCCCTGCCCAGTTGATCACTGCCCGAACACTCCACCCCACGCCCACCAATTGCAGAGAGCATCATCATGGCCCCACCCAGTGGGGCATTGCAGTTAGGAACAATGTGGGGGAAGGGGTACTTGTTAAGCACTCAACCCTGAAGGGAAAGATCAAACAAATGGAGCTGACTGCATGCTGTCTGAAAATGGTTGCGGGAAGCGGGGGGAGAAGGGTGGATGCTGAGGGGAGACTGAAGTGGGGGAAAATCAGGTCGCCTTCATGCTTGTGTGGTGTGGAGAGGGTTGGGGGGGGCGGGGTTGACTGAATATCTTTGTGGTGGGGGTGAGGATGCCTTTCTTTGCTGAGGGGTTGGAGATGCCCTCCTGATCAGCAAGGGTCATAATTCCCATTGTGTGAATGTGTGGGTGTGTGTGTGGAGAATGGTGGGTGTGTGTGGGTGTATGTGTGTGTGTGTGGAGGATGGTGGGTGTGTGTGTGGAGGATGGTGGGTGTGTGTGGGTGTATGTGTGTGGAGGATGGTGGGTGTGGTGTGTGTGTGTGTGGTGGTGGGTGGGTGTGTGTGTGTGTGTGTGTGGAGGATGGTGGGTGTGGGTGTGTGTGTGTGGAGGATGGTGGGTGGGTGGGTGTGTGTGTGTGTGTGTGTGGAGGATGGTGGGTGTGGGTGTGTGTGTGTGTGTGTGTGTGGAGGATGGTGGGTGTGTGTGGGTGTGTGTGTGTGTGTGTGTGAGGATGGTGGTGTGGTGTGTGTGTGTGTGTGTGGATGGATGTGTGTGGTGTGTGTGTGTGTGTGGGTGTGTGTGTGGAGGATGGTGGGTGTTTATGTGTGTATGTGTGTGTGTGTGTGTGTGGATGGTGGGTGTGTGTGTGTGTGGAGGATGGTGGGTGTGTGTGTGTGGAGGGTGTGTGTGTGTGTGTGTGGAGGATGGTGTGTGTGTGTGTGGAGGATGGTGGGTGGGTGGTGTGTGTGTGTGTGTGTGTGTGTGTGTGTGTTGAGGATGTGTGTGTGTGCAGCGAGTATGGTGTGTGTGTATGTGTGGAGGATGGTGGTGTGTGTGTGTATGTGCAGCGAGGATGGTGAGTGTGTGTGTGTGTGTGTGTGTGAAGGATGGTGGTGTGTGTGTACAGCGAGGATGGTGGGTGTGTGTGTGTGTGTGTGGAGGATGGTGGGAGTGTGTGGAGGATGGTGGGTGTGTGTGTGGAGGATGGTGGGTGTGTGTGTACAGCGAGGATGGTGTGTGTGTGTGTGTGGAGGATGGTGGGTGTGTGTGGAGGATGTGTGTGTTGTGTGTGTGTGTGTGTGTGTGCAGCGAGGATGGTGGGTGTGTGTGTGTGTGTGTGTGTGCAGCAAGGATGGTGGGTGTGTGTGTGTGTGTGTGTGTGCAGCGAGGATGGTGGGTGTGTGTGTGTGTGTGTGTGTAGCGAGGATGGTGGGGGTGTGTGTGTGTGTGTGTGTGTGTGTGTGTGTGTGCAGCGAGGATGGTGGGTGTGTGTGTGTGTTTGTGTGCAGCGAGAATGGTGTGGTGTGTGTGTGTGTGTGTGTGCAGCGAGGATGGTGTGTGTGTGTGTGTGGGTGTGTGTGCAGCGAGGATGGTGGGTGTGTGGGTGTGTGTGCAGCGAGGATGGTGGTGTGTGTGTGTGTGTGGGTGTGTGCAGCGAGGATGGTGTGTGTGTGTGTGCAGCGAGGATGGTTGGTGTGTGTGTGTGTGTGCAGCGAGAATGGTGTGTGTTGGTGTGTGTGTGTGTGTGCAGCGAGGATGGTGGGTGTGTGTGTGCGTGTGCAGAGGAAGGGTGGTAGTGGGAAGAAGGCCGCTGTTTAAACATGGATATTGGTGCCCACTTTAAAAGCCGTGCCCTGGTCTCTGAACAGCGGGGCTGGAGGGTGGGTTTGCATTCCACATGAATTTAAATTTAAAAGTGGGTAATCCCTCCTCACAGCGGCTGCCAACACTAGTGAGAAACTCTCCAGTATTCTCACTGGCATGGGCACTTTAAACTGATTTAGGTGAACTGTCTCAAAGTTTCTTGTGGAGCTCGATCGAAGCCTTGCTTTGTTGACTTTGGGAATTTAATTTCATCCAGGCAATCTGGGTGAGCAAAACAATTCATCTTAAAATGTGAGTGTGAGACCGACGACACTTGTACGAGCTCTGTACCTGTATCAATCATTCTTATTTCAATGAATTGAAAATTATATCAATCCCTTAGTATGGAAAAAGCCTGCGATCAGAGTGCTGCACTGTCACTGCTGCCATCTATCCAATGGTACGAGATCCCATCTGATTTCTCAGATGAGAATAAAAGATCCAAGAGTATTATTTGAAGAAGAAAAAATGAGTTTCCCTGGGGTCCTGGCCAACATTGCTCCTCAATCTGTGAATTCATTATCTGTTCATTGTGACATTGTGGAAGCTAGTTGTGCACATGGCTGTTGTGTTTCCTACATTACCACAATTACCTATGGTTACGTAACTCATCTACAGCAACAGAATAATATTTACATTTCCCACTTATCATCCTGACAATGCAACTTGACCTCTTGTTTGCTTATCTAATAGCCACATAGTAATGACGTAGAACTTTAATGATTCACTGACATCAAGGTCCTTCTCTCAAGGCTCAAATGTTTCCCTCTTCCCATTTTCATAATTACAAATGGACAATGGATACATTGTTCTCTGGCACTGGTTTCTCAGTAAAATGATTTTTCATATCCAGAACTAAATATTCCCAAAGGTGCAGTTGGTCTGGAGCAACCACGGTGACTGTAACAGGAGATCATCATTATTCTACACACAGCTAATCCAATCACTTCTGCACAACAGTACAATACTCCGAGTGAAGAAAGACAGCATTGAAATCCTTGTCATGATCATCCTGAAACTTAATTCATCTCAATGGTACATGTCAAGACTGCTAAGTGGAGCAATCAGCAATAAGATTAGCAGTTAGACATTTGTTGAGAAGTTATCAGCATTGACAAATGATAAATACAGGGATCCAGAAACATTCGTACAATCCCGCCAGCGTCGGAGGAGGTCATTCGGTCCATTGAGCTTGCACCAACAACAATCCCACCTAGACCCTACCCCAGTTATCTCATGTATATATCTGTTAATCCCCTGATGCCAAGGGGCAATTTAGCATGGCTGATCCATCTAACCCACACATCTTTGGACTGTGGGAGGAAACTGGAGTACCCGGAGGAAACTCACGTAGACGCAGGGAGAATATGTGAATTCCGCACAGACAGTGACCCGAGGCTGGAATTGAACTCTGATCCCTGCCGCTGTGAAGCAGCAGTGTTAACTACTGTGCCCCCCATGACGTTGTTGTAATTAGAATAATATTTATGGAATGTTGGCTGTGTATGAGAGATGGGAATGTTTTTACAGGATTTTCCATGGAGATGCAAGTCACTAATTTCTCTATGTTAAGTGGGACTTTGATAGACAAGTCAATATATTGTTTTGTTTCTTTAAAGGAACATGGAGAGAGTTAAGAAAGACTTCCACTCCAGTTATGCTGTGTGAACAATTGCTGCTGGAGGGTCATCAACTCGGTGAAAGCTGCTCTCTGGCCCACCCGAAACTTACTGATCTCTCAGTGTAAAGATTTATCCCTGACCGAGTGTTGCAGACTGGCACATTCCAAGGTCCAGGACTGCATGCTGATGGATGCTCTCAAGCATGGGGCAGCCACTGTCAAAGTACAATGGAAAAAGGCCACTGTCCAAAGCATCTCAATCAATGCGAGGAGCCAGTAACTGTAAAAAACCCCTGGACAGGGGTAACAGCGTGTTAATCAGTAAAATCAGCACACGGTGAAACGTGATGATTGTATATAGTTTGTTGAAAAACTGAACTGTAATGTTTATAATGTCTTGGAATGGAGCACTGTAAAATATTGAAGTTAAGGAAATTGTAAATGTGACTGTTTTTGCACTATTTGTAATGATTAGAAATGTCATTTCTGCCATAGTTTATTTCAGAGTATTCATGAATAAAGTATATTTTTGAAATAGCAAAAATAAATTGACAGGCTACTGGACTTAAGTGACACTAATCAGGGAAATATTTACACCAAATACAGTGAAGAAAATCACTGATTTTCTCCAACTAAACTAAAACAAAACACAGTTCAATTGAAAAGAAAATTGTGCATTGTTTAATAGCACTGAAGTTGCATGTTCATCATTACCTATAGGTCTATGCGACAAACCATTACTTTTCATACTGCACTGTTAGTATCCTCTTAAATTTTATCAAAGAGAGCATTTTCTCTGACAGTACTTTCTAGTGACCACAACCAGCAAAAAGAACAATGCTGCCAGTTTATGGGAACAACACCATCTGCGAGTTATCCTCCAAACTGCACGTAACCCTGACTTAAAAATATATCATCATTCATTGGCACTGTGTGAAAACTCTGGAAGTTCCCCTAATAATGGCGACATGGTGGCACAGTGGTTAGCATTGCTGCCTCACAGCATCAGGGATTGGAGGCCTGTGTGGAGTTTGTAAGTTCTCCCTGTGTCTGTTTGAGTTTCCTTCGGATACTTTCCTTTCTTCTCGTAGTCAAAAATATACAGGTTAGGTGGATTGCCATGCGAAATTGTCCTTTATTATCCAAAGTTTTAAAGTTTTTTTTTACTTTTATTCACTCGTGGGACATGGGTGTCGTTGGCAGGCCAGCATTTATTGCCCATCTCTAGTTGCCCTTGAGAAGGTAGTGATGAGTTGTCTTCCTGAACCATTAGGGAGGGAATTCCAGGATTTTGACTCAGTGACTGTGAAGGAATGGCAATATATTAGTGTCACAAGTAGGCTTACATTAACACTGCCATGAAGTTACTGTGAAAATTCCCTAGTCACCACATTCCTGTTTGGGTACACTGAACATTGTTAAGCCAATGTAACAAGCACATCTTTCAGTGGGAGAAAATCAGAGCACGCAGAGGAAACCCATGCAGACCTGGGGAGAATGTGCAGACTCCATACAGACAATGACCCAAGTAGGAATTGAACCTGAGTCCCTGGCGTTGTGAGATATCAGTGCTAACCACTGTGCCACCAAAGATATGTAGATTAGATGGGTTAGACATGGTAAATGCAGGATAGTGCCGGGGAGGTGGGGTGGGCCCAGATAGGATGTTCTTTTGGAAAGTCAGTGCAGACTCAATGGACCAGATGGCCTCCTTCTGCATTGTAGAGATTTGATAGTTTAATATGGTGGGAGTAGTTTCAACCCACAGACAACCATTGATCACCCTTTCCCAGGCAAATTAGGTTTAGCCAATAAACTCTGGCCAAGCCAACAACGCCATATCCTATGAAGGAATAAAAGAAACACTGAGTTCATTCACTTGATCTGGTTGCCATCAAGGCATTTGGCCAGAAACACTCAGTAAATAGATTTAGATTGAACTGTGCTGTGTAAAGTTCAAATTGTTGTCAATAATTCGGGAATGATGAGACCATGACCATAATTGTTCGGCCCAAAAAACATAGATAGCTTTGCAGAGTTCCCCAAAATAACACTCTTCCTCCTGATTTATTCATAGCTCTTTGGTAGAAGCTTGGCACTGTATAACTACTAACACACAATACATAATGGACTACTTGAAATGGATTCTATTTTCAGAAACACTGAAACAAGGGGACGGTGATTCTCCCAAAAGTGCTGAATTGGTGGGAAAACTATTCTAGATCACGACAGTTTCACACTTGAATCTCTGCACTCTAAACACTGCAGAGGTCACAATCAGGAATCTCATTAAAAACCCAGAGGGTGGGGGCGTTTCGTGCCAGAGTCTGACAGCTCAGGAACTCTGCACATGCTCAGTGGCCCCAATCTGCCAGTCTCCCCCTTTGCTGACCTGCTCGATCACTGGCCAGCCCAGGACCCCCGCAGTGCTGCCCCTCTACCCAGCCCACGGCCCGCTCACAGCCCTCACAACAATTCCCGGGCTAGCTCCGACCCTCTCTCACCCCAGAGCACCCCAAAGTCCAGCCCCTGACCCAGTAATGGTGATCCCTCCACCTCCTTCACCCAGCAGAGCTCCCTCCTCCGTGACCTGTTCCCCAGAGTCAGATCCCCCTCCAGGAGGCAGACACCCCCCCACCCTGGCATCCAACCCCTTCCCTAGCCCACCTCAATCATTGGCCTCCTTACAGCCAGACCGATCCCCATGTAGTGGGACACCCCACCCCGATGATCACCTTAGACCCCGCCTAATGGCCCCAATCCTTGGCAATGCCCGTGGCATGATAGGCAGAGCCAGGGTGCCTTCTGGGCACTGGCACAGGCTGGCACTGGTAGGGTGCCCATGGCCAGGGGGAACAATGCCCCCACCACCCAACCCCCGGGGGGTCCCCAATTGCCCGCCCTTCATTCCAGCGGGTTCCCCCACTAGTTCCCCAAAGGTGGGGAACTAGTCTAAACCCCATCGGAATGAAGTACTCCTGGCGGAGTGGGAGATTCGATCAGGACTGGTAAGTTCATGATAATGAAATGCCAAACATATGTAAACTTCATTAAGAAAAGATTCAAAAGAGTTCCCTGTCTTCCTGCCAGTTTCCAGCGTGGTCTGGTCTCTGACTGCTCTCCGGCTCTGGGAGATACGCATGTGTTCCTGGTGCATGTGCAAATCCCAGAAAACCCATCACGACCTGTCAGAAAAGTTGAAGATTGTGATGGGAGAATCGCCCCCAAGATTTCTGTAAGTAACATGTAAGCAGTATTGGAAGAATAGAATTTCTTTTATTAATAATTTCACAAATGTAATTTGTGGATCTCAAACGTCAAAACCTCAAGAAAAATTAAAACATGGTGTTTTCATTTTCAGTCTAAATGGGTGGCTGCTGCAATTATAACACCTACATGACAATGTCAGCAAGAGACCTTGAAACCTATCGGTGGTCAGGCTTCATCCGCACTCCATCGCTGAGCTACCAGTGTGTTGCAAGCATTGATAGATAGCTCACCACCTTGGGGGCAATTGTCGATTTGTGGTAAGAAGCCGAAAAGGTAATCAAATAGAATAAGGACGTGCAGCAAGAGATAAAAGGGAGGGTTGAACAGAGCTAGGAGAAAAATGACTGAGAAGATTATTGAAGAGAGATTGGCAGCAAGCCACAACTCATTTTGATGCCCAAAAAGTGTCAGATAAATCAATTTTTATTCTTGCCAGAGTTGCTTCCAGCAATCCCTTTAAAGAACATTGGTTCTGGCCATTTATAGAGAAGAATATGTTTATTACATGTGCTTTTGTCAGAGTGTTGGTGGAACTAATGTGTGAGGGAGCTTTACAATAAGTGGCAGAACCATCAAGAGTATAGACGCACAGAGGGACCTGGGTGTGGCAAGTTCACAAATCCTTGAAAGTGGCATCACAAGTGCAGAAGGTGGTGAAGAATGCATATGGCATGCTTGTCTTTATAGGATGGAGCATAGAGTATAAAAATTGGTGTCTGATGTTACAACTTTATAGAACGTTGGTTAGGTCACATTTGGAATACTACGTCCAGTTCTGGTCTCCACAATACCAGACGGACATGGAGGCTTTGGAGAGAGTACAGAAAAGGTTTACAAGGATGTTGCCTGGTATGGAGGGTCTTAGCTACGAGAAGAGATTGGGTAAACTGGTGTTGTCCTCCCAGGAAAGACAGCAAATGAGGGGAGACCTAATAGAGGTATATAAAATTATGAAGGGCATAGATAGGGTGAACAGTGAGAAGGTTTTTCCCAGGTCGGAGGTGACGAACACGAGCAGTCACAGGTTCAAGGTGAGGGGGGAGGCGAGGTTTAACTCAGACATGAAAAGGATGTATTTTACACAGAAGGTGGTAGGGGCCTGGAATGGACTGCCAGCAGGGTGGTGGAGGCGTTCATGCTGGGATCATTTAAGACTTTTCTGGATAGTCACATGAACAGGTTGGGAATGGAGAGATACAAATGAATGGTTTAGTTAGACCAATAAGTGGCACAGGCCTGGAGGGTCCAAAGGCCTGTTTCCTGTGCTGTATTGTTTGTTGTTAAAGTGATTAGAACTTTACAACAATTGGGGCAACATAATGGCACAATGATTAGTACTGCTGCCTCACAGCACTAGGACCCAGGTTCAATTCTCGGCTTGGGTCACTATCTATGTGGAGTTTGCACTATCTCTTGTGTCTGGGTGGGTTTCCTCAGGGTGCTCTGGTTACCTCCCATAGTTCAAAGATGTGAGGGTTTGATGGATTGGCCATGCTAAATTGCCCCCTAGTTTCAGGGGTACTAGCTAGGGTAAATGCATGGGTTATGGGGATAGAGCCTGGGTGGATTGTGGTCAGTGCAGACTCAATGGGTCGATGGCTTTTTTCTGCACTGTAGGATTCTATGACATGGAGTAGTTCAGATGAATAGCATTTGAAAGAAAGATAGTTGAGCACATGAGGCAGAAAGCAATTGAAGAATATGATGATGGATTAGGTTAAATGGAATGATTGGGATTTGTGTAGAGAATAAACACTGCCATATGCTAGTTAGGTTGAATGTGTGGTACACCCAGCCTACACTTTACTGCACTAAAATAGTACTTGAATTTCTTAAGTCTCACAGAACCCAAAACAGCATTAAAAATGAGGATCCTCTCGGCCTTTTGGCTAAAATCAACTGTAGTTTTGGCATCTTGCACGGTTGAAGTCATAGAACATAAAACATAGAGCACTACAGCACAAATAGGCCCTTCAGCTCACAAGTTGCACTGATCATACTCCTACTACTAGGCCATAGAACTATCTGTAACTCCCAATCCCATTTAATCCCATGTACTCATCCAGAAGTCTTTTAAAAGACCCCAGTGAGTTCGCCTCCACCACCACTGACAGCTGCCGATTCCACTCATTCACCACTCTCTGAGTGAAAAACTTACCCCTAACATCTACCCTGTACTTGCTGCCCAGCACCTTAAACCTGTGTCCTCTCATAGTGACCATTTCAGCTCTGGGAATCCACCCTAAATATTCCTCTCAACATTTTATGAATCTCTATCAGGTCGCCTCTTAACCTTTGTCTCTCCAGGGAGAAGAGACCTAGCTCCCTCAACCTATCTTCATAGGGCATGCCTTCCAATCCAGGCAACATCCTTGTAAATCTCCTCTGCACCCTCTCTATAGCTTCCACATCCTTCCTATAGTGAAGTGACCAGAACTGCACACAGTACTCCAAGTGGGGTCTGACAAGGGTCCTATAAAGCTGCAGCATTACTTCCTGACTCCTAAACTCAATCCCTCGATTAATGAAGGCCAGTACATCATACGCCTTCTTGACCAAATCCTCTACCTGCGAGGCTGATTTAAGAGTCCTATGGACCCGGACCCAAGATCCTCTGCTCCTCAGCATTGCTAAGACTCCTACCCTTGATATTATACTCCTTCATCCCATTGTTCCTACCAAAATGGACCACTACACCTGTATTGAAGTTCATCTGCCATTTCTCCACCCATTTTTGCATCCTATCTATGTCTTGCTGCAACTTCTGACATTCCTCCAGATTATCCACAACACCACCAACCTTCGTATCCTCGGCAAACTTACTAACACATCCTTTCACTTCCTCATCCAGGTCATTCATGAAAATGACAAGCAGCAAGAATCCTAGAACAGATCCCAGGGGCACTCCACTGGTAACTGACCTCCATGCAGAAAAAAGACCCATCTGCAACTTCTCTCTGCCTTCTGCAGGCAAGCCAGTCCCGGATCCAGAAGGCCAAAACCCCTTGGATCCCATGCCCACTCACCTTCTCAAGAAGTCTTGCATGGGGGACCTTATCAAACGCCTTGCTGAAATCCATGTAAACCACATCCACTGCTCTTCCTTCGTCAATGTGTTCAGTCACATTTTCAAAGAACTCCACTAGGCTTGTAAGGGACGACCTGTCATGAGGTTATGCTGCAGCTTTGTTTGAAGCAATTTTTTAAAGTGGCATCTAAACCTTTTGGCTAAGATGCAAATGAGACCAAGTCTTGGAGGGGGTGTAATGCCTACTCCAATCAGCTTGGATCATGTAGATCAAGCCCAAGACAGGAGGTGAGAGCGCTATCATGTCAGCTTAGATCTGGAATATCTCACTTGCTGAGACCTCAAATTGGACTTTGGTTGAATTGAATTGGATATAAGCAAAAAAAAGAGGTTCTTAGCACTTTAAGGAGATCACTGGACATCTAAATTGAGGCCTGTCAAAAATAGCAGCAAATAGTTTGCAAAAGGTTTATTTTTGTCATTTTGTAAAACAAGAAGCCTATAATCAGAACATGTATATAATCCATTCTCCACCAACAGTAAATCAGCTCTGTATCAGTGGAACTAAATTAATGAATATATCAGAATGAGACTAAGAAGTAAAAAGATGTAAGAATTTTGTACCCATTTCTGTACATTAATTACGAGCACTTTTGAAAGTCCACACTTAATCAACACAATACATTAATGTACGCCTACATCTTCCAGTTGCTCCCAAGGTTTAGACTGATTAGGAATTGAAAGAAAACTAGTTTGTTAAACTCACGAATCAAAGCAGGTCAATTTTGTTTTTCTTTTAATTGATTTAGATATTTTACTTATGATGATGGAAATAGCCTAAAATAGATTTTGAAAAGATCTCGCAGTGCTTGCGTAGAAAATCTTAGACAGAATTGGACTAAGTTGCAAACACTGGTCATTTCTCGGGTGGCAGTTAGTGTGACAATGCAACACAAAGGCAGTGAACTTGTCTTATGAAACTCTGACAGGCTATGGTTATACTTCTGATACTGATCTGAAATCATTTTCTGCAGAGTTCAAGACATAGCCAGACCTCAGTTATACAGTCAGATTTATTGTGCTACAGACTGCAATCTCCAAACAGGCCAAATAATGCACACGTGCAAATCTTGGCGTCAGGAGGCACTCCATTCTAATCTTGAGTCCAAAAGCTGCAACAGCCCCTTGATTTTAACATTGCAACAGCTCCTAACAACGTTTAAATAGTTCTGGATGTTCCAACACATCACTTGGCATTTTTAAAACTGAAACCACAAACTGATGGGAGGTACATTGGTTGATTTAATCAGCTCATCGGTCAGGACAGCAACCTGAACCTGATGTGATACTATTCCCATTTTTATGCCGACACGAACCTCAGACTTTGCTAATTATTAAACTGCAAGATTTTGGAAGGAACAGAAATCTCACAGTTTGATAAATCAATCTGTGTTTAGCTCTTGGTGGCAACAATGGCTCTCGTCAATATACCGGTATTTAAGTGTGAGCTTGAATAGCTAATGGCCCATTTATTTAACTGGGAAACATGCACAACCAAACCCAACTATGCCCCAAACTGACATAAAGGGGTGGATAGTGATCAGCTTCCTACTGGCTTTACACTTTCATTGTGCAATCCCACTGAAGAAAATAAAGTGCCAAGCACTTACATCTCTTCATTTGCTCTCTCTAATTGGGATTGCTGAATTCAGTGTAAGTCAGGGGTCAAATCAAATCAAAGATTTTCTGATATGCAATTTTAGCTTTGCATCAAGGGATTTAACTATTGAACCCCAAAAGTACCAATTAAAAATAAGAGAAGAGTTCACCTGTGCCAAAAAACCCCCACAAAGCAAAACAGACATGTAATGCCCATACTATTGTTGTGGAATTTCTGAGTCCTGTTTCACTGTAAAGTTTATTTATTAGTGTAACAAGTAGGCTTACATTAACACCACAGTGAAATTACTGTGAAAGTCCCCTAGTCGCCACACTCCGGTGCTTATTTGGGTACACTGAGGGAGAATTTAGCATGGATAATGCACCCTAACCAGCACACCTTTCAGACTGTAGGAAGAAACCGGACCACCGAGAGGAATCCCATGCAAGCACAAGGAAAAGGGATGGTACGATGATGTAGTGGTTAGCACTACTGCCTCACAGTGCCAGGGACCCAGGTTCAATTTCTGGCTTGGTCTGTATGGAGTTTACACATTCTCCCCGTGTCTGTGTGGGTTTCCTCCAGGTGCTCCAGTTTCCTCCCACAGTCCAAAGACGTGCAGGATTGATGCATTAGCCACACTAAATTCTCCTTCAGTATTCCCCAACAGGCATCAAAATGTGGCAACTATGGGATTTTTACAGTAACTTTATTACAGTGTGAATGTAAGCTTACTTGTGATTAATAAGCTTTAACTTTAAGGTACAGACTCTGCACAGACAGTGACCCAAGCCAGGAATTGAACCCAGGTTCCTGGTGCTGTGAGTCAGCAGTGCTAAACATTATGCCACCATGCTGTAACTGAGGCTCAGTAAAAATGCAAAGGGTCCTGTTCCCCACCCACTTCCCCAAGCACAGATGCGTTTATATGTTCATACCTGCACATGTTGTGCTTTCTCCTCAGGCTGAAATAAGATTTAGGTGTGGTTCTTAACATCCTTAGATTTTTCTTCATGTACCAGATACTGAGTTTCAGAAATTAAAAGTCGTTTCTCAAATTTCATTGTGACACAGAATTACAGGTAACAGTAAAGTGACACTGATCGAGAAATCTGTTCACAAGAACATAGAATTCCTACAGTGAAGAAGGAGGCCATTTCGCCCATCGAGTCTGCACCGACCACAATCCCATCCAGCCCAACCCCCATAACCCGATGCATTTATCCTAGCTAGTCCCCTTGACACAATGGGCAATTTAGAATGGCCAATCAACCTAACTCACACATCTTTGGACTGTGTGAGGAAACTGGAGCACCTGGAGGAAACCCATGCAGACACAGGGAGAATGTGCACACTCCACACAGATGATAACCCAAGTCAGGAATTGAACCTGGGCCACTACGCCACAAGGTTTGTCGCTTTACATCTTTTTAGTGCAAGGATTATGAAAGCTTATGTTGCTCTCACATCAGTCAACTAGAATTCAAGGGTTATGACAAATATAATTAATCCTTAAGGTATTCTTGAAACCTGTTTGTATGGTCTCATGATCCAGTGACATTCAAATCATAGAACATAGAATGGTTACAGCAAAGGAAAAGGCCATTCAGCCCATTGTGTGTGTGCCAGCTCTCTGCAAGAGCAATTCATCTAGTTCCTGTAATAATTTAGCCAAAAGCCAATTTCCTATCACCAACATCCTTTATTTTGTACCAAAGGAACAGGCAGTGACTGCTTCTTACAATCAGATAGTCTACACCTCAGGACCTTCAGTGATGGTCTGGATAGAGTAACAGGTTTAAATGCCCCGCTAACTGCCTCCCTTTGGGTGAATTTCAGTTCACTCAATCAGGCAGCTGATACTCCTTGAAGCCCAGAGAAAATTCCCATGCCTACGTGGCCATCATAATATCCCTCCTCTTTAGATCCACATCTCTTCCTGCATCCCTACTGCAAGAACATCTTTTCCTTCACTTGGTGCTCAGTTGGAAGTCGATGGCAGGGCTGGGTCAGGTGGCATAAATTGAACAGGGGGCCTGATCTTCTGAGGAAGCTTCACGGGGAACGATGCAAGTTCCTCCTCAGCTTTTGCTTCAGTCTAGAGGCCCGTTTCTAAATGATCTAAATGCTGCTTTAGGATTGGAAGCAGGGCCTAGATAGCCCAAAGATGGGGCTGGAGCATGAAAAGTGAAAAGGAGATGTCTAGACATCTGTCCTTGTTCAATTAAATAGAGGCATGGAGGAACAACTGGTGCATTCTCGATGGTAACATCTCAAACAATCAGAGTTGACTTGCCTTCTTTTGAATTTAAACAAAAGTTTGGCAGATAACTGTTCCCTGGTGTTTTCTCCATTTTAACACCTTGACCGGAGTCGCTTAGCAACCAAGTAGCAACTAGTTTCTCACACTATATCAATTGATGTTCCTATTGAGATCTTCAGGGGGTGATCTTATCTTTTCATCTCATTGATCAATGGATGGGGGCGAGCGAGTAAGATTGTGAGAGAGGCTAGACAAATTCACATGTTTCTTTCTTTATTAAAGTTGATAGTTAAATGAAAGTTGTTGTTGATGTCAAAGAAATTGAAACCCATCTCCTCTGCAGTAGCATTTCTGGCAAGCTTCATCACCACCACGATTTATAATGTCTTTGCATATAATTGAAATGATTTAGGCAATTTTTTACTTACTCATAAACTGATTCATACCCTGCTCTGCGAATGTACAGGGATCAAAATGCTGAAAGTAATTAAGGTTTTAATGTGTATCCAAATATAATGAGTTACTTCACATCATTAGTCACCAAAGTGCTATCCCACAGTGTCTTTATAAAGGGAGATTTACTCATACTGTTCCTTCTATAAGCTGCTCTCTCAGTAGTGTCTGGGAGCTGGTAGTAAACTGCTGTGGTTGATGTAGAAACCCTTCAGAAAGCTCATGAGCAATGCTTGACAGCTATACACACCCTTGACAGCATCATGTAGGGTTTTGATGAGGGGGCGGCAGGAAGACAGACATTCTCTCATCCTCTCCTATTGCACCAACAAATCTGGGACTACGTTGTAACACTGATTTGAGGGGTAGGCTGCAGGGAACACGTTATAAGCAAAGGAAGATGGCTACAGTTGTTGGAAACCAATCATCTCAGCCATATGTCACAGGAGGAATTCCTCAGAATCTGAGATTCAACCAGAAGGATATCACCTTCTGGTGAGTTGCTTCTCTCTGATGCAAGATCAGAAGTGGGAATGTTCATTAATCAATGCACAGTGTTCAGTCCCAATCACAATTCCTCAAGTACTGAAGCAATCCATGTGCACAAGACCTGGACCAAGCTTGGGTCAATAAGTGACAAATAAGTTTCATATCATAGAGTCATAGAAACCCTATAGTGCAGAAAGAGGCTATTTGGCCCATCAAGCCTACACCAACCACAATCCCACCCAGGCCTTCCCTGTATGTCTTTACATATTTACCTGCTAATTCTTCTAAACCTACACATTTCAGGGCACTAAGGGGCAATTTTAGCACAGCCAATAACATACCCACACATTTTTGGACTGTGGGAGAAAACCAGAGCACCCTGAGGAAACCCATGCACACACGAGGAGAATATGTAATCTCCAGACAGACAGTGATCCAAGCTGGGAATTGTCACACAAGTCAGATGGACGGAAAAGTGAAAAATAGAATTTAATCTACAGAAATGTGAGGAAGTGCATTTGCAACAACACTGAGAAGTCGACTAATTAGAAGGACACTGAGTAGTGTGGAGGAATAGAGCAACCTTGAAATGCATGTCTTATGGTTGATAAGATGGTTAAAAAGACAAATTATATCCACACACGTGTCAGGCAATGACCGTCTCCAACAAGAGAAAATTTAATTATCTTTTCTTGACATTTAGTAACACTACAATTACTGAATTCCCCATGATCAAGATCCTGGGGGTTACCATTGACCAGAAATTGAAACTGGACCAGCCATATAAATACTGTGGCTGCAAAAGCAGGTCAGAGGCTGGGAATTCCACAGTGTTTACGTTTATTTATTAGTAGCACACATTCCATGAACGACAGGAAAATGTGGTCCAGCAGTTTGTCAATTGGCAACACTGGTCTCTCCAAGGTGGAGCAAGTATTGAAGCCCAGTTCCTAGGTGACAGAGCTCTTGAGTTTCTATCAGAGCTCCAACAGCAGGGGAAACATGCTCCCAGTTTAAGAGCCCAGCTGCAGTAATACTGGAGCTGAATATTTACTCCAAAACAGACCATAGAGAGGAACTGCATTCATCCTGTCAATGGATTCCCCCACACTTTCCGAGATGGTCCTCAGATTCTCTAGCTGTCTTTCACAAACCTAATTGACTTATCGCTCTGCCTCAAACATTGTGCTTCACATTGCATTGCCCCACTCCTAAGCCCCTCAGGAGGGTGAGGGATGAGGGGGCGGAGATGAGGGCAGTTGGTGTGGGCAGAGGTGTCCATGTGTCTCCCACACAGCCGAGCTAATAGAGGATATCACCTTCTGGTGAGTTGCTTCTTGCTGCTCCTATTTTATGTTTCAGAAGTTGCAAGCCCCTCTAAAACTCACTGTCTGTCCCGCTCAAAACTCTGTACTGGTGCTGATGATTCTTTCTGCAGGAAGGCTGCACCCTTCAAGGGTGTCTTCTGGCAGAGTTTCTCAGGGGAGATCCTTGCTGCTGTGAAAAGACCTGGAGAAAGATGAAAGAGACAAGGTTGCAGATGCCAATGAGAGACTCTCACCTGTATGTGAAAGGTTTGACCTTAATGGCTGAGTTACTGAAGTTAGCTATTGGTGCAGTTGCTTGTGGTGTACATAGGGGTGCAAGTGATAAGCCTTTACCCTGCTCCATGGAAATGCCAGCCTTGCTATCTACAATTCTGTGCCACTTATTCCTAGTGCTTACTGGGTGACGGTAACTGGCCAGCTGCTCCAGCCCTGGTGGAGGAGAGAATTGTGAATATTTACTGGGAAGGATGTAGGTGCATATGTATGGGAATGTTACATGTAGGGCCTGAGCTGAGAGTGGGGAGAAAGGAGGTGTTGGGGTGGTAGGGGGATATTGACTGAGCACTAAGTGGTTTGAGTGGGAATGGAGAAGGGGTCATGGGAAGAGGTGCAGATAGTCCGATTACAGAAGTGATCGGAGCAAAGTGTTAGCGAAGGCAACATTTGACAGGAATGTTAGGAGTGAACGTGAATAGTCATCTTGCGTGTCCTTGTGATCACTGGTGAGAGAAGGAATCATTGGGTCACGGCTCTGAAGGCTGGACATAGAAAAGGAAGAAAGAATCAGCAACCTGAAGCAGTGTAAGATGCTGGAGAAAGGGAGCTGTATGCATTGTGATCAGGAAATGTGGATTGGCATTTTAGCGTCAACATGATTGGCAACCAGCCCTCCAATCACATTTTAATCAAAGTCAAAAGTGCATCACCAACACCAATGCAGCCATTTTGCTTTCAGTTAAAGTCAACTCCCAAAGATCAATATGAGTCAATATCAAATCTACAACACCCTGGTCAGGCAGGGATTGCATCTTATAGCCACAAATTGGCCAGTCTGCCCCTCTGCACAAAAATAAAATAAGATGTGATGACATGAAGTGGCATAGTGGCACAGTGGTTAGCATTTCTGCCTCACAGCGCCAGAGACCTGGGTTCAATTCTGGCCTTGGGTGATTCTCTGTATGGAGTTTGCACATTCTCCCTGTGTCTGTGTGGGGCTGCTCCAGTTTCATCCCACATTCCAAAGGCGTGCAGGAAAGATGGATTGGCCATGTTTAATTATCCCATAGTGTTATGGGGATCTGCAGAGTAAATGCTTGGGGTATGGGGATAGGGTCTGGGTGGATTGTTGGCATTGCCAGCACAATGGGTTGAATGGCCTCCTTCTACATTCTATAACATGGGTCAGCAATGCAATGTCGTTATGTCAGTTCCTGAAATTAGGAAAGTTGAGCAGGTATGGGAACCAGAACCCTGGCATTTTGAAACAATTAGTTAACGAGGCTTTGAGCTGGTTAGCATTCTGATTATCTGCAAATTTCTCCGCTTACTGCATTTTTCGGACGTTGGATATGAAATGGAGTTTGGGAGTGGTTTACAGTGGTTTTGATAAAGCAACGTAAAGGTTGCAGGGTGGAGCAGCCAATGAGACCGCAGCTGAATGTCCCAGCAACAGCAGTGTCTCGAAGCCTTTCTTTAAATTCACTTTTCTGGAGCCTGGCACAAGAAATAAAGACAGATTGAAAGAGCATTTTGGCCTTTAGTTCTGATCAACATCCTGTTAACTGCATAACCCACCCTATCACATAGCATCCCAGCCTCAACCCCGAATGGGGTGCAGAGCCCATCTTTACACCTTTAATTGGCTGGCTTCCCAATGGACAGTAATAGACTGGCCATTGAGGCTTAATTCGGCAAGCTGAGACAGCGGGAGCAGGTGGCCTGCTGACATTAGGGGAGGCGATGGCCAAGTGGTATTATTGCTGGACTATTAATCCAGAAACTCAGCTAATGTGCTAGGGACCCGGGTTCGAATCACGCCATGGCGGATGGTGGAATTTGAATTCAACAAAAAAAAATCTGGAATTTAAAAGCTACTGATGACAATGAAACCATTGCTGATTGTCGGAAAAACCCATCTGGTTTATTAATGTCCTTTAGGGAAGGAAATCTTATTTGGTCTGGCCTACATATGACTCCAGAGCCATGGTGATGTAGTTGACCCTCAACTGCCCTTTGAACAAGGGCAACTAAGGGCAGCCAATAAATGCTGACCAGCCAGCAACGATCATATCCCGTGACTGAAATTTTGGGAAAATAATCCTGTTTCACTTTCCTCCCCCACCTGAAAAACGTAAAGTCTAGCCTATGGGTGTCTTGTTCTAGTTACTGGGACGGATTAAGACTATGAAGCAGATATCTAATACCAGACCCTCTCTCTTCCTTCTCCCCCTAGATACCCCATGATGGTATGTTTTGTCTGTGTAGCGTGCAAGAAACAATACTTTTCACTGCAAACTAATACATGTGACAATAACAAATCAAATCAAATGAGAACAGAAACTGGAGAAACTGCCTTTGCAATTTGAGAAGTAAGTGTCTGAACCATGATATGAATCATGGTTCAGAAATTTTGAGTATCTTTTTTACTTGTAGGAAAGATTTAGATTGATACGTGGTTAAGTTGTGCTTTTTAAAACAGAGAATTTTGAGGCAATTGTAGGCTTCCACAATGATTAGGAATGACCAGCTATTTGTTATCTTATCTTGAGTTACCTAGAAAACAAATCACAGCTATACAAATCAGGTTGAATACATTCAAGTGACTAGCGTGAGGTACCTGGGGCATAGTTTGTTTAACAGGTATACCAGTGAATCATAGAATACTTCTGCCTTTGTAACATTGTTTTACTCACCTCACCTTTGCCTCATTCATCTGTTCTGAAACCTTCAACCGTGATTTCTTTAAAAATTTATGGAATGAGGGTGTCACTGGCTGGCCAGCATTTATTGCCCATCCCAAATTTCCCTTGAACTTGCTTGGTCGTATCAGAGGATATTTGAGGGTCAACAACATTACTGTTGGGTCTGGAGTCACACGTAGGCCAGGCAAGATAAGGATGGCAAGTTTCCTTCCATTAAGGACATCAGTGAACCCAAAAATTTTTTATGGCAATTGATAATGGTTTCAGGATTATCATTAGACTTTTAACTCCAGATTTTTATTGAATTTAAATTGCACCATCTGTGATGGTGGGATTTGAACCTGTGTCCTGATGTATTACCCTAAGTCACTGGATTACTAGTTCAGTGACAATAGCACTGTGCCATCAACATCAACCCTTCCACTCCCCAGTAGAAATTTGACCATTGTCACCTCTAAGATATGTAGATGTGTGGCCACACAGCAGTCTAGAATGTGCTAAGCAGAGATCAAATAGGTCACGCACAAGCAACATTTCCTTCAAGATATGCCCATTCATGTCAATCCTAAATGGAGCACTCAGTGTAACAAACCACCTACAACCAACAAGGGGAAGTTTGAAAAATAATTTGATTGTGTTCCAATTCTCCCTGATTGTACCTCCTACGTAAATTTAAATTTATCCAAAATTCCTGTACCTTGGCCTCCATCGAGTCCCTTTTATCTGTCATTGATTTTTTTGTTGTTGGTCTGTTAATTGTGTGGTTCATCAGTTGTGAAATTCTCACCTTAATTTCCAAATCATTCCATGGCCTCCCTTTCTAAATAACCTGCCACCTTCCAGGAAACCTGCACTCCTTTAATTCTGGCCTCTTGATGATGTATAATTTTTATCACTCCACTGCCAGTTGCCAAAACCTGAAGCTTGAAATACCATCAGCCAAGCGAGCATGGCCACTATCCTGGCAGCCAATCCCTCACCCACACAGACCTCTCGACCTCTCTGCTTTTTCCTTCTGTAACATTTAAAACCCAACATTGACCAGGAACTCAGCAATCTATTCCAATATTCTAATATTCCAATATCTTTTTGTGGATGCAATGTCAAATTTTATTTGCTAACACATCTGTGAAGTATTTGGGATTTTCCCTATGTTACATGCACATGAACTCCAGTTGTTGTTAGCAGTCCATGTCCAAATTCAGCACGATCTGGACAATATCCAGGCTTCAGCTGATGATTCACCATCACCATTCACGCCACACAAGTGCCAGGCAATGACATCTCCAATGAAGAGATTCTAACCATCGTTCTTGACATTCAATGACATTACTATCTCTTTATCCTCCACTATCAATATCCAGAGGGTTACCGTTGACAAGAAACTACTTGGCACACGTTTAAATTCAGTTCATTGTTCTCAAAGATGTTTCTGCAGTTACTTGGATTGAAAGGAGCAGGCTTGGGTATGATACTCTGTCGGAGAGTTGCTGCAGACTTGATGGGCCAAATGGCCTCCTTCTGAATGACAGGGTTTCTATTCCTGGTGCCAATCCTTCACACACACAGACCTCTCAACCTCTCTACTTTGCTTCTATAACATTTAAAACCCATCATTGACCAGGAACTTGGCAATCTATTCCAAAATTGGAATAGAGAAACAGAGGAACTTATTGGCAGTTCTTGAAGATGGGGTTAAAGGAACTGAAAGCAACACTGTCACTGTGGAATGGAAGAGGTGGAAAAATGCACAATTGATCGCAGCTGGAGGAACTCCAGATTCAGGGAGGGGTTGTGGGGTTTGGCAGAGGTTACAGATAGGGAGAGATGGAGCCATGAAGCAATTGAAATACAAAAAGAATGTTTTCTTAGAAGTGGGTGTGTGCTACATATACAATTCTGCCCCAAGCACCACGTGATGTTCATGCTACAACTTATAATCATGAATCAGGTGTACAGCCAGAGTATCCTGTGTTATTCATCAGGCTTTGGGAAGCCAGATATCAAGTGTATCTAATGCACCTTAAAGGCAGCCAACACCGTTTAAAGGGTACAACACCATCATGTCTGCAGACAATAGAGCGACATTACTGAATAGTGAAATGGCAGTAACAAGGACTGAGAGCGACCCAATGCTTTTCAGTGTTGCTTTGACAACCCTGGTTATGAAGAAAAGGGGAGGATCCTTTCCTCCTAAACATGTATGGAAGAGAAGGGAATGGTTTAGTTTGGAGGGGCATTGCTTTTTATTTTGGTCGGCACAACATCGAAGGCCGAAGGGCCTGTTCTGTGCTGTAATGTTCTATGTTCTATGTTCTATCACACCACCAATAGGAGGAGATGACAGAGAAGGTCAAGGTCAATAACAGGAGCTAAGCTTATTTGTTGGCTGACCTTGCCATAGATCATCAGGTAATAAGGCTGCTCTCTCCATTGCTGCTCAGACCCACTCAGTTCTCTTCACACAGCCTGGTGACTGACAGTGCTCCCCTCGCCAACCCCTTCAGCTTTGTGCCACTTTACTCATCCTCTTCGTCTTCGAATGCACACAAATTGCAACCCCCCCCCACCCCACTTTCCCTACACCCCCAATAAGTTATTCCACCATGGAAGACACCACCATTAAATACGTCACAAGACAGTCACTCACACACTGCTGTAGGGGAAGGACATACACAACTCCAGACAGGAGGCTGCCCTCAGAGAGGACTAACACATCTTCACTTTGAAGGAACCCATCTTGACCTTCACAGGCAAGGGCAGAGCAGGATTGGCAACTGTCCTGTTTTTTTATGAACTTTCCTGTGTCTCTTATTGTTTCTTCCTGGGATTATATTTGTCCCATTTTTCTAGTTAAATGTGCAGCCGCACTCCCGCCTTTTGCCACAAGGTGGCATTGGATTGGCAAACCCAGAGAAGCAGGTACCGCTGCCCTCTCTATAGAAAGCAAAATGCAATGGGGAACATATACACTCCTTTAGTTCACAGATGTAATGATGGCTGTGAGGTCCGTCAATAGATCTCCTTGTGGAGGTAGGTGGGGATGGGAACTCCCCTCCTAACCCCACTTATCACTCTGTGCCAGACCTTCCTTCCCTCACTGATCACCATCTGTTTGCAGAGTTCCCCCGCAAATCACAGTCGCTTCTGAGCGGGGACCACTCATGTAGAACTCTCCCTTGGCCTCACTAACACCCCTGTCATTTATCCATCACTACCACAGGCCTACCCCCTTGGTAGTGCCCCTTGGCACAATTATGGTGCCCAGTGGGCATTGCCTTCTTGGCACTGTCTGGCCATGTCTCCCATCACAAAGGATGATTTCAATGGCCTCTGAACACCGCCCCTCCACCCAACCCCAATGAGACCATCACACTCGGTCCCCATGGATAGAGATCAGCTCTGATTCTCACCGGTGTGAAGCTCGATGGGATAAGTCCACATGAGCCCTGATGATAGCCGCTGGGACTCACTAATGGCAAATTAGTCATGTCATTAATATTTAAATCAGCTTTGTGCCTTTTCTGGATTATAAAGCCAAAACAGGGTAAAATCAGATAAGATGGAAATCTGGCGCGAATCAGAATTTTAGCCTCTCACACAATTTTACCAGCCTATTGCACCTGTCCATTGGTGCAGTGAACCAGTAAGATTGTGCTCTCCTGCTCCTTGTTCATAATTACTGAAGGTGTGATAGAATTTGTAAGTTAATATATCCAAGCAAGCATTAACATGAAACTGCTGATTGCAGTTTACTCTGAAAAGCAGCATTTCATTTTAGATCAGAAAAGCGCAGATTAAAACATTTTTTTCTACAATAGATAGCAGTTGCCCAATATGTTTATAAACTGCATCATTTCTGCTAAGTTAAAAGGAACGAAGAACAAGACTTAACAAGTTTACTTTATCAAATGCATTTTTTACAATGCAAACTTACTTCCGTTGTCCTTTATTAAAATAGATACATAGAAGTCACATTTATTTGTATGTTCCTCGCAAACCCAGACCTAATTCCAACAAGATGCCAAAGGAATGGCTTGAAAATAATGAGACACAGATACACTGAGTTCCAAATTGATTTGGAAATTCTTGTTTGGTCCTGTAAGGGGTGGTGTTTCGATCCAACCCTTCCAGGCCGCTGTTGCTGCAAGATCCAATTCCTTGTCCATGTGGGGTGTGGTGTAAGACTGAATCATGTGAGTTTTATCAAGTCTCCAAAGTTTGTGTGTGGCAGGGGCCCAACCAGGAAAATACCTTGACCTCCAAAGGTGGGCTTTCTTTTTTAATGCGAATTCGTCCTTTACAGACAGAAGGTCAAAGGGGAAAGGGATAGGGTCTCTCAGGAGACCTCAGCAAATCCCCCCTCTAATACCATCAGCACCATTACCCTACACCACTGGATTGCTGGTAGGTACCAACTTACCTGGCAGGGGTGAAACCATGATCAGGCAGGGGACGAGCATAGCCCATTGCACTCAGGACGTGCTGATGCCTGCAATGGTGGTTTGCCTAAGCTAGGGTGGAGTAAAGATCAGCGGAACCAATGAGGTTAAATTGAGGCTTTACGTGATGCAAATTTTCAAAGCCATCTCAGTCTTTTGCTAAGATGAAACGTCAGATCAAGCCCAGGATGGGGTTCAATGTCTCATCCTATAAGCTTGGATCTTGTCTGATCGAGCCCAAGATGGAATGCAATGTCTTGTCTTGTCTGTTTGGATCTGTTTGTCCTTGGTGCAGGGACCATGATTGGATTTAATTTGAATTGGCTTTTTTTGACTAGAAATAAAGTATTGGTAAAAAGAACATCTGGCCACAGGAAATGGGTGCTTGGACATCTGCTGTGTCCAAGCTTAATGCCCTCTCATTCACTGTGTAGTGCTAGGGAACTGGAGGGACTGGATTCCAATGTAACGGTCAGCATTGTGGTGCACAGGTTTTCCACCTGGCACAGATGGTCTTCACTTATTAGAATAACATGTCACCACTTTTCAGCTGTTAAAGTATGAGTCACATATTAAGTGGTCCATTAAATGAAGCCATTCAGCAGAGGAAGATATGAATGGGTTTTCCCAACAACAGCATAAGGGCTCTGAAATTCTGTAACATTTAATATCAAACTCCTGCCTGAAGAAAGATATTTATACTTGTAAGTTAGTGGATAAAAATGAATATAGAGCAGTCTCCTCTCCATTGCTTCATAAGGTAAGAACCATATTTCAAAATAATATCAAACCTCGCAAAGAAGCACTGTGCCAAATTTCTCACACTGCATGTTTATTTAAAAAATAATTCATCATATTCTGACAGGTTCTAGCAAAATTCTGTTAATGCAGCACAAAATGTATTGCAATTTTCTCAAATGTGTTGGAATGTCAGAATTGCACCAAACATTCCTTAGAATAGGTACAAACAAATTCAAGCTACTACTGTCACCAACAACAGCAGATTATAGACACAAGAGAGTAGTCCAGAAAACAACCGATCAGACCAAAGCTCTGTATATACACCACAAACAAAGCAAACAAAAAACAATGGGCAATCAACTAATGGGAGAAGAGGCTGTCTGAATATTTCAATTATCGATCATGTTAGTATGTAAAGGCCAGACTGATATGTTTGCAAAGATCTTGAAAATGTTTGGAAATCTCAGCAGGTCTGAAAGCACTTATGAGAACAGAGAGAACAGAGTCAGGATGTTCCTGACTCGCAGCATTGGTTCTATTCTCTCTCCACAGATGCTGTCAGACCTGTTGGAATTTTCCAGCATTTTCTGTTTTTATTTCAGGTTTCCAGCATCCAAGATATTTTGCTTTTATCTTTGCAAATATCCTATTGGACGATTTTATTTAGCCACCTCTGGAGGTCTCCAGTGTCCGGCAAATTTGATTCAATCCACATGACACTGAGAAAGAGCTGAGTGCTCTGGACAATGCAAAGGTTATAGAGAGTGACCACACCCTGGTGTAGTGTACCAGACTAGATGAACCCTTGGAAAGGCTATGAAACTGACATCTAATTGAGAGAAATCAGTTCCCCGACAACTTGTCCGAAACATTTGACATGAAATCTTATCCTGGATTTAATCTAGATATGGATAATAGGGCTGAATTCCAAAGGAGGCATTGCTGCCCTTGAATTAAATACAACACAATGGCAGAATAGTTGGCACCGCTGCCTCACAGTGCCAGGCATCTGGGTTCAAATCTAGCCTTGGGTCACTATCTGTGTGGAGTTTGCATGTTCACCCTGTGTCTGTGTGGTTTTTCTCTGAGTGTTCCAGTTTCCTCACACAGTCCAAAGATGTATGGATTGGCCATGCAGAATTGCCCCTTACTGTCTTGAGGTCTAAGAGGATAAATACATGGGGATATGGAGGTACGGCTTGGGTAGGACTGTTATCAGTGAAGGCTCAATGGACTGAATGGCCTCCTTCTGCAATGTAGGAATTCTGTGGGCGTGATTTTACGGCCTCACTCGATCAAAACCAGAAATTCCTGCCCAAGGTCAGCAGACATTTCCGTTGTCCATCTCTCTTCCGCTCTGATTCCATGGCAAGTGGGGTGTAGAATTCTGGTGGATGATTCTATTCTATGAGTGTTGAACCAAACAACTCCAGCCAAATTAAAGGGATTCATGGGAAAGCCCCCTAGTGGCTGGAATTGTGTGTGATACAAGGTAAGATGGACAAATGTTGGTCATCACAGTCCCAGGATAACACTGGAGGAGTTCCTCAGTGAAATGACCTCAACCATTGGCAACTGCTTCATCAATATCCTTTCCTCCATCATAACATTGGAAGTGGGACTGTTGACTGACAATTCCACAATGTGCAGCTCCACTCACAATTCCCCAACTTTGAAGCAACAATGGTATCACTATCATTGAATCTCTATCATCAACATTTTGGTGGGTCACCATTGCCCAGATACTGAACTGGAGCAACTACATCAACATCATGGCTATAGGAGCAGGGTAGAGGCTGGCTACGTTATGACAAATTTCTCTGTTTTTTCTAAGCACTGTTTTCAAGATCAGGTGAGGAATCTGATGGAACACTTAACAGTTGACTGAAGGGGGTGCAACTATACAGCAGCATCTAGAAAACAGCTTACTGATAGGTGTATCTGCTGCCAGACTCAATATGCATCCTTTTTGACAGTAGTTTGTGGATACAGTTGTGTGATGGACAGGATGCACTGCAATAGCTCACCAACATGTCCCTCACCTGTGACTTCCACCACCAAATGATCGCAGCAAGAATATTGAAGTCTCCATCCGAGGTTTGAACATATATCGCTGTTCTTTCATCATCACTGGGTCAATATCCTGAAATTCCCTTGCTGCGGTGAATACAATAGCACCATCGCTAAGGAATAGTCCCACAATCACTTTCTCAGGGTAACTAGGGACAGACAATAATTTCATCTTTGCTGATGTGCTCAAATGGCAAGAACTATTTTCCCTCTAAAAATGATGGTCACTTTTGTTGCAGCAGTGCTCAAACTGGTTTAAGAAAATGGTTTAAGAACAAAACATTTTTTATCCAAATTGCATCCGTCATCCAATTTCTGGAACATGAAACTGCATGTATAGGGACTAGATGATGCAGTTGACAATGTGATCACTACCTCTGGGTTCAGTGAGGGCAAATATCAGCCATTGTTATTATCCAGTGATCCCTCTGCTAATCGTCTGCTTCAGTGAGTATTAGATGAAAACAGAATCAGACTTAACTGCGATGTTCTCGCTAGGTGAACAGGCTGTTAGCATTCACTGTGTAGACTCACATGGCCATTTTAGAGATAGATAATTACCCACAGAGGTTAGTCAATGGTCAGAAAACAACTGTAATGTCAGGCTATATTGAATGACCTCGTGTCCAGTGCCTCTTACATTGTAGTTTCCTGGAGCAGATGCAACCATTCATTGTTTGAAATCTGCCAAAGAGGAATAGCAGGCTTGTAATTACTGTAAACATGCAGTGTGCAAGCTTCTGTTCAATTCTCAGTTTACCGTTTAATTTTTTTTGGCAATTTAATCATAATCGTTGTTTGATGTTTAATCTGCTGCCTTTCACCATGTGAATTTATTCAAGGACAAAGATTTTCTCAACTCACAATGAATGACCTTAATGTTGGGCTGTTGAAATTGCAAGGGTTGCAGCTAAATCTAGAATGCGGAATGATGTCAGAAGGGACAAGCTACAGACAGAATTCACAACGAGGCGGATTATTTAACAGCACAAGTAGAAGTAAATGGCAATGTTCTAATTGCCAATACAGAAACATGTCTGCAGGGTGACCAAGACAGAAAGAGCTGCATATTCAAGGATATTCGACATTTAGGTGAAACACACAAGAAGGGAAAGGAGGTGGTGTTGGGCTGATAATAAGGAATCGGATCAGTGCATTAGTCAGGAGGATCTCAGATTAGCAGAACAAAATGTGCAATCTGTTTGGGTGGAGCTGAGAAGCAGCATAGGACAAGAAAACACTGGTAGGAATTGGTATAGGCCACCAAACAGTAGTGGTAATGAGGGGCATGGTACAATCAGAAGATTAGAGAAGTGTGTAGCACGGAGTGATACAGTCGTCATGGGTGCTTCAATGTGAATATAGGCCAGCTAAACCTAATGCTATGGAAGATGAATTTGTGGATTGTGTTGGGGCTGGTTTTTTAGAGCTGTATGTTAAGGAACTGGAGAGTAAGCTGTCTTAGGTCTAATATTATGTAAAAAAATGAGCTAATTAACAGACTTGCTGTAAAAGAATCTTTAGGGATGAGTGACCATAATATGATAGAATGTTACATTATGTTTGAATGTGAGGTAGTTCAATCTGATCCTAAGGGAAATGTTAATGTCTTCAAAAAAAAACTCATGAAATGAACAAAAAAGATAATTCTGGAGAACATGCCTTCGTGTTATGAGGGAATATTACAGAAGTTTATCTTGGAAGGGTGAAGATTTTGAAGCAAAGTTTTCAAACTCGACCAAGTTACAGCAGGAAGGTGGGTCACCCTGATGAAGGATTCAACTACCATGGGCCCCTCTTCAAAGTGAAAACATTAAGAGTAAATGTGCCTGTTTCAATTAGTTTAGATTGAGCACAGTATTTACTAAAGGTTCAGGCTCCTGTACAAACTGGTTGTTTAATCTTCTCCATATTTATCTTCAGCAGTTTGATAACATACCTCTCTATGATGAGAATAGGAAACAAGCATAGCCTGAAATTCAGGAAACGTGCTCAACTAACTTCTCATAAATGGACAGTAAGGCAGATGATCCACAGACAAAGCTAACGTACAATTTTTTTCTAAAAAAAGCTAAATCAGTGGGATAGATTCTGATTTCATGTGACAAAGGATGATCGTGAATCAGCAATCCCTTTTACAGCTGTTTCAAAATTTATTGATATTGAAGTTAACAAAATGTGCAGTGAAATAAGTTTGTTTTAGATTTTCTTGACAGTTGTGGGCAAGAAACCTCTGAGTGCCTCTCGAACCCTATCATCAGTAATGAGTCAGGATGGAACTTTACAATGTGTATAGATTTAACTGGCTCCATAAACTGAGAGCTGATGACAAATGCTGTTAGGTCCTTGACAAAAACCTGGGACTGGATTTAATACTCCCCCTGCTGGCAGGTTTGTAGGTAAGGGGCTCATTAGATCCAGCAGACAGCATGATAGACACTTACACATTGCAACCTCACCACTGGTGCGATAGCATTTGGTGGCCTGTCTATCGGTGAACCAATTGAGGGATTAGGTAGGCAATTAATGTCTAGTTAAGAGCCTAATTCTACCACAGAAGGGCATTAAACCAACAGAAGATGGGGCCTATTTTAAGCGGCCAGTTCAGCATATTTCAATGCAGGCTGGTGATGGACAGAGGGGAAGCCCCTTGTAGTTGCACACCTGGCTCCATCAGAGGACCAACTGCACCCCTCTTCCCAACAAGATGTTACCCCACCTCTCCCACCCAGCAGCTTCCCCTCCTGCATGTCTCGTCAAACCCAGCAATCAACCATGCCAACATTCACCTAATTCCAAACATTTTTGGGATGTGGGCATTGCTAGGTGGCCAGCATTTTAATATCTATCCATAATTGCCCTTAAGGTGGCATGATGGGCTGCATCATGATCTGTTGTAGTCCCTGAGGTGTAGATACAATCACAGCCCTGTTAGAGAATTCCAGGATTTTGACCCAGCAACAGTGAAGGAATAGTGTTATGTTTCCAAGTTAGGGTGGTGAATGACTTGGTGGGGAACTTGAAGCTAGTGGTATTCCCAGATGTTCACTGCCCTTGTCCATGTGATGTCTGTGGTTGTAAGTTTGGAAGGTGCTGTTTAAGGAACCTTGGTGAGTTCCTGCAATGCATTTTTAGATGGTACTCACTGTTACTGTCTTGCGTTGGTGTTGGATGAGTAGATGTTTGTGAATATGGTGCCAATCAAGTGGGCTGTTTTGTCCTGGATGGTGTCAAATTTCCTGTGTGTTGTTGGAGCTACATTCATCCAGGCAAGTGGAAAATATTTCATTACATTTCTGACTTGTACTTTGTAGATGGTAAACAGGTTTGGGGAGTCTGGTGAATTACTTACTGACCTGCTGAGGTAGCCACAATATTTATACGGCTAGTCCAGTTCAGTTTCTGGTCAATGATAACTCCCAGGATATTCAAAGTGGGGGATTCAATGATGGTAATGTCATTGAATGTCATAGAGTGATAGTTAGGTCCTTTCTTGTTGGTGACGGTAATTGCCTGGCACATTGTGTGGCACGAATATTATTTGCCACTCATCAACCCAAGCTTGGGATATTGTCCAGGTTTTACTATACATTTGGACACTCCTCAGTGTCTAAGGAGTCACGAATGATATTGAATTTTGTGCTGTGATCAGCAAACATTCCCACTTCTGACCTTATGATGGAAGCAAGGTCATGGGTGAAGCAGCTGAAGATAATTGAGCTAGGACCCTACCCTGAAATTCCTGCAGAGACATTCTTGAGGTGAGATAATTGATCTCTAACAACAACAACCATCTTCCTTTGAGCCAGATATCACTAGCACCAGTGGATAGTTCTCCCCTGATTCCCATTGGCTCTAGTTCCTTGAAGTCATACTCGGCCAAATGCCAACTACATGTAGAAGACAGTCCTTCTCACCAGGCCTGAAAGCTAGACCTGATTTGCAACATAAAGAAGTGCCATGGAGGTATGGGGGCCATACAAGGTGGGTGGTTTGGCATGAATGGAGCATAGAGAGTATATGGAGTGGGAATGAGGGATGAAAGCTGATTCTTGTTTCTTCTTTTTTATTTATTTAAGCACAGTGCCAGAGCACAGAGGCAGGCCTTGTGCCCAGCCTCATGTCACACCACACTTCAATCCCCCGGGTGGGGGTGATATTTTTTAAGGTTGGGTTCTCTAAGTTACAGAATGTCCCAACTGAATCTGTCCTAGGGATGAAAATCTAGGTCCTAGTCTTAGCAGTAGTGTGTCATGAAACTAACATCAATCAATGCAAAAACCCACCTGGTTCACTCATATCCTTTAAGGAAGGAAATCTGTCATCCTTACCTGGTCTGGTCTACATGCAACTCCAGATCCGCAGCATTGTGATTAAATCTTAACTGCCCCTGAAATACTTAACTAATATTCAGTCCAGGGCAACTGAGATGGGCAACAAATGCTGACCTTGCCTGTAACACTCATATCCCTTGAAAGAGTAAAAACATACTATTTCTGTTAAAAAAATATAATTCAATGCATATCATTTTGGCTCTGTGAGCTTTTTACCTTGCTGTCAGGAACAGTACTGAACAATTGATGTTAATTTATTGGTTATGATGTGTTAGGTGCGTCCCTGAGATTGTGAAGAACACTGTATAGCTACAGTAAGTTCCTTCTTACAAAGCATTGTTTTTAATTTTTGTACCTATTGTATAGTAATCATTTTAAATGAATAACCATTTTGGGAAAATGTTCCTCTCATTCCATTTGTTATAACAAATTCTACATTTTCAGAATTTGCCAAGACCAGGCAGGGGATATGGGGTTGGCGGGGAGGGCAGTGGCAGAAACATCTTGATTTGGCATGCACTATGCTTCCTACCAACTCAAGGTGGCTATGCAAGGTGGCCGCTGATGCCCATCTGCACATGTGCACTTGTCCCCACATGCACAGAAAATGAGCGATATAATTTGCAGGAGTCAGTGCCAGTTGGGACTTAGTCTCACCTAGTTTAGGAGTCCCGCAGGAGGTGGGACATTGCCCATCCTCAGTTTCCGGAGAGTGGGATGAGGACAGAGGGGAAGCTTCTAATCCACCCAAGGATAACCGCAATTCTGGATTACAAACCTCATAATCCTGCGATAAGGCACAGAAAAATCATTGGAGCAAGAGATTCAGAAATGGCACTGCTGGATTTGATTACTGGCTTGGGTCACTGTCATTGTGGAATTTGCATGTTCTTCCTGTGTCTGCATGAGTTTCCTCCAGGTGCTCCGGTTTTCTTCCAGACTCCAAAGATGTGCAGGTTAGATTAATTGACCATACTAAATTGACCCTCAGTGTACTCGAGCAGATGCTGGAGTGTGGCAACTAGAGAATTTTCACAGTAACCTCATTGCAGTATAAATATACACCTACTTGTGATTCATAAATAAACTTTAAGCTTTTGAACTTTTGGGCTGAGATATTGGTGAATGGTTTCAAGGCGGGATCATCATTACTGAGACTAGGGCCAATAACAGCTTAAATAAACAACTCTCTAACTTTCAAATGTTTTGCAAGCAATTAGTATAGAACATAGAACATAGAACATTACAGCACAGTACAGGCCCTTCGGCCCTTGATGTTGCGCCGGCCAGTGGACCCTCTAACCTAAACTATTCCAATATCATCCATATGCCTATCCACCGACCATTTGAATGCCCCCAAAGTAGGCGAGTCCACAACTGTTGCAGGCAGGGCATTCCCCGCCCTCACCACCCTCTGTGTGAAGAACCTGCCTCTGACATCCGTCCTATAACTACCACCTCTTAATTTAAAGTTATGTCCCCTCATGTTGGTCATCACCATCCTAGGAAAAAGGCTCTCACTATCCACCCTATCCAATCCCTTGATCATCTTATATGCCTCAATTAGGTCACCGCGTAACCTTCTTCTCTCTAATGAAAATAACCTCAGGTCCCTCAGCCTTTCCTCATAAGGCCTTCCCACCGTACCAGGCAACATCCTGGTAAACCTCCTCTGCACCCTTTCCAATGCTTCCCCATCTTTCTTATAATGCGGCGACCAGAACTGTACGCAATACTCCAAGTGCGGCCGCACCAGAGTTTTGTACAGTTGTAACATAACCTCACGGCTCCTAAATTCAATCCCTCTACCAATAAAAGCTAACACACAGTACGCCTTCTTAACAACTTTATCAACCTGGGTGCCAACTTTCAAAGAGCTATGTACTTGTACCCCAAGATCCCTCTGCTTGACAACACTATTAAGGGTCCTTCCATTAGCCCTATGTTTCATATGCCTGTTATTCCTACCAAAGTGAATCACCTCACACTTATCTGTATTGAATTCCATTTGCCACCTCACGGCCCAGCTCTGCAACCTATCTATGTCCCTCTGCAAACTGTAACATCCATCTCGCTGTCTACAACTCCCCCCACTTTGGTATCGTCAGCAAATTTACTAATCCAACCCTCTACACCCTCATCTAGGTCATTTATAAAAATGACAAATAGCAGTGGCCCTAAAACAGATCCTTGAGGTACCCCACTTGTAACTGCACTCCAGGTTGAATATTTCCCATCAACCACCACCCTCTGTCTTCTATCAGCTAGCCAATTCCTAATCCAAACTGCTAACTCACCTTCAATCCCATGCATCTGCACTTTCTGCAGTAGCCTACCATGGGGAACCTTATCAAACGCTTTGCTAAAATTCATATACACTACATCAACTGCCTTACCCTTATCTACCTCTTTGGTCACCTCCTCAAAAAACTCAATAAGGTTTGTGAAGCACGACCTACCCTTCACAAAACCGTGCTGACTATCCCTACTCAATTTATTTCTCTCTAGATGCTTATAAATCCTATCCCTTATAATTCTTTCCAAGACCTTGCCCACAACAGAAGTCAGGCTCACCGGTGTATAATTTCCAGGATGGTCCCTACTCCCCTTTTTGAACAAAGGGACAACATTTGCCATCCTCCAGTCTTCCGGCACTATACCTGTAGCTAACGACGACATGAAGATCAAAGCCAAAGGCTCTGCAATCTCCTCTCTAGCCTCCAGAGAATCCTAGGGTAAATCCCATCTGGCCCAGGGGACTTATCAATTTTCATACCCTCAAGATTCGCTAACACCTCCTCCTTATGACCCTCAATCCTGCCCAGTCTACAACCTAGTATCGCAGTATTCTCCCCGACAACATTGTCTTTCTCCTGCGTGAATACTGACGAAAAATACTCATTCAGTGGCTCTCCTATCTCCTCAGGCTCCACGCACAACTTCCCACTGCTATCTCTGACTGGCCCTAATCTTGCCCTAACCAATCTTTTATTATTTATATGCCTGTAAAAAGCTTTAGGATTCTCCTTAATCCTATCTGCCAAAGTCTTCTCGTGTCCTCTTCTAGCTCTTCTCAACTCCCTCTTTAGCTCCTTCCTGGCTGATTTATAGCTCTCCATTGCCCTAACTGAGCCTTCATGTCTCATCATTATATAAGCCTCCTTATTCCTCTTCACCAGAGATTCAACTTCCCTAGTACACCATGGTTCCCTCACTCGACCACTTCGTCCCTGCCTGGCAGGTACATATTCATTAAGGACGTGCAGAAGCTGTTTCTTAAAAATGCTCCACATTTCAGATGTCCCCAGCCCCTGCAATTTCCTGCTCCACCCTATGCATCCTAAATCTCTCCTAATAGCCTCATAATTACCTTTCCCCCGTATATGTTTTATCAAAGATACTTGAATATTTCATAAAATTTTACGTAAAATAAACAATGAAACCATTTGAAAATCCCCCTTTGAGAAAGCACATTGCACTTTGCTGTGCTCTGGAGTCGCCTCATCTTTGGAGTTTGCCCACAGGGTCACTCTCAATGATACAACAAATTAACCCAGTCAAACTGCGCATGCACTGCATTGGCAGGAAGCACAGCCTTTGATGTATGAATTGGTGAGTTACATTTTAACTTCCAACTATAACAGTATTTCCCTCCTTTCAGTTTTGATGATAGAAGTTGGCACTCGAAGAAAACTTGCATTAAGCCAAAAGTTGAGCCACAATCTTGTGCCTTGATGAAGTGTCCTCTCCCGCTGTAATTCATTTATTGCTGCTCATGATGCTCTGAAATCAGTGCCATTAAATTGTGATCAGTTGATGTCATTTTTAGGATTTCATAAGCCTAATTCGAAATGGTGCTAAGAGATGTCATGAGTATATGGACTCTCTATGATCCCACGTCTTCAGCAGGAATACAGAAGGATCTGGAAATATGAAGAGGTATACCAGTTTCTAAACATACTCATACAATTCAATCAGATTTAGCCACATCAGGTAATATCGATTAACTATAACCTCTTTAACCATATTGATGATACTTAATTATGAGCTTGTTGGAAGTGCACCAGCATCGATTACCAAATGGTAAGAGAGTTAATGAGGAAAAATATGCGAGTCCTGTATTGTTCTTGCTGTTCTTTCTCAGCTGCCTGGCAACTAATTTTCTGTTCCCGAGGTACTTGGTTTGAATGATTCCTTCATTAACTCTCATTATACCTCTAAAGGGAGCGATTATATTACATCTGAGGTTTTGTCCCTGACAGCTGCAACTTTACCACACACTCCTTTAACGGCAGATTTTTAAAAATTACACAGGTCTCTGGTTCAGTGAATCCATTGATTAATTATTTCAAAGTTCACCAATTAGCCAAGCTGTTTTAAAAACAGCTACGGCATTGCACAACACAGAAATATTGTAGCATTAAAGTCACATCTTTAAGGACTGGAACACATGAACTGGGCTAGCCAAGAGAGGAAAATGAAAACAGTAGACAATCTAAATGAGAACAGGTGTGTGAGAACCTTGTTTGGCTGAAAATGCGTTGGGATGATTATCATGTGAGGAATGTAACAGACTCAGAGCCTGTCCAGTGATGTGACCTATTGCTGGGTGATGAAGAAAGTTATCGGGCTGGGTGGGATTATTGGGAGTGCTGGATTTGAAGAAATGCAACAAGAAGAGAGAGAGAGAGAGATGAGTAAGAATGATCAGATGATGGTTGTGGGGACCATGATGCCTTCATTTTATCTATACACCACCACCAAGACTTGTTAAACCCTTGGTGACAAGGGATATGCTCCAGACATGACACATGCTTTCTATCAGAAATTAGACCCACATGCAGACGTGCCTCACACCAAAAGCCATGTCACCAGTGAGAATTTTATTGAGCAGACCATCAATATGCTCAAACAGCACTTTCACTGCAACTCTTCAATTTATCTTACGCTTCTGTCTCTAAATTGACCGTACTTTGTCTGGTCTTTTCAGTCTCTCCCCTCCTTCTTCATTCCCAACTGCAGACTTACCATTGATGAACTTAAATATTCCGAAGGCAAAGCTGTCCTACATCAGAAAAATTTACAAGTCAGTGATGGAATTAAACAAATAGCCAAATGATGGACCCAGTTGAGCAGCTACAAAGCAGCTACCCAATATGAGACAATGAATCCTTTCCAGCAGAACCTTAGCTTTGTGATGTACTTAGTGAGTTTATCAGACAGCAAATCAAGGATCCCACAACCAGCATAAGGCCTTTATTTTAATAGATTAATAGGAGCTTTTTAAATACATTTAGCATGTGCTCTGGACATCTATGGTAGAAGTTCACTTTCAGTCAGGACAACATCTGCCAGATTGGGTAATTGGGCACCCATTTCATGTCTAAAAATGTGTAGGCTCAATCCAGTGTTTCTGCAGCGTGCCAGGGCACAGGAGTGCATCACCTCAACAAGGATTAGAATCATAAAACCCATTATGTACAATGCATTAGCTAAATGCAGGATAGCGTGTGATTGCTTTTCTTACACCTTTCCGCACTTCTCGCCTCCAGTACAACACTGTGCAAAGATTTTAAACTAGGGATAGGCCAAAAACACTGCTCCTTTGGAGCTCTGCCAACGGCATTGCTTTAAAGGATAATATGGTGGCTTTGGATCTTTGTCATAGATTCATTGAAATTCAGCGGCAATCACAGTATTATTGCAGCCAATTCTTCTTTACAGGAAGTAGAATTTTAACACCAAGCACTCTGTTCTTAATGGAAGTTTAGCACTTCCCAAAATTACTGATTGATTTTTTTTAACAATGGCATAAAGTGTGAATAGATTGCTCCCTACCTAAAAGTGCTTTCAATTTTCAATGAGGTTTACATCAGTTACGTATCCGACAGAAAATGAGTTTACAGTTTAGGATTAAAATGTCAGTGCAAGCATAAATATAGGTTAATGCCATCTGTTTGGCATTTTTCATTTTTATCCTCCCTCATCTTATCAATGTATCCCTGGACTTTACACTCTATAGCTGAAAAATGTTGCAAATATCTAGTTCATAATTCATTTAAATTATAACTTCTGGTTAAAAGCATGGCGGAAAATAGCTCCTTAATGCATTTGCCATGGCAACATCTCAACCAATCAGAATCAGCTTGCCAACCAATCAACACTGTTTTTCTCATGCAGTATAAATTGTTATTCCCTTTGAAATTTGACCTTTGTGTGTTTGTCCTGGTGAGTGCAAAACAAAATGTTTCGTCAGCACATGTCTTTTTTTTAACCACACTCAATACCTAATTTCATGAATATAACTTCCAGAGGCTAAAGCAATAAATGCAAGATGAATGAACATCTGCCAGCAAACTGATAAGCAGCCATAAGTGAATAAGTGTGGTATTAATTAACCTCTATTTTTCTTAAAGGATCAGTGTTGATACTGAAAGAAAAATTGAACAAGGAATGATTCATCTGTAAACTTTCAATGGATCTAGAGATTTGGAGAAAAGGGCATAAATTCCATTAGCGATGTAACTTATTCATTTGATTTAGGTTAAAGGTGCGAAGGGCAAGATTTAAAAGAAATGTACCCAGAGGGCGGTCGGTGTCTAGAACTCACTGGGGAAGTGGTGGGAGCAGATATGATAGTGACTTTTAAGGGGTGTCTTAACAAATAAATGCATAGAATGGGAACAGAAGGATATGGTCCCCAGAATGATAGGGGGTTTTAATTCAGTCAGACAGCATGGTCAGTGCAAGCTTGAAGGGCTGAAGGGCATGTTCCTGTGCCGCAATTTTCTTTGTTTGAGGGTTTCCAGAATCAAAGAGTAGCATGAAACATAAAGTAAGTTATTTAAATTTCTTTTTGAGGACATGGCAAAACATACAAATTATCCTATGGACAGACTATGGGGGGTGGAAGATTCTTCTGTTTAATCTATCTGTGAATGTTTAATGACAATAGTATGCAATTTAATTTGGGAAACAAGTAGAGGCACTTGCATCTTTACTTTGGTGTAGATTTCATCTCACTGGATTGAGAGAGCTAAGAAGAGATCATTGTCAATTATGCTGGGTACGTCAAGCAGAGAAAGTACTAGCTTGATGGGATACGATAGGGTTCAATCTCAATTTGGATGTCATAGGGAAAAGCAGCTGGAATATTTGCTCTAACTCGCTGCTAGTGGAAGAAATCTACTGTGATCCTCATGCAGCCTTATTGCAAAATTAGTCAGCAGAGTTAGCTTGGAAAGTTTCAGGAAGGCACATGAGTATTTGGAGATGACCTGAACAGGAAGCTGAGGCATCCATATTTGCAAGGTCTATAAAGAAGAATTGGGTTGCTGAAGTAGCCAAAACAGCAAATTGAAGGACCTCCATAGTATCTCATCTGGAGAATAGGGATAACCGAAGAGATTTAAAGTGAAGTCTAGAAGACCATGGGACATCTGTGGGTTGGTCTCCAGAGGAGTAAATGCACCTTCACTCTATAAAGGATTCATTGGAGGGAAGTAAGAGTAAAACTGAGATCATTATGTATGTAGTTAATAGTGTTTACTCCATTTACATTTGAAACACAATCGTGTTTATTTTTGTTTAAAATTGTGAAATTTTATGGCATAGCTCTGTCATTTAAACTGCTGGGTATTGGGAGTTATTCTTTAAATAATAATGGTCCCTAAAAGGATTGTAACACTGGATACAGATTTTTATCATTATGACATACATGATATTCACTGGGATGTGCAAAATACTGAAGCAGTTGATCTTCATTTTCTTTATTTTGTTCTTCCCTCTTTATTGGATAAGAACCAAGCTTCTGACTGCTGCCCTCTGATGATATGATCAGATTCAGACTGTTGCCACGTGGTTAAAAATGGACATAAACGTGGATGATGTTTGCCCCTGCTGGACATTACATAGAATTACATTGGACTAATCAGCTTTTGAACTCAATACAGACTTGACACAAACATGGTCACAAGATCAAAATTCCAGAGGTGAGGTGAGAGTGACTGCTCTTCACATCAAGGCAGCATTCGATAGAGTGTGGCATCAAGGAGCCTTTTTAACATTGAAGTCAATGGGAATCGTGGGTACACTCACTGGCTGGAGTCGTTGGAATACAAAGCTGAATTGATTAAGATGAAACAAAAAACAGAAAATGCTGGACAAACTCAGCAGGTTTGACTGCAAGAGAGAGAATCAAGCCAACATCTGCATGACCCTTTGTGGTTAAGATGATTGAAGATATAAGATGATAATCTCTCAGCCCAAGGACATTGTGGTCCTGCAGAACCTCACCTCTCCCACCCCCGCTCCATCAGAAGTGCAATGGAGATGATAAACGATAGCACAGTGTTCAGTAACATTCACAGCCCTTCAGATAATGAAACAGTTTGTTTGTGCACACAGCAAGACCTGGGCCACTTCTACATTAGGCTAAGAAGTGGAAAGTTTGCACCATACAACTGCCAGGCAATGACCATCTCTCACAAAAGAGATTCAAACCACCTCCTCTTGATATTCAACACCATTGAACCCTATAGTCATTGACATCCTGGGGATTAACACCAACTAGATACTGTACTAGACTAACAATATGAATACTGTAGCTACAAGAACAAGTCAGAGGCTGGGAATTCTGCAGAGAGTAAGTCACTTCCTGACTCCCCAAAGTCTGTCCACCATGTACAAGGCACAAGATTGTGATGGAATATCCTCCACTTGCCTGGATGGATCTAGCCCAGATAACCCATAAGCAGTTCAACAATATTCAGGACAATGTCCTTAACTAACGTCCTATACACTACCTTAAACATTCACATCCTTCACCACCAGTGCAGCAGTGTGTACCGTCTACAGGATGCACTGCGACAACTCACCAAGGCTCCTTTGACAGCACTTTCCAAACCCAAGACCTCTATCACTTAGAAGAATAAAGGCAACAAATGTGTGGGAGGATCACCACTGGCAAATTCTCCTCTAATTCTGTACTTCAACTTTGTAGGATAACATTCAGGTCTTCATTCATTAGGAATATTAAAGGAGAATTTTCAAAAAAGGTACGTGCTCACTCCATAGGGAACAATACAGAGAAAAGCTGTGATAAGATAAATGGAATGGGAGGAGACATGTGTGGTGTACAAATACCAGCGTAGATTGGTTGATGTGAATGGCATGTTTCTGTGCTGTATATTCTGTTTAATTCTACGAAAAGTCACAAAACATACTAGCTTGGAAATATATTACCATTTCTTCATTGTCACTGGCTCATAATGCTGGAACTCCTCTTCCCCACATGCTCTATATTAGTTCATGAGGTGACTTACCATCACCTCTCAAGGACATTTTGAAGTTGGCAAAAAAAGTGCTAACCTTGCCACTGAAATCCACAACTCAGGAACAAATGGAAAAAAAGCATAATTCTTCTCTCTGAAATAAATCACCTGATACATCAACCTGTGAATACTTTTTACATGTACAAAATGGAGATTAGTCTCCTACATGGTCAACGTACACCCTTAAGAGCCTCATAATTGAGATTTATTCAATTGTTACATTCAATCGGACATCGATGAGGCCATTTAAATACACTCGGCTGAGTGCCTAGTTCGAGTCTTTACGTCGCTCGTCGACGTTTTTGTCAACCTCTAGCGAAACCCCAGTCAGGGCTCACTTGATCTTGATTGAGGTACATGTGTTGGAGTCACCGCTAAGATGTTATAGCTTAGGAACGTGAGTTGGGTTCACAGCTAAGGTGTTATAGCTAGGTCTTTTATTGTCATCCCAGATGTCTATGGGCCTACTGGTGAGCCATTTTGTCGGTCCTGTGTGCTCGGGTTGCTCTCTCGCGTGAGGGGTGGAAATTTAGGGGACATTTATGCCAAATTAGGGGGACCCAATTGAGTGACACTTTGATTTCGCCAATTAGCCTATAATGGCACGTTTTTGGGGATGTGGGAGGAAACCGGAGTGCCCGGGGAAAACCCACGCAGCACAGGGAGAATGTGCCAACTCCCGCAGACATTGACCGTGGCCGGTAATCCGCCCTAAGTCTCTGTAGCTGCCCAGCCAACGGTGCTAATCACCAGGCTGATGTGCTGCCCAAATGTCAGTCCATGTCAGCCCGCACTAACGGCAGTGAAGTACTGGACAACTCTTGGATCAACACCCACGAGCCATCCACGTACCACCCCCACCAAGTGCATGCCCCTTGTCATAGACAAGGCGGACTGTGGCACCTGTAGGAGGAATAGGTGCCATTATTTACACGTAACATTTATTTACATTTATTTACATTTATCCCGTAACACACTGTACAACGCACAAACACAAACAGCCCGACAAACACCAAAGAGTCCGCCATATTAATATATGGGCTCCGTTGAGGGCATTGTGCCGTGATCTCTGACAAGTGGCCAGCTTGTCCTCTGGTTTTGGTCGTCTCTCACCTGTCGTTGAAGATCCCCAGTATCTCCAACGTGAGTGACAGGGTGAGCCTTGAAATTTGTTGGGCGAATGAACGGAATCTCTTTATTCCCAGGAAGGCCATGAGGCTGTTATTCTTTTCCAACCACTTGCCCCTGGCGCCAGCAACAAATCCAAAGTATTTGGGGTTCGGGCATCCCGTCAATTTTTCAATCTCTGGTCCCAGATGCTGGTATTTCTGGCACTTTTCCTGCCACGCCTTCTCCAGACTGTCGTAGTTGTCCTCGAACCAGACTGTCACATCCACCACCGCTACCTGCTGATCCTTTTCCCTCTTGAAGACGATGTCAGGCTTCCAGAGGCTGCCGTCCTTGGCAATGAGCCTTGGCTCGAGGTAGGATGTCCAGCCGTATTTTCCGACATACTTACGCAGCTGGTCCAAGATCTTGTTGTGGCGTTTGATCCGGCAGTTTTTCACAAATGGGCAAAAGCCTGAAATATGACCGAGTGTTTCTAGACCTGCCTCACACCTTCGGCAGGTCTTTGTGGCAGAAGGGTTCCCTCTTGACAGGGTCACCCTCGTCGGGTATAGGTTACACCGAAGTAGCATGTTGTTTACCAGGCGATGGGATTTCAGCTGATATGCAGCCTTCATCCAACTGTTTGAGATTTTGCCATTGTGGTAGTAGTGAACTCCCACACCTTGTGATGTGAGCTGTCTCCATTTCTGGAATTCCCATTCCCTCCACCCAGCATATCTATTCAATGACTTGCTGGGCCCTGCCTCCTCCGCCGCCAGTGTTGGCAATGCGGCTCTGATCATCGCTGTTTCGTCACTGCCGCCATCTTCCGTTGTTGGCATGAAGTCTTCGATTTCTCTCAGTGCCTTGAGAGATCTCAGGTCTTCGATGTTTCTGCCAATGTTCTGCTCGCAGAACTGGAATGAGGCGCGAATGACTTGATCTGTAGAGGCAAACAGTGCTTCCCATTTTCGGATCACCCCAGATGGTATCTGGATCTCGAGTTTGGGAATTCCCAGACCTCCATTCCGAGCCCGCGAATAGAGGATGCCATCTGTTGTATGAGGTGGAAGGTGCAGGAACTGCTTGACAGCATTGCGGATCAATTGGTCCAGTTTTACTAGCGTGTTTTGAGACGCTTCGGTTAGGATCAGGTGGTAGTACAGCCTCGGTATGACATGAACAGTGAGCAGCTCCATGCATTGTCGTGGGCGAAGAGCTGCTGCCTGTAGACTGGAGATCCAAGTCTTCAGCCTGTCCTCCCATGCTCCTTCCTCCACACCAGCCCACGGGTCTATCCGGGCTCCCAGGTATATCTCTGTCTCTCCTGGGGGGATGTATGCAATGTCCTCCTTCTGAATCCTCCAGTTCTTGCATTGGTTGTAAATGAAGGTCTTCCTCTTACAGGTGAAGTGGAAACCCTTGGTCTTACTGGTGTTGACAGTAAGGCCAGTCATCTCGCAAAAAGTCGGGAGGATCTTCAGGTTTCGTGCCATCCCAGTGTGCGAGTCGCTGAGCAGGGCAATGTCATCTGCAAACGCAAGGGCCGAGCAGTTGACTCTTGCTCCATCTAGCGTCATGCTGACACCAGATTTGGCCGCTTCAAGACTGCATAGCAGCGGATCCAAGGCAATATTGAATAGTACCGGTGAGAGCGGGTCTCCTTGCTTGACACCCCTCTCAATCATTATTGGGGTGGTTTTAGACTTCTCGCCTTCCACCACCGTTGTGTTGCCAGTGTAGAGGTTCTGGATGAGCTCCACAAAGGCGTTTGGTAGCTTGACTCTCTGTAGTGCTTTTATGAGTAGTTTGTGACCCACCGAGTCGAACGCTTTCGCCAAATCAACAAAGACAACTGCGAGGTCCTTGTGGTTTCTCTTGGCTCCCTTCATGATGTTCTGCAACACTGCGATATTTTGGTTGCATCCGGGAGTAGCTGCCAAAAACCCTTTCTGTCTCGGGTTTATGTCGACTGTCTCACTCAGCCTTTTCGCCATGATCTTTGTGAATAGGCGCAGCAGCAATGGACCGATGGTAATTGGTCGCCAGTTGTCAATGTTTTTCAGGCGTTCCCTGTCCTCACACTTGGGGATCAGGACTGTTCGGCTCTGTTTCATACAGTTTGGGATCGTCTTTGAAGCCAACCACAAGGAGAAGAGGCGAGGTATGCGGGTTTCATAGGCCTCATGGATACTCCGGATGTCGTCCAATTTCTGACCATCCGGTCCAGGCGCGCTATCCTCATTAACCCCCTTGATGGCCTGGGTAACCTCCTCTTCGGTGATCGGCTTCATTAACTCACCGTTGTCGGTTTTCCCACTGTATGCTTGGAACTTATTGATATTTGCTCTATTGTTCTGGCTGGAGAGTTTCTCCTGAAAGCTTGCCTCCAGTTCCTCAATTGTAAGTGGACATTTCATTTGTGTAGGCGCGCCCATGATCTGTCGGGCAAGCTGACGCCTATTGTTCTTATAGAGCTGCTGAGTCGCTCTAAAGACGGATTTCTCTTTTGCCCATCGTTTCTTTGCTCCACTATTAACCGCATGCCGAGGCCTTTGGTTAACTTTCTGATGTGCCTTCTCTTTAGCACCAGACTTCCTTTGCCCTTTTGTCACACCGCTCATCAGAAGGTCGGTGATGCTCTCAATTATACCCACTGCCAGGGCTTGATTGTCGGGGTCGTTCCTCGCAGTTAATAGCCTCTCGGCTTGCCTGAGGTGTTCCTCCACTTCCCTGTGCTTAGGGACGTGAACCTTGGGCTGACTGATGGAACTCACCTGCGGTACCAGATCTCCGACATCTGCCTCCTCAGGCTCCTGCTCTTGCTCGGAGTCTGGGTTCTCAGCAACAACTGGGAGTGTGTTGTTCGCTGTTTTGCGCGCGTTTGCCAGCAACCTGCGCTTGTCAGAGATTTGTTTGGCCGTTTTGGTTGTTAGGATACTCCCAATCTCTTTATTGATATAACGCGCACCAGCAAATCTCCTTTCAAGCTCCTCAAGGAGCGATTCCTCCTCCTTGGACCATACGCTCTTACTTCTACCACGTTTGGCTGAGGGCTTAGGCAGTGCCTTTTCCGCACGTTTTTCATTGCGGAGGACCGGGTGACAGTGTCGCTCATGCTGGCTGAGTCCACTCTCTGTGTTGAAGGCCAATTCACATGCACTGCACTTATATTGTCCCACTGCCAGAGGCTTCTTGCCCTGACATTTTGGGTAGTGGCAGGCAATCGAGTGGAACTCACCGGGCTTACCGCATCGAGCACACTTGGTCACGATGTTTTTGGTCCTGTGCACTTTCTTAAAATGCTCTCTGAAAGCCCCAACTCACCCAACCGCAGGTGAGTTCCATCAGTCAGCCCAAGGTTCACGTCCCTAAGCACAGGGAAGTGGAGGAACACCTCAGGCAAGCCGAGAGGCTATTAACTGCGAGGAACGACCCCGACAATCAAGCCCTGGCAGTGGGTATAATTGAGAGCATCACTGACCTTCTGATGAGCGGTGTGACAAAAGGGCAAAGGAAGTCTGGTGCTAAAGAGAAGGCACATCAGAAAGTTAACCAAAGGCCTCGGCATGCGGTTAATAGTGGAGCAAAGAAACGATGGGCAAAAGAGAAATCCGTCTTTAGAGCGACACAGCTGCTCTATAAGAACAATAGGCGTCAGCTGGCCCGACAGATCATGGGCGCGCCTACCATTGAGTATGGAATTGCAGGGCTTGCAATACAACGCATCAGTAGGATAATAGATCACCACTTCCTTAACCTCTGAGCGGTCTTCCGTAGGTGTTATTATAATTGTCTCGATGAAGGTGCCTTCATCCTGAGCACCTCCATCGCTTGCGGTATTTCTGATGTTACCATTGTCTCCCAAGCCCTCATTCAGGGCTAAATATGCCTTGTTGTAGAAGGTACAGGAGATTATCTCTACTTCCTCGGCTGGATGGGCCGTCCAGACCGACTCCTCTACAACAGGTGTTTCGTCATCACATATTGGAGTGACTGGGTCCTCAGGCCTGGGACCCGAGTCTACCCTCCAATCGTGCCCAGCAATTTGTCTCTGTCTCAAGACCAGCTCTTCCGTTTGGGTCGAGACTGATCTTTTCGCTAACTCTTCAGAGTTAGTTACTGTGTAACCTAGCCTTTGCAACTTTTCACAGAGAGCGGTTACAGACTCGTCTGTGGGGTTGTTGTTTCTCCGGTTCGCAATCCAACCGGAAACCTGCCTTCCTGGCAGCCATTCATTTTTTTTCACCGATCCATCTGCAGCCGCATCTGGATCACCCATTGCGTGGTTTTGTTTCCACTCAAGTCGCGGAAACTGGTCGTTTAGCCCTTGATCCAAAGCGATCAAGGTTACCAGCGGGGCCAACGAGGAGGCAGCACCAACGTCTGTGATGGGCAAAGCACGCAAATATCGATCACAGCCGGTAACTATGCCGGATCACTCCCCAGTGGGAGTGCACCGCAAAGTGAAGAGTCATAGTTATGTGTAGTTTTGGTGTCCTTGTCTGAGCAAGTACAGCAAAGGATTGATGCCTGGGGTGACAGGTCTGTCATATGAGCAGAGATTAAGTTGGTTAGGATTATATTCAATGGAGTTTAGAAGAGTGAAAGAGGATTTCATAGAAACTTATAAAATTCAAATAGTGCTAGACAGGGTAGATTCAGAAAGAACTTTCCAAATGGTGGGGGAGTTCAGAACTAGGGGTTATAGTTTGAGGATGAACCTTTTAGGACTGAGGTGAGGAGAAATTTCTTCACCCGAAGAATGGTGAATCTATGGGATCCACTACCACAGACAGCAGTTCAGGCCAAAACATGGTGATTTTAAGAAGAAATTAGACGTAGCACTTGGGGCTGAACGGATCAAGGGATATGAGGAAAAGTGGGATCAGGTTATTGATTTTGATGATCAACCATTATCAAAATGAATGGCAAAGCAGGTTTGAAGGCCAATGACTTAGTCCTGCTTCAAGTTTCTATGTTTCTGTACCAGGACTGAGGTTGTTCAAGAGACACTAAAGAAGGTGGGGGTGGGGGGGGGGGGGGGGAATTCTTTTAACTCAAACTAAGTAAACAAACTCAAATTACATTAGGACAAATTAAAAGGGGCGGCTCCCCATAGGGGGAACAATCCAAACAAAAACAAAAAGTACAAAGGAAACTTAAGACACATCAAATCAAAATGTGATTGTCGGGGTCTATAACACATCTCAGCCCCTGAAGTGCGCAGCGGGCACGGAACTGAAGAAAGTGGGATTGTTCTCCTTAGAGCAGGGAAAGTTAAGTGATTTAATTGAGAAATTCTGAAAGATTTTTTTATGAAGCAAATAAGGAGCAATCATTTCTACTGACAGAGGGTTGACAACCAAAGGCCACAAATTAAAGATAATTGGCAAAAAGATTCAGAATGAAGATGAGGATTTATTTTAGAGAGCAAGTTATTAAGCTGTGGGCAAAATACATTGCATGAAAGAAGAATGGTAGCAGATTCAAAAATTACTTTTATCAAGGTAATTGGATATATACTTAGAATGAAAATATTACAAGGCACTGGAAAAAGAGCAGAGTAGTGCAAATAATGCTCCTTTAAAACTTGAAACTGGTACAATGGGCTGCATGACCTCCTTCTCGACCGTGTGATTCCATGATTAACAAGGCTGGCTATGAAACAAGGATGCAAAACACATTAACGCCTGTTTACACTATGTTTCAGATGGTTACACACAACCCAGGTCATCATGACTCCAGTTGAATGTCGTCTGTTTTGTTTCATACTGAGGATTGCTCTGTGTCAGGACGTCCAACCACACACCTGACAAATAAACTGGGACGATTTAAAGCAGGAAAGGCATGGGGAGTGTCAGATCGGACCATTTACACCAACCTGATATAAATCTCCTGCTTCACTGGTCAGACCTATATCAAAAATAAAAGGCATGGGGGTCATTTCTCTGATGTACAATTGGAGTAAATAACTATATTGTATTCGCTGAAGTTCCTGAAACATGTCAACTGCATCATAATAGCTGTTAATTAATAGCTGTTTCATTAATGAGCTCCTGTTTCTATAGGTGCCTTGGGTTGAAGCTATAGTCTTAATCTGTTAATGCTGAGAACTACTGTTTAGGTTCAACATTCAAACTCACATAGGAACTTCAATGTCAACTGCTTGGTTTATTTTAAAAGGTATCAGAAATATGCAGGTTGCAAAGTACAGATATTTACTTTTTCTTTTAAAAAAATCTGTTCATCCTCCATGAAGTCTGGCAACTTCATCTCATACCAACAAGAAATCAATCCTATTATAAGATGATACGAAGAGGAAAGAGGAAAGTGGATTCTCAGACAATGTTACCTTTCTCCATGCATCATTGTACAATGCACTTGTAGCTAGCAGACATGTTACAGTAGAATAAGTGATCAGTGGTCACTATTTGGGATTGCCATAAATGCTACCTACTCACTCATTGCATATAGAGAGAGGAGACAGAAGATGACAAGCTATGTATGTTATAACAAATTATGATTCAGCTGCATTGAACTCAATCATTGTTTTTGACTGTTCATCAAATTGTAAACAGTCAAAATGGCTTTCTAGCACCCAGGGGAAAGATCATTTACCTGGAGGGTATGGCACAGTTGAAAACCTGCAATCAAAAGCAATCTTCTGTTTCAGATGATGCTTATTCAAATGTGGCATAAAAAAATACTATGTCAAGATTTTATTGGAGTTAAGTCAGATCATTTAAGTCTAGGAATTCAGCATAGATATTCTTGGGGAGAGTATGGTACGCCCAGTTACGAAGAACAGGAAGATAGATCCCTGATTTGATCCACATCTATACGGCATAAGCTGATTGCAGCTGACCAGGTTAAATAGGGAAGATGACCTATTATCCTGATGCTGGGAAATCAGCCAGGATTCCCATTCCCTTTTATTACCTAGTGTCCCTTTCAGGAAAAAGAACGTATTTTTGGCCTGAAATTCTAATCAATAGCCATTTCTGTTTCGGCACAATGGGTGCTGTCCAAAACAGAATCCATGGCTCATGTACATTGTTTGGAATGTTTTGCACCAGACAGCATACTGGTGAGAGCATTGGCACATATGCAGTGAATGGCCAGCAGTGGTTGAACCAAAGTGGCAGCGTATTGTGTAAGCAAATCAAAATGGCAATCAATGTGCAAAGCTGATTTAGTACCAGTTCTGTTTTGGAGCATTGTGCTCCAGCCAACCATCAAGACAGAACACATATTTAGCCACAAGAAGTTACTCCCCACTGGCACACTTAAAAGGCACATCAACTACTTTCAGGTTAGTTGCTGGTTGATAAGTTCAAACTGTTGCGTCAATTCTATGTGCGTTTGATGTTTTTCACAGTTGATTGAAGCATCAAAAGCCCACAGGGATTGGTATGGTTGATGCTGAAGGGGTTTGCGCTGACTTCATAAATTCAGCACAAACTCACTGCTGCAAGACACAGGTGCAATGGGAAGCATTCCCCTGACATTCAGTGGTATTATCATCATTAATCCCTTAACATAGGCATTGTCATTGACCAGAATTTGAAATAGACCAGTCATACAAATACTATAGCTACAAGATCAGTTCAATGCTGAGAATTCTTCAGCTAGTAACATACGTTCTGAAATTCCAAATACTGTCCATCATCTCCAAAGCACAAGTCAGGAATACTCTCCACTTGCCTGGGTGAGTGCAGCTCCAACAATACTTGAGAATTCTCAATATGGTTGGCACCATATTCACCACCTTAAACACTTTCCCAACACCATGCATAGTGGCACCACTGTGAACCATCTTCAAGATACACAGCAAGAACTCACCAAGCCTCCATCAATAACACCTTCCAAACCCACAATCTCTACCACCTAGAAGGACAAAGGACAAGGACAACTGACACTTGGGAAAATCATCACTGCAAGTTTCCCTCCACTCATCATTCTGACTTGGAAATATATCAGTGTTCCTTGGCTGTTGTTGGTTCAAAATCCTGGAACTTCTTCCATAACAGCATTGTGGATGTACCTACACCCCATGGACTGCAACAGTTTGAAAAGGTGGCTCAACTATGCCTTTTCATGGACAGTTAGAGAATGGCAATAATTGCTGGCCTTGCTAGTAACAATATGCAAAGGCATTCTGTGAAAACCAAGAGTAGCATGTCTGGGAAAATGAGTAGGAGAAGCAGCTGACAGAGAAAAAGGGTGGAGAGGTAGGATCACTTTCAGCTGGAGACCATTTCCATCCAGGATATTCAGGGAACAGTTTTCCTCTCTGAATCTTAATGAGAAACAAGCTGTAAGTCGCTGGTACATGCATAAGGATGGCTGTGTTGAAATTTAAGACCTGCTGCAGCCACAATGGCAACTTCAGAGAATGACAAGGACAAAATTACTAGTGACTAGGAAGGTGATTGTGGGGATGATCTTTCTTGTATCTGGCATCTTCCAAGCTGGAGTTGGTGGTATTTGGAATACCTGCCCAGTCCTAGATACCTCAAGTTTTTTTTATTCATTTGTGGGACATGGGCATTGTTGGCTGGCCAGCATTTATTGCCCATCCCATGTGTGTCAGCATCATAACAAATCCTACACATGAGTGTGCATTACCCTGGGAGCTGCCATGACTTCTACATTCTCAGTCACAGCTCAGCTTCCCAGCTGTCAGTGATCTACTAGCATCTACAAGAAAGAAAAGAAAGTTTTAGTTGGTGGGTGTTTCAGAGTACATTTGACTCACTGTGATTATCAGTGTTTGATGGGTTAATGAAGGTGAAATACGTACTAGGTTGTCAGGAGAGGTCAATGTCTGCAGCGCCACAGGAGTGATCCCTGTCCTTCTCAGAAAGTAAGAAGTCTGACAACACCAGGTTTAAATCCAACGATTTATTTGATAGTAGACTCACAAGCTTTCGACTCAATGGTCTTCGTTAGGTGAACCTAATGAAGGTCACCTGACGAAGACCATAGAGTCGAAAGCTTGCGAGTTTACTATCAAATAAATCGGTTAGATTTAAACCTGATGTTGTCAGACTTCTTTCTGTGTTTACCCCAGTCCAATGCCGGCATCTCTACATCATGACTTCTCAGAAAGCTCAGCTGCATTTTCCTTGAATTCGGTGAGGGTGAGGATTGCTGCTATTCTTTTCTTGATCTGGACTTGCTCTCGCTTATTATCTGCCAGCTTGGGCAGTATGAAGGTGAAAAGTAGTCATGTGATCAGAGGGAATGGAACAGAGATTGAGTGAAATGTGTGTTCCCTGTGCGTGCTGAGCCCTCGCCAGCAGGGACAAAGGATGGACTGTGAGAAACATGATAGATGAGTTGGTTGGTGTTGTGAACATGTCCATGAAAGAATGAGTGCTAATAGAGGTGTGAGATCTGTGAAGAAAATGGCTATTTGAATCATAGAATCCCTATAGTACAGAATGAGACTATTCAGTCCATCAAGTTTGCACCGGCTCTTTGACTCTAGTTGGCAAATTAACTTGGCCACTCCACCTAAGCTGCACATTTTTGGAGTGTGGAAGGAAACTACAGCACCCGGAAGAAATCCGCATACATAGGGAGAACATGCAAACTCCACCCAGTCACCCAAGGTAGGTTTATACCAAGGGGTATGACCCCTGGTGCTACATGCCATGAGTACATGATGGCAGGATGAGAGTTTGATATTGGAAGGAGCTGAGAGAAGACTTACTCTGGTGGAGCGGATGAGATTATTCATCTCCTTCCTGCACTGTCTGGTGCTTTTGACATGGTTGCCAGCTTCATTAACAATGTCATCCCAGGCCACAGAGGTGAGGTTGCAGTGTTTCCTGGACTATCTGTTAGTGAAAGGACCTGCCTGTAGGGCTGAACTCTTTGGGTTAAGGCCTTGAAGGCCTGGTGGTTGAATTAGGGTGCATGCTTTTTAATTCTGCCTTTGGATTCTGGACATCCTGCAAAATCTCCAAGTTGGCTGAAGTGAGTGATTTGAGTGTGTTGTTGGATTGCAGTTTAAATTTGATGGGGGGACCTTTGAACTGCAGGCTGACAGCAGGCCTGCAGAAGAATGAACTAAGTGATTCAGAGAGATGTCCACTTGTGCATAATTAATGAGGCTCCAAATGTGGAATAGGGTGCGAGTTCCTAACATTCCAACCAGTAGGAATGGCGCTACTGGAACCACACGCCACTGCACTTTAGACCAAACCTAAACCCTGTTGTAGTCAATTTGTATGATTCTTAATGCTGACCATCCAGGCTTGATATCAGTGCAAAATGTTAACATTTTAATCCAGGTTTTAAAACCAATTTATATATATATTGGAACAAGTAATGATCCCATCACTCACTCTTGGGAAACACCACAACACTATTTCTCATTCTCCAAAAACAACCTTTACCACCATTGGCTTTTGTCTTTCTTTAAGTATCTATTACTAAATCCACTGATTGTCCTATTCTATGAGACTCAATTTTGTTAACCAGCCTTTTATGCAGTATTCTATCAAATGCTTTCTTAAAATTCGGGTTTCTTTCCTCATTTTGTTTATCACGAGCAACATTTAACTAATAATTCAGTCTACTATGTCATCGGCTCTCAGAATAGTATATGTTGATAAGGTGATAAGGGACTTGACAAGTAGACTGTGGGGAAGGAGGTTCAACTTGTGTTAGGAGATTCTACAAGATCTCTTTTGGGGCAGAATAGCTGAGCAGATTACACACGTTACCCTATGTTAATGCTCGAGAACTGCTAGGAGTGGCATAGCAATTTTTTGAGGCAATTATGTACATAAAATGAATTCAGAGGAAAATTTGCCCCCAAGGCAGTGAGTATTATATTTCAAATAAGAGTCATCAGTGCTCAACTTTGGCAGTAATATTTATGTGGATATTTTAAGGATAAATTGATTGGAAGGTGCATTGATTTGCATAACCATTCATTCCTGCATTGCCACACCAGTTAGACAGGTTACCGAAACCAATATTAGTCATACACCAGCAGCATGCAAATGAATAATTGCTGAATTTAAAAGTAGTCAGTGTGGCCAGGAATTCTAGCCAGGAAGATCAATAAGGTGTAATCAGGGATTCTGTTTTAATCAACTCCATCATTTTTCTCCTTCAGCATTGAATGTTGCTCTTGGTGTTCCAGCCAATTCAGTGCCTATTGGATGTGAGTAAAATATTTAATTATAAATTGTGGCACTTAGGAGCTAATTTTACCATCAACTTGCACTTGTTTTCAGGCGCGAAAATTTGGTGAAGTCAGGCATGAGGCGACAAGCGTGAAATGCGGCCACCTCTGCACCGGTTCCCCCTCTAGCAAGGGCCAAAAATGGCGGCCATTGGGACCACACACAAAACGAGTGCAATGTATTTGCATATAGTCAAATTGACTTAATGAGTGGCATGCCCAAACTTACTGGCATTTCCCCCTTTACCACTGCGTTTGCCCGTCCAGGATTGGTAAAAAACAGACATGATCTGCAAAGATCCAATTTGGGCACTCCAGTTTCAGAGGGGGTAAGTTCAGAGCTTCCGGTGGCTTTCTGACACGGATCAGTGGGGGGGAGGTGGGTCAGATGGCGGGAGGGTGAGGTAGGGAGGTGGGTCAGGTGGCTTTCTGACTCAGATTGGTGGGGGGATGGTGGGTCAAATGGCTCCACTCAGATAGGTGGGGGTTGGACGGTGGGTTCTGCTGCCATTCTGCAGGTGGAGGGGAAGGGGAAGTCTGCTGCCACTCTGCCTCTGCTCAATGTGGGTGGAGGGGACATCTGCCACCACTTTGCATGTGATCAGTGGAGGGGAAGAGGGATTCTGCTGCAACTCTGCATGCGATTGGTGGAAGTCATTCTGGGTAGTGAGGGAGAGGGGTCATTAGTTTTGTGGGGATGGGGCAATGTCTATGGGGGCAAGGGGAGGTGTTACCTGGCCCAGAAGCAATGTGGCAGGAGAGTGTTTTTCTTTTTTTATTGCATGTGTGTCACCTACTAAGGAGAAATGCTTCTTTCTATTAAACCTACTATGTCCTTTGTCATTTTGTCCGACTTGATTAAGTCCCCCTTGGCCATCTCTGCTCTAAGAAAGACAACCCCAGCCTATCCACCTCTCTTCATAATTGAAGTCTCCAGCCTCATTCAACATCCAAGTGAATCTCCTCTGTACCTCTCTAGTGCAGTCTTCCTACACTGTGGTGACCAGAACTGCCCACAGCACTCTAGTTGTGACCTAATGAGCATTTTATGCAGCTCCATCATAACCTCCCTGTTTTTAGATTCATACCACAGCTAATAAAGGCAAGTATCCCATATGCCTTTTTAACTATCTTATCTACTTGTCCTGCTGCTTTGAGTGATCTATGGACATGGACCCCAAGGTCACTCTAGTGCTCTGTACTTCCTAGCATCCTACTGTTCATTGTATACTCCCCTGCCTTGTAATCCTGCCAAAATGCACTACCTCACACTTTTCAAAGTTATATTTCATTTGCCACTGTTCTGCCCATTTGAGCAATCAATCTATATTGTCCTGTAATCTAAGGTTTTCTTCTTCGCTATTTACCATGTCACAAATATTCATGTCATTCGTAAATTTACTTATCATATGTCTCACACTCACATCTAGATTATTATTTAGTTAATTTCCTGGTTGGTATACAGACCAACTGCTGATTCCTTTTAGTTTCCTTTGTCAGTCTTTGTGGAACAATTACATATTTCTTTAAAGTAGGACAGTCTGAGTTTGGGCCTATTGGTAAAGGTTCTAGAGGAAGTTTAGAAATGTGTTAATGTTCAGTCAACTTGGCTCAAAATTTTAGAAAAGGAATTTACATGTTTCAAAGATGAATTGCTAATGTATATCAAATACATCAGTTTTTATCTTATTACTGTTAAAAAAAGATGTTGAGATCTTCTAAGCTTCCAGTGACAAAAGTTAGACTTACTGAGTGGCCAGCTGATGGCTGTCAGAGGTTTGTACATTACTTGACAGCCATTTTGAGATGGGTGATTTGTGTGTGCTGTGTTAACCATTTTTGACGCCTTTTACCTGTATCAGACTGTGGTGATTGTCCCTTTAAGGGCAACACAGCAGGGTAAGGGTCACCTGACCTGGGTGACCAATGGGGTCTCAGAGTAAAGAATCACTCTAGGGGATGGAGTCCTCTTAGCGAAGAGACGTTTTGGGATATAGGGTAGGATTTTCTGGCTACACTCATCCAAGGCCAGAAAATCCCACATGAGGTCAATGGACCTTTGCGTGTTTCGACCCTTCCCACATACCACAATTCCTACAATCCATGGGCGAGCGGGAAAGATGGGAAAATTCCAGTGCTAGTTTTAGACATGAGGCTGTTTTACAAATCTTATTAATGAATACCTTTTGTGTTTCTAATGAAATCTGTAAGAATGTATTATTACACAGACATAAGAAAATGGAGGTAAAATTAACCCCAAATATTTGGGGAACTTACATCCATATAAATTTTAGTTTAAACAAGTGTATTTAATTAGCGTTGATAATTATTTTCTGATTGGATTAATTTCATAGTTTTCTTGAGCTGGATGTAAAATTATGATTATTTTTCGTATTTATTTGTATCTTTAACAGCAGTCTGTTCTCAATGCCGATCAGCTTTGCAGAGTTTTACCCTAAACCTATCTAGCAATGATCATGTTCATTGTTAAATCTAGCAGGCAATTCTAGTCAAGATAAAGCCACGCCTAATGTGATCTTTGCTTAACAAACCAGTTAAATATTAATGTAGCCCTTTTCAATGAAGCAAATAAAGGTCATTCAATCTCCCACCCCGTTCCTCCTATTTTAAGCCTACTGTTCATAAACATTTATAACACGAAATCGTTCCACAATGTTGATGCAGAGAGAAAAACTAAGTCAAGCTCTTGTCAGTCTGTGGCGAGTGAACTATTTCCTGCAGTATCTGCTGAGCTTTATTCCTCTCAGTCTTGCTGTTATCATGTTCTTGTGGTCAGTAGAAGCAAGTTTAAAAGGCAGTACTTTCCTTTCTTTAACTTACCCAATAACTGCCTTGCTGAAGTTGTTAATTAAATTGGAGTTCTTGCTGGATGATTCAGCCTTCAGTCCAAAATACATCAGGACAAAAATCTGCCTGTTTTGAAAGATTACGTGGAAATTGATTTTCTCAGTTATCTGGAACTGCACACCAGTAGACTTTCCCATAAAAAAAATTCTGAATTGAGTTTTTTTAGGAGTTGCTGCACTGTGAAAAAATTGTTTGGTCACCAATTTTAACACATTGTATACAATGAGTTGAGAGTTAACTATTTCATAAGCTACAAACCTAAGCAGACATTAACTTATACCTGTGATTTCTTTCATATTAGCACTGTGATTAAATATCTTTTGGCATACTCCTAACAATAGATATTGAGAAATATAACAGAGAAACATTTCAGAGAGCTGATTTTTGGCAGCAGGTAAGGACAGTTCCTGGACTCATGGATCAAAACCTGAGGAATCTCTGCAGCAATAATGCCTGGGTGGGATTGTGGCTGGTGCAGGCTTGACAGGCCGAATAGTCTCCTTCTGCACCGTAGGATTCTATGATTCTATATCCTGGGACTGAGATGATAGACCTCCAGCCATCTTTCTTTGTGCTGCTATGACTCCAACCAGTGGCGAGTTTCCTACTGACTTTAATTTTGTGAGGGTTACTTTGATCAAATGCTGCTTTGTCAGGGGTAGTCCCTCTCATCTCATGCGGTAAATGTTCCAGTCCTGCCCAGGGGGACAGACAATTTGACAGACCATTTAAACGTCCATTGACCTCAGGTGGAAATTTCCAGTCTGTAAATTCCTGCTTTTAACTTCTTTGTTCATGTTTAGACCAAAGCTGTACTGAGATTTGGAATCAAATGGCTCTGGTGGAACCCAAACTGAGCATTCAGATGTTCAGATGTTTCAGTCAGAGCAGAGGTGGTGGTAGAAGAGGGGGAGGAGTGGCGTTGTTAGTTAAGGACAGCATTACGGTGGCAGAAAAGACGTTTGATGTGGACTTGTCTGCTGAGGTAGTGTGGGCTGAGATTAGAAACAAGAAAGGAGAGGTCACACTGTTGGGAGTTTTTTATAGGCCTCCAAAAAGTTCCAGAGAAGTAGAGGAAGGGATTGCAAAGTTGATCCTGGATAGGTGTGAAAGTAACAGGGTAGTTGTAATGGGGGACTTTAACTTTTCTAATATCGATTGGAAAAGCTATAGTTCAAGTACGTTAGAGGGGTCAGTTTTTGTTCAATGTGTGCAGGAAGGTTTCATGACTCAGTATGTAGATAGGCCAACAAGAGGTGAGGCTATATTGGATTTGGTATTGGGTAATGAACCAGACCAGGTGTTAGACTTGGAGGTGGGTGAGCACTTTGGTGATAGTGACCACAATTCGGTTACGTTTACCTTAGTGATGGAAAGGGATGGGCACGTACCGAATAACAGTAGTTATAGATGGGGGAAAGGTAATTATGAGGCTATTAGGAGAGATTTAGGATGCATAGGGTGGAGCAGGAAATTGCAGGGGCTGGGGACATCTGAAATGTGGAGCATATTTAAGGAACAGCTTCTTCATGTCCTTAATGAATATGTACCTGCCAGGCAGGGAGGAAGTGGTCGAGTGAGGGAACCATGGTGTACTAGGGAAGTTGAATCTCTGGTGAAGAGGAAGAAGGAGGCTTATATAATGATGAGACGTGAAGGCTCAGTTAGGGCAATGGAGAGCTATAAATCAGCCAGGAAGGAGCTAAAGAGGGAGTTGAGAAGAGCTAGAAGAGGACACGAGAAGACTTTGGCGGATAGGATTAAGGAGAATCCTAAAGCTTTTTACAGGTATATAAATAATAAAAGATTGGTTAGGGCAAGATTAGGGCCAGTCAGAGATAGCAGTGGGAAGTTGTGCGTGGAGCCTGAGGAGATAGGAGAGACACTGAATGAGTATTTTTCGTCAGTATTCATGCAGGAGAAAGACAATGTTGTCGGGGAGAATACTGCAATACTAGGTTGTAGACTGGGCAGGATTGAGGTTCATAAGGAGGAGGTGCTAGCGAATCTTGAGGGTATGAAAATTGATAAGTCCCCTGGGCCAGATGGGATTTACCCTAGGATTCTCTGGGAGGCTAGAGAGGAGATTGCAGAGCCTTTGGCTTTGATCTTCATGTCGTCGTTAGCTACAGGTATAGTGCCGGAAGACTGGAGGATGGCAAATGTTGTCCCTTTGTTCAAAAAGGGGAGTAGGGACCATCCTGGAAATTATAGACCGGTGAGCCTGACTTCTGTTGTGGGCAAAGTCTTGGAAAGAATTATAAGGGATAGGATTTATAAGCATCTAGAGAGAAATAAATTGATTAGGGATAGTCAGCACGGTTTTGTGAAGGGTAGGTCGTGCCTCACAAACCTTATTGAGTTTTTTGAGGAGGTGACCAAAGAGGTAGATAAGGGTAAGGCAGTTGATGTAGTGTATATGAATTTTAGCAAAGCGTTTGATAAGGTTCCCCATGGTAGGCTACTGCAGAAAGTGCAGATGCATGGGATTGAAGGTGATTTAGCAGTTTGGATTAGGAATTGGCTAGCTGATAGAAGACAGAGGGTGGTGGTTGATGGGAAATATTCAACCTGGAGTGCAGTTACAAGTGGTGTACCTCAAGGATCTGTTTTAGGGCCACTGCTGTTTGTCATTTTTATAAATGACCTAGATGAGGGTGTAGAGGGTTGGATTAGTAAATTTGCTGACGATACCAAAGTGGGGGGAGTTGTAGACAGCGAGGATGGATGTTACAGTTTGCAGAGGGACATAGATAGGTTGCAGAGCTGGGCCGTGAGGTGGCAAATGGAATTCAATACGGATAAGTGTGAGGTGATTCACTTTGGTAGGAATAACAGGCATATGAAATATAGGGCTAATGGAAGGACCCTTAATAGTGTTGTCGAGCAGAGGGATCTTGGGGTACAAGTACATAGCTCTTTGAAAGTTGGCACCCAGGTTGATAAAGTTGTTAAGAAGGCGTACGGTGTGTTAGCTTTTATTGGTAGAGGGATTGAATTTAGGAGCCGTGAGGTTATGTTACAACTGTACAAAACTCTGGTGCGGCCGCACTTGGAGTATTGCGTACAGTTCTGGTCGCCGCATTATAAGAAAGATGTGGAAGCATTGGAAAGGGTGCAGAGGAGGTTTACCAGGATGTTGCCTGGTATGGTGGGAAGGCCTTATGAGGAAAGGCTGAGGGACCTGAGGTTATTTTCATTAGAGAGAAGAAGGTTACGCGGTGACCTAATTGAGGCGTATAAGATGATCAAGGGATTGGATAGGGTGGATAGTGAGAGCCTTTTTCCTCGGATGGTGATGACCAACACGAGGGGACATAACTTTAAATTAAGAGGTGGTAGTTATAGGACGGATGTCAGAGGCAGGTTCTTTACACAGAGGGTGGTGAGGGCGTGGAATGCCCTGCCTGCAGCAGTTGTGGACTCGCCTACTTTGGGGGCATTCAAATGTTCGGTGGATAGGCATATGGATGATATTGGAATAGTTTAGGTTAGAGGGTCCACTGGCCGGTGCAACATCGAGGGCCGAAGGGCCTGTACTGCTCTGTAATGTTCTATGTTCTATGTTCTAAGTGCTGCTTGCCAGCACTGCCGTCACTTTGCTGATGACTAAGAGTGGACTGATGGAGTGATAGTTAACTGGATTGAATTTGTCCTGCTTTTTGTGGAAACACATTACCTGGGAAGATTTCCACATTGCCGGATAGATACTAGTGTTGTAGCCTCGCCAGAACAGCTTGACTCAGAGCACAGCTAATTCTGGAGTACAAATCTTCAAAGCTATTGCCGGTATGTTATAAAAGCCCATAGCTGTTGCTATATCCAGGTATTTCTTAATAACGTGTGGAGTGAATCCACTTTGTTGAAGACTGGCATCTGTGATGCTGGGGATCTCAGGAGGAGACTGAGATGGATCATCAGCTTGGCGTGTCTGACTATGGATGGTTGCAAGTGCTGCAGCCTTGACTTTGGCACTGACGTAAACATTTAGCAGAATTTATTGTCGTAGCTACAGACATGGCAATTGCTGTCAGATAGGAAAGTTCCAGGACAGTATGAAAAAGCAATAAGAATAACTCTACCAGGACACAGATAAACAGCATTCCAGAGGCCCAGTTGTTTGACTTTTCTCCTGCAAATCCCCTAGAAAGCGTGACTGCACCTCCTCCAAATGCTTCTTCATATTTCTCTACTGCGTAATAACTGCCATATGCCTGGTACAAAGCCAAATTAACAACTGCAGCATACGCAGACTGGTAAACCTCATTTAGACACCGGGTTTTAATTCAACTATATGACGGAGTGACAGATTCACCAAATTAAATACAGTCTTGAAATGAAATTAAAGTGCAGAAAGGAAATCAAGAATGGGAATTAAAAAACTTAATCTTAGATTTGGAAGAACTTTACTGCTACTTACATTGAAACAGAATGTGGTCAAACAGTCCCTTATATCTGTTCTGCCATTCCAATAAATCGTGGCTGATTTGTACCTCAAATCCATTATTCTCCCAATTGTTCCATATTCCTTGACACCTTTACCCAATAAAAATCTGTTCAATCTTGAAACAGCGTCCATTTCCGTTCAGGGGAGAGAATTCCACAGTTTACACCACCCATTGAGGAAGAAGTGTTTCACAATGTTAATCCTAAAGGACTTGGCTCAAATTCTGCATTCTGGATTCACCAGCTGGTAATAAGCAGTCATTTCCACACATGTTATGTTAAGTTGACGGTCTGTAGTTCCCTGGGTTTTTTTCTTTCCCCATTCCCTTCTTTATATTGGTGACATTTGAATTTTCTAACCCAACTATTCAGATACTAATCTTAGTCTTTCAAAACCAATATCTTCAGCACCCACTCAAAGTCTAAGCTTTTCCTTGCAAGTAACTAGGACATCTGTACCTCCCTCATTCTCCAATGTCCAAGAACAAGCTCAGTGGGCAGAATTTTATGTCCCCGCATTCCTACCCAGTATGTTCTGAGGTGGGTGGGGAGAGAATAAATTCCATGGACCGGATTTCATTTTGGGGATCCCACCCATCCTGACCCAGGCACAATCTTATAATGGGGCAGGGCCTCTGATGTGAAGCCCAGCCATGCCCCTAATAGGGCCCTTAAATGGCCACATCGGACTTGGACACTCTCTTCTCAGGAACCTTGGAGCTCTGGTTCTCCCTCTCTCAACTCGGCTAACCTCCAATACTGAGATTGTATCCCTCATGATTCCCCAAGGACATCCCTCTATCTTTCAATATCATGACCCCTGTGAACTGCATTCCCAGGACTTAGGCTCAGGCATGACACTGCAGTATCTCATCCGGCATGCAGCACTGTGTCTGGATTAGCATATAGCTCTCTCTTCTGTCCAAGGTAGCCTGCCAATCTGCACTCAATGTCTGAGGCAGCCACAGACCCTGTCAGCTATGGAGGGAGACTATTTAAAGTGCTTGCCTCAGTACTGTGTGGTTCATCTCAGCTATAATCAAAACAGAAAGGCCCTCCAGCCCTCATCCCTCATCTACCACACAATCTATATGAACCATCCATATCAGCCCCACCCACTTCCTATGGCCCTCATGCCCCATGCCAAGTAATGGCACTTCCCCTGCCCATTCATCAATCATACACTGTATAGAAGCAGTGAATCTTATAATGACAATAGAATTTGTTAAAAAAACTTCAAAAAACTCTCAATCATTAATATCTTTACACTTTCTTAAAATGGTACTCCATTTTATTAAAGCCCAATAAAATTATCAATCATCCAAACTGTTTAAATTATCAAATCTAAAACTGCATGTTCATAAAACCTTCTTATCTTATGTAAATAAGAATTGTGCAACTGACACCATAGATCAGAGAGCTATCAATCAAGAAATGTTTTCTCTGGAGCCCATATATTTCAGTGCAGATGTTTGTATTCTCAACCAAGAATGCATAATGTAGCTTTTTTGACAGTACAATGGTAGTGCCACACAACACAATGGAGGATATTCTCAGTGTGAAGTCAGGACAATTATGTTGACATGTAGGTTAGACAGGATGGGGTCGAGTAGATTTTCCCTCATGTTGTTTTTCTCACCAAATACTGCAGGCCCAGTCTAGCTGATTTGATTTTCATGACTCAACTCTCTTCATCTGGTACCACTCTTAGTGATGGATATTGAAGTTATTCACCTAGATTACATTCCATGATCTTGCCACTTTCAGTGCTTCATTCAAGTCATGTTCAATACTGAAATGTATTGATTCATCAGAGAAAGAGGATGAAGGGTGGTAGTCAGTAAAAGCTTTCCTTGCCAATGCTTAAGCTGATGCTGTAAAACTTCATGGGCTCCCAGGCACCTCCTCCACCCTCTCCCTCCCTCCCCCCCCACCCACCCACCCACCGATTGTCTATCAATGTGCTGTCACTTCTGGAGGATCTGTCCAGTGAAAGAGGACATACCCGTGATAGGAGCTTCGGTTGATTTAGGATTCAGCGCATATGACAATGCGAACTAGTCTGTGCAACAACTCTCCCAATTAAGATGTTAGTGAGGAGGACACAGCAAGGTTAGTTAGGCTGGTTGTGCCTTCCTGCCCAGTCACTATATTGATGTCAGATGATCTTTCCAATTTTAGTTTTTTTTTCTGTAATCGTTTGATACAACTTCAGAGTCAACCACATTGTTATATTTCTGGAGTCATACATGGACCTGAATAAGGAGAGCTGATTTTCTTCCCTAAAGGACCGTCATGAACCAAGTTGGTTTTTACCATAATACAATAATTTCATGTTTACTATTATGAACACAAATGTTTCTTTTTATCCTTTAAACTTACCAAACCAGTTGAAGTCTCTTTTCTGACACAGCCTTTCTGTCCTGGTATGGTTAACTCTCTCTCACCCAGATCCGATCCAGATTCATTACTTGCATATCCACTTCCTGCTGCCTGGGCTGAGAGAGAGTTATGTGTGCAATATTTTATTTTAGTGTTGTCACGTCCCTGGAAGCAATGAAACCGTCATAATTAGAATTCTTTGCTGCACCTGTCTCCATATATTTCAGATTTAAAAAGAGGGAAAACTGATGTTGAAAGACAGAAGTTAAAAAAAAAGATAAATGTGGGAAAAACATAACAAGCCTGTTGATACCTGAAAATGGAGTTCAGCAGTTAGGCTGTGGAATTGACATGAGTATATTTTCCTCTTGTGGTGATAAAGGACTTGTGGTGAAGCAGAATTTAATATCCAACCATCAAAATGGTAATTTGAAAACACGAACAACAAGAACCAGCCAATCACAGTGCTCTTGTAATAACATTCATTTCACACTTCTCAAGCAACTCAATTGGAAAGTAAGTGACAATCTGTTTCAGCTTTTTAACTTTTCACAGTGTAAGCAAAGCACGAAATAGCACAAGTGGAATTTTTGGCTTGTTTCTAATTCCAACTAGTCCTGTTTACCTCTTTATTCAACTTGACTTCCTCTTTCAGCCTTTTCTCTAAAAGAAAAGCTTCTCCCTTTAGAGGGTCATGAGTGTTTGGAACTCTGTGCCCCATGAAGGTGCAGTGACTGGGTCATTGAATATATTCAAGGCTGAAATAGACAGATTCTTGAACAATGGGGGACCTGAGGGTTTGGGGGAACAGGAGGGAAAGTGGATTTGAAACCAAGATCAGATCAGCCATGATCTTATTGAATAGTGAAGCAGGCTGAATGCACTGAACTTCTACTCCTGCTCCTATTAGTTATGTTCTTATGTTCTCTATATTGGCTACTGTTAGTAAAATCCCCGCCTGTGGTCCTGAGACAAGTCCAATGCCACATTTGGTTTGAGTAGTGGTGGAACACTGTGCCGATCAAATTCCAGCCTCAGTGTTCCTTCACTCTTTCTTTCCCTATTTCTTTCTCCTTCCTATAGTTTTGACCTTTCTTTTCTCACTGTCATTCTAATTGTGATTAATTATTGTTTTCTGTATCACTGTTACTACCAAGGTATTTCTTTCTCGTGGTATCTTTTTCACTTCGTGTTTCTTTCTCAAGTCTCTCACATTTACTTCTTCTTTGTTCATTTTTCTCGCTAATTATCTCTTTATCTGTCTAAGGCAGCTTTTTACTGTTTACATGTTTATCTCACTCATGTTCTCACTGGATGTTTGTATGCCTTTTCCTCTCTTTGTTTTTCTATATGTTTAACGGTCATTCATTTGTGTCATACATTAAAACTGCAATGAAATTTACTGTGAAATTCTCCTAGTTACCAGCGCCTGTTCAGGTACACTGAGGAAAATTTAGCATGGCCAATGCACTTTTCAGACACTGGGAGGAAATTCATGCAGACACAGGGAGAACTTGCAGATTCTGCACAAACAGGAATCAAACCCGGGTCCTGGTGCTGTGAGGCAGCAGTGTTAACTACTGTGCCACTGTGCTGCAATATGTGTTTGCATTTTTCTTATACTGTGTTTATATATTTTACTGTGTATACATTTTACTTTGACTGTATTTGTGTGATCCTGCCTTCTTTTCTTCTGTTTCTGTTATTGTCAGTACATGTTCATAAAATCATAGAATCCTTATAGTGCAGGAAGAGGCTATTTGGCTATCAACTCTGCACTGATTCTTTGACAGAGCATCTTATCCAGGCCACCTACTGTTCATCTGCATAACCCCACGTATTTACCCCATTAATCCCCTGAATCTACAAATCTTTGGACACTAAGAGACAGTTTAGCTAGGCCAATCCACCCAACCTACACATCTTTAGCCTGTGGGAGGAAACACACGGGGACACAGAGGGGAATATGCAAATTCCACACAAATAGTCACCCAAAGCCAGAATTGAACACAGGTCCTTGGCGCTGTGAGGCAGCAGTGCTAACCGCTGTGCCACCTTACCGCCCATGTTTTTACTCATTATTTTGTTTTTATTTCTTTCAGTTTTTTTTGTGTCTTCATTCCCACGTGCATGTTTCTGATGAGAAGTTTATCTTAAAATACAGAACCATGATGACCTTTGACATTTAATTAGACTCATGGAAAATGACAATCTCTTACTGTGAAATCCAAAGCACTCTTTCTTGCCGACTTGGATTTTCTCTTTGTAATTCTTTCTTTATACAATATCCCAAAATTGGATATGAATTCTTGTGTGCTAATAGAGTGTATTCTGTGTTCCAAGGGCATGACTGAAGATCCTATTCATAGATTTAGGCATTAACATGACAAAAGAAATTGGAACAAGATTTTATTGACCTCTTCTGAACACTGAAATTCATGAAAATGCAATTTTGTCTTGTTTGAACATTCTAGGCTATTTTAACATGATATCTGGTATATTTGGCCACTAATGTATTGCCTGAAAGAGTACCTGTAATTACTATGGGAAATGACTCACCTTTACTGGATTTATGTGACTATTCCTGCTCCTATTTCTTATGTTCGACCTGAAGTCATGAAACTGCATGTGGTCTGGAATCAATGTTGAGGAATTAAAGGGCCATTGTATAACATAGTGCTCCACCCCAGTGATATGGATTGGGGAACCCGCAATTTAGGCTGATTTTTATGATTCTGTGACTTTAGCACTGGTTTCTAGGGGTTAGAGGATATTGTGGGCTCACCTGGGCTGGGTGTGTCTTCAATGAGTGGTCCAAGTAGTTTCGTTCTTTGTATTGGTTTGATACAACTGAGTAGCCTGAGAGGCCACAGAAGCATCAACATCCTGGTGATTATCATTAACCAGAAATTGAACTAGACTGGCCATATACATTCTGTGGTCACGACAGCAGGTCAAAGGCTAGGAATGCTGTAGTGATTATCTCACTCCTGACCCCCCCAAAGCGTGTCCAGCATCCAGAAGATACAAGTCAGGAAATGTGATGGAATACTCTCCACTTGCCTGGATGACTGATGTGCTGGAAGGTACCCAATAGCAAGAATAAAAGCAATATTTCAGGGTGTAAGCTTCCTGCTAAAAAATCAGTTCTTGCAGCATTCTTCAGGACCCTCATTTACAACAGAAATCATAGAATCCCTGTAATGCAGAAAGAGACCATTTGGCCCTTTGAATCTGCACCGACAACAATCCCAACCAAGCCTAATCTTTGCAACCCCACATGTTCACCCTGCTAATCCCTCCACACTAAAGGGCAATTTAGCAGGCCCAATACACCTAACCAGCACGTCTTTTGGACTGTGGGAGGAAAGCAGAGCACCCAGAGGAAACCCACACAAACACGGTGAGAATGTACAAACTCCATACAGATGGTGAATCACCAGGAATCCAATGCAGGTCCCTGGAGCTGTGAGGCAGCAGTGCTAACCACTATGCCACTGTGCTGCTGCTTTAGTGAAAAAGAATTCTGTATTTGTTTATGAACCACCATTTCCTTCCCTCGATTTCTTTTCTTGGTGCATGATGGAACAACTCATACTCATGGTTCCTGTATTTTTAAAAATTCCTTTAATGGGATGTGGGTTGGGTGGCTAGGCCAGCGTTTATTGCCCATCCCTAGTTGCCCTTCAGAAGGTGGTGATGAGCTTGAACTGCTGCAGTCCCTGAGGTGTAGGTACACCAGCAGTGCTGAGAGAATTCCAGGATTTTGACCCAGCGACAGTGAAGGAATGGTGATCTATTTTCAAGTCAGGATGGTAGGTGACTTGAAGGGGAATTTCAAGTTGATGATATTCCCAGATAACTACTGCTCTTGCCCTCCTACATAATAGTGGTCATGGGTTTGGAAAATGTAGTCTAAGGAACCTTAGTGAGTTCCTGTAGTGTATCTTGTAGATGGTGCATACCGCTGCCACAGTGTGTCAGTCAGTGGTGGAGGGATTGAATGTTTGTGGGAGGAATAACAATCAAGCAGGCTGCTTTGTCCTGGATGGTGTCGAGTGTTGTTGAAGCTGCACTCATCCAGGCAAGTGGAGAGTATTCCATCACATTTCCTGACTTGTATCTTCTGGATGCTGGACACGCTTTGGGGGGGTCAGGAGTGAGATAATCACTACAGCATTCCTAGCCTTTGACCTGCTGTCGTGACCACAGAATGTATATGGCCAGTCTAGTTCAATTTCTGGTTAATGATAATCACCAGGATGTTGATGCTTCTGTGGCCTCTCAGGCTACTCAGTTGTATCAAACCAATACAAAGAACGAAACTACTTGGACCACTCATTGAAGACACACCCAGCCCAGGTGAGCCCACAATATCCTCTAACCCCTAGAAACCAGTGCTAAAGTCACAGAATCATAAAAATCAGCCTAAATTGCGGGTTCCCCAATCCATATCACTGGGGTGGAGCACTATGTTATACAATGGCCCTTTGATTCCTCAACATTGATTCCAGACCACATGCAGTTTCATGACTTCAGGTTGAACATAAGAAATAGGAGCAGGAATACGCCACCTAGCCCCTTGAGCCTGCCCCGCCATTCAATAAGATCATGGCTGATTTTGTAGTGGTTCAATTCCACTTTCCCACCTGCTCCCCATAATGCTTAATTCCCTTATTGATCAGAAATCTATCTACTTGTGACTTAAACATATTCAATGAGATAGCCTCTACCACTTCAAAGGGCAGAGAATCCAGAGATTCACTATCCTCTGAGAGAAGAAGTTCCTCTTCAACTCTGTTCTCCCCCTTATTTTGAGGCCATGTCCTCTAGTTCTTGTTTCCTTTCTAAGTGGAAAGAATCTCTCTGTCTCCACCCTATCTAGCCCCTTCATTATCTTATATGGCTCTATAAGATCATCTCTCAGCTTCTAAACTCCAACAAGTACAGGCCCAATCCACTCAACTTCTCTTCATAAGCTAATCCCCTCACCTCTGGTATCAACCTGGTGACCCTTCTCTGCACCCCCTTTAAGGCCAATATATTCTTTTGTAAATAAGGGGACGAAAATTGCACACACCACTCCAGTTGCAGTCTCACCAGTACCCTATCAATTGCAGCAAGACTTCTCTGCTTTTATATTCCATCCCCCTCGCGATAAAGGCCAACATTCCATTCACCTTCTTGATTACCTGCTGCAGCTGCAAACTGACATTTTGCGATTCATGAACAAGGACCCCCAGGTCCCTCTGCACAGTAGCATGATGTAATTTATCACCATTTAAATAATAGTCCATTTTAGTATTATTCCTTCCAAAGTGGATAACCTCACACTTGATAATGTTATACTCCATCTGCCAGATCTTCGCCTACTCACTCAGCCTATCCAAATCTCTCTGCAGACTTTCTGCGTCCTCCACACAATTTGCTTTTCCACTCATCTTTGTGCCATCAGCAAACTTTGTTGCCCTACATTTGGTCCCCTCCTCCAGATCATCTACATGTATGGTAAACAGCTGAGGCCCCAGCACTGATCCCTGTGGCACACCACTAGTCACCAACTGCCAACCAGAAAAGCACCCATCTGTTTCAACTTTCTGCTTCCTGTTAGATAGGCAATCCTCAATCCACACTAACACTTTACCCCCAATTCTGTGTATCCTAACCTTCTGCAGCAACCTTTTGGGAGACACCTTATCGAACACATTCTGGATATCTAAAAACACCATATCCACCAGTTCCCCTCTGTCTACTGCACTTGTTACATTTTCATAAAAATCCAGTAAGTTCGTCAAACACGACTTTCCCTTCATGTGTAAGGAATCGCCAGCTAAGTGCCACTCTTCACTGATATATTCATACGTTTCCAAGTTGAACACCATTTGTTCAAGATATCAAGGGCACTAGTTGTGATGGAAGACTTTGGTTCTGATTTTACCAACATGCCCAACGCGGGGTGGGCAAAGCTCGAAATATGACATTCTCCATTGGCCTTGGACGTTATCTCACAAGCTTCAGGTGGATGTGTCAATAAAATTTTGGCCTTTATGTCCTTTATTGGATGGCTTGGTAACATATAGTAAATACCTGCAGAGCAAAATTATGAAAGTGACAGTCAGAACTCCCGCTAATCAATATACACTTCAAAGCCACAAGTATAGGGTAGCCACCAACACAATTCTAAGCTTCCTTTCCAACCAACATGTCACACAGCAATATGACTGTCTTCTTTTGCAGGTATTTCATCTTACTCTGTAGATTCAGATTATAGGGTACTGTCTTCACCTACCTCTGCTTCCTGCTGCTGATACCTCACCTCTGTTAATCCTTGCATAGCAGCAGGTTCCTTGCTTTGCTGACCAACAGTGTGTGCCTTTCTCAAGCCAACATCTCTCCTCTGTCTCATCATTGAAATCTAATGTCGACCATGAAACCCCATTGTCGATTATCGAAAAAACCCATCTGCTTCACTGGCAAGATAGCACTGCTGCCTTACAGTTCCAGGGACTGGGGTTCAATTCCCATCTTGTCTGTGTGAAGTCTGCATGTTCCCCCTGTGACTGCATGGGTTTCTTCCAGGTGATCCAATTTCCTCCCACAGCCTGAAAGACGTGCTGGTTAGGCGCATTGAACATGCTAAATTTTCCCTCAATGTACCCAAACAGGTACTGGAGTGTGGCGACTAGGGGACTTTCACAGTAATTTCATTGCAGTGTTAATATAAACCTACTTGTGACACTAATAAATAAACATTAAACTGAAAGGAAATTTGCCATCCTTACCTGGTCTGGCTACATGTGACTCCAGAGCCCAGCAAATGGCCTAGCATTTCAGGGAAGCAGCTCACCACCACTTTCTCAAGAGTAACTAGAGGTAGGCAATAAATGCTGACCAGTCGATGATGCCTGTGCCCATGAATCAAAAAAAAGCTTTAAAAAAAATGAATAAATGTACTTAAAGCACTGGGGAACTCACCAACCTTCGCCAGCAGACTCTTCTGCTGAATGCACCCATAATCCCACTTACAACCATCCTTGTACCACCTCCTCGTGCCTGGTGTAATTCACCCTGAACATTTTCCAGCGATAAATGTTGTGGGCAATCTAAAATATGAAACTTTGTGCTTGTTAAAAAGATAAATTGATCTTTAATTCATTTTTCAAAAAATGATAGGCTGCCCAACGTCAGTATCATCAGAGATGTAAGTGGAGAGTGGGGGGGGGGCTGCAGTGCACCACGTTTCTGAATGTAAAATTCACCTCTGACAGACAGCTATTCGCACAGGACACAGCACCGTCTACCAGCCCTGATACTAACTCAGATATAGCACTGAAGACATGGGCTTTTCTACCCAAACTCCTCCAGACTGTAACAATGGCATTTATCTGCCCATGTGGAAAAAATGCCCAATTATATCCAGGCCACAAAATGCAGGACAAATCCAATATGGTAAATTATCATCTGATCCATCTACTTTCAATCTTCAACAAGCGATGGAAGGTGCCATCAACAGAGCTCAGTTGGTGTCACTGGACTCCAGGTTCCATTACACCATTGGTCCAAGTATGGCACCAAGCCGAATTCCTGACTAGAGCTGAGAATGACTGCCCTTTACATGATATCGCAATTGACTGAGTGTGGTATCAGTGAGTTCTTGCTGAAGTCAAAGAGGAAAGCTCTCCCTGGCTCTGTAGCTGGTAGAAAGGAAGATGGTCATGGTTGTGTGAGTCAACAATTATCTTAGCCCCAAGACATCGCTGCAGGAGTTCCCCAGAGAAACATGGGGCTAGGACCAGAGATTTATCAAAGAGCTGCCTATTGCAAGGTCAGAAGTTGCACTGTTTGTTATCGATTGCACAACAATCAGCTCAATCCACAGCTTCCTGTTGAAGCAGTCTGGCCTACACGCAGTGAGAGGATAGGCAATATTCAGGCTTGAGTTAAAAAGTGTTAAGCAACATTCTTGTCTCACAAATGCAGGCAATGACCAGCTTTCACCAATGTCATGCCATATCTGCATTATCCTGACTACTTTATAAAATTATATTTAATAAAATAAATATGTATAATGGAAAAAGACTTTACACTGATTGAAGCCATAACTAGCTATGACTCACACTAAAAGAATTTCTCACCTTCAGAAAACTACAGCAACCTGTTTATCACTAAGATATGTAATATCCCCTGTGACTGCAAAAACCTAACCTAAGGAAATGTACAAAGGCCCCTTTCCATTTCTGAGGCAAAGCCCTGACCACTGGAGACAAAGGCCAGTGTTTTACAACCTCACTCCAGCGAGGCTCGGAAAATCTCAACTGAGGCCAATGGAGAATTCCATTCTGGCCATAAAATTCTGGCAAATTTGTCCATGAGGGCAAAGCACTCTGAAACTTCTGTTAAACTTATCAATGAATGAAATATCGATCATTTCAAGAACCTAGATCATAATTTGTCCAAACCCCAAGTCGAAGAAATGGAAGTTATGACGCATGACCCCCCCTTTTCCTGTAAAATTACCTCATGAAGCTAAAGGAGGCAGTTTGTGGTCTTTGCCCTGTACCTCTTTCTGTCCTTTATTTCTCTTTTATTGCAAAAAGGGACGGGGTATGTTGCGGACACTCTTCCTGCTATTTAAGTATGTGTAAAATAAACTAACCCTCTGATTTTACCCTATCCAGAGTTGTGTAGGATTATTAGTAGAGGATTGGACCAGTCTAAAACTGAAGCATTGGAGAAAATGCATCACCACTTATAAAGGGGGGAAATCTAAAATCAAAAGTATACTTTTGATTACAGATGGTTTGCTAGAGGAGAAATCAGGGCTGTTTGAAATTAAACCCTTCTCCTGTCCATAATACAAGAGACAGCCTAACCATCTCTACATAATATTTAATTGCATTACCATTATCAAATTCTCTACCATCAACTCTTGTGGATCACAACAAATGAGAAACATTGGAAAGACTAAGCTATGGGCCAAGAATAGAACAGAAACTGGGTATTGTGCAGTGAATGGCACACCTCCTGAATCCTCAAATCCTCTTTACAAGGCCCAAGTCAGCAATGGGATGAAATACTCTCCAATCACACCATCCAGGGCAAATTAATTTAGTTGATTGCACCCCATCTTAAAACACCATCTTAAACATTTATCCCTTCACCAGTGGCAAACTATCGTGCACTGTATTCGGTCTACAGGATGCACAGTAGCAGCACTTTGCAAAATTAGGACCTTGACCACAGAGAATGGCAAGAGCAGCAGATGCATGCAGACACCAGCAAGTTACCCTCCAAGTTACACATCATTTTGGCTTGGACATCTATCATCATTAGTTCATTACTGCTTGGTCACAAATCTGGAACTCAGTGTCTTTGGGAAGTACCATCAGTACATCGCTCCGATTCCGTTGAGAAAACTCTTGCCTCTGGGGTGATTTTCCATTCCTGTTTCCAATGGGTGGAATGGTGGAAGGGATGGAGAATCGAGGGAAATCCCAAAACAGCTTTGACGCTGGTGGAATTTCCCCACTCGATTTTCCCCCACCCCCAGCCAGTGATGCAATAGGATACATCAATAACAGGAAGCCCATTATAACGTACTTTAATACAATTAGCAGGCATCCCCAATCTAACATTGCCCCATGTAGGAAAGTGCAGCACAATGTCATATTGACAGCCTTCACAACAGGTTTTTTTAAATGGGTAGCTGGTTAACAGAACCCAGTAAGGCTGGTGCCAGGGGCCTTGCCAGTGGTCAGTGCCATGGCGAGGTGTTAGAGGTTCGGTGTCCATGGTGGGGTGGGGATGGGGAATTCCATGGTGCAACAGTTCCTTTATTCTATTATTACCTTTTTGATATCAAATTGCCATCCCACCAGCGTGAAGCTGTGGGACCATTGATTTTATTTGGCTATATATCAAAAAATATGACGGCAAAAACTACCCCACTTTTCCCATCGGAGTTGACATAGTGAAAAAATGAGAAAATCCCATCCCCTGAAACAGAAAATGGTTTGCAAGTTCCATCCCAGGGACTTAAACATTAAATCAAGGCTGTAATTACATTACAGTGTAAAGGGAGTGCTGCATTGTTGGAGTTACTATGTTTCAGGTGAGGTGTTGAAACAAAGTCTTGTTGTCTGCTTAGGAACTCTGGCATAATTTGAAAAAAGCAGATGAGACATCCCTAATGTCCTAGCTAATATTTGTCCCAGAAACAAATCTTAAAACAGATGATCTGATCATTGCACTCAATGCTTCTTTTGAGATCTTATTGTGCACAAGTTTGCTGCCACATTTCCTACATTATGAGAGTGACTACACTTCAAAAATATTTCATTGGCTGTAAGCGTTTTGGAATGTCCTGAGGTTGTGAAAAGCTTGTAGAAATGCATTTATTGCCTCTGTTTGGTCACAAACTGCAGCAATTCAAGAAGAATTCCCAACACCATCTTCTCAAGGACAAGATAGCTTATGCAATAAATGCTGGCCTTTCCGGAGGTGCCCACATCCTGAGAATGATTTTTTAAAGTAATACTGGAGACCTCCAGTATTTTATATTATAGCTATTCTTCATATTTTAACTAGAGAATAGAGCATTTTTTGGCAGATCACAATCCTTAGTGAGTTTGAATGAAATTTTTATGTATATGATATTGACATAATTCTATATTCAAAAGAGTAAATTTTGGAAGCTATAGGCACTGCACACCTTATGGACAAATGGACAGTAGTGGCTAACAAGCTGATTTCACGTAAGTGAATTTTCCAAAGTTCTAGAAGGATTCTAACTTCTTGTTGAAATCCCAGAACTGCACTTAGATGCCAGAAAATTTATTTCAGAGAGTTGCCAACCATGCCAAATTGTCCTGGAATTTCCAGGAATGAAGGATTAATTTCCAGATCACTGCTGCAGGTACCCTGTGAGAACCACAGGGGATATTTAAATTATGTATATGTTCATTTCATTCTTTTTGGTTTTTATTCCAATTCAATCAAATCAAGTCTAATTCAGAGTCCCAACAAGTTGAGACATTCCCAATCCAAGCTGACAAGACAGGGCTCTCACCTCCTGTCTTGGTCTTAATCTACATGATCCAAGCTGATTGGAATAGTATAGCTCCTCCTTCAAGGCTTGACCTCATTAGTATCTTAGCCAAAAAGCCGAGATGCCGCTTTTAAAAATTGCTTCAAATGAAGCTGAAATGTAATCTAATGACTTCAACCAACACAACATGTCGATACTACACTTGATCTTAGCCAAAAAGAGATTTAACAGCGTGGAGCCCTCAGAGTGGGAAGTCACGTATCAGAGCCTCCAGGAATACATCCAACTAGTGTTAACAGCCCCAGATATCAGTCAAATGGTCAGGTTCCTCATTAACTTTGGGATTTCCAACATTTCTTGTCAGAAGCATGCTTTGTCTTTGTTAATTGAGCAATTAAATTCTGGGTCTCTAAGATTTACTCTTTATTATGATCACCAGAATCAGGTCAAAGCTTTTGTGAATCCTGTGGCACCATGGATTTGTCACCGTTGTCCCAGATGACCTTAGGTGATTTTAATCTGAGGATTGACACACCTCAAGCGAGAGACAAGGTTGGCTTTCATGAACAATCTCAGCTGGTACAGGAATTGAATCTATGCTGTTAGCATTGCTTAGCATTGTGAATCAGCTGTCCAGCCAACTGAGCTAACACTAGCAGTAATAGTATGAAGTGCACCTTTTTGGAATGTAATAATTTTCTAGTATGTAGAAATTGAACTAATTTTCTAGTTCAAAATGTCAAATAACAAACTAGGGAACAGGCTGTTTTCAATCTAATATTGTGCAAAGGAAGTTTGATGAGGACTTGTCTGTTGAGGTAGTATGGGCTGAGGTTAGAAACAGGAGAGGAGAGATCACCCTGTTGTGAGTCTTTTATAGACCTCCTAAAAGTTCTAGAGAGGTAGAGGAAAGGATTGCAAAGTCGATCCTGGACAGGAGTGAAAGTAATAGGGTAATTGTTATGGGGGACTTAAACTTTACTAATATTGATTGGAATAGCTATAGCTCTAGCTCGTTAGAGGGGTCAGTTTTCATACAAAGTGTGCAGGAAGGTTTTTTGACTCAGTATGTAGATAGGCCAACTAGAGGTGAGGCTACATTGGATTTGGTGCTGGGCAATGAGCCAGACCAGGTGTTAGACTCGGAAGTTGGTGAACATTTTGGTGATAGTGACCACAATTCGGTTACGTTCAACTTAGTGATGGATAGGGATAGGCATGAAGCTGGGGGCAGTAGTTACAGCTGGGGGAATGGTAATTATGAGGCCATAAGGAGGGAATTAGGGTGCATAGGTTGGACTAGGAAACTACAGGGACTGGGAACATCTGAAATGTGGAGCTTATTCAAGGAGCAGCTACTGCGAGTCCTTGATAAGTATGTCCCTGTCAGGCAAGGAGGAAATGGTCGAGTAAGGGAACCTTGGTGTACTAAAAAAGTTAATTCTCTGGTTAAAAGGAAAAAAGAGGCTTATGTCAGGATGAGGCTTGAAGGCTCAGTTAGTGCAATTGATAGCTATAGATTAGCCAGGAGTGAGTTGAGGAGGGCTAAAAGGGGACATGAGAAGACTTTGGCTGATAGGATCAAGGAGAATCCTAAAGCTTTTTTTAGATATGTTAAGAATAGAAGATTGGTTAGGGCAAGGTTAGGGCCAGTTACGGACAGCAGTGGGAAGTTGTGCGTGGAGCCTGAAGAGATTGGAGAGGCACTGAACAAATATTTCTCTTCAGTATTCATGCAGGGAGATGTAAATGTAGTTGTGGAGAACACTGGGATACAGGGTTGCAAACGGGAAAGTATTGAAGTAGATAAGGAGGATGTGCTAGATATTCTTGAGGGTTTGAAGTTAGATAAGTCCCCTGGGCCGGATGGGGTTTACCCTAGGATTCTCTGGGAGGCGAGAGAGGCGATTGCAGAGCCTCTGGCTCTGATCTTCAGGTCGTCGTTGGTTACGGGTATAGTGCCGGAAGACTGGAGGATAGCGAATGTGGTCCCATTGTTCAAGAAGGGGAATAGAGAATTTCCTGGGAATTATAGACCGGTGAGTCTTACTTCTGTTGTGGGCAAAGTATTGGAAAGAATTATTAGGGATAGGATTTACAGTTATTTAGAGAGAAACGAATTGATTGGGGATAGTCAGCATGGTTTTGTGAAGGGTAGGTCGTGCCTTACTAACCTTATTGAGTTTTTGGAAAAAGTGACCAAAGAGGTGGATGGGGGTAAGGCAGTTGATGTGGTATATATGGACTTTAGTAAGGCGTTCGATAAGGTGCCCCATGGAAGGCTTCTGCAGAAAATGCAGATGTATGGGATTGAGGGTGATTTAGCTAATTGGCTTAGGAATTGGCTAGCTGATAGAAGACAGAGGGTGGTGGTTGATGGAAGTTATTCATCGTGGAGTTCGGTTACAAGTGGTGTAACTCAGGGATCTGTTTTGGGGCCCCTGCTGTTTGTAATTTTTATAAATGATCTGGATGAGGGTATTGAAGGATGGATTAGTAAATTTGCGGATGACACCAAAGTCGGAGGATTGGTAGATAGTGAAGAGGGGTGTTATAGTTTGCAGAGAGACTTGGACAAGTTGCAGAGCTGGGCCGAGAGGTGGCAAATGGAGTTTAATTTGGAAAAGTGTGAGGTAATTCACTTTGGCAGGAATAACAAATGTGTAGAGTATAGGGCTAATGGTAGGACTCTTAATAGTGTTGATGAACAGAGGATCTTGGTGTATATGTGCATAGATCCCTGAAAGTTGGCAATCAAGTCGATAAGGTTGTTAAGAAGGCATATGGAGTCTTAGCTTTTATTGGTAGGGGGGTTGAATTTCGGAGCCGCAACGTCATGTTGCAACTGTACAAAACTCTAGTGCAGCCGCACTTGGAGTATTGTGTACAGTTCTGGTCCCCGCATTATAAGAAAGATGTGGAGGCATTGGAGAGGGTACAGAGGAGGTTTAACAGGATGTTGCCTGGTATGGAAGGCAGGTCTTATGAAGAGAGGCTGAGGGATTTGAGGTTGTTTTTGTTAGAAAGAAGGCGACTAAGAGGAGACCTTATTGAAACATATAAGATGATTAGAGGTTTAGATAGGGTGGACATTGATAGCCTTTTTCCTAGGATGGAGAAAGCTAGCACGAGGGGACATAGCTTTAAATTAAGGGGTGGTGGGTTTAGGACAGATGTCAGAGGTAGGTTCTTTACCCAGAGGGTGGTAAGGGTATGGAATGCCTTGCCTGCATCAGTTGTAGATGCGCCAAGTTTGGTGGCGTTTAAGAGGTTAGTAGATAAGTTTATGGATGAAAGGGAATGGTTTAGGTTAGAGGGTCACTGCTTGTTCCTAATTGGTTGGCGCAACATCGAAGGCCGAAGGGCCTGTTCTGCGCTGTAATGTTCTATGTTCTATGTTCAAAGAGACAGGGAAAATTAATACTAAAGTAAGAAGAATACTTGGGGAAGAGTGATTATAACACAGTAGCACTTAATCCATGCTTTGAGAGTGATTTAGTTATGCACAAAGATAGGGTCTTAAACCTGAGCAAAGCAAATTACCCATGCATGAGGGCCAAGTTAGCTAAACTAGTTTAAAAGTTATAATAGTACATAAGCAAGGAATATTCCCTCAAATAATAAAAACCTCATGAGAAAAGTAGTCCAACAAGAGAAGTTAAAGATAGTACAGATTTCAAAAATGATTCAAAATGCTGTCAAAAATAGTAAACCTGAGAATTAGCAGGATTTTAGAATTCAGTAAAAGATGACCTAGAACTTGATAAGGCAAGAGGAAATAGAATGAGAGTAAACTAGCATGAGGTATAAAAACAGATTTTAGAAACATAGAAAATAGAAACAGATGTAGGCTTTTTGGCCCTTCAAGCCTGCTCTGCCATTCATTTTGATCATCAAATTCAATTTCCTAATCCTGCTTTTCCCCCCATATCCCTTGATCCCTTTAGCCCCAAGACTTCTATAGGTCTGAATAAAGGAAGGTTAGTGAATGTAAATGTTTAAGTTTTAAGTTTTAGGTTTGTTTATTAGTGTCATAAGTAGGCTTACATTAATACTGCAATGAAGTTACTTGAAACCCCCCCTAGTTGCCATACTCCAGTGCCTGTTTGGATACACTGAGGAAGAATTTAATATGGAGACAAAGACAGGAGAAATTATAAAGGGAAATTAGGAAATGGCAGAAACATGAAACAAATACTTTTGTATCTGTCTTCATGGTAGAAAATGTGAATCCAAGGATCTACTGAAAATGAGAAATTTAAGTTAATATTAGTAAAGGAATAAGAATGGAGAAGTTAATGTGAGTAAAAGCCCACAAACCTCTGAGCCTATTGGCTTGCACTTCAAGATGTGATTAAAGAAATTGTGATAAAAAAACAATGTGTTCAATCAGAACTCTCTCGACTCTAGAATGATCTCTTTGGATTGGAAGATAGCAAACACAACCTGATATTCAAGAACAAATGAAGAGAAAAAAGAAGAAACTATTGGCCAGTTATCAGTAGTAGGAAATATGCTAGAATCTATTATTAGGCATATGGTAATAGGACACTTTAAATATGATTGGACAGAGTTAGCAAGGATTTATGAGAAGGAAGCTGTATTTTGACAAATCATTTGGAGTTTTTTTAGGTTGTAACTGCTGTGCCTGCCACACAGTCTGTTTTTAACCCTTATACAGTGAACAAAGAACAGAGAGTCAACTTCTTGTTAGCACGGTAATATTTATTCACACACACAATTGACACTAATCACTCACACAATCCATATAAGTTATTTACAGAATACTAAAGTTCAAGTTCCATACTAGATCTTGACAACTTTTGTGTGATTGGAAAGAACCCACGCAGATATTGGCACTTATCTGCATGTTGGTCTCTGTAGTCCTCTGCATAGTATGGTCCTTCAGTCTGATTTGATACTCTAGTTCTGGTCTTCCTTCTGTCATTGGTGTGGTGGCTCTCCTCATGGTGATAGTTGCTGGTGGTAATCACTGTTGTCATTTGTGTGACAGAGAGAGAGAGAGAATTCCTTCCATTGTGCAGCACCTTTTATTCCTCATTGGTTTTGCACCCTTCTGGGTGGTCTCTTGATTATTGCCAATCAATCGATCAGGGGTTGATAAGTAGAGTCCAATCAGGTATTGCCACACAGATGTCTGGGTGTGTCCCCAAAACTGGAGGCGCATTGGTCATATATTTCCCTCCAAGATAAGTGATTAAAGTGCCATTGTGCCTGGTAAAAGACTCTGTTTGACCAGAAAGTTTCCACTGTCTTTGACATAGCCTATGTTCTGAGTATTTGATCTTCTAAGTTGCAGCCTGTTTATCGCTGCCATTTAAGCCTGTCTGTTTCTGTACTAGGCCAATTATCCTAGCATGCTTTGTAAATTGCCACCTTAAGTGGTTCATTTGACCACAAATCTAACAGACTGGATAACAGGTAGTGTATGTAGGGCATTTGTATTTTCATAAAGAATTTGATAAGGTGCCACAGAAGAGTTTCCTACATAAAGCCACAATTGATGGGGTTTCAGATAAAATATTGGCATGGATTGATAATCAGATAACAGACAGAAGGCACTAGGAATAAACAGGTCCTTTTCAGGTTGGTAGTCTCTAACTAGGAATTACTACAAGGATGAGTGCTTAGATGTCAGCTATTTACAAAATCTATCAATGACTTTGTAGATTTTGAGTGTAATCTATCCAGGTTTGCTGATGATACATAGTTAGGTGAGAACATAAACTGTGAGGAAGATGCAAGGAGGCTGCAAAATGATATGAATAGGTAGGTGAGTAGGCAGGTGGGATATCATGTGGGAAACTGTGAAGTTATGTTCTTATGTTTTGTATGTACTTATGTTCTTGTGAACCTGATAACTTCTTGTTTCCCTTATTATTTAGTTTTAATTTTTCTGATTTACTTTTTCAATATTGAACTTTAAAGATCTCTATAATATCATTGTTCAGAAACTGGCTTTCATGACTTAAAGGCTGGGGTGAATTTTTCCCTTGGAGTGGATTTGGAATTAGGACTGATCCTATATCTCGTTCCATTTCAATCTTGCTGTGAAGCTTGATTTTGCAATATCCTGAATTGGCCCGGAGGTGGACCTGTCACCCATTTCAGCAAGCCTGACCTGGACATGGAGGCGGACTGATTCCAGAATGGGCCTGATGAAAGACCCATCTTGTCTGCCATCCTTTTAGAAAATCTTGAAGTCATCTTGAGATAGTGGTAGGAGATATTGAGATTGCTGAAAAGTGGCTGCAGCTTGGCATGTGCCTACTGACCTTCTCTGTCCTTGCTATCTAATTTGGAATGTCCCTATGACATATGGCCCAGAGTAATGAAACTCTTATAAAATAGTCAAACCATCGCAAGATCCTAGGAGCCTCTATGTGGCTGCCTTAGAAATGTAATCTACGCCCAACCTGTCTCTGTCCCCTTCCTGCATGTGTCCACATTCTGTCATGTGCTGCTACAGCAGATCCCAACAGCATCTGGGATTGAGCACAGTAACCTATTTCAGGGGCTGACCATTCAGCAATGAGGCCACCAACAAAGCAAGGCCCTGGACATTCACAATTTCACACTATCCCAATAGAATTGGTACCTCGACGAGGTCAGCCTCCCAAGAATCTTGTCACACAGATGACCCGTAAACATGAACAGTGAGGCAGCCATCAGTTGCAAAGAATCCAGAACTCAATAGCCCCTCACAATTACCACACTGATGCTAAACTCACCATGAAGCAAACACACAAAGTGACTTTTGTACCTTTTGTTCTACAATAATAGAATGGCACAGACAGCAGCCAGGCAAACTCGTGCACACCAGCTCCATATTCATTGATGTGGACATCCAAGTTCTCTTTGACAAAGTCAGGCACAAGAGGGCCATCATCTTCCCACAGGTTTGCCCTGTGGAATATTGACCCTGTGAATCAATATTGATAACACAGACAGTGACACAGGAACAGAACTGTCCTTAACTCCTATCTTTTATTCCCACTTATCTGACAAAGGAGCAGCACTCTGAAAGCTAGTGGTTTTTACTACGAAATAAACCCGTTGGACTTTAACCTAGTGTTGTGAGACTTCTTATTGTGTTTACCCCAGTCCAACACTGGCATATCCACATCATGACTCTTGTCCCCAGTTCAATAACTGTTTGAATCCATTGATGTAGAGATGCCGGCTTTGGACTGGGATAAACACAGTAAGAAGTCTGACAACACCAGGTTTAAGACCAACTGATTTATTTGATAGTAAACTCACAAGCTTTCGAAGTTACCCTCTTCGTCCGGTGAATGAGGTGTTCTGGTCTCAGACAGCACATATAACAACACAGTCATTTTACAGATTAGAATGCGAATCCTTACACCTAACCTGCTATTCAAGCCTTAAAGTGGCTAACAATGTGAGTGGAAGGAGCACTGAGCACAGGTTAAAGAGATGTGTATTGTTTCCAGACAGTACAGTAAGTGAGGTTTTGCAAAGCCAGGCAAGTCATGGGGGTTACAGATAGTGTGACATAAAGCCAAGATCCCTGTTGAGACCGTCCTCATGTGTGCGGAACTTGGCTATCAGTCTCTGCTCAACGACTCTGCACTGTCGAGTGTCGTGGAGGCCACCTTGGAAAATGCATACCCGAAGATCGGAGTCTGAATGCCTGTGACTGCTGAAGTGTTTGCCAACAAGAAGGGAACAGTTTTGCCTGATGATCATTGAGCGATGTTCATTCATTTGCTGGCATAGTGTCTGCATGGTCTCCCCATAGTACCATGTTTTGGCACACCCTTCCTTGCAACATATTAGATAGACAACGTTGGCCGAGTTGCAAGAGTATGTACCTTGTACCTGGTGGATGGTATTCTCATGTGTGATGATGTCATCCATGTCAATGATCCGGCATGTCTTGCAGAGGTTGCTGTGGCAGGGTTGTGTGGTATTGTGGTATTATGTTGAAGACTCCGGAGTCTTCAACATATCATTGATGAAAACGAACATCTCGCCAGGGCCATCCCCACACCTGCACTTCTTGCCTTCAGACAACCGCGCAACCTCAAACAGACCATTGTTCGCAGCAAACTCCCCAGCCTTCAGGAGAACAGTGACCACAATACCACACAACCCTGCCACAGCAACCTCTGCAAGACATGCCGGATCATCGACATGGATGACATCATCACCCCATCCACCAAGTACACGGTATATACTCTTGCAACTCAACCAACGTTGTCTACCTAATATCTTGCAAGAAAAGATATCCCGAAGCATGGTACATTGGGGAGACCATGCAGACACTACGAGAGTGGATGAATAAACATCGCCCAGGCAAGACTGTTCCTTCCTGTTGGCGAACACTTCCGCGGTTACAGGCATTCGGCCTCCAACTTTCGGGTAAGCATTCTCCAAGGTGGCCTTCATAACACATGACAGCGCAGAGTCGCTGAGCAAGTTCTGCACACATGAAGACGATCTTAACAGGGATCTTGGGTTCATGTCACACTATCTGTAACCCCCATGACTTGCCTGGCTTTGCAAAACCTCACTTACTGTACTGTCTGGAGACAATACACATCTCTAACCTGTGCTCAGTGCTCTTTCCACTCACATTGTTAGCCACTTTAAGACTTAAAAAGCAGGATAGGTGTAAAGATTTGCATTCTAATCAGTAATCTGTAAACTGTCTGTGCTGTTATATGTGAACACCTCATTCACCTCATGAAAGCTTATAAGTTTACTATCAAATAAATCGGTTGGACTTAAATCTGGTGTTGTCAGACTTCTTACTGAATCCATTGAAACATAGAATAGAATCATAGAATCCCAACTATGCAAAAGAGGCCACTGAATCTGCACCAACTCTCCATGTTAGCCAGCTCCAACTCCTGCCCTATCCTCATGACTCTGCACATTTACTCCACTAATTCCCTTAACTTATACATCTTGGGACACTAAGGGGCAATTTAGCATGGCCAATCAACCTAACCTGCACATCTTGGACTCCGGGAGAAAACTGGATGACCCGATGGAAACCTACCCAGACAGGAGAACATATAAACTCTGCACAGTCAGTCACCCAAGAGTGGAATTGAACCCTGGCGCTGTGAGGCAACAGTGTTAATCACTGTGCTACTGTGTTGCACTTTGTAGTTGAAAAGGCCAGTCTGATCTCCAAGACACTGGCTAGGCTCTTTGTCACATATTTGCAACAAGCCCAACAGCTAAGGAGACACAGGATGCATGTTGTTCCTCTCTTTGGAAGAGTGCATGCCCTGAATTTTGTAGCATAGTGCTTATGGGGACGGCAGCATCACCAACCTGTTGCCTTGATGTATCTGGAGCAGTTTCACTTATCCACGCAAGTTGGCAGCGCTTTATATCTCTTTCCTTTTTGTCCTTACAGGAGAAATACGTGCATTATGCCTAGGAGATAGCTTGGATTCCAATGATGAGAACTTCAGCATAATTGAGGAGGCAGCTATGAAAATGGCTTGGAGCAAGTTAGTGATCATGAGACCTCCATGCCGAGTGCACACAGCCATTGGAGAGATCCATGCACATGTGAGATGGGAGGAATGTGGTACCATGCGACACGTCATCTGAAAGCATGCTAAGCACTGGGTGGAGCAGAAGATCTCAGCACTGAAAATCATCAGAGTCTCCAAGATTAATGCTCATCACTTCCTTTGTGTGTCCCAACACTCTCAGGCAACCTTCCCCCTCTGGAAAATAACATGCAGAGAAGAAGGAGGAATTGATGGCCAAGTATGAACCAAATTCAATATCCAGAATTGGAAACAAAACTTATGGTGTTATCTGGCTAAAGTACTTTATTGTTGAAGAAAGACTTACTGATCTGTACTTCACTATTTTGGCTTTAATCTTTATTATTACAGTTGATGGGTTTCTTGTTGCTCTACAGTAGTGAAACAAATTATGCAGCAATTGCACTAAATCTCCAAGGTCACTTTTAACTTCATATTGGCTACTTAACAGATTCAAGGCACACTTATGTCACCCATTCTTTCTTACTTTATGTAATTCATTATATGCACATTATATGAATTTTCCAACATTTGTCTCAATTACATACTTAGTTTCATACATCTTCGATCATTCTGCTTTAGAATTAGCTACCTTTCCTTTTCCAATGTTGATCTCCAAGGCCCCATTCATCAACTTTCCCCTAATGACAAAACAATTTAAATTTATATAACATCTTTAATGTAATAAAATGCACCAAGGTGCTTCGCAGAATAACATTGAGGCATATAAAGAGAGATTATGTCCGATGATCGAAAGATTGGTAAGTTTTAAGGACTGTCTTAAAGAAGGAAAGTGAGGTGTGGAAAGAGTATGCCAGAACTCTTGGAACCTAGGCAACTGAAGATTCAGCACCAATGGTGGAGCAGCTCAAATTGGGGATTGACAAGAGACCAGAATTAGAGGAGTACAGAAGGTTGTAGAGCTGGAGATTACAGCTATTGGGAGCAGTGAGATGATGGAGACATGTAAAAACAAGGAGGAGAATTGTATAATCAACATGTTGCTTGACCAAGGAGCCAATCTAAGTCGGCAAGCATAGGGGGAACCTAATTTACTTCAATTTAACCCAACTTAACTCCTCTAATGAGTACCCGCGATCTTCCGTCTGCCAGCCAATTTTGTATTCTTTTCCAATGAATTTAATTTGAATCTCCACTACTATCAGCTTTACAGGTGGCCTTTGTGGAATTGTGTCTTTTTTTATTCTAAGCACAATGTATTATATGATTTGTATGATATACCACCCCAACCCATGCTGTCAGTATCATAAAAATGTTAATTTGGTCACCTGGGCATAATTGTTTCCCTTTCAAAGTCATGTAGGCTTTCTTAAAGTGAACCTCAGTTGATTTCATTTTTTTTAAACCCTCCTTTGTGAATATTTATGCTGGAGAAAATATCATCTTGAATATTTTGTTGCTCCTCTGTTTCAGTCCATTCATAGTTTTTATGGTTCTTGGTTTTTATTTCTTGTCTCACTCTTTCGCTGTCTGAGTACATGTATACATTCTTGCTATTATTCTTTGAGTATGCAACTATGCTTTTTACAGGGCCCTCAATTTCCTTATGATTATCCTTTTAACATGATCTTGTATATTCCCATATTTATCTCAATGGACACTTTTCACTCAGTACTTCCTCCTTATTTCACTTCTAATTAAGTTGTTAATCTGTTTAAGTTTATACTTGTTTTGGCCGTTCCTCTTTGATTCTAGGTCCATAGTTGACATTGCTTAGAATGATAATGATGATAGTGCGACAGCACAGTGGCACACTAGTTAACACTGCTGCCTCACAGTGCCATGGAGCCGGGTTCGATTGGCTTGTGTCACTGTCTGCGCGGAGTCTGCACATTCTCCCCGTGTCCGCGTGAGTTTTCCTCTGTGTACTCAGGTTTTCTCCCAAAATCCAAAAGACATGCTGGTTAGGTGCATTGGCCATGCTAAATTCTCCCTCAGTGTACCCAAATAGGTGCCAGAGTATGGCAACCAGGGAACTTTTACAGTAACTTAATTGCAGTGTTAATGTAAGCCTTATTTGTGCCACAAACAAACAAACTTTAAATTGCGGTAATAATGACAAGACAAATAAAAGATTTGGCAGTGATCTGTAAACTGTGGTCTAGGCCCTATACACTAGAACCACACCTTCCAATGCTCTCCAACAATGACCCAATTTGATTCCGCAGGTTAGCCTTGATACTTCTATTTTAAATGACTGTTGACGAATCTAGCAGGATACAGTTTTCCAAAAGTTCAACTGTGCAACAACTGAAATATACACATATAAATTATGTACTGCCATCAAATAACAAGTGATTTAATTCACAGACACTTCATCTTTCTGTGATTTTTCCAAGCTAATGCATCTTTTCACATGATCATCTGCACTTTAATGAAGCACAGATTGGATGGACCAAAGGAACATTAATTATGCTTCTTTGTACCCATATTAAAATTAATGGACAGGTGCTTTATTCACTTATGCCACTGGCTAGGGAGATCAATATTTACTGAAATCTAAAATAAAAGGAACTCTGTTCCAAGAGATTATAAAGGGATCAATTTTCTGCGAATATGAAAATCTGTGTTTTAAATTACTTTGCAAAAATGTTAGGATTTTGTAATGTCATGTAGATTTCAACCCAGCTCTCTATGTTCCCTGGCAATAGATGTCCTTCTTCCCCAACCCCATACAGATAATGTAATCAGCCTCTCCCCCACCACCCATACCACTATATACACACAAATGCCTCTTGTCCCAAACCTATCCTTTGCTGACTCAGCAGCTGATATGCAAATCCAGCCCTGCCTCCATTACTGGTCACAACATGGGCCCAGTCCGCAATCTTTCCAGCCAACACTTGGGCCTGCTGCCATCCTGTATCCCGCATCCCAGATGAAATCCGGTTCAGATGAGTATTCACCTTGCTCAACAACCCTGCAAGACTGAATGATGACCCCCTGAGTCTCATTACCAGCAGAGACTCCTCCTCCTTTCCATTTTCTGATTCTTCTCCTTGGTCTCCCATAGGTGTCCAATGGTTGGTGAGAGCATGGTTGAAAGCGGGCATGCTGAGAATAACTCGTCCAAATCCTTCCGTCACAGGTTCTCACCCTCCTGTCCTATCCTTGCTGCTCCTCCAATGATAATTCTGCTTGTTGAGGAGCAGAGTGATAGGAAGGGAATCTAGACTTGAAGGAGCTGGAGCAATCAATGTTGGACAGTCAGAACATGTGATTGTCTCTCTCACATACAAGAGAAATTTTTCTGTCATTAGTTGCTTCCAGCATTGAATTTTTGCAGGCCTTTTGATGGAAATTGAGGCCAGGTTTACCTGTCATCCCATGTATTTTAAACCGTAGGACTGTGCCTCCACACTCTTAGGTTCCACATGAGTGTACTTTGTAAAATGACTCCCCAGAAGTCCTTGTCTACACATGGTAGGACTCTGAAGAGTGCAGTTGAAGAGAGGGATCTGGGAATACAGGTACAGAATTCCCTATAAGTGGTGTCATGGATGGATAAGGTCGTAAAGAGTGCTTTTGGTATGTTGGCCTTTATAAATCAGAATATTGAATATAAAAATTGGGGTGTTGTGGTAAAGTTGTATAAGGCATTGGTGAGGCAGAATTTAGAGTAGTATGAATAGTTTTGGTCACCTAGTTACAGGAAGGATGTAAATAAGGTTGAAAAAGTGCAGAGAAAGTTCACAAGGATGTTGCTGGGAGTTGAGAAGCTGAGTTACAGAGAGAGATTGAATAGGTCAGGACTTTATTCCCTGCAACATAGAAGAATGAAGGGAGATTTGATAGAGATGAATGAGATTTTGATGGACATAGATAAAGTGAATGCAAGCAGGCTTTTTCCACTGAGGCTAGAGGAGAAAAAAACCAGAGGGCATGAGTTAAGGGTGAAAGGAGAAAAGTTTAAAGGGAATATTAGGGGGGATTCTTCACACACAGAATGGTGGGAGTGTGGAATGAGCTGCCAGATAAAGTGATAAATGCGAGGTCACTTTTGACATTTAAGAAAAACTTGGATGGGTTCATGGATGAGAGGGGTGTGGGGGGATATAGTCCAAGTGCAGGTCAGTGTGACTAGGCAAAAAATGGTTCAGCATAGGCAAGAAAGGCCAAAAGGCCTGTTTCTGAACTGTAATTTTCTATGGTTCTATAGGGTGATAAGGTTACAGCCATCTGAGCTTCTATGGCAACTGCGTGAGCTACCACGAAGCTGTTAGAGTTGCAAAAGAGGCTCCACCATGTCACAATGTCATGACCAATAAGAGTCAACTTGTCAATCAAACAGCACCCTTTTCTCATACAGAATAAATTGTTGCTCCCTTTGAAATTTGACATTGAGTCTGTCCTGATGAATGTAAAATGAAAAACTTCATCTGTATGTCTCTTTTTCAGCTTGTTTCAAGCAACATTTACTTATATGTTCTTCAATTTAAAATCTTGGAAGAACACATTGGCCAACATGTTATGCCACTTGCTGGGAGCAAGCAGAGAGCATAAAAATGAGTTGATTGGCATGAGTTACCATGGTAAGAAATCTCACTGGTAAGAAGGTTCTGATCAGAAAACCTTCCACACACTTGACGAAGGCATACTTTCTGAAAGCTTGTGAGATTACTATCAAATGAACGGGTTGGACTCTAACCTGGTGTTGTGAGACTTCTAACTGCGTTTACCTCAGTCCAACACCAGCATCTCTATATCATGAGTTACCAGGCCCATTGTCTACCCTCTTCTGTTAGTATTTTACCAGTGGTGGATTAGGTATTGGGCAATCCTCCACCTTTGGCTCAGTTAAGACCCCAAGTGGCCAATGAGTGGTCACTTAGAGACCTGATCCCGCAACCACTGATATTTTATCATATACCTGCACCACATGGCTTTTTCCTGTGGTGAAAGTGTTAATTACTAGGGTATGTAGGTTTAAGATACAAGGCGCAAGTTATAAAGAAAATGTACAAGGAAAGTTTTTTTTTACACAGGGTGGTGATTGACTGGAACTCGCTGCTGGGGGAGGTAGTGAAAGCAAATATGATTGTGAGTTTTAAGCAGCAAATTCATGAATAGAATGGGAATAGAGGGATATAGTCCCTGGAAGGATAGGAGGTTTTAGTTCACATGGGCAGCATGGTTAAGATATACAGATGCCGGCGTTGGATTGGGGTGGTAAGAACTCAGTAAGAATTTAGCAACACCAATTTATAATCCAACCGATTTATTTGATAGTAAAAAAGCGAGCTTTCAACACTCTGTGTCTTCCTCAGGCAAATGCAGTGTTCTGTGTCAGCATGGTTAATGCAGGCTTGGGGGTTCCTGTACTCTAATGCTCTTTGTTCAGGTTCTGGCACGGAAAGATGGAGAAATAAGATGCACATTTTTATACAGTATGAAGCATATAAATGAAAAATGGATGTGAAATGTGGGGAAGCTGTAATGTGAGATGTAAGATTTGGTGCGAGGGTAACGTGTTTGATGGTTTCAGCGTATCTGCAGGCCATGACCTTAACAATGTGTATCCTGATAATGGACTCCATGGGGTGAAGAACATGCAGTCATTTCTGACTCTTTCTAGGTAGCTCCTGCTGCCTCTGGTTGTTTACCATAATTTCCTGAAAGAGAGAAAGGAACATGTTGATGAGCATTGTTCAATGTATTTGGATGATTTGCCTTCAAGCTATGAAATGTGGGCTTGAGGCTTTTAACAGTGCGAAGTACTGAGTACATTAGGGTCTAAGAGTGAGCAAATGAATGTCAGGTATATGTTTTGATTTATAGAGATTGTTGGCAAATTAGTGATAGGAATGTGAGGAATTGAACAATGGCTCAGACTACTATTGCAATTGGTGGGATTGCATTTGAAATGCAATCACTGATCTTGACCACTTGTGTGAAGTCACTGAATTTCTTGTGACATTCTGTCCAATTCCATGGAGTTTGACTCCTAGCATTTACCAATACAGCTGTCTAGTCCCACTGAGAATGCACCTGGAAGGCCTCCTCTGGGTATAGGACATGTCTCCTCATTTCTACTGTCTCAACCAGAGTCTTCAGTATAGCAGTCGAACACTTGAGTAGGCTCTCTCCCAGGTTGTGCCATACTTCAATATTTCACAGATCAGGGTCACTCAGTGCAAGGCTGCCAGCACCTGCTTCAGCTGCAATCCAGTTGACATTTAAAAGGCGCAAGTTAGTTTTAAGTGGTATTAGCCGATGTTATTGGCTCCCAGTCTGACATGTCCAGCCAATCAACAGTACAGTTAGTGCTTGTTGTGCTCTGAAATTATTGAAAAGAACAGGCAGCACAAAATTGGCATGGGTTAATCTCTCATTGCAATCCCTGCACCTGTTGCCAGGGGCTACCGAATTTAACTCCAATGACTGTATAGAACATGATTTTAATCTTAAGATTAAGGTCAATGAATAAAATATTGGATCAGGGATATGGACTGCAAAATATACTCTTGAACCCTAAAGCTTGGAAAAACAAAATAGGCTTTCAGGAACTATAAAAAAGCATGCTCTGTGCAATAAATTTACATTATTTCAATGCTGAATCTTCAGTTAAAGGTATATATCTTTATAATATGATTAACTTTTATATAATTCTGGTTCATATCCTAGTTCTAATATTGTAACTATTGATCATATCCCTGGACTCTAACCATTCTTAATCTTGACCATATTCCCAAAGTCTAAGAATTTTGAAATTGTGTTCTGTGGTGTATTTTAATGATGTTAATCATTACAAACGTTCCCCACTTTGTTAGTAATGTAGCACATCAATGGCCACATCAAAATTGTAAGTCCCATAACTTCATATCTAGTAAAGCCACACTTAGAATACTTATCCAATCCTCATCTTAAAATAGAAAATGATTTCTTAAGAGTAGAGAAGAAAAATATTGACGAGGCAAATTTAGATCATTTAGTTGTTGGAGCTGAGATCATTCTGTTTAATAAAACACATGTGAACATGGATAATAGGTAAATTAACTTCAGTGAACTCAACAGTGAAGGTAAACTATTTATTAGAATAATAGTCATTAATAACATGTAAATACACAGGGGAAAATAACTTTTAGTCATAGAGAGGATGGAGAAAACAGGGAACATGATGGTTAGGATTAAATAGGGAAATTAGGCAGAACTATCACTGGGAAGAACTCATCAGAAAAGGCTATTGAAGCAGCTAGTATAAATAGGGAAAAAGATAACTTTCTTTGGAGAATGAGTGGCTGATAGATACAACTGAGAACTTTGGATTAAGACTGAATAAAAAGTTGGGTTACTGGTCCAAATAGTTCACTAATATTCCTCTGTTTTTTCTACTGATCTAATTGCAGCCATTGATTACTTTTAATTTAAGTTAGCAGCTTTTACTTTATCTATTCTAATCAAATAAATATTCACTTTTATCTTGCTAAATAGAGTAATCTTAGTTCTTCTTGAGTCTTCATAGTTGATTGATCTATTTCAATCTCATTCCAATGTTGCCATTTATTTGTACTTCTTTCAATATAGCCTACGACTGATTGTCCCCTGCTAAGAAATGTGGTCTGCTGGCAAGACCAAAAGTAGTCTGTGACCACTTTGTGGAACACCTCCTTTCAGTCAGCAAGCACAATCCTGAACTTTCAGTCACTTGTTATTTTAATTCTCTACCTTGCTCCCACGCACTCCAACCTTTCTGTCCATGGCCTGTAATGGTGTTCCAGTGCAGCTTAACACAAACTTGAGGTACAAAATCTCATTTTTCATCTCAGCACTCTAAGCTTTCTGGTCTCAATATGCTTTCAACAATTTCAGATCAGACTCTCTGTCTCCATTTACGTGCTTCTTTTGAGGGTTTTGCTAGCTTGTTTCTTTATTGATTCATGCTATATTCAAACAGCTGCTATAAAGCCAGTCATAGAGGTTTACAGCAAGGAAAAAGGCCCTTCATCCCAACTTGTCCATGTTGCCTTTTCCTTCAACCACTAAGCTAGTCCCAATTTCCCGCTTTGGCCCATATCCCCCTATATCAATCTTACCCATGTAACTGTCTAAATATTTTTTAAAAGACAAAATTGTCTTTACCTACTAGCTCTGGCATCTTGTTCCAGACACTCATCACCTTCTGTGTGAAAAGTTTGCCCCTCTGGACCATTTTGCATCTCTCCTCTCTGACCTCAAACCTATGCTCTCCAGTTTCAGACTCCCCTACCTTTGGGAAAAGATATTGACTATCTAGCTGATCAGTGCCCCTCATTATTTTATAGACATCTCTAAGATCACCCCAAAGCCTCCTATGCTCCAGAGAAAAAGATCCCAGTTTATCCAGCCTCTCCTTATAACTCAAACTATCAAATCCTGGTAGTATCCTAGTAATTCTTTTTCTGAAGTCTTTCTGGTTTAACAATATCCTTTCTATAATAGAGTGACCAGAATTGTACACAGTATTCCAAGTATGGCCTTACCAATGGCTTGTGCAACTTCAACAAGATGTCCAAACTCCTATATTCAATGTTCTGACCAATTAAACTATGCATGCCAAATGCCTTCTTCACCACTCTGGCTCCTTGACTCTACTTTCAAGGAGCTTTGAACCTGTAGCCCTGAATCTCTTTGTTCGACAACTCCTCCCAGTGTCTTACCATTAACTGAGTAAGTCCTGCCCTGTTCAATCTACCAAAATGCATCATCTCACATTTATCTAAGTTAAACTCCATCTGCCATTTGTCAGCCAATTGGCCCAATTGATCAAGATGTGGACACAACACCTTCACACAATATTTGTTTCTTTACTACATCTATTATCAGTCTCTTTAGTTTCTGCATCAAAAAATTGTGTTAATCTCCTTTTCTCTTTACCCTATCACTGACCTTGCCTTTAATTCTGCCTGCCCCCTTCCTCCTTCCAAAGTTTAAAAACTCTTACATTTCTATTTTTCTTCAGTTCTGATAAAAAAAAGTCAACAACTTGAAACATTAACTCTTGTTTTCTCTCCACAAATGCTGACAGATCATCTGAGTATTTCTAGCATTTATTGTTTTTATTTAAGTTTACACAGCAGTTTCCATAATGAATGGAGGTACAAGAAACTATAATGGGAAACGTTAACTCCAGGAATATGACAAGAATACAAAATGCAAATCAAAATGTTACATTTTATTTTGAAATTAAGCTACAATGCTTTTGAGCCTGTATTATTTTGTTAGTTAAATGATGATATACCATGTGCCTTTTTCAGTTCAATAACTATGCTTCTCCAGATTCCGTTCAGTAGTAGGACATATTGGCCTGCCTGTAAATTATTTTGAATTGGATATATAGGTCACTGAAGTAAAACACAAATACAATTTTGAGAAGCAGTTATTGGGAAACTCTAATCATCGCACTGAATTTTTAAAATGGAAATGGAACTTCTGTTAGTGCATAGTAGATTGCTATCTGTTGTGGAGCTATTATGTACTTTATGAGAAAAAGAATTTTAAAACAAACATATTTTCTATATTTCAAAGTGTGTATCAAGCAGAATAATATCATGATCTGGTTGCAAAAGGACTGCTAACAACATTCCAAACCAGTTAGCAGTTGTGAAGAGGATAAATGGAAACAATTAGTCTGAAAAAAAATGTCTTTTAGAAGAATGTACATGCATTCACACTAGTGATAGTTCACCACAGAGAGCAAAGCAGAATTGAGACTACAACCAAATCAGCCATGATCTTATTGAATGGCAGATCAGGCTCAAAGGGTTGAATAGCTTATCCTTGCTTCTAAGTCCTGGATATCAGATTGTCGTTGTTTTTTTAGTCCAAACTTAATCATAAGAAACTATTTGACGTTTTGATTTTAAGTGTTCACTTTGGATATATCTAACCATTGACAGAATCATGTGAATTTCGATAAAATTGTAATGGGACAAGAACAGCTGAAACAAATTCGGTATTTACGTGGGTAACTGATGCATCAAAAGGCTTTCAAGGAGACAGTCCTAGTATATTTTTTTGTTTACCACACTGTAGAGAGAAATGCTGCATCCCTATAACGTTATATGAAACAGGATCTTTAATTGCTTCCTCCATGGCAAGCAAACTGAGTGATGCTCGGGGACAGCCTAGTGCAGAAATGAGACTTTTTTCTTCCGGCTTGCCCAGCAGGAAGTATTAAATACCATGTCACCCTTGTATGTTTCAACAGGGATTGTTGCAACATTAAAATCTCTACTGTGCCAACTATTAGGAGTTTGCTACTGGAAATGATGTAACCAAATATTTGCATTGCAATATTAAAACCATCATGCATTGCGTGTTTTAACAAAGGAGTGGAAGTGATAGACGTTTTACAAAAATATTCATCCAGCATGTAGTAGAATTTTAGAAATTACAGTTACTGGGGAGTTGAAACATTTGACCAACTATCCAGCCAGACTCTGACCCTTCAAATCATAAGCAATCGCCCAAGCATTTGTGGACCTAGGACACTGAGGTTCTTCTTGAGGGTTTTGACTTTCTAGATGCAGAGCAGTCAAATAATAATTCATTGTGTAATCAGCTTAAACTAGAGCAATGATCGAGCACAGAACTTTAAGCTCAAAATGCACTTTCTCCTGGCTACCACTTTATCCTTTTAAAGATGGCAAATCTTTCAGTCCCCCTGCCAACTCTTTTGTGGATGGGAATAATTTTATCTACAGTTTTAATTGTAATTACAGAGAAAAGGGGGTGAATAAAACTTCACATTTCTGCTTTTTTAAAAAAGACAATTCCTCTTCTAATCGGCATGCTGTTAAAACCCTCCGCAGGAAGAAAGAGTTCTCAAAGTGTGAGCAATGTTTTTTTTCTTGGAAGAGGAAGAAGTACATTACCGAGCTTGATTATTTTGATAATAATTAAATAATTTTTCATTCTCCTCAGGGAAGGTCAGGGTGGAAAGTAGGTGCACTGAGTTGAGTGTGGCGCGGAGTGATCCGGAGGGGAGGGGGAGAGACGCGCGCTCAGTCCTAACGGCCGTCCCGGCTTTTGATGGACAGTCGAGAAGACTAATAGGGGTGAGGGGCGGTGCGCCGGTTGGCCAATGGAAGAGAGGAGGTGGCGGGCCGAGTGGGGCTGCGCATGGGCAGTGTGTGCGCCGGCCGTCGCTGGTGCTGTTTGGAGGGAGGGAGGCGCAGCAACGCCAGAGAGTCAGTCAGAGAGAGAGAGCTGCCGACACCAGCGGCGCTCACACACCAGAGGCGCTGACACTCACTCACCCACTGACTGACAGACAGCAGCCTTCGGTGAAAGAAGGAAAGTTCACCAACAGCAAGCAAGCAAAGTGCCTCGCCGCAATTCCAGAGGGGACATCGCAGCGCATCTGACCATGCCCACCATGATCGAGAAAGGGCCCGAGGTCTCCGGCAAGAGGAGAGGCAGGAACGGGGCGAAAAGTTTTGGGGCCGGGACATCATCATCATCATCATCATCATCAACGACAACAACAACGACGGCGGCGGCGGCTCCCCCGTCCGCCTCCGTGGTGGTGCCACCGCCGGCGGCTGCAACAACGGCGGCGACCAACGGTAACAACTCCTGGGAAGAAGCGAGCAGCGGCTCGGATGACGAGCACGGTAACTGACGATAGCCTAGAACTGACTTTTAAAAAAAATCTTCGAAAGATCATTAATTACCGCGAGTTACCGAGACCGGCTTGTGGATGTGTCTTAACGGGGATGTTATGTTAACTACTTGTTACAGGTGGAGGAATGCGAGTGGGTTCTCAATACCAGGCAGTGGTGTCTGACTACGATCCTGGTGAGTTTTGAATTGTTTGTGTGTGTGTGTGTTGCGTGTGTGTGGGGAGAGAGATAGCCTAAAACTGTCCTTCATTCCGACCCCCCCCACCGCTTCCCCCCCCCCCCCCCCCCCCCGGCCATCCACAATCCCGAATACTTTATCCCAAAGAGTTAAAGGGGTCAGTGAAGGGGAAGTGGTTGAGAGGAAGGGAAATGTCTTCATCGTGAGAAGAGTTAATAAAACAGACACGAAAAAGTGCAAGATATTAATTATAATAAAATGAGGGCAGATGAATAATCACTCCCCCCCCCCCCCCCCCCCCCCTCCGCACTTCGCCCTGCTGTTCGTCTTGAGAATAGCAGTATTAACAGCGTGTGCTGCTGCAGGCGTGCTTTGACTTAAATCATCATTTCCTACCCCACCCTGAATAAAATTGAAATATTGTACCCGATATTGTCCGCCCGTTCAAAAGTTCTGAATGGCCTCAAGATCTTCAGCTCCCTGGTCTGTACCATACTTGATGTTCTCCGCGATTCCTCAAACTCCTTCCTCGTTAAACGGATACTTTCACATTCGCTATGAATTGGCACGAAAAAAAATGTAACTCAACAAATTTTCGGACTTCTAAAGCCGCCTCGGTTCTCCTTTTTTTATTCACATTCTGTCGCTCTAGTTCAGATCGACAATGCGATTTTAAAAAACTAAAACTACATTTTGAAGTCTGCATTATTTGCCTCTGGGCGCATGTGCGAGACAGAGGAAATCAGGAGGACATCGAAAAAACCATACGAAAGGTACTCTTGAGTGCCTGTGTCGGAATATAATCAAAAGTTGGACAGTTATATATTGTCCTGTGCTTATTGCTTGTAAGGCTTTGGCATTCAAGTATTTGTCATTAAATGGACTGACTGTAGGAAAGCCACTTGCTAAAATCCGATGGAAACAAACTCTCAAGTTGACAAAACATTTTTAATGTAATTATCGTAACTAATTTGACTTCATTAAAATCAGCAGTTAGCTCATATTTAAAGGATCGATGTTAATTGTATCTCGGGAGTGTTTCAGACGTTGTGCTTGGACTTTAACTTGTTTAAAAAATTTTTAGAACAAAAATGTTTCAAGACCACATTTTGTATTTTTAATAACTGGTACAGTAGTAGTGAAATTTAGCCTTATCAATAAGTTAGCTTTGTTTAAAATCAGAAATTGATCACAATTGGGAATTCAACATTGATATATCCTTATTTTAATTTAAGTCTCAGGACACAGGTGCTCTTGTAATATAGAGGGCTTTATAGTAATAAAGTACAGTAAAGAAAATGTTAAACGACACAATCTCCAGTAAATTGATGTGATTCAGTTTAATAATCAACCCTATTATTCTAAGGAGCAGTGGAAGATTTGTTTTTAAAAATGGATTTTAAGGGAGGTGAGGGAGCTTGGAGAGGCTGTATGACTCGGTGGAATCAGAGGAGAAGTCTCACAACACTAGGTTAAATTCCAACTGTTTATTTGATAGTACAAGCCACTAACTTTCAGAGTGCTGCTCCTTTTTCATGTGATGAAAGAGCAATGCCCCAGAAGCTAGTATCTTCAATGTGGTGTTGTCAGACTTCTTACTGTTTACCCCAGTCCAACACCGGCATCTTCAGTCATGGAATCAGAGGAACAGTGAGGTTGAAGAACTTTGTAGTACTGGGGAGATGCAAACGCATGAAAGGATTTGTCAGTGAAATGGGTAGGTAATTTGGAAGCTGAGAGTTGATGTATGCCAATGAGGAAAGAGTGGTTGGGACTTGATGTGAAATAGGATGTAGGTAGTGGAGGTTTGAATGAGAGGAAGTGGAGGTTGTGTTGCTGGCTAAGCGAGCGTTGGAATACTCGAGGCTGGAAGAGTGAAATACATCAAATGGATTTGGAGATGTATTATGGAGGCCTTGATGATGGACTGGATATGGGTTGTGACTGAATAAACGCTGTAGTTCTAAGTAGTCTGCTAAAGCCTGAAGTAATGGCTGAGCTAGAGAAATGGAATTAGTGGTGTGGATATAGTTTATGCCTGAATCCTTGGAGAAACAGTCGATCTGTGGGAGATAGTAAGAAAGGCCATCCCATGTTTTGTCCTGAGCTACAGTTGGTCAAGAAGTTACTCCTTATTGGGTGAACTTGACTTTACAAAGGGCAATGCAGTTGCTAGTGAATATTTTCTTGCTAAGATGTAACCTCACATATGTTGAATCATTGTTTTCTTAAATATTGCCCAAGTGGTCACTTCTGAATTGTGAAGATAGATCATAGAACATTACAGCACAGTACAGTTTCTTCGGCCTTCTGTTGCGCCAACCAGTGGAACCAATTTAATGACCCTCTAACCTAAACTATTTCAATTTTATCCATATGTCTCTCCACTGACCATTTGAATGCCCTTAAAGTTGGCGAGTCCATAACTGCTGCAGGTAGAGCATTCCATGCTCTTACTACCTTCTGATAAAGAACCTACCTCTGACGTCCGTCCTATAACTACCACCTGTTAATGTAAAGCTTCGTCCCCTCGTATTAGCTGTCACCATCTGAGGAAAAAGGCTCTGACTGTCCACCCTATCTAACCCTCTGATCATCTTGTATGCCTCAATTATATCACTTCTTAACCTTCTTCTCTCCAACAAAAATAACCTCAAGTCCCTCATCCTCTCCTCATAAGACTTTCCCATTATAGTAGGCAACATCCCAATAAACCTCCTCTGCACTCTTTATGATGCCTCTACATCTTTCTTATAATGTGGTGACCTGAACTGTATGCAATACTCCAAGTGCGGCCACACCAGAGTTTTGTACAGTTGCAACATGACCTCACAGCTCTGAAACTCAATCGTTCTACCAATAAAAGCTAACACACCATATGCCTTCTTAACAACATTATCAATCTGGATGCCAACTTTCAAAGAGCTATGCATGTGTACACCAAGATCTCTCTGCTCGTTCACACTGAGTCCTTCCATTAGCCCTATATTCCGTACTCCTGTTACTCTTACCAAAGTGAATACCTCACACTTCTTTGTATTAAACTCCATTTGCCACTTCTCAGCCCAGCTCTGCAGCTTATCTATGTCCCACTGCAAACTGTAACATCCATCCTCACTGTGTACAATTCCTCCGACTTTGGTGTCATCAGCAAATTTACTAACCCATCCTTCTACATCCTCATCTGGGTCATTTATAAAAATGACAAACAGCAATAGTCCCAAAACACATCCCTGAGGTACACCACTTATAACTGAACTCCAGGTTGAATATTTCCCATCAACCACCACCCTCTGTCTTCTATCAGCTGGCCAATTCCTGATCCAAACTGTTAAATCACCCTCAATCCCATGCATCTGTATTTTCTGCAGTAGCCTACCATGAGGAACCTTATCAAACGCTTTACTAAAATCCATGTACACCATGTCAACTGTCTTACCCTTATCCACCTCTTTGGTTACCTTTTCAAAAAACTCTAAGGTTTGTGAGGCAAGACCTACCCTTCACAAAACAATATCAACTATCCCTAATCAATTTATTTTTCTCTCGATGATTATAAATCCTATCCCTTACAATTCTTTCCAAAACTTTGCCCGCAACAGAAGTAAGGCTTACTGGTCTATAATTCCCAGGATGGTCTCTATTCCCCCTCTTGAACAAGGGGACAATATTTGCTATCCTCCAGTCTTCCAGTGCTATACCTATAGCCAACAACAACACGAAGATCAAAGCCAAAGGCTCTGCAATCTCTTCCCTAGCCTCCCAGAGAATCCTAGGGCAAATCCCATCTGGCCCAGGGGACTTATCTACTTTCATACTCTGATGGGACTTTTCAGCAGCAGATCCAAGTTTGTTTTTGCCCAGTATCCAGTTGTGAACTTCTAGTCAGTCTAGTGCAGTCATCTACTCAACAGCAACAAACTTGCATTTATGGAGTATTGCTGATATAGAAAAATGCCACCAGGAGGTGCTTAACAGAAGTATTACACAAGAAGATATGGCAGGTAATTAAAGAGAGGTTTTTGAGGACAATCTTAAAACAGAAGACAGGATTGCAATTTTATAACATGGGGCCCAGATACCTGAAGGCATTGCCAACAGTGGTTGAGCAATTAAAATCAGCTGATGAATAGGAGGGATAACCCCATGGAGGGACTTGAAAACACTGGTTATATATCCATAACCCTAAAGGACTAGTATTGTGGATTGACCTTGGAACTGTTCTGGTCCGCATAACTTGTTACTGTTTGCATAAATTCTTTGAATCATTTGGATTGTGATCGTCATTTTGATGCATGTCAAATGTATGTTGCATTTATTTTTTAGGCTAAAGAAGGCTAATGAGGAACTCTCTAGTTTGTTACATTAATGTCATAGAGATTAAAGTCACTTGGCCAAAGAACCTGGGTTCAATTCCCTACCTTGGTTGACTGTTCGCACATTCCCCCCTGTCTCCGTGTGTTTCCTCCTTGTGCTCTAGTTTCCTCACAGCTCAAATATGCCTAGCTTAGGTAGATTAACCATGGTAAATGCATCGGGTGGGGGGTGGTGATGTTGATAAGGAGTGTTGCTGGTTCAGATGCTCTTTTGGCGAGTCAGTGCAGACTTGATGTCAAACGAGGGGTTCTAATATACGTTATTTTACATTGAAATGACTTTGTATGGACTTTGAGTTTACTTCGAATTTTCAGGATTAATTGTAATCAGTAACACAGTGCGGAATGCATTTGCCTTTTTTCAATATTAAATTGTGGTATCCACGCTACTTTCTCTCTAGCAGCATTCTGGTTTCTGAGGCTGAAATTGAAAAAAAACCCAGCATTTTGACCTTCACTGTTCATTTAAATAATAATTAAAAATAGTGGTCAGTGGGTTTGTACAGTGAAGTTTGGGATACATTGAACCATTAAAAATAAATATTGTTTCACGGATGCTTCAACGTATTGGTAAACAGAAACTTCCGTGTACCAATTTGTACCACATACAAGTATTTCTTTTGAGATGTAGTGTTATTGATTGAATGCCTGCTTAACTTTTGAAAAGAATATAATGAGTTCTAGTTTTAAAATATTTTTTATAAATGTTCAGTGAATCAGTTGTAAAAGGCGTGTACCTTAGGTCATAACTTCAAATAGTTCTGTGGTGGGGTGGGTGGAGAAGGGATTGGGAATCCATTAATTAGTTTATTTCTGAAAGAAAAAGATTGGCACTTGAACCGAAAAAAAAATAAGATGTGGCAGTGAACTAAATTGCTATTTTGTTTCCATTGTGCTAATATGTTGTCAAGATGACAATATATGTATTGCTATGAAGAAAGCTGGTTTTATTCCAAATCTATTAACTGCTTGCATTTAGTCATATATCAATAATGGTACGCAGCTGATAGGAAGCAGAGGTGAAAGACAGATTTATGGAATTAGAATGGCCTACAGAGAGGATTTTTTAAAATGAAGACAAGACTCTGATATGTCAGCTGTTTTATTGTTAGAGAAAATATTAGAAATAATATGCCCTTTGAGGAATCATTTTCTAAGTGGAACAAATAGTTTAAGGGATGTAGTTTAAGAGTCTATTTTTAAGTCTTTCTTTTAAAAGTGAACTGACAATGACTTCAGAGTGGTAATTGCCGAGTAATTTTAAATATCTTGGCAATGTTTCCATGAAGGATATATTGAGATTCGGAATAAAAACCCCAACTAATTGCATGTCTGTGTGGTGCTGTGTCTGGCCATGACTGTAGGTGCTGTATGTGTAACTATAGGAAAGAGACATTGGATGCAGCTCCAGGAGCTATGAATGCGAATGGTCGATTAAATACGTGAGGTGTACAGGCAGCGCATAATCTAGGTCATGGAATGTAATGGGAATGTGTACATGTGTCTGGTTGACTCTGGATTGCTAAAGCATTTCATGAAGTTGATGAGCTAATTTTTAGTTGAGGTTAAAACTATAAAGGAGGAGTTTGAGATGTATTACTTATAATTGTCATTTTGTATGATTTGTGGCAGATGTGAAATTAAGAGAAATAGATTTGGGTAGTCACTATCTTGATTGAAAGGAAAAGGAATAATTCTGTTATTTTTAAGCTAGTTGTTATCACTATCATTTCATATGAGAAACTTAGCATTCTGAAGTTCAGAATACTAAAGACTGGAGGCATCTGCGCAATTCGGTGTGCATTGCAATTTACCCAGTTATAATCCTCATTCTCATTACCGAGTCATAATGTCATGAGTTCAAACCCAGCTCCAGTAATACATGCAGTACTGAAGGAGTTCTACATTGTCTAGAGCAGTGTTTCAGATGAAATATTAAATTAAATCTCCACTCACCTATTATTTTGGACTTTACAAAACATCTCATAGCAGAATTAGAAAAAAAGTTATTGTCTAGGCTCACATTTATTCTTCGTACTATAAAAACTAGTTTAACTAGTCGTCAATCTGATTGCTGTTGTGGGATCTTAGTACAAATTGACGGCTCATTTTAGATATCCAACAGTGCCCACATTTCAAAATTAATTGTTGGCTTAACCTCTTTAAAAGACACTATATAAATAGAATGTGTTCTTTGTTTCTGTAGTTTTGATGCTTGTATTGGCTAGAAAGTGCAACTTCTTGAAAGGAAGTGGTCTATTCAAAACCAGTCAATCATTTAAAAATTAATATTCAAATTTTTAAAAGTTGGATAAAGTTTGAAAATAAGTCTTAAAATATTGAATCAGTTATGAAACTGATAGTAGCTTGTATAGTGCCTTTAATGTAATAAGTTGTCCCAAGTTGCTTCATAGGAGAGTTGTAAAGCAGAATTAGACACTGATCTGTAAAGGTGTTTTTTAAGGCAGATGTCCAAAAGGTTGGTCAACTGAGGAGAGGGGATTGAAAGCACGAGATATTTTTGTAATTGAAATAAAACATTGCGAGTCAGTAAAGATAGAGGTGGTGAGTGAATCAGACTTGCTGCAAAAAAGGACACGAACAACAAAGTTTTTAGATGACTTCAAGTTTAAGTATGGTAGAATGAGGGGCTAACCATGACTGTATTGGTCCTGACGAGTCTAGAGGTAATAAAGAATAAAGGTTTCAGGAGCAGATGAGTTGAGGTATTGGAGGTGGAAAAAGGCATTCTTAGTGATGACACAAATGTTGGAAGGTGATTCTGGGTCAGATGTAACCTCAAGGTGTGAACACTCTGGTTCAGCTTCTGTTACCAGAGAGGAGTGTGAACAGGGAGAAAAAAAGTCAAGTCACTGCCAAAGGGACTAAAGATAATTTCATTCATGTCTGTATGTAGTTGGAGGAAATGTCTGCTCACCCAGGCTGTTGAACAAGCTGTTTGGTAATCTAGTGATATGAAGGGGTTGAAAGGTGGTAGTGAAGTAGAACTCAGTATTGTAAATGTACATCTAAATACTTGATATTGCTTTTGGATTGTGGTAGCAAGTTGATGAGAACTAGAAAGCCAAGGATAAATCTTCAGGGAGCAGTACAGGAGCAGGATGCGAATCCAATGACCACAATTGGATAACAATACTTTTCACTGTACCCCAAAACATTTGACCATCATAAGTCAAACAAATAAATAAGAATTAATCTGGTGAATGCATTCCCACTCATTTGGGCAGTGGTAGAGAAGAGTAGGATGAAGTCAACTGCGACAAGGACTGCAGACAGGGTAAAGACTTACAATCGACTTTTGTCAGTGATATGTCAGTGATAGCTCTGCAACCTATCTATGCCTACCTATCTATGAGAGCAGTTTTGCGTTAAAATGAAAACTTCAGTTTGAACAATTGAAATGTGAAGTTCCAGGAAAGTTAGAACATTACAGCGCAGTACAGACTCTTTGGCCCTCGATGTTGCGCCGACCAGTGGATCCTCTAACCTAAACTATTCCAATATCATCCATATGCCTATCCACCGAGCATTTGAATGCCCCCAAAGTCGGCGAGTCCACAACTGCTGCAGGCAGGGCATTCCACGCCCTCACCACCCTCTGTGTGAAGAACCTGCCTCTGACATCCGTCCTATAATTACCACCTCTTAATTTAAAGTTATGTCCCCTCGTGTTGGTCATCACCATCCGAGGAAAAAGGCTCTCACTATCCACCCTATCCAGTCCCTTGATCATCTTAAACGCTTCAATTAGGTCCCCGCGTAACCTTCTTCTCTCAATGAAAATAACCTCAGGTACCTCAGCCTTTCCTCATAAGGCCTTCCCACCATACCAGGCAACATCCTGGTAAACCTCCTCTGCACCCTTTCCAATGCTTCCACATCTTTCTTATAATGCGGCGACCAGAACTGTACGCAATACTCCAAGTGCGGCCGCACCAGAGTTCTGTACAGTTGTAACATAACCTCACGGCTCCTAAATTCAATCCCTCTACCAATAATAGCTAACACACCGTACGCCTTCTTAACAATTTTATCAATCTGGGTGCCAACTTTCAAAGAGCTATGTACTTGTACCCCAAGATCCCTCTGCTCGACAACACTATTAAGGGTCCTTCCATTAGCCCTATATTTCATATGCCTGTTATTCCTACCAAAGTGAATCACCTCACACTTATCCTTATTGAATTCCATTTGCCACCTCACGGCCCAGCTCTGCAACCTATCTATGTCCCTCTGCAAACTGTAACATCCATCCTCGCTGTCTGCAACTCCCCCCATTTTGGTATCGTCAGCAAATTTACTAATCCAACCCTCTACACCCTCATCTAGGTCATTTATAAAAATGACAAACAGCAGTGGCCCTAAAACAGATCCTTGATGTACACCACTTGTAACTGCACTCCAGGTTGAATATTTCCCATCAACCACCACCCTCTGTCTTCTATCAGCTAGCCAATTCCTAATCCAAACTGCTAAGTCACCTTCAATCCCATGCATCTGCACTTTCTGCAGTAGCCTACCATGGGGAACCTTATCAAACGCTTTGCTAAAATCCATATACACTACATCAACTGCCTTACCCTTATCTACCTCTTTGGTCACCTCCTCAAAAAACTCAAGGTTTGTGAGGCACGACCTACCCTTCACAAAACCATGCTGACTATCCCTAATCAATTTATTTCTCTCTAGATGCTTATAAATCCTATCCCTTATAATTCTTTCCAAGACTTTGCCCACAACAGAAGTCAGGCTCACCGGTCTATAATTTCCAGGATGGTCCCTACTCCCTTTTTGAACAAAGGGACAACATTTGCCATCCTCCAGTCTTCCGGCACTATACCTGTAGCCAACGACGACATGAAGATCAAAGCCAAAGGCTCTGCAATCTCCTCTCTAGCCTCCCAGAGAATCCTAGGGTAAATCCCATCTGGCCCGGGGACTTATCAATTTTCATACCCTCAAGATTCGCTAACACCTCCTCCTTATGAACCTCAATCCTGCCCAGTCTACAACCTGGTATCGCAGTATTCTCCCCGACAACATTGTTTTTCTCCTGCGTGAATACTGACGAAAAATACTCATTCAGTGTCTCTCCTATCTCCTCAGGCTTCACGCACAACTTCCCACTGCTATCTCTGACTGGCCCTAATCTTGCCCTAACCAATCTTTTATTATTTATATAGCTGTAAAAAGCTTTAGGATTCTCCTTAATCCTATCCGCCAAAGTCTTCTTGTGTCCTCTTCTAGCTCTTCTCAACTCCCTCTTTAGCTCCTTCCTGGCTAATTTATAGCTCTCCATTGCCCTAACCGAGCCTTCACGTCTCATCATTATATAAGATGGGCATGGATTTTGAGAGATGACAAAATCTTTCAAGGACTTTGAAAAGGAACACAAGGTTGGAGATGAGGCAGTAGTTTGCAAGGATGATAGATATAAAGGTTGTTTGAAGACTGGTGGTCATCTTAGATTTAAGAAGACAAATTGAAGAGAGGACCGTTAACAGTATCAGCTAACATAATTAGGAATTTGTGGTCGGTACTTTATTGGGAATAGGGTTAAGGAAGCAGGAGATGGATCTTATGGGCAATGTGAGATATAACTGTGTATATTTTATTTTAAGATTTTGAGTTCTATTTGCCATGCAAGAAAAAGAAAACATAGGTTTCACTTTTGACTGCGATTCATTTTGGCTTGCTTAGGCACCAAATTCTGTCCTTTATATGCCATAGATAAACAGCAAGGCTGTCACAGAACAAAACGGCAAATAGTGAAATGTAAAATTGTAATTTTCTTGTGTTGCTGAAAACACTTCATTTAAATTTAGTGATAATGTGTAAATGCTCTTGGAGATGATTTAACTGTCATTGCTTCAGCTCTAGCAGCAATCAACATTGCAGCATAATTACATATATATATTCTGTATGCTTGTGCTGCAACTTTCTTCCAGTAAACCACATTGTAATGGTATTGTATCTAATATTCCACACTGCAAATTTAGTTTTTTGACATGAGGTCAACATTCAAATTGTTGCTGTGGTTTTTTTCTGAAAACGATTAATGGGCATGCTCTTTCTTCATTAACCAAAATGTTGTAAGACTCTTCAGATATGCTGCTATCAACAGATCCCTATGCAGGCCTTGTAATCCTGTCACTGTTCAACCTAACCTTTTCCTGAGTGCTTCTGGACATCTGATCCAAACTGTTTGTGGCCTTTCTTGGCCTTTTCAGTCCTGCCTTTAGAACTCTTGCTTTGCTCTCAGCCTCTCTTTAGGTTTGATCCGGTGACCCCCTACCCAACGACTTTATTCCTCCTTCCAAACACCCACTACTTGGCAAAGTTTTTCGTTGTTCTCAGACAGAGAAGCCTATCTACATTAGGCCTCATTCAAGATGAGATTGGAAGGATTATATAAAATAGCAAAAATGTTATACATTTAGTCTGTTTCCACAAATAAGACAGCTGAAATAGAGAGGAACCAAGAGTCTAATGAGTGAAGAAATATTAGTAAAGAAACTAGCTATTGAAATCAATCAGATTCCTGAACCTACCTACCTATGTTTAAGGGTTCTGAAAGAGGGTGGCTATAGTGAGATTAGATATACTAGTGATCTTCCAAATGCTTCCAAATAATCCAGTGGCTTAGGCAGCAAATGTAATATAGCTATTAAATAACAGAAGGAGAGAAAAAAAAACTAGAGGACAGCTGATTAATCTGGAAAATGCTGAACAAGTGATAACAGAATTTTTAGAAAATCATAATTTGATTAAGCAGAGATGAATGGGAAATTGTGATTGTCAAATGTACAAGAGTTTTTTTGAGGATGTATACAGCAGAGTGGATAAAAAGATACCTATGTACGTAAAATGTTTGCATCTTCAAAAGGCATTTGGTAAGATGCCATAAGATTGTTGCATAAGGTAAGGGCTCGTGAAGTTGAGGGTAGCTCATGGACAGTGGATTAATTAAAGCACAAAAAAAGGTAGGAATAAAATGATCGTTTTCAGGTTGACCAGTTATTTTGTAATGGGTGTGCTGCAAGGATCGTGCTTGGACCAAAGCCATTTACGATCTAGGTTAATAACTTCGACAGAGACCAAATGTAATGTATCCCGTTTACTGATGATACACTTGGTGGTAACTTGTTAAGAGGGCACAATGTACGGAAGGATACAGATAGCTTGAGTGGCAAGGTGACTGTTGTGGTTCAGATCAGAAATTCAAAAGTGCTTTTTGGAACTGGATCATAAGTTTTGCCTCTTGAATTTGGCTAGGAGAAGCAAGAGATGTTTTATTTCAAGTATGATTCAAAGATCCACTAGGGAGCTTTTATCAAGCAAAGTTTATTTAAGAATATAGTTAAATGTATAGTAAGAAAATTAGCAAGAACTTTTTATCAATTACAAACAAGAAACGGAATAACCACTAATGTATAAATCTTCACAAATATATCCAATGTGTTCCAATGAAACCAATCCCACAGACAAAGGACCCTTTTCACAGGTTTAACACAGCAGAGACTAATGCTTGTGTAATTCTGGACTTGGGTCTTTTGAATGAAAGCTGCAGTTCTTTGGATAGACTCTGAACAGTTTGACATCAGAACAGCTTCTCAAAAAACATCAGGGACTCTAGGTAAGCTACTAACAGTTGATACCCCCTTTCGGAAAAGCAAGACCTGCTTTTGGGTAACCAGCAGCATTTCCAAAACCAGGGCCATAGAAAGAGACTTCCTTTCAGCTTGATATCCTTCTAAAACTGTAACTACAGCCAAATAGACAATGAAATCTAAATTCACTGGAAAAGAAAAAAACTGTCCAAAAATGTAACCAACCTCTCAACAGTGCAAGACCATAAAACAACCCGTAGTTAAAATAAACAAACCCTGCTTAAGCAGCAATAAAAAAAACTCCCATAGACAACCTGGCAACAATGAGAAAAACAAACTACAAAAGTTCGCTGACAACTGCAGCGTGCATGATTTAAAAACACTACTTAAAGGTACACAAATGTTATGATGATGGATGGAATAGAACCTGTGAAATAGAGAAATAGAATATTTATTGAATGATGAAGAACTATTAAATGTTGGCATTTAGAGGGATTTGGGTGTCTTTTTACACAAAGTTGGTACGATAGCAAAGTACAGTAGATGCTAAAAATTGGAAATAAAAAACAGCAAATACTGAAAATGCTTAAGTCTGACAGCATCTCTGGAGAAGCAAAGGTTAATATTTTGGGTCTGTGACCTTTCATGAGAATTGAAAAAAGTTATCATACAATACAATAAGCAATTAGGAACGCAGATGGTATGTTGGCTTTTATTGGAACAGGTTGAAATACGAGAACAAAGAAGCCTTCTGAAATTATGTTGATGAGATTACACCTGAATATTGTGTCTGGCTTTCCTCTCCATCCTTGAGGAAGGATGTACAAGTCTTAGTAGGGTACAATGAAAATTCACTAGAACCAATAAGGGAGATTGAGGCCTGTGTTTTCTGAAGTTGAAAAGAATGGCAGTTAATCTAATTATAAAGTATGAGATTGAGAGGGTTTATGGATTATATTCTGAGAGCTTCATTTTCCTGGCTGGAAAATTCAGTATTAGAGGGCAGAGTGCTATGATAACAGGTTAGCCATTTAGAAAAAGGATTAGAAGGCATGGCACAGTGGTCAGCATTGCAGCTTCATAGCACCAGGGACCTGGATTCGATTTTTGGCTCGGATCACTGTCTGTGAGAAGTCAATTTGTTCTCCCCATGTCTGCAAGTGTTTCCTCTGTTGATGATAGTCATGATGTAGAGATTCCAGAGTTAGACTGGGGTAAACACAGTAAGAAATCTCACAACACCAGGTTAGAGTCCAACCACAAGCTTTCGGAAACGACGCACCTTCAAAGGGAGACCGTTTCCGAAAGCTTATGGGATTACTATCAAATAAACTGGTTGAACTCTAACCTGGTGTTTGAGGCTTCTTATTGTGTTTTCTCCCACGGTTCAAAAATTGTGCTGGTTAGGTGCATTGGCCATGCTAAATTTTCCTTCAGTGTACCCGAGCAAGTGCTAGACTGTGGCGACTTAGACAATTTTCACAACAACTTCATTGCACTGTTCATGTAAGCTTACTTGTGATACTAATAAATTAGCTTTTAAACTAGAAATGTTTTCACTCAAAGTTGTGAATTTTTGGAATATTTTACCCCACATGTGCAGGGAAGCTTAGTTGTTAAGCATACTTGTGACTGAGAACTAGATTTTTTGATCAGTATTGGCCAGGAAAGTGGAATTGTCAAAAACTGCTAGTCTTTTTGAATGGCAGAAGCAGAGCAGACTTAGACTGTGTGATCTACTTCTGTTTCTTATTCTTTTGACTCTGCTTCTGACCAGTGCTAATGAACAATGCTACAAGCAATCAACAACTGTTGCATTGAAAATAGGAAGTGCATTTTGAGTTGTCAAAAGGAGATTTTACTCATTATGAAGGCAAATTTAGTGTTAATCTTTAATTTTTGTAGAATTTATTTATGTGCATTGAAGACCCTGTAAATTACAGTAAAATTCAGTTTCCTTAACTAAATTATGACTTGTCACTGTAAGCTGTTTAATATCCTCCCTAAACTTTCTCCACCTCTCCTTTTAGGACCTACTTAAATCTACCTCATTTATTATATCTTCGAGTTACCTGATTTGATTTATTGCCACATGTATTAACATACAGTGAAAAATATTGTTTCTTGCCTGCTGTACAAAGCACACCATTCATAGAATAGGAAACGTGAGAATGCAGAATGTAATGTTAAGTCATATCTAGGGTAGAGAAAGATCAACTTGATGTATAGAAATATGGAAAAAAAAATTACAGCACAATACAGGCCATTTGGCCCACAAAGTTGTGCCGAACATCTCCCTACATTTTGAATACAAGGTAAGTCCATTCAAAAGAGATGACAGCAGGGAAGAAGCTGTTCTTGAGTCGGTTGGTAGATGACTTCAGACTTTTATATCTTTTTCCTGATGGAAGAAGGTGGAAGAGAGAATATTTTGGTAGGTGTGCAGTCTTTAATTATGCTGGTTGCTTTGCTAAGGCAGTGGCAAGTGTAGATGGAGTCAGTGGATGGGAGACTGGTATGCGTGATGGATTGGGCTACATTCACAACCTTCTGTAGTTTCTTGTGGTCTTGGGCAGAGGATGAGATATACCAAGCTGCAGTACAACCAGAATGAATGCTTTGTATGATGCACCTGTAAAAGTTGATGAGACTCATAACTGACACGTCAAATTTCCTTAGTCTTCTGAGAAAGTAGAGGCATTGGTCGGCTTTCTTAACTATAGTGTTGGCATGGGCGGACCAGGACAGGTGGTTGGTGATAGAAATCATAGAACCCCTACAGTGCAGAAAGAAGCCATTTGGCACACCATGTATGCACTAACCACAATCCCACCCAGGCTCTACCCCCATATCCCGACATATTTAACCCACTAATTCCTCTCTAACCTACGCATCCCAGGACACTAAGGGGCAATTTTTCAGCTTAGCCAGTCACCCTAACCAGCACATCTTTGGACTGTGGGAGGAAACCGGAGTACCCAGAGGAAACCCATACTAACGCCAGAAGAATGTGCAAACTCTACACGGTCAGTGACTCAAGCCGGGAATCAAACTTAGATCCCTGGAGTTGTGAAGCAGCAGTGCTAACCACTGTGCTACCTAAAAAACTTGAAGCTCTCAACCTTTCTACTCGTCCCTATTTGATGTGGACAGGGGCATGTTCTCTTTTACGCTTTCTGAAGTCAATGACAATTACGTTTGTTTTCACTTCTTTTGAGTAGTTATCTTTGATTACATCCCTTTTGTACATCTGTCACAAAATCAATGAATTTTGACTAAGGAAAATACCACACTACACAGTTTTTATAACCTAACTGAAACTTTAATTCCTTCGTTATTCTTTGACAACACAGATTCATTTTTTTAACATCTTTCTCCATGTATATTTGGAAGGATTGTTTCTAGCTAATCATCAAGCTAAAATGTTAACTCTGTTTCTATCTCTACATCTGCTTCTTAATCTGAATACTTGCAAAGTTTTCTATTCTTCTTTCATATTTCAAGCATTTTTTGTGTTTGGCTTTTCTATTAGGAAGGCTTGCATTGCACTTGGTAGGACATTTTATCTCCTGCCTCATTTCCTATTGTAAAAGAGCCATGACCATTTTCAATTCTTCCATCAGAATCAGCAGGATTAAGTTGCTTACTTCCTTAGTGATTTTTCTATCCAAATTTATAAATATAATTGTTTGGTGTTATCTTGACTGGTTAATATTGCTTTGCATCAATATATATTTATCTGCACTAGAAGATTTACCACTTTCAAGTGTTTTCCTAAGAGTGTGAAGTTTTTTTTTTAAACAGGCTGGTTGTAGTCTGTTTTGGAACAACCAGAATGTAGTCTGTTTTAGCTAATAGCTAAAATATCTTTACCTACCATCAGGGTAACAATTATGATGTGCTAAAGATGCATTTATTTATTTTTGAATGAGACAAAATGCTTGGAAGTGCTTCTGGGATATGGGTGGAAATCATGGCTTTGCTTTGTACAGGAGTGAGTTTTAATAACTAATGCCACTAGCTAAATCTAACAAGTCATATAGTTGCTCCATGTCAGGCAGAGATTTGGTCAGCTATTTATTGAAGCAAGTAGTAATCTACTAATAATCCCGGAACCAGGGCTACTTTGAGAATCTCTTCAATGGCAGTTTGAGAATTTATATTCAGTTTTAAAATACCTGGGATTAAAATGTTGGAACCTGTGTGACAAATACCTAGTTAATGTTCTGTGTTAACTTTTGAGAGATGATGTTTACTTTCGGAAAAATTAGCATTTAATTGTAGAAAATAGGATAAATGCAACTAAAGGAGCTTGGAGTCATTTTCACTTAACAGTTTGGGAAAATGTTGACTTAAGGGGTTAACATTTAAAAAAGTAAGACTTGAAAACACACGTAGTTTTGGTTAGCTGGAGATATGGTGAATGCACTGCTAGTAATGAAATGCAGTCTAGAGATGTTTTGTTTTGGGAGTTGGAACTGAATTCAAATCACAGGTATTTGTCTTAGCTTGTGACTTTATATTATTTCTATACGCACACTTTGTGTCACCCTGCCATTGCAATGTAGTATGAGGTCTTTATGTTAAAGACTCTTGCCTGATGGGAAGGAAATATAGTTGATGTATGATGATCATTACTTGCTGTCTCTGGTCAGATTTCTGTGCACTTTTACCTAGTGCTATCACATTTGGATTTACCCATTGCATATCTGATTATTCCACTTGCAGCCTATGAACCTATTCTGAATTTTTTTGAACTTTCTATGGTTTGTGATTTCTGAATTTAGCACTACTTTTGTTATCTATCATATATTTGGTTTGAATTGTCTTGGGTTAACTTTTCATGAATCATGACTATGAGCATTGTATATACAAGTGCCTTAAAATGGGGAAATATGTCTCTTGAGAGGAATTCCAAAAACATTATGAACCCAAGAAAAGTTTATTTCCAGGAACTCCAGCAGTCCAAACACACAGTCAAGTTTTGTCCATCAGCAAGTAATGCAAACTGACTCAGTTTTGCCAGTAAATAGAATTGATTACTTTGTAGCCATCAGTAAGGAGAATTTTACTTTTTGATAGTTTATAAACCATTTAACGAAAACAAGAAACTGAGTAAGAGTTAAGTCTCTGAGGGATTCTCGCATTGGTCCTGCAACAAAATGATAAATCATTTTCTTACTTTGTGTGCCCTGTGCAGAAGTTATGTGCCCAGTTCAGCTGCTCGGCAGGCCACATAACAAGCAAGTCAATTTATCATTTGAGGCCTGGAACAAATACTCTGAGGACGTAAGATGTTTAAAACTACCTTATTGATTTTATATAGATATTGAGAGCTTCCGTGTTAAGAATAACATGAATTGATGTATCAGCTTTTGATTGTAGTTACTTGCCTATTTGAAAGGCAAATTCCATGAGCTGAGACATGTTTGATCTGTGGATGCTATTTATAGTTATCAGGGATTGACACCTATTACTAGTTACGATGTTTAATGCTTAAATTCAATTGAAACTATATTTGGTCTTAATAGTATAGAAGAACCTCAAGTACTTCATTTTAGGAGCTCAGAATATTAAATTTACGTTTGTATCAATTCAGTCGTTATTCTTCTTTGGGATCAAGCTTTTAAAATAAATTTTCACTTTCTTGTACTTTTATCACAGCTATCATTTGAATTTTAGCGCAGATCTTTTTATTTTAGGTATTTTCTTGAGTATATTAAATGTAGCATTTTCTGAGGTAGTGGTTTGTGGAAGTAGCTTTGATTAACTTCTATCAGTACATGGGGCTTTTTCATGACTGGACCATTGAGTCCTAATTATTCATAATCATTTAGTCTGAAATTTGAATGACCTGTAGGCAATCCATTTGATTCTGTTGCTAAATTTAGTACACTTTCTTTTGAAACAATTCTGTAGTAACCTTATTTTATAAAAGCCTGGTTATTGCACCTGTTAAACTTCAATGTCTATCAGCAGCAAGTTACTGTTCAAAAATATCCAGATCTAAAGTAATTTTCTCTCAAAGCTGCTCCTTGAGCATTTGATTACTTTCCTTCTGTGGTAAAGAGACACTAAATATTCAGGAACATACATAGTTAGTGGCATGTAGAAAAATTATTTTATTTGATATACCAGAGTCTCATTAAATCTGATTACAGCTCACCTAGAAGCAGTTCTATATTGCACATTGTAGAAAGAATATATGTAGCTGTGAAATTATTTTTATCTAAAAGATCTGAATAAATGGGCGTTTTGATTGGATTTTTCCTAAGTACAACTGAAATAGCTGGTTATAAGAATTGTCTAATTTTTAAGTATGCACTTGTTAAAATTTTAAATTTCTTGTTCTCAAAATACTTTAATTTTTGGACTTGATTTGGTGTTTGGCATTATGAAGCTTGACCCACAGAATTTTATCTGTTAATCATTGGGCTATGTGATGTCTGAATTTTTCTTCAAACTTGAGTTCTGTACACTTCTGAGGGAACAATGTATGAATTCACATGACTTCACCTCATAGCAGACTCATGATTAAGTTAGCCTGTTGACAAGTATCAAAAATGACAGCAAGCCAGTTTTAAAAACAGATAGCAGAGTAGGGGTTAAGGGCCAGTTACTAAAATTTCAAAAGATGTGTAGTGATGTTTAGCAAGGATTGGGGCTGCTGTTCACAATTTATGTAAATGATTTGGACTCTGGAACCTGATGTACAATTTCAAAATTTATGGCCAGCACAAAAGTGGTTGGGGAGAGATGGGGGCAGTGCAGAACTGTTGATGTCAAGGATGACGTGAATATCTTGCAGTTTGCCTGTGATCGGCTTGGTGGTGCATTTTGGTGGGAAGCCCAAGAAATCCAAGTGCACCTTAGAAACTGAAAGTCTGAGAGCAACATAGAGGTAGGGACACAGATTGCATTGTTGCAAAAGAGCTTTACAAGAATCTTACTAGAACTGACGGCTCTCTGTCTAGAAACGAGAAAGCTGGGAAGCATGTTAGGGGTTGATGTATGAACGATCTTTGCGATTACATGAAATAATTTGATGGGATAGATAAAAAAAAAACTTGAGAGCAAAACTTGAGGTATTAAGTGTAAGATAAATCCAAAAGGGAATTCAGGGAAGATTCTTTACCTGGAAGAGTGATTAGAACATGGAACTTGCTACGGTAAGGAACAATAGCGATGAATAACATAGATGTGTATGAGGGGAAGCTAAGTAAACATGAAAAAGAAATGAATTAGCAATTAGTTACTTGGTAGTACAAAACTACTGTTGTTGAAAAGAAAACATGCTGACAAATGTTTTCATGTTGCGTTTATCAGGGCAAGCACAAGAATACCAAATCTAAATAGGAAGAACAATTTATCTTGCATAAGAAAAGAATGTTGATTGGTTGACTACTGGATTTTGGTAGCTGTGTTATCAGTGAGAACACGCCAAGAAACCATTAACTGCCAAACTTTTGTTCACATCCAGCAAATGACACTTGTTAAGACATTGCTATGGGGAATGATATTCCGTTGAAAAAGACACAATGAATGGACATGTTCTTTTTGTTTGCAAAAGATAAGGCCCTGTGTGTGAGTATATATACCTCCTAGTACGCAGAAGTGAGCCACAATGTAAACCTGATTAATGATTTCAAATTGATAAAAACCTGAACACAATTATGATCGTTTAATAAGTATTGTCCAATTGTGAAATCATATCTAATGTTGGACACTTCTGAGTTTTGCAAGTATAGGCTGGGTGAGAGTAGTCAGTACTCTGCCTGTTGCAAACAGTGAAGATACGTGCTGCCTGATTCAATCAATTGTCCCAACAGGTTGATTGTTCAACCTGACATCTCACCGGCACTGAAATTTATATGCCATAGCCCTCCAATTTAATAAAAACATAATTGCAGCTTAACAAACCCCCACATATACAAACATTTTTGTTCAGCATTAATCTAATTATAAATTATATCCTTGCTGGCACAGGAATATTAAATTAAACCCATTAACAACCATGTCTTATTTCTAATGTTTACCAATACAAATATAAAATCCTTGTAAGTAGCTTTGTTTTCCTAACAAGTGGAATAAACTGGCAGCATGAAATGGTTGAGCTCAAAAGTCTGTTTTGCACTGTATACTCGTATGTGAAATTATAAACGTCAATTAATTGCGATCCAAGTACACTTCCTGATCTGTGCAGTTTACCAACAGTTAAAATACCTTGCCAATCTGTGTGAGGGTTATGCAGCCCATCCAAGATTGAAAAACTGCTCACATAATATGCCTTTGAAGCTTCCAAAATGGGAGTCAACTTGTATGCTGAATGTAAAATTTTAACCTCCTGGTGTGGATAGCTGCTGTTTTGAAATGTGAGAAGAAACTTAAAACTGGTGACTTGTATTACATGAATTTGGTTTACTGAGTGAATTAATAGTACTAAGATACCTTTAACTGCAATCAAAGCATTTTAGAACTGTCAAATTCATCGTTGTGAGCTTCTTTCACAGAGTTATTTAGAGTTATTTGAGCAATTTTGATCATCCTCTGCAACATTAGACTATTTCATTCTAAAAAGTGATTACATTAGCCTGTGAGTATATGTAAAAGCATGATTTTGGTGCTGGAAAATGGGGTCGGCTTGTTCACCATGTTGCCTTGTATGCCATGATCTGTGGTACAGTGTATTGGTAGTTAATAAATTATCTTCTGCCTCATGGTTACTGTTTCTTTCCAAAGTATAACTTCATATTATTTCTGAAGTTGGCATTGGTTAAGATTTTTGAAATCTCTTGATTTGCAACAGATCTAAAGATTGTAAACCAGCTGATTTTGTCATTCTACTACAATAGAAAAATATATAATGGTATTGCACTTGCTTCATTCCATAATTAAAGTCTTAAAATATTGATGTACTAAAAATATCTCATTTTGGGAGTTCCTGATGTTCTTGTTACACTTAAAAAAAACACTTAATGAGCTGTGATGCTGAACCTGCTTCACTATCTGCCGACATCCTAATTACAAGCCACGTTAAATGAGTGAGGTGTTGAAAGAGGTAGATGCTTGCATGTTTGTAAACTGTCCCCCTCCAAAGTGACAGGAAATGCAGCACCTGATGAGGGCAGTGGTACTGTAGCTGACTATTTGTTTATGGCTTAGGGAAAATTACCTAAAGCACTTGCTACTTAGATTTAACAGAAGGCAAAAATTCCAGTGTTTTTCCCCCCTAAAATGAGCTACCATGCTTTCTGTTTGACGACTGTTTAAGTTTTTTTTAATTACTGAAATAAAGGTCAAGCTTTTGTATGTTTCAGCATGCAGAATTTAAGCCTTTGTTATAGATTCTCCCTTAGTTGATGTAAGATTTTAAACCAAGCATTTGATATCTAGTTTTTCAAATGCATACTTTATTACAAACTGACTATTGCACCTGTTATGCCTGCAAACAAAGCATGTATGTTTGACCAGAAAAGATTCAACAGCAGTACAGTACTGCTGCTTCCATTGAAGAAAACTGAGCGAGTTCAAATCTTATGCAGCAGAGAACAAGTGAGTTTTAAAAACTGAGTATAGCTGTTAAAAAGGACACTATGATTTGATTATCAATCCAGTTTTTGTGTGAGGATTAAAATGAAGACAGGTGTCAAAAATACTGAACTTTATTGTTTTTGGATGTTTTGCCAGCTTTCTGTTTTTCATTTTTAAAATGGTAAGCTATTTTAGATTGAAAAATATTTTGACTTGGCACAAAAAGCACATAAGCTCATGTGACAACTGATGCAAACTGGTCCTTTTAAATGTTGGATTAAATTTTTGAGGCTTCCCAATCTTGGAACTTTCTAAAAAGTGAAGCATAATCTTTGAAATACAGAATTGGTTTGCCTAAAACTGCTTATAGTTTTGGTTTTGTAGAAATTAACTGTATCTCATTGACTTTATATTCTATGCTTTCTAGTACGAAATCATTTGACTTTTCTAGTCTTTTTTATGGCCTGTTTGACTTACAGTGCCACTCTTCACACTTAATCTGTCTGCTGCTACTTTATTTCAAATTTCCATTATTTGTGGAACAATTCCTTCTCACTTTGAAAACATATAGTTCAGGGTAGAAAAAAGTGAAGCAAGTTCTGTCCAGCCTGCAGATATGTATCCTCTATCAACATTTTATGATTTTTGTTACAGATTTCAATGCTCCCCTTTTGGTCTTTAATTCTGGGCGTCTCTTTTCAATGTCACTTAACTACACCTCTACGTTCCAATGAGTTATTATTTACTCTTGCATTTGCTCTGTGCAGTGAACATATGTGAACACATTCCTCTTAATTCCAATTCATGCATCACATTTTTATTTGGCACCTTTGCCAATTTAAAAAGAAATCAGTTTAAATCACATCTGTCTTCTGTCTATCCCTTCTGTTATTATTTTCTAAAACCTTAAAGATTGATCAGGCATATTCCTTATAGAATTCTACCTTACCCTGATTTGCTTACGCTTCTTCAAGTGTTTAGTCATTATGTACCATATTATGGACTTCAATAATTTACCAAAAACAATGGAATTATGACAAACATGTCATGATTTTGATATTTCCACTGATGTCCAGACTGGCCTTCATCCTTTATTACCCCTCTACTTTGTAGCCTACCTTGATTCACAAATTCTCATCTTTGTTTTTAAATTCTCTGTAAAGCCTCATCATCCTTTATTGCGAAAACCTCCTAAGATTTCTGTATTTCTCAACTGCTGGCCCCTTCCATATTCCCCTTCCTTCAGCTGGCTAGTTTCTTAAGCTCTGGAATTCCTTTCTTATTTCTTTATCTCTTCTGCACAGCAATTTTAATTTTAATCCTCTGCAAAGCTCCTTGGGGCATTAAAGATGATATGATGCAAGTCGTTGTGTATTCCTGCCTCCCCTTCAGATTTTGGCCCCATTAATTTTCACCAACAAAATTTGCGGAATACCTGTCTTCTATTTTGAAAAGCATTTTAGTTTTGGTAAAATTCGATCATCCAGCAAAATACTTTTCGTATCTTTTAATCAATCTACTGGTTTGTATCCTTTATACTTGTTGAAATAATTTTGTTGCCAGTCCCCAACCATAGTTTCTAGTTTTCCATGCATTTAATCTCAGCACGTTCCTTTTCATCTTACTTCTTCCAGTTAAGAACATTTTGCCCTTGTCATTACAAAAATGAAAAATAGCTTAATCTTATAGCTGTTGCTTTCAAAATACTTAAGTCATACATTTACTCTGCTTTGCTGCTCAGGATTTGGTCAAATTGCTACTCCATCAGGGAATAACTATGTATTGACTGAGAAAGTAGCCCTGCATGCTCTACAAAAAAAAACTATTCTTATTTTTTTATTCCAGCACACTTTGGATAGTTCAAATCCTTACTTTCTTGAGAAATGTGTTCTAAATTATCTAGTCTCATTAACCATGGGGAGGAAATAGTTTTTCCTTCTGAGCGTGAAGCAGGTGAAGAGTGTTGCTTTATGCAAGAGTTTTACAATTTCAAATCACTTCTTTGTTTTCCATTAGTCTAGAACACCTTCCCGCTATTAGGATTGATCCCTTTCAGTTCTACAGAATGACCATTAGAATTTCAACCTTGGGGTATAAATGCATTTTTAACTTAATGAAATTGCCAAGTAATGACATATAGATTAAGAAAAGTTACCATGTACTGCAGCTTTTCAAACAAATTTTGAGTTCCTCTTTCAGTATATCAGATGTCCCAAGTTTGAAATCATTTTTAATATTTTTTGCATCCATGTGGTTATGCATTATTTTGAGGACTGGGGCATGTTTAAATTTTAATATCTTGGTATACTAGTAGATTTAACTAAACGTATCTAGCTAAATTTTCCTGCGCTATTTTATTAAATGTTGATACTGAGAATGGTGACTGAATTCCAATGTTAAACTTATCCATGCAACCAGCCATGGTGATTAATTCAGTCTGATGACAGATCATTGACCCGAAACATTAACTCTGTTTCACTGTAAACAGATGCTATCAAACCTGCTGAGCATTTCCAACATTTTCTGTCTACATCACAGTGATTTATTTTATTTGGAGCACATATTTATTATGTTTGAAGTATTTGTAAATAAGTTTGCTCTGTGAGAAGATTTTATATTTCACTTGTGCCACTGTTCCCAAGCACAGAAATGAAGTTGAAAACTGGCTTTCCAGTCTTGGAGAGTCCTAATGTAAAACTGTGTTTTGCAAACCCATCTTGGATCATGTATGGTATCTGAATTAACTGTGCCTACTTGTTAGCGATTCTGGTGAAATGATTCAACAGCAAATAATCTCTCCTTCAATGTCAGTAAAACGGAGGAGATTGTCATTGACTTCAGGAAGTGTAGTGGAGGTCATGCCCCTGTCCATATTAACAGGGATGAAATGGAAATAGTTGAGGGCTTCATGTTTCTAGGTATTCAAATAACCAACAACATATCCTGATCCCTCCACATTGTCACTATAGTTAAGAAAGCCCACCAAGGTCTTTACTTTCTCAGGAAGTGAAGGAAATTTGACATGTCCACTATGATTCTTTCCATGTTTTACAGATCTGTCACAGAAAGCATCCTTTCTGGATGTATTACAGCTTGGTATGGCTCTTGCTCCAACTAAGACCACAAGAAACTAACAAGGGTTGTAAAGGTAACCCAATCCATCATGCAAACCAAGGGTTGCAATTGTATAAAACGTTGGTTAGATCTCATTTGGAATCCTGCATCCAGTTCTGGTCACCTTACTACTGGAAGGATGTGGACACTCTGGAGAGAGTGCAGAGGAGGTTTACCAGGATGCTGCCTGGTGTGGAAGGTCTGAGTTACGAGGAGCAGTTAGGCAAATTTCTTTCCTTAGAAAGATGTAGACTTAGAGGAGATCCAATAGAAGTGTACATGATTATGAGGGGTATAGATAGAGCAAACAGGGTTAAGCTTTTTCCTAGGATGAACTCAAATAGCACGAAGGGTCACGGGCTTAGGGTGAGGGGGGTAAGGCATAATTTGGATGCTGGAGGAAGTTTTTTCACACAGGATGGTGGGGGTATGGAATGCGCTGCCAAGTAAAGTGGTGGAGGCAGGCACTCTGGAGTTATTTATGAGGTACTTAGATGGGCACATGAACAGAATGGGAATGGAGGGATATAGAAAACTGATTTAAAATAGGCACCATGAGCCTTGGGAGTTCCCTGGGAAGTGTGTAAATTGTTGATGATATTGATGTATTTGTTTTATCCTATAGGTCCTTTGGTCCGCCTTGTTGTCTAACAAGGGGCGTACGTGCGATGGGTCGTGAGAGGGCTGCTCTTGGATTTTTTCGAGAGTATCCTAGTGCTTCACGTCGTTAGTGTACGCTTGACCTAGACCATTTGATGGGCAACATGACAGCTCAGTGACTATCGCTGTGCTGTGCAGATACATGGATTTGGGCCTGCATCTGTGGGAGGTGCGCATTCTCCTCGTGCTTGCGTGGGTTTTCTTCGGGTGCTCTGGTTTCCTCCCACATCCCAAAGATGTGCTCTTAGGCTGATTGGCAGAACAAATTCTTCCTAAATTGTCTCAAATTTGGTTTCAATGCATAGATCTATAAACATAGACAGGGATCACGGGGAGAAGTGGGAACACCAAGGTGGCGGCGTGAGCTCGTTGGGCCAAAGGGCCTGTTTCCCCTGCTGTTTTGTTCTTTGTTCTTTGATTCTGTCCACGCTTCCCACTGTCTTGGAAAAACAGCCAGCATAATCCTAAGACACGCATCTCAGGCATGCACATTTCCATCAAGATATAAAAGTCTGAGATCATGTATCAACATTCAAGAATAGGTTCTTCCCTGCTGCCATCAGACTTTTGAATGGCCCTACCCGTATTAAGTTGATCTTTCCCTGTACCCTAGCTATGATTGTAACACTACCTTCTGCACCCTGTCCTATCCTATGTATTCTATGAATGGCATGCTTTGTATAGCATTCAAGAAACAATACATTTCACCTTATCAATACAAGTAACAAAAATAAATGAAATCAGATTTACTTTGTATTTAAAGTTGACAGATTCAGCAATGCTTAAATTTTGGAATTAAATTTTATTCTTTATTTAAGTAATGTGTTATTTTGACATAGTGCCATGTCCAAGCTGTAGTATGGATCAGGGCAGACTTTGGCAAGAATTTATATCAAGTAGAAAATGAGATTTGAGTTTGTGTTTGATTTCTGAATAGAGTGAGAAATGGATTTTATTAGGAATAGGATTGATTCCCCCCCCTTCTACCAGTATCAGATTTCACCTGGGTGTTTGGCTGCAATACATATGACAAAAGTCCTGTTATCTTTAGTCTTTTTCATGACATCATGCTGTCTATTCTCTGCCCTACTTTACAGCCATGAAATTAAGGTTGAGATATCAGTGGGTTGGATTCTCACTTAGGCTGATTTTTATTAATGTTCACATGTTTGACACACAACGTATCATAAAATCATTGCACCTTATTTGCTTTTCATATTTCTAGCCAGTGACCCCTTAAATTTTCACCAGAATTGTCTGTGCGTTAATTCCAACCTCAAGCATCAACAGTAATGTTCCTTGGCATAATAGATTAGGTAGCTGAAGATTTTACACCCCTTCTAGACATACTGGCAAAATGGTCTTGTAACTGACCTGTATTGAACTTTATTGACTCATTATCTAAGCATTAAAAGAGGTATAATCCTTGTTAATGTAATAATAAACAGGTATAGGAAGGTTTATGCCTGCATAATTATGAAAATCTAGATTCAGGCTATAGAAATTACATCACGTTATAAATGGGGCTGTTTCTATATCATTGAGAAATTGATTACAGAACTACTTCCTAAAGCGACAATGTAATATAAATGCAACATTCGACTTCAATGCAAAAACAGCTTGCATTGAGTTAGCTCCTTTAACATAAATGAAATGTTCCAAGATGCTTCTCTGTATGACACTGAGCCACAAATGGAGATATGGGAGTCAGTTGAGCAAAATGTAGATTTTGAAAAATGTCTTAAAGGAGAAAGAGACAGGAATGTTTCGGGAAGGAATATCAGAGGTTGGGGCCTAAGCATCTAGAAGTATGACCTTCACTGGTGGAGCACTTATGATTGGAAATGCACAAGAGACCAAAATTGGAGGTATGCAGATACCTGAGGGTGGAGGAGGTTACAAAGATAGGGAGCAGTAAGAGCATAGTGAAATATGAAAGCATTACATTCTAGATGCTGGTTGACCAGGAGCAAGTGTAGGTCAGCAAATACCTGGATGCGAAGAGAATGGGACTTGCTGCTGGTTAAGTCATGGGCAGTAGTGTTTTCAATGATCTGGAGTTTTATAGAAAGAGACTAAATAGAGAGCACCACATTGGAATAGTTGAGTCCAGAGTAAATGCAGGGCTAATGGACAGTTTCAGGAACAGGTAAGCTGAGACAGGTATGAAGTTACATTATGGATAGTCTTGGAGAAAACATAAATACGAGGTTTGAAGTTAAACCTGGGATTAAATGTGACACCAGTGTTGTGAAAAGAATGCCTGAAAGGTTGATGAGATCTGGTTAGGGACCAATAATGTATTTAAAGTAGACAAACTTTGAAATTTAATTGAAATAAAGCCACAAAATTCCACAAAAATAAACTTCTCTATGCAACGTCAGGAAGGTAAAACAATTTTCAATATCTGTCTTGTATTCTAGCATTCAATGTAATTGAGGTGTATGTGAATTAACTAGCTGGTTGAACACGCCACATTACAGAATAAATGTCAAATGCGACCAAAATGGATTCCATGGATTTCTCAACCACCCACCCAGACATCTGTTACATTGTGAGCCAACTAATCTCACGGAAATCTTGTCTTTCTTGCAAAGATTTCCATTATTCACCTTTTGATCTTACCTTGCAGTTCTTTCCAAAGTCACTCTAACTCTGATGACTTCAAAGCGGCCAAGCTTGCAGGATTTCAGTTTTGTTTTCCGAGATTACATTCCCTTGGCTTTCCAAGTGCACTTGAGCATCAGTTTATAAGAGCAATTTCAAATCTTTGGCAATGGCAAGCAAAATGCCACTGCTGCAACGGGATACGTTTTCACCAACTGCTTGCATCACAAAATCACCAATGTTAGGTTGCCTTCTTTAAACTTCAAGGTTTCACTTGAGCCATCTTTGACTATTAGGGCCTCTCCGAAGCCCACCATTTACAAGTCTATCCCCTGTACCTCATTTAAGTGGAGACTTTCTACTTTTAACTTGGCCAGTATCTGTTGCTGGTGCCTGTCTCTGGGATACTTATTGGGACTTTGTGTCCATCTTCCCCTTCTTGATCCTCCTCTTCAGGGGCATTTACTTGCCTATGGCGTGCTGCATCTGGTCACTTGACCTGGGTTTTTGTGGTGTTCCCTTTTCTCAATACACAAACACACAGAACCTGTCTTCATCTTGAAGAGCACAAAATATCTGAACACTGCATACACAGCCAGTTCCTGGCTGATGTATGTGTGGGAGGCCTGTTGTTCATCGGGATTTGAACTTCCGGACTTCCAAGGTGAGTCTGGGTTTCTTAACATGCAGAGTGGAGTTGGAATTGGGGAAGAATTTGGAATGGGAATCAAAGCCATTTGCTTCAGTTTTCCACTATTTTTAATTGGTGGAAATTCTGTTCATCCAGTTCTGGATTTTGGATAAACAGTCTGATAATTTAGCAACAAAGGAGGAGTGGAGTGAGGTAGAGCTGAATACTGTCAGCATACATGTGAAAAACAACACTGCCTTTTTGGATAATGTCACCAAAAGGCATTACATAGATGAAGAATAGGAGGGACTGAACATTGTTTTTTGGTGGAAGTTTTAACGTGGGAACAGAAAGAGAAAGTGATTCTTTGGCACATTAGATAAGAATGGAACCACATTGGAGCTGAAATTATCCCACAGATGAACGTGTTTTTTTAAAGTTTTAAGTTTTGAACTGACGATTAAAAATACTCTTTCAATGCATTCATCGCTTTGGGCTTCACATCTTCTGAGCTAAGTAACTTCCTCTGCCTTTTCAACCCTCTAAGAACTCCCAACTCTGGCATTTTGTGCACTTTCTGCTCTCTTCGCCATTGGTGACTGTTTTCGTTGTCTCCTCCAAATTTTGGAACTCTTTTTATATATTTTTGCATCCTTTACTCTGCCTTTAAAACTGTCCTGTAGGCTATGTTTCTGAAGTCCCACCTAATATGGGTGCAAGGCTTTTTCCTAAGTTTAGTTAGGGCATTATGATTGGCACACACTTGGACGGCCGTAAGGCCTGTTCCTGCGTACTTTACTTTGATCTTTTTGTTCTAATATCTCATTCGTCACATTTTCTACAAGGTACTACCTGAATGCAAGTTGTTGATTCAAACTGTAAAATTACTTCTGTGGTTTGATATATTAACATAGTTCTTGCTTATCTCTATATTCAGGAGAATGGAAGCATAGATTCCTAGTCCAGAAACACAGGCAAACACTCTGAACGTGATTTTAAATCCCGGCATGGGAGCTGGAGTATTTCAAATTTAATTAATTAATAAATCTGGAATATAATCTCATCATGAAACTACCCAATTGTAATAATAACCCATGTGGTTTACTAATGACCTTCAGCTGATGACTACCCACTGTCTTCTCCCTCTATTGATTTTTAATGCATGATAGTACCTAGAAGGTACAGAAATGCTTCCAGTACCTTGGAAGTTATTTTTGACACAATACTAATATTGACAAAGGAATTCTGCATCACCTGAAACCTGCTGGTGCAGCATTTCGTCACCTGAGGAATGAACATTTGAAGATTGCAACATCAAACCTGAAACCAAGGTCATGGTCCCTTGTACAGAGCTGAAACATGGATACATGTAGCAGGCATTTTAAAGCACTGGAGTCACTTTTTATTGACACTACCCGCAGAAGCTCTAGCATATTAAGTGAGAGGACAGCCACACCACCGTCAGTGTCCTCTCACAAGCAGCATCATGGAGCTTTGATCATTTCCTTCAGTTTTGTTGGTTTTGTCAGATATCAGGCTCCGAAAGCAGACCTTCTCCCAGCTCCGTTAGGACAGACACACTAGTGGAAGACTAAAGAAGCGCACTCAGGATGTGCTGAAAGCCAACGAGAAGAAATGGAACATTGATATCAATTTCTGGGAGACGATCTCCTTGGACGGAACCAGATGGCAGAAAAGGTTTCTGTGAAGAATCCCAGCATTTTGAAACCCAACAATGATGAAATGAAGCAGAAAAGCAAAAGTGTTGAAAATGGCATGTCACAACCCAAACTGATTGCACACAACCAAACTCCTCATAAGACAGCAAATGCTGTGTGTAACATGAAGTCTGCAGGTCCCGAATTGTCCTCATTGGCCATTTTTCAATTTGTGAAAGACAATTATCCTCACTGGTGAGGAGCAGCCTCGCTTAGTTCTAAGTAGTATAGAGATTGAGTATTGCTTGGAAAAAAACTATCAAAAATTTTCATCTTGCACTTTTCAGGATAGCTAACAAGAAATTACCGACAGTGTTGGGGAAGCATTCATTTATGCTGCATGATGAGTGCTCATAGATTGGCAGGTGAACTCTGGCAGAGGTATTGCAAAGCAGCATCGAACCTTTAATTGCCCAGCTTTGTTGAAATAAAAAGCAGGCAGGTTGACTCTGGTCAAGTCATGATCAGGGAATTACTGTATTCACTAAACTTTTGTTCAGTTGAAAATAGCTTAGCATGAAGGTAGGTTCTTTCTGCATGCTGAAGATGGAACCCTGTGTGCATATATATTGATTCTGGTATGCCTGAGTGAGCACGCTGAGAGCCTTAACTATCTGAAATTGGTTTTCAATGTAATTCTGAGCACACAGGATTATTTAATAGGTGTTATCCAATCATAAAATCATGCCTAAAATGGGGTGCTATTTTGAGTTTTGCAAGCTGGTTGGGCATTTGTTGATTGCAAACAGCTGACTGAATATGCTGTGTAATACAATTCACCAATCATTGGGATACATAATCTATTTACATTGAATTACACCAACACTGAAATTCCTATACCACATTGCTTATTTGTGTGTAGAACCGGCTTTTGGTTTGACAGCAGCATCCTGTTAGCAACACATGCTGCCACTGCAAATAACAGCGTGCAAAGGCTAGTTTTCTGTTCTTTGAATTTTTGAGACACTTCACTCTTTCTTAGGTAGACAGGGCGCTTTTCAAGACTGAAAGTGATAGCCTTAAGCCAATTCATAACTCTGGAAAGTGCCCAGTCTACCTCAGATTACTCTGGATGAATAGAGTCTCTCAAAATTTTGAGCAACAGGTGAAGCTAGCTGTTTGACGCTATTACTATGAAGTAGCAACATGAGTGGTATTCTCCACCAGCTGAGTGCTGTTATCAAGCCAGAAATTTGTCCTATGTATCTCACAAATAAGCAATGTCTCATATGAATTTTGTGCTGTTAAGCCAAGCATATAGAGTATGTCCCATTGATTGGTGGGCATCATATCAAAGAGCATGTCCTTTTGGCTGTTTGCAATGGGCAAAGTACTTACTATATGAAACTGGCCTGTGTTTGCAAAACTCAAAACATTATCCAAAGTAGATGTGATTTTAGATTTGGATCTCACCCATGAACTAATCCTGATTGTGCTAAAAATTCCACCAAAAAGAATTAAAGATTAATAGCTAGGTTCGTTTACATGTGTGAGAAGCCACGTATATTCCCACACCTGGTCCCATCTTTTGCAGACAGAAGGAACATGTCTACATATTGCACTTTTTTCAACTAAACAAAAGCTTGGGGTTCAGTCATTCCCCAGGGCAATAACTTGCCCTGACAGAGTTGGCCTGTCCATTTTTAATTTGTACAATACTGGGCAGCCAACTGTACCATGCTACATTCTCTATGGTAAAGGCTCCGCCAGAGTTCTCTTGCCAATCAATGGATGGATTTTTCTAATGCAGTATAAGTTATTGTTCCTCTGTTACTGTTGGTAATTTCTTGTGAACTGTCCTAATTAGTCCAAGATGAAAAGCTTCAACAGTATGTCTTTTTTTCAGCAATGTTCTAATAATAATAGTCAGACCACCTGCATGTTGAATACCTTAGCATAGAGGGCTATCAGATTCTGACTGCCATTCATGTAGAAGAATTGAATATCCATCTCAAATAATGGTTCATAGCTACATTACTGATTGAGCTGACTAAATAAAGCATCTACCAACTTGGGCCTTTATAGATGATAGTGCCAACATGAGGGAAAGCATTTACTTGACCTTGCTTGCATTGCTCTGTCTTTCTTAGAAGTTCCCGGCATGTTAATTGTGTTGTTCAGGTTAGGAAAATACAGGGTCAATGACATTGATTAAGAACATGATCAATTACAAGGAGAGCTTTCGGGGACATTGGTTGTTGATTAAAGAGGAGACAGACAAATGTTACATTCTGTAACTAAATCTATTGCTAAATAAAAGATTTGTCTGCTTTTTCCATTACTATCTGGCTTCAGAATGAAGTAACATTAAGCAGCACCTCAGTAACTATATCAGTGGATATTTTGGGTTCCACCAGGACTGCTGTGCTCCAAACCTCCATTAAAACCTTAGCCCAAGCATGCTATTAACATCAAAGCAGCATTTGACTTAAATATGGGATTAAAGAGCCCGAGCAAAATTGGTGGAAATCTAGATGAAAACTCTCCAACGATTGGAGTCATACCCAGCACAACAATTTGTGGTTTATGGTCAAAGGATCATCAATATCCTTGGGTTGACCAGAAGTTTAACTAAACTATCCATACATACTGTGGCTAAGAGTAGGATAGAATCTAAAAATATTGTAGCAAATAACTTGCCTCCTGATTCCCCAAAGCCTGTTCACTATCTACAAGACATGAAGTCCAGGAATATGGTGGAATACTCCTTACTTGCCTGAATGAATGCAGCTCCACTTAAAAAAAAAAGAAACTTAACCAGCCCCTGTCTGCCATCTTAAGCATTCTTTCCCTACATCATCACTGGTGCATCGTGACAGCAGTGTGCGGGATCTACAAGATACACTGTAGCAACTTGCCATATCTCCTTTTAATAGCAGATTTTAAACCTGCAGGAAAGCAAGTGGCAGACATTGCCACTTTACAAGGTCCTCTCCAAGCCCCAAATTTGAACAGTATTGCTGTGTATACGCTGTTGCTGGATCAAAATTCTGGAGCATGACTGTTAATTTATTTTGAATTTAATTTATTAATGTAGACTGCAGTGGTTCAAGAAGGTGGTGCACCACCACCATTTCAAGTTGAGTTGAGGGTCGTAGTGAATGCTGACCCTGCCAGTGACACTGTCACCCCATGTACAAAAATAAATTAGCTGTAGCACTTTGATGTCCTAGTTCCTCTTGATGTTCTATTTCCTCTCTTTTTTTTGTGATGGGTTGGGTGGGGGGATGGGGGGTGGTTGGTGTGTTCCCCAGAAATAGATTTTAGTTTCTCCTGATTAAAGTCAGATTGTCATTCTTACAACAGGAACGTATCTGGTTGAAACATTTGATTGAGTAAAGTGATATGCAATTTTATATATACATCTTTCTCACCTATCACTCCAGTTTTGTTGAGCAATTAAGATTTCCAAAAATAATACAGATTGTGTTAATGTGCAAATTTTGCCCCTTGTAATTTTTTACATTTTTGAAATTACCAAATTTTTTTATATAGAAGTATTTTTTCTCAGCACAACTGTAGGTGGAATCAGTTTGACCTTCAATATTTTCACTTTCTCTGTTTTTTCTGTACTGGATTCTTTCTCATTTTTTTGTTGTGTTTCTTCTATTTTATGGATCTGAAGCATGTGGTATGTTCTTTTAACTGATTATTTTACAAAATTTAGTTGGTTCAAATGTTCTCATGCATATCAGGCTTACAAGGCCAAGAGAACAATATTTGTTACCAGATATCATAGCTTTATTGGTTGAAGGGGGTTGGGTGGGATACATGAGATTGGGCTCCTTAGGGTCCTAGTTTGCAATTTAATCCAGTTCTTGGGGTTTTTGTAATCATCCACATGCTTGACAACATAGCATAATGCATCCTATTTTCAATGTTTAATTACCCCAAAATATTCACATTTCTAGTACATTAATGTCAGGAAATCTGTGACTGACTTTGAGCAAATATCAACAATAACCCACTACCATCAGATAGGCATGTGCAAGAATTATATGCTTGATACTTTTATAATTGAGATTGTGGGTCTGTAAAGTCAACGCATCATATTCCTAGGTTTACATTACTAAACTGCCATTCTTATCCTAAACCATGGGGAATGGGAACCACAAACATCAGGAAATAATCCTCTTCCTACTGCTTGTATGGTAGTATTGAAACAAGCTAGTAGTTCTGCTGAGAATTTTGGTTTGCACGTGTTACTATATGATTTTGGCAACTTGTGATATTCTCCAAAGTGCTTTCTTTTAGTAACTGTGTGAAACTTTAAATTTAATCAGCGAAATCAGAAGTAAAATATAAGGCAGCGTACTTGCACATTCTTCCAATAGTTACATTGGCTGGGAATGGGACTCTTGGAGAATAAGTCTGGTATTTTCTGCATGACTTTGACCAATAATAATCTTGCCTACAAGTAAAAAAAACAAAATATAGTAATGGTCTGTTTACATTAATGCTGGTGTTCAGCTTACCATTTACCTGACTCTTGACGGAATTGCCATCTCATCCTTGTATTTGTTTTATTTGTCTTTACTGTATTCTTTAGATGTTGTCAACTTTTTAAGTAATGTGGTATTTGGTTTTCCTTACCCTGTACAGAGTCTGATTTTCTGTTGTTTGTTCGTACTGTGTGAGATTAATTTTTATTTACACTCTGCCCATGTGACTTAGAGGTATGTGAAACAATTGTTGCCAGAAGAAACATATAGTGAAAGGAGCTAACTTGTGCCCTTCAAATCATTGTTGTTAATGCACTAAATTTGGAGGGATATGTTTTTTGGGGGAAATATTATCATTTGGTTTTATGGCTTATTCATTAACAGTTTGTACTATATTCTATTTCTTCCTAGAAAGTTGTCTTTTGTGGTACTATCAAGTTTTATGAATAGAGTCACAGACTCAAAGGTTTACAGCATGGAAACAGGCCCTTCGGCCCAACTTGTCCTTGTTGTCCTTTTTTTTAAAACCCCTAAGCTAATCACAATTGCCTGCATTTGGGCCATATCCCTCTATTCCCATTGTACCCATGTAACTATCCGAATGCTTTTTAAAAGTCAAAATTGTACCTGCCTCTACTACTACCTCTGGCAGCTTGTTCCAGACACTCACCAGCCTCTCTGTGATAAAATTGCCCCTCTGGGCACTTTTGTATCTCTCCCCTCTCACCTTAAAACTATACCCTCTAGTTTTAGACTCCCCTATCTTTGAGAAAAGATATTGATTATCTAGTTGATTTGTGCCGCTCATTATTTCAAAGATCACCCCTCAGCCTCCTGTGCTCCAGAGAAGAATGTCTGTCTATCCAGCCTCTCCTTATAATTCAATCTATCAAATCCTGGTATCTTCTTAATAAATCTTTCTTGCACTCTTTCTAGTTTAATAATATCCATTCTGTAATAGTGATCAAAATTACACAAATATTCCAAGTGTGGCCGTACCAATGTCTTGTATAACTTCAGTGTTCTGACTGATGAAACCAAGCATGCCGAATGCCACCTTTAACACTCTGTCCACCCGTGACTCCACTTTCAAGGAGCCATGAACATGTACCCCTAGATCTCTTTGTTCTGTAACTCTCCCCAGTGCCCTACCATTAACTGAGTAAGTCCTGCCCTGGTTCAGTCTTACAAAATGCATTACCTCACATTTGTCTAAATTAAACTCCATCTGCCGTTCATCAGCCCATTGGCCCAATTGATCAAAATACCTTTGTAATTGGAGTTAACTTTCTTCACTGTCCACTATGCCACCTGTCCTAGCATCGTCTGTAAATTTACTAACCATACCTCCTATATTCTCAAACAAATCATTAATATAAATGACAAGTAACAGAAGACCCAGCACTGACCCCTGAGGCACACGGCTGGTTACAGGCTTCCAGTTTGAAAAATAACTCTGACCATCCTCTGGCTTCTGTGAAGAAGTCAATTTTGTATCCATTTAGATACCTCATCCTGGATCTCGTGAGATTTAAGCTTATGCAACAATCTACTATGAAGTACCTTCAAAGGCCTTGCTAAAATCTATGATTAGACATCAGCTGCACTTCCCTCGTCTACCTTCTTTGTTACCCCTTCAAAAAACTCGATTGTGAGATGTGATTTTCCACTCTCAAAGCCATGCTGACTGTCCTTCGTCAGTACTTGTGTCTCTAAATGCCTGTAGAACTTGTCTCTCAAAATACCTTACAACAATTTACCCACCAGAAATGTCAGGCTCACTGGCTTGTAGTTCTCAGGCTTTTCCCTGCAGCCCTTTTTAAACAAAGGCACATTTGCTACTCTCCAATCTTCAGGCACCTCATCTGTGACTATTGATTCAAATATCTCGGCTAGGAAACTTGGAATCAAAAACAATTCTAACTTTGTAAATGATATTGGAAGATGTACGCAACACTCAGAAGCACTGTAACAAATGATGTGAAATTATTAATTTGTGGAATGGGCATAAACCTGGCAAATATTTTTCAACATGAAAGGTATTATATTTTGTTAAAAGTCATAAAGTCGCATTTTGCTTAAAATAAAATAAGAATCTAAATGGGGTAGAGGAATAGAAGGATCTAGAAGAGCAAATATACAAACCAGTGGTCCACTAACAATTAACCACTGGACACTTTGGCCCAACCATTTCAGCTGCTTTATCAATGACTTTCCTTCCATCATAGAAGTGGGGATGCTTGCTGATGATCACACAATATAAATACTCTGGCTACAAGAGCAGGCCGGAGCCTTGGAGTAGCTCACTTCCTGACTCCCCAGAGCGTGTCCCCAGTCTACAAGACAAGTCAGGAGTGTGATGGAGTACATTCCACTTGGCTGCATGAATGCAAAACACTGAAGAAGCTTGACACCATCTGCAGGAAGCAGGTGGCTTGATTGCTATCCCTTCCACAAACATTTACTGTCTCCTCCTCCAATGCATATCTAGAAGGAACTCAGCAAGGCTTCTTAAACAACTCACGACCACCTAGAAGAGTAAGGGCAGCAGATACATTGGAACACTAACTGGAAGTTTTTCCCCAAACATCACTCCATCCAAACTTGGAAATGTATTGCCGTTTCTTCGCTGTCACTATTTTGGAACTCACTCCATATTAGCATTTTGCTTGTACCTATATGATATGGACTACAGCAGTTCAAGAACGCAGCACTATCTTCTCGTGGGAAATTAGAGGTGGGCAATAAATGCTGCCTAGACAGCGAAGCCCACATCCCATAAATTGATTTAAAAATTGCAATACAGGCTAATGCCATTTTAAAAAAGATAAATCAAACATTGGAGTTTTTGTAGAGATACAAAATTGAAGAGTGGAAAAGTTACATTGAACTTTAATGTCACACTTACGAATATATAATTCTGATCACATTATAAAAGGTATATAGATGGACTGGAGATGATGCAACAAAGATGTGGATAGATGAACTCAGAATATACTGATCAGGAAAGGATGAACTGGCTGGGGGTCTTTTTTTTTCTTGAAAAATGAAGGTTAAGTTGGTAGAGAGCTCTGAAGTTATTAAGGGCTTTGATAGAGTCAGTAGAAAAATGCGTCCACCCTGGGGTTGGGGATGGCATGAGGTGGGGCCACCTGGAGGGCATCTATTTTGAACCGAATTTGAATAATCAAATGAAGAGATGAATAGACTGTTTGGCAAGGAAATCAATGGTACAATGCTCCTTCCAATCTGTAACTTCCAACCATTCCCTTCCCTATGTTCCCAAATTCTTCAAACTATGACATTTTTCTTTTTATCCCACCTTTCCTTTATCGCTCCATTGCCAGCCTTGCTTTTACCAGTCCAGGTTTCATGCTGAATTTCTCCTCTTAATTGCATCTGCTTCTTCTCCTCTCCCTTCATTAATTATGCATTTTAAAAACCACATTAACCTATCTTTTCGTCACCCTCCCTGTATCTACTGAGGCTTGAGAGCCACTTGCATTACTGTTGCACCTTACATTTTAATTTTAATTTTGTATTTTTCCTTTGTCTCTTCCTTCTCATTCCAGTCCTTCCTTTCCTCTTTGTCTCTCTATCTATTTTGTCTCTGATTCACTGTTTGTTTGTCATTCCTCTGTTTCTTAATCCTCAACTGTCATTTGTTGAAGGCACAGTCTTAGTCCTATTATTCGAAGTTTCGTGTAACTGCTCATAACATGACCTTTTCTATGTTGTGAAGACCAAACGCATATTGGGTGGCCTATTTATGGAATGCCTCTATTCAGTCTGCAAGAATGGTGCTGAGCTTCAGGCAGCCTGGCATTTTAACCCTCTCATGCTGACATCTCCTCTGTCCTTGTTTGCTGCACTTCTCTTTACATGAACCTTTTCCAGTTCTGATGAAAGGTCATCAACCTAAAACAAAGGGCCAAAAATCTTCCAAAGAGTGGTAATCACTGTTGGATTGCCACTACACTGGTGCCCTGTGTATTTCTGCACATCATCTTGAGGAGAAATAGATAGCAAGTGCTGGCGTTGCCCACATCCTGTGAACAAATAAGAATGGGGCATGGACTACAATACCATTTTGGGGGAATGTGATTTGGACTAGTAGCTTCTGGATGTGTAATTTAAACTCCATGTGTTTCTGCACTTTTTTAAACATCAGATTAATCTGGAAGGAACTTGCTGTAATCCTGCTGGTTTTGGTGAGAACCAACTGAATTTGTTGCTGTTTGATGTAAATCATCATAATGATTAGTGCTAATAGTCTGACTGTAAGCTGAGTTTTGCCACTTTAGCAGGAGTGCAAAATTATTCAGTAACTTTTGTTTTAAAAAAAAGGATTTTAAAATGCAATAGATAAGGAGAGTTATTTGGTCTGAGTTGCACAATAATACTTATTTCTTTTTGGATTTTACTGTTCCTTTTTGTTGATCAGCAAAAGGGATGCTTCAGCTTTAAAGTGTATTTGTGCTAATCATCAATTCCAGATCTATAAATTGTAGAACATTCTTTGTGATGTAACAGTCTGATTTAATACTACTTATAAAAAGTGTGCTAAAGCTTACTATTTGGCTTGAGCAAAATTAGTTGAACAGTGGAAGTTTTACTGATTCCTTTGGAGCTCAATACACTGTCAAATGTGATTTGAAGGAAAGTGATCATGTTTTGACATTGAAGCAGTACATGTTTGGACGTAATTCATTCTTTATTCAATTGTCGAGAGAATATTCTTCAAAAATTATTTGTATTTGTGTGCCAGGGAGTTCATTTGAAATCCTTTTTATGTTGTGAGAGTTAAGTGGTCAGTATAACTTAAAATTTTTGTTCTGTATGCGTGCAGCTTATAGGTTAAATCAGAGCACAAACCGCCAATGCATTATGAATTGGTCAATATAGTAATTGGCTGCATTGTAGTGAGGATTTTTCCATTGCTCATAATCTGCTCTACTTCAACACATTTTCAGTGTTCTTCCAAATGTGGAAAATATAGATCCCAGCATGCCTTTTGAACTTTTCCAATTTTGTGTACAATTATTCAAAGTTGACATGCTTTGTTTTAAAAGCTTCAGGTTCACTGTATTCATTATGGTACTGATGTTTGCAAAAATGACATGGTATTTTAACATTCGGTCACTTCTGCAAAGATTGTCTTTTTCTCATGGATCTAATGTTTGTGCACAATATAATGCTTTTATTGCTGAATTGTACTAAATGTCAACCTAGTCAAACTTGAAATATGCAGATACATGTGTATTCATACTAAGTTAGAAATGAGACAGTTAATCAGTTTACTACAGCAACCCTGAAACAACTTTTGCATGGGGAAAGGAGAACAAGGGTGGAAAAGAGAAAAAAGAACCTAAGATGCGTGAATTGGTTAATATTGTACATGGCACTTCATGTGTTGAAATGACAAAAAGCATCTGGTCTTGCCATTGTTTCCCAAACATCTCTCTATCTTTTTCTCCACCTACCCAACACCTTCCCTCCCTTTCTCCTCCTCCTCTCTCTTTTCCACTCCCCCATTCCTCCCCATATATTCTTCCCACACTTGTGTGCACACCCCAACTTGTGTGTCATTTTAATGTAAGTTGATTGCATTTTAAAAACCAGAGCTTAATACGTGTAGTGCATTAAACTATATTTTAATAATTGTTTTTATCCTCCCCACACAGAGGTTGCAAAGCATTGTCAGGAAAGGGAGAATCTTGGAATGCTGGTCTGGTCACCGAATCAGAATATATCTGAGTCTAAATGTAAGTTTGCACTTCATTTTGCACTTTAAATATCACATTTATATTCATAGCCTTATTTTCTTTTTAGAAACTGCTAGAAAACATAAGTTTCAATGAAAATTTTTGTCAGTTTTCAAAGAAGTGGTTTCTAATGAATATTCAATTTACACTTCAAATTGCTACTAAGTATATTTGGAAGAAATCACTGAAAACATGACTTCAAGGTATTTCAAGATGAAATCCTGTCAATTTTATCCTATAACATCTGGCAGAACAAGCAAGAGGTATGGGTTGGCTATCTTTCTCTCCCAACTTTGTGTCTGCATGTCCGCTCTTTTGCACAAATATATATGTAAAAATGACTTTTTTTTGACCAAATTTGTACAAGGAGTCTTTTGTTTCTTTTCAACAGGAATAAGCCAGATTAATTTGAACAGAGCAATATTAGCATTTTTGTATCTACTCTTACAATCCTTTTGTTCTTGTAATTAATTTACGTAATATTGGTCTGAATTTTGTGGCCAGTTGAAACAACAGTGACCTCAGACAGCTTTGCTTTCATGTCAGCATTCCTATTTGTGATATTATCTAGAACCTGGTGTTATCTCTTGGGATCTGCTATCCTAGATCAACTAATCACAGTAAAGGATTCTCATAGACCACAAACTGAGAAGTAAAAAGCACAGGTTATAGTTAATTTTCTTATATTTTATAGAAGACATAATAATTAGGATATGCACAAGATTATAAGTAGAAGATGAAATATCAAAATGTTTTTAAAAGTTTCCTTTAATAAAGAAATTGTAAAAAAAGTTGTTCTGATGGAATGATAGTCCACATTGTAAAATTTAATTTTTCGAAGCCAGCGAAGTTGTTCAGTGATTATGGTTTAGTTGTTTGAAAGCTTCTTAATATGGCTTAATCTTTCCAATGTTTTTTGCAACAAGAATAATGTGTGGTTACGCCAAATCACTGATTCTGCAAAGATTGTATTTGCGAAGATTGCAACAGTGAACTCTGTGAAGAAGGAGTAGTATCACAGATGCCAACTTTTGGATTTCTGTACTTAACTGAAAACAACAGAAATTGCTATTCGTTTTACATGGTAATGATAGTATGCATTGACAGTAGAATTATCCTTACAACCACAAATTTCAAACCAATAATAGTGCTAATTTTGAGAGATGAAGTTGCAGTAATATCCTGATTTCTCCTTGTCATTGATGAATTTCAGTGAGTTTGAGAATTAAAGTACTGACAGATGTGGCAGTCTGTATTTAAAATGTTTTTAGTCTATTGATTAGGTTATTAGCATTGGCAGTCTCACTCTGCAGCACAAGTTTCCTAAGATTTTTCTGAAAAAGTTAGGAAGTTTGTTTTTATAATTGAGAATTAAGGGACATCATATTAGTTGATGTAATAATTGTTCTTCTAAACCACATCATCAGGGTCTACCAAAATGTTAAAAATTTAAGTGTATAATGCAAAAGTATTAGTAGTTTTAAGGGGTCATTTTGAATATCTAAAGAGTAGTGAAGATTTTGTTAATGAACAAATCTAATCATAATTTACTGTGAAGGATACTTGCAAGCTATGGCTTTGTGTTATTCATAACTTTAATACAGAAGTGCTGTGACGATCAAGCCAAAATTATAACTAATATTACTTGAAGGTAGTCTGACAGTGTTTTTGACTTTTCAAGTATTACCACTGGATTACAGTGTGAGATTTTGACCTCACTACGTCTGCTGGAGCAAGTGTACCCAACATGGGTAAAAAATGATGTATGAAGGAGATAGGTATACAAGTACAAACTGAACTACTTCAGCTTTACATTTCTTGTAATTAAATTACTTGTTGATGAATTTGACGACCTCAGCTAATTGTCATTGGCAGCTTTAAAATTTGAGTTAAATGGAGCAGCAAAATGAAATTATAAAATAAATATCTGGGAAACAAGTTGTTGTTACATCATTCTGTGAATAGTTGTTGAATTTTCTTTCAATCAATCGGTTAAGTGACGTGGACTGAAATCATTACCATTTTAATCTTGAAATTATGCAATTGAGAAATCTACACATATAAAGTTTGCTGGCCCAATATGAATTGCGCATTTTTTCTCGCCATTAAGATGTATCTAACTTGCTTAAATCCAAGAGCTGGATGCTTTGCAGTAACTCAAAGGTTTCTTCAAAAGCTCCTTCCAACCTATACCTTCTGTCACTTGGAGAGATGCAAGCATCAGATCCAGGGGAAAACCTGCACCTCAAGTTCCCCTTCCAAGGTCAACCAGTGCATTAATAAGACAACCTGGTTGGTTAACCATCAACAGCTCAAGTTGATGACGAGTTGAATTTTTGCAAATTCCATTGGCATATGTATCATAGTGGAGCCATCACTCAGGATAGGATGTTATAGGTATTATAAATACCTAATAATACAAAAGTTGTATTTTGCCACCTAGAACTGTTGCTTAGTCTTTCAGCTAGTTTCTTTTGCTACATTGATGGGTTGAGACATCTCCACCATGAATTTCACTAGATTGTAATAACAGTTCGGATTTCAGTAATATTAACCATAACCAATATCTCAAAGTATTTTCAAACTGACAAATGCAAAACCTTTAAAGGATCCTGTGGAACTATATTTATAGCATTAAGATTCTATCTCTTCACTGCCTTTGTATAGAATTTAAGAGTTGAAAATCCAGTCAACTGAAAGGTTTAATTCTAATTCTTTGTTACTACTTTGAAATGAGGGTGATTCATTAGAATTTTTAAGTGAGTTTCTAAGCAAAACTGTTAGTACACGTTTCTGACACACATTGCTGCAAACAAAGGCAACAAAAACATATTAAAATCTTTTAGTTAATTTGCTTCTCTGATTTCAGGTTTCAGGTTCATGTGTATCATTCAGAATGAGTCAGTAAAAATGGCTGCATGATGCTGGCAAATGAATTAACTGCCGTACCGCTGGCAGTGTTAATACTTATTTGCTGATATTTTCGGAGTGCGCAGGTTATTTTTAGTTTGCCATCATCACAGATTTGCTTGAAGTCATGATTTGTTTTCTAGATTAGTTTTGATATTCAGACCTATGTACCTATTTCTGTCACAATGCTATCTCTTTGTTACACAATATAATCTCCATGAAGTATGTCAGCAAATAAAATCATTAATGTGAATGTTAAAAGGAAATTGGTCCAAAATGATTTCAGTAACTACCTAGGCTACGCCACTGAGTTGAAGGCACCATCAGCTTTGGTTAATATGCAAAAGGAGAGTTAATATTAATCTACTTTGTATCTGTGTGCTGCTAACATCAAATACATAATTCTGCAAAGAACAAAAATTAATACTTTTTATCTAAAACTCAACATACTGTTTACTTGTTGCTCTTAATCTTACATTTTATGAGATCATTGTTTATTTCAAAGTCTCTATCATGCATTCCTCATTTCAGACATCATTCCATAATCAAAATAGAGAATGAAAAGACCCTGACTTCATTTGTTGTGCAGAGTTATGTAGATTGTGTAGCATGGAACAGACCATTTAGCCTATGTGGTCCATGTCAGTGTTTACGTATCTCACAATCCTCCTTGCATATCTCTTCATCTAACTCGATCTAAATAACTTTCCATTCCTTTTTTCTTCCTATGTTTATCTTGCTTTCCTTTAATGCACCAATGCTATTTGCTTCAACTACTTTATGGTAAAAGCTCCACATAACCATTCACTAGGTCAAAGATTTCTTTACTAATTCTCTATTAGATTTATTGATTCCTTTATATTTATGGTCCCACTTTTTTATCCCAAGAAACATTTTCATAATCTTAGATCCCTATCCAACCACCCTCCTCAGGGAAAAAAAAACTAAGCTTGTTCAGTCATTTCTCTTCGGTGTAAGCTCAATTTTGATCATATCCTTCACACTTTTTCGTGCTGTTTTATAGTATAGAGATCATTCTGCAAATGTATTATTCAAAAATTAACATCATCTGTCTCAATATTGACTGTATGTGTCATCATAAATTTTGAATTATTATCTCTGTGCTTGGTTTGGAACATTTCTGGATTAAACAATTGCACAAGTTTGAATCTTATTTTGCTTTTACCAAGATACTGTGTCAGTTGAGTATTTGTCATTTGAAAAAAGCTTATCATTTGCACAAATGTTGCAAAAGATTGGTTGTAAGTTAATTCCATGCATGATTCAGTTTCGAAGGTTAATTGAAAAATAACAATTTTGAGGTAAATTTCACGGTTCACAGTCTAATTTTGTATCTTTTTATCTGACTGGAGTTTTGCTACAAACTAAATTACATTGCTTACTGAACCCATTATGTTGATGTTGGTCAAATATTTTCATCTAATATGTGCTCAGCAGTTCAATTGCCAGGTCATTGGGATGTGGCAGAGTTCAAAGCCAAATCACAAGTTGGTAACATTTGAGTTAATTGATTAACTTTGATGTTAATATTTTCTACTAAAATACCGAAGTGCTATATGAAAGCATGAGTGTTTTGAGGAGCCCCATCAAAGAAATATCTACTGTTGATTCCTGACATTTGCACAGCACCTGCGTTGTTGTGCCTTTCCACCTCTGTCCTTACTTTCATCCTTTAAGATGCTCATCACAATCTACCTCTTGACCAATCTTTTGGTTATCTATCATAATATCTCCTTGTGCTACTACTTATTAGCTTTTATTGTAAAATGTCTCTGTAAAGCATCTTGGAGCATTTTATTATATTAGTTTGATATTGCTTTATCAATACTAGTGAACATTCCAATCTCATGGTTTGTCATAGAGGATAAAATGAACTTTTCCTTTCTGTTGTCTTCATTTTCCTGCTCCTCTTTTCTTAAAACTGTTTATTTTTCTTTTTCACTTCTCATTCCTATTCTCGTTTCTGTTTTCTTTGAGTAATAGATAATAGTTGGTATTTGAGGGAAAAAATTATTTTATTGTTAAGAACGCATCAGTGCAGCAGGCTGATAATTGTGAATTTTTTTTTGAGGGACAACAAAGATGAGGGAAGAGGAGTGACAGTAGATGATGAGAAAACAGGATGGTGAGGGGTAAATGGAACAGTATTTATGATGGAAACAGGGGTTAAGAACATTAAATTTCCCCCAGGTAGGTCTGATTTCAAAACTTCGCAGTTAAGCAATTGCAATGGGTGAGGGTGGATATGGTAGTGAGATTGTTAAACAATTGAAATTACCAAAGTTATGGAGAAGTCTTTTTGGTGATTAAATCCTATTGGAGAATGAAATAAATTGATATTTTATTTTGCTAATTTTTAACATGTTCTAGGTTGGGGTATAAGTCTGGCAATTGCCTGGGAGATGCACAATGGTGGGTGAAACTGGACAACTTGCCCCAAAATGTCACTGAAGGCTGAATAGAAGGTATCAGTGTTTATTAAAAATAATACAAAGAGCAATGATTTTCATTTTTAAAAAGTACTATGTATGAAAAAATTACAGGCAGTTTTGGCTGAGGAACCAAAGTTGAACTTGCTAGTTGCTCTCTTTGAGAGTGGCTTCTACTCAGGATTTCAGGTTTCTGCCATGAATCTTCATGTGCAATTTTTAACTGTAGATCTTTGGAAACATGGGGGTAAGATGTTTTATAATCCAGAATCAGGATTTTCTTTTTCTTCTCTGCTGTTGCTGTGCCTTATTTATTATTAAAATGTTGTGACTGAAAGCATGATGCAGCTTGATGGACAAGTTGCTTCATCTTGAATGATTAGTCGCAAGCTCCTCTTAGTCATTCACGCCAAGACTGCCACACTTCAAGGAGAGCTTCAAAATGTCTCTGAAGCAATTTCTTTGTCCGTCCTTAGAACGACGGCCATTTGGGAATGAAAACAGGAATGGATGAAGGAGATTATCTCGTATCCAGTCCAGTGAAGTTGATTTTGCAGGATGTGGCAGCGGCATTGATGGAATTTCTCCAGTATTGTGCACGCCACTGATGCACAGTCTCTTACTGAGCACAGGATACAATGACAACAACTGTTCTGCATGTCAACAGAATTCCAGTGTGCAAAGATCTTTATTTTCAAACACTTGCTACTGTAGTTTGTAGATGGCTGAACTGGCTCAGCTGATCACTTTGCTTGTTCATGGGATATTGATTTTGCTGATTCAGCCAGTATTTGTTGCCCATCCCCTGTTGCCAATGAGAAGGTAGTGGCGATCCATCGTTTTAACTCTCTGCTGTCCATATGGTGTAGATACACCTATACTGTTATTAGGAATGGAGTTCCAGGATTTTGGCTAGTGACCATGAAAAAACAGTGTTGTAGCTGAAATTCAAGATGGTATGTGGCTTGGGGGAAAACATGCTAGTAGTAACATTAGTATGCATTTGCTGCCTTTATCCTTCTAAATGGTAGAGTTCATTGATTTGGAAAGTGCTGTCAAAGAAGCCTAAGTGAGTTGCGAAAGTGCATCTTGTAGATGATATACACTGTCAGTGGTGGAAGCGGGGAGTGAATTTTTAAGATGATGGGTTGTCAATCAGGTGGCCTCGCACAGTTGGCTTTTGCCCTGTAGATGGTTGGCAAGCTATGGGGAGTCAGGAAATGAGTTACTTGTTGCAGAATTCCCAGTCCCTGACCTGTTGTGTAGCCATATTACTTGCCATTTATCAGCCTGAATATTGTTCAGGTTTTGCTGCATATGGGCACAGACTCCTTCAGACTTTGACGAGTTGTGAATGGTGCTGAATGTTGTATAATTATCTTCTGAACGTTCTCATTTTTAACGAAAAAAAAAAGTCATTCATGAAGCAGCTAAAGATGGTTGGGCCTAAGGCACTACCTTAAGGAACTCGTACACTGATGTCCCAGAACTAAGATGATTAAACTGATGTTGAATCTCCTAATTAATGGTGGCCTTTTGAGAGAAGTGGTTGGCAAAGTAAGTGAAGTGCTTTAACTTATTCCAAGGTCTTTCTTCACATATGAAAAGTGCAATATTTGACTGATCGGGTGTAAGTTAATAAGGGTTTCATTTTAGCAGCATTAAAGGGAAGGCCAAGCTTCTAGTGAAGAATTAAAGATCAAGAGTATCTTGCTTATCTGGTCGAAGTAGCAATGACCCTGGTTATCCCCAAACTACAGATCACGAATATCTACGGTCATTTATTTAACTTTGGCGTAGAGGCAACTGAGTTTTCCGTTTGAACAGTACTTAATACTGACACCAAAAGGGCAGTTGATCTTTGAAGTGAATAGCCATCCAGTTGATTGTAATAGTATGTGGCTATTATACAGCTTTGTTGTGACCCAAATTTTTGCAAGTGTCTATTTCAGATCTCCCACTCAAGATGATTGCAATCATATCAGCATGAACCCGTTACAGGATTGTGATAAAGCTTCTTGAACATCCAAAATCTTTGGAGTATAATCCTGACACCCTGACAATTTACTGAGTCATTTACTTGATCAAGTAAATGAAAGCATTGAAGTGTTCTTGATGCTATTCTTGGCACTTTCTTTGCATTTCTTTGGCAACAAAGACCATGCCAAAGATGGTTCTGGAAGGTCTAAAGCCACATAGTGTCTCTGGAACAATTAGCTATATAAAGTAGGCAATTCAAGAGTACACATATCAAGATTTCCCAGCTGTTAACAAGAGGGAAAGATCCCAATAGCTTCTATGCCATGATTTGTCTTTATTTCTTGCAGATAGTTACGATTATATTCCTGAAGAGAGGGTGGGAAGAACTTATTTTCTTCCAAAATCTGAGATGAGTGCATGGAGCTCTGATGCGAGCAAAGATCTGGCAACTTTGTGACATGCCATCAACATGCAGGCTCTTTTTAAAATCCATTTTGATTGTTACATCTCTCCCATCAATGGTGATTCACCAGTGGATTCTAAAGGTTCTAGGGGATAACCTGGAGAGTGTCTCCTGCCACTGTGATTAGTAGCACAAAAGTGTGATTAATTCAAATTGTGACAAATAGAACAGCAACAACTTGCATTTCAAAAGTTCTTTTTAACCTGATAAATGTCCCAAGGTACTTCACTAGAGTATTATGAAATTGCAGTGGGTCAGATGACCAAAACCTTGGTTAAAGAGAGGTTTTAATGAGTGTATTAAAGAAAATTCAGGTAGAATGACAAAATAATGTTACCTAGATTATAGATGTTTCTGGAAGGCTTTATACTATATAAGTCTGAATACTGTGGATAAAGTATAATACAAAGAAATTTCATAGAATCTCTGTTGTGCAGAAGAAGGCTTATCCCGAAGACAGTCCCATCCTTTTAATCCCACGCATTTACCCTGGTAGTCCACCTTATACTAAAGGGCAATTTAACGTGGCCAATTCACCAAACCACATCTTGGTGTGTGGTGGGAAACCAGAGCTCCTGGAGGAAACTTGCACAGACATGGGGAGAATGTGCAAACCCCACACCTGAAGCTGGAATCGAATGTGGGTCCCTGGCGCTGTGAGGTAACAGTGCTAACACTATGCTGCAGCAATTTTGTTGCATCTGGCGTTACCAAGATGGCTGCAATATTATTTATAGACATAAATGGTGTTTCTGGTGCATTTAAACAACACATGGGAGCTAATTGCACCAACCTAACTTAAATCTACTAATTTGACTGATACATTGGGAATTGAAACTATGATTTCTAATCTGTAAGGTTTAGTAGTGCAATAAATAGTGTCTTTACTGGTAATTGAAGGCCTTGTCTGGAACAGGAATCATTTTTGCACTAACGAGATCATAAAATGGTTATAGCACAGTAGGGGGCCATTTGGCCCATTGTATCGATGTTGGCTGTCTACGAGAGCAACTCGCACCTGCTCTCATTCCCCTACCTTTTCCTTGTGACCCTGCACAATTTTTCTTTGCAAGTAATTGTCCAGTTCTCGTTGGAAGCCATGATTGAATCTGCTTCATTTGCGTTTTCAGGCAGTTGAGATCCTAGCCACATGCTGTGTTTTTTGCAGTCATTTTAAATAGGTGCCCTCCACCAATGGAAGCAGTTTCTCCAAATGCTGTGACTGGCCCCTTATAATTTTGAACCCCTCTATTAAATCTCCCCTTGATTTTCTCTCCTCTGGAGAAAGTAGCTTCAGCCTTTCCAATAATTCCCTGTAATGGATTCCAAGGATAAGGAGCTTTCTTCTTTCAATCTTTGTGCATTATGTCTAGTGTTTTCACATCCTTCATCAGTGTGGTGCCCAGAATTGGACAAAGTACTCCAGTGGAGGTCAAACTAGTGTTTTGTATATAGGTTTATTGCAACTTCCTTGCTTTTGTGCTTTACGTCCCTACTCGTAAAGTCTGTGATCCTGCTCGCTTTGTCCATTTGCCTAACTTCCACTTGCAATGATTTGTGCATGTATATTCCCAGCTCCCTGTACCCCATTTAGGATTATACTATTTATATTGCCAATTGTTCTTTTACTGAAGTGAATCACTGCACATTTCTCTGCTTTAAATTTCATCTTTCATTTAGCTGTCCATCTCATCAGTTTGCCTTGTGTTCTCCTGAATTCTGTCATTATCCTTATAGTTATCAAGACCTCAAATTTTTTCATCATCCACAGATTTTGAATATGTCCTTTATATACCCAAGTCTAGATCATTAATATATATCTAGAAAAGAAGGATTCCGAACAACTGACCTCAAGATCATAAAATGGAACCCCACTCTATACTAGTAGTCTGAAATGCAACCATTCACCACTAGCCTATTTCCTATCACTCGGCCAGTTTTGTATTCGTGCAGCTTTTTGATTCATGGATTCTAACATTCAGAACTACTTCAATACTTTTTTTGGAAGGCTATGCAAATCACATCAACTGCACTACCCGAATCAACCCCTCTCTTACATCATCAAAAGACTCAAGGAAATTAGTTAAACATAATATCTTCTTAACAAATTTGTGCTGGCTTTCTTTAATTCACATTTGCCCAAGTGACCATTTTCCTGTATTATCGTTTCTAAAAACTTTCCTACCACTGATGTTAAACTGGCTGCCAAAAGGTAATGGAATAAATGGCTAATTAAACCTTTTCTTCTGTCGAGTTCATTAAAGAATAATTAACTTTGAATTCTCAGCCAAAATTCTGGGCTTGAGTCTTGAGGCGGACATAAATGCATGACCTATTGACTCAAGCAAGGATGCCATCATGGAGCCATGGTTGACCATTGAATGCATGAATAAAATTCTGTGGCATCACTTTTCTCCCTGTTAAGTCACTTCTGGTTGATGCTTGGGTCATTTTGTATTTACTGGAAGGTTTTCTTTTTCTATTTCAAGCATTTAGAAGTATTTTTAAATGAATGTTTCACAGAAATAACTATGTATTGGGTATTTTGGTTGAACACTTTATACATTGTAACATGCTATAGTTTTATTCCATATAGTTAGTTAATTTCAACAGGTTTTGAACTGACCATGTGGTTCCAATAAGTCCCAAGTATTTGAGATAGTGAAGAGGAACAATTTAATTCATATCAGAAGTACACTTAATTATTGCACAGGCTATGTCTTCTGTGGGTGTCATTACTGGTACAATATTTATACTATAGTAACTTAAAGCATACGAAATGCATTCTATATTCATAAGTCCTGTCTAGTTATATTATATTTTCTTATCACTATTGTATATTAATCAATTTCCAGGACCACATACACTTTTTCTGTATTATTTTCAACTGGGGATTTTTGAGAACTAACTTTTCAAGTCAAAATTTAGTAGGATATGGTAAACTAACCTAAAATCAAACTGAACAAAATGTAGCAACTTTTGTCTGTACTGACATCTCTATTATTGAATATATAGTGAATTGTCAAAAGAACAAAATGCTAAATGTTTTCATAGTGCTTTATAAAGCGTTGAAATAAAATGTTATGCTGGTAGTAATATATCATATCACTTCAGTTGTGTTGCTTATGAAAGTGATCAGCCTATGGATGACCTGAAAGATAATTATCGCCTTTTGGAAAACAAATCTGCAGTATATTCATGTACACAGGATTTGTGTACATGACTTGGTTAAGTTTAATGACTCCAGCACTGATTTTAAACTAGGGCCCTGTAACTAACAAAAAAAGGCATCTGATGCAAAGCTTGCATGCACTATGTCAGCATCTGAAACATTATGGAGAGTTAAATGCTTCTTAGTGTTAACCTTTTTTGTAATTGTAATATTGAGCAGGACCTGTACAATGAAGAGCAGCCTTGTTTACTTCATGTCACGTTTCTAGTTTTTTTAATCCATCTCAAATTTTAGTTTGTTCTTGCGGGTGAACCCAACTCTCCTGCATTTTAGGTGACTAATAACCTTGATACCTATCAAACTTCTAGTAATTCACCCAGGATGACAAACAGAACAATTATGTTAGATGCAAAATGATCTTGTTGTTTCTAATTGTTTCTTCAATTGTAGTATAGTGTCACATCAGACTTTGCTGTTAGCTTTCAGGGTTTGAGCAAATTAATTGAAAACAACATGACAATTTATTACTTGTTACTTGAAGATTGTGTGTGTGTATGGTTTCATATATATTTTTAAAAAGTAGTATTTTAATATTAAAATATCTCTAATTTTCTTGTGGCTTACTAGAGCTCTGCTCAGCAATTCTACTATGTTATCTATGCTTAATGAACATTTCTTGCTGCTGGAAATCCCTTTGGTTAGTTGTCAAGGCTTGTTTGTTGAGAATTGGAATAACTGACTTACAGATGACAATTTGAACTAGGACAGTGAAAATTTAAGGGACAATAGCAACACCAGATGCAGAACTGCTTTATTTATGTTGTGCTGCATTTTCCACACAACATCAGCTAATTAGAAAGTTGTGTCAAGTGCACAAAAATGTAATCATGATATTGATGTTGGAAAGTATGTGGCCTGTATCTCCCCGTGAAAAAAGCTACAGGCTTTTTTGCTTTTCGGACCTTCTACCATCAATCATAGAGACCTGCAATAAGCATCTTCAAAAGAATTGGCTGATTTAGAATTGAACTTTTTCTGTTTTTAAATCCAGTCTGCTCAGTTTTCAACTTCTATTGTGTCCAGGTTTTGACAGCAGTTAATGAATTCTTTGACGTATATAGTGCAGCCCTTTCAGAACAAACATACACAAAGTGGTACTGATTTGTGTAGTTTTGAATGATAATTTTACATTTTCAATTCATGAAGCCAAAGCTCATTTGAAAATCACAATATTCTTTTTGCAAAAAATATTTAATGCAAAAATTGCAAATATCATTGAATTCTGTGCTGCATTTTGCACAATAAACACTGTTAGTCCAGAAATGCTCAGCTGTGGAAGTATTTACTTGTTTTGATATAGGTATTATAGTATGTGGGTTAATGCTGGTCAGCATAGTATATGTGGTCTGTTTAGCCAAAACAGAAACAGAGGACTTAAAAGCAGTCATAGGCCGTTCAACCCTTCAAGCTTGCTGCATTATTCAATAAGATTGATTTTGTTGTGATCCAAACTGCACTGTGTGTCTCTACTCCATAACCCATGACTCAGTTATTTAGCAAAAATCTATCTACCACTGCTTTGAAATAAATTGTGACCTTGCTTTCTGGGACATACTGTCAATGTAGCCCTCGAGCAATAAAAACGGGCAAAAACAGTAAGTGTGTGCAAGGAAGTTAAAGTAAGTACCAGAATTCTCAGCCCATTATTGGCAATATGATACAGACAGTGATAAGAGGCCAGGAAATCTTCATACCACATTCCTATTCGATTTCTGGTCACTAAACCTTGTCGCATTGAATACATAAGAATTACACTTTTATTGGAGGGATTCACATCAAGGCTGTCCTCTCAAATTTAGACAGAGAAAAAACTGAGTTTATATCACATTTTTCACACCTGTAGGAGATGTCAATTGCAGCCTGTAAAGTACTTAAAGTGTAGATAAAAGTGGTAATTAATTGACAAGCAATAGTAGAATTTCATAAAGAAGATGATCCGAGATGATTGTGGAAGAATGTTGGTTAGGATTCTTTAACTCCAACTGCAGCTGTTCGAGTAATGCAGTGGTATCTTTTGTGCCACTTTCAGAAGTGAAATGAGGCATTGGTTTAATGCCTTATTCAAAAGGATCAAGGAATCTCCAACCTTTTCATGTGAGGGACCATGTTTCAATTTTTTTCTCACTCATGCAGGTGATGAGCAAATTTCAGAAAGATAAGGCAACACTCCTCCACCTTTTCCACTCTCTCTTATTCCTTTCTCATTCTTCCATTCACTCTTTCACCTTCTCATGCTTTCCCACTCATTCTTCACATTCCCACTTTTTACTTTCCCATCATCCAGCATGTGCCAAAAAAACTTGACCTCCAAAAATTGCAACAGCACCATTACACAGTTTGTCACAAATATATTTTGTGTTCAAATTCAATTGACTTTTGAGCTGATTTTCTTCCCCCACATTGTTGCAAAGTAAAAAGTGTACAACCCTTACTAGTATCTATCTGATCATCATCTGGTGTATTGTCTAGATCGGGGTTGGCAACCTTTCAAGAATGGCATGTCATTTATAAAGTCTCTATATATAAACTATTGTATGTAAATTAACTAGGTTTTCAAAATACTCAAGGTACTTTGTTTAAATTTTAATTTACCATTTGAGATCCCTATCTTTTTCCATGCTGAGTTTTCAATGTACTTGGATATTTTACGCTGCACCACCAGACTTCTGAATAATCATTTGTTCATTGAGAAGTTCAGAGGACTGATTTCATGCATGAAAACCTGTTCACACATGTATGTGGGTCCAAATCCTGAAAGCATTGCAAATGCAATTTTCTTCAGATAGCTAAATCACTCTACACAGAAATATTAGTCTAGATTAATGGTCCCTAGTCTTTTATATGTCATAGCGCATCTCTTTACTATAAAAATATTGTTAAGGTGCCAAATCAGAAACTTCAAGGTATGTTATGCAGCCAGACTAAACCCCAACAATTTTTGGCATAAACGAGGAAAGGCTGCTTTGCCTCAGAGTAATTAGGGATTAATTAGGGATGTTTTTATCAAAACAAACTTTATTCATTACATAATTTATGTAAAACTCTTAATGAAACAGATTAACTCTTGGCTCAAAAAGACAGTAGCAGTAAAAGGGTACATTTCTGAATGGAAGATTGTGACAAGTGGTGTTCCTCGGGGATCAGTGTTGGAACCTTTGTTGTTTGTAACATATGTAAGTGATTTGAAGGAAAATGTAACTGGATTAATTAGTAAGTGTGCAGACAGCACAAAGGTTGGTGGATAGTAATGTATTCATCAGAGGATACAGCAGGATATAAATCAGTTAGAGACTTGGGCGGAGAAATTGCAAATAGAGTTTAATCCAGACAAATGTGAGGTAATGCATTTTGGAAGGTATATGACAGATAGGAAATATACAGTAAATGGCAGAACCCCTAGGAGCATTAATAGGCAAAGGGATCAGGATGTACAGATACATGAGTCACAAAGTGGCAATGCAGGCAGAGAAGGTAGTCAAGAAGGCATAAGGCATGCTCGCCTTCGTTGGCGGGGTATTGCGTATAAAAAATTGGCAAGTCATGTTGACACATTATGGAACCTAGTGAGGCCGCACTTGGAATTAGTGTTCAATTCTGAATTTCTACCAGAAGGACGTGAAGGCTTTGGAGAGGGTACAGAAAAGATTTACCAGGACGTTGCTTGGTACGGAGGGCAGTTGGAGAAACTTGATTTGCTCTCACTGGAGCAGTGGAGATTGGGAGGAGACCTGACAGAAATCTACAAGATGGAGGGGCATGGACAGAATGAATAGTCAGAAAATTTTTTTCAGGATGGAAGTCAGTTACTAGGGGTGTAGTTTTAAGGTGTGAAGGGCAAGTTTTAAGAGATGTACGAGGCAGATTTCTTAGCGTGGTGGGTGCCTGGAACTCATTGCCAGGCGAGGTAGTGGAAGCGGATACGGTAGTGATTTTTAAGGGGTGTCTTGACAAGTACATGAATGAGATGGGAATAGAGGGATATGTAGGGGGTTGAAGTGTAGGGGGTTTTAGTTAAGTTAGGCAGCATGGTCGGTGAAGGCTTGGAGCTGAAGGGCCTGTTCTTGTGCTGTAATTTTCTTTGTTCTTATCCTCTTTAACTGTTGAGCCATCTTTAAACATAAACTTTTAACTTCAGTCTGCATCCAACTCCTCAGGAGTGTTGTGCAATGGCTCTTTGGTGCTTCATTGTGTGGATGCTGCACTTTGCTTCTAAACAAGTTAGTTTTATCTTACAGCAACTAAATTTGCCCAAAGCATCTCAATTTATATGCACATGGTGCTGCAATAATTCTGTTCCTATTGGTCTCAAAATCCTTGAAGTGTTTTTAAATTTTGCAACTGAGGAAGGTGGCAGAGGCAGGATCATTGAATATTTTAACGCAAATTCTTATTAGGCAAGAAAATTGAAGGCTGTTGGGTAGATGGTTGAAGTGGAATTCAAAACACGATCAGCATTAATTTACTGAATGCTGTAGAAGACTCGGAACTGAACGGCCTATCTCATTTCATTTTTTGTATTGCAGTTTCCGTTTGAATTAATGCTGCAGGCTTATATTCTACAGCAGCATAAGAAAGCCAAACACATGAACAAAAGTTCCCGCCATCAGGTGTTGCTGATACTAGGATGTCGTTGGGAAAATTGCATCAATGCAAAATTGAATATTCCAGCATAGTTGTGTGTAAAACCTGCCACCATAGCTTACATCTGCTCAGAAAAATCATATTTGATTATCCAAAATTGAAAGTACTGTTTCAGGATAATTCAATTTGAGCTCAGCAGGGAAGGAAAGTTTCCTTTTTTCTGATTTTGATATAAGGAAATAATACTATGAAATCTGTCTCATTCATCCATCCGAGATGACAGGTGGGCCTTAGTTTAATACGTTAACCAATAAAAGATACTCTGACAGTGCAACACTTGCTGCTCTAGAATGTCAGCCTTGATTTTTATGCTGAGGCCTTAAGGCAGTGGTGAGGGTTCTATCAACTAAGCCATGTCTAAGGAACAGTAAATGCATACATAGCCATGCCTTATTCCAGTTTAATTTTAGGAAGACTGAAAGCATTGTTTATGGCCTCTGACATCCAATACAGAAAGAAGTCTGAACACAGAGTTAAAGTCCATCAGTTTATTTGGTAGCACAGGCCACAAGCTTTCAAAGTGCTACTCCTTCATTAGGCGAGTGAGTGTTCTGTTCACAAACAGGGCATATAAAGACACAAACTCAATTTACAAGATAACGGTTGGAATGTGAATCATTACAGGTAACCAAGTTATAAAGGTACTGACAATATGAGTGGAGTGAGGGCTAAGTTTAAAGAGATGTGTATTGTCTCCTGTCAGGACAGTTGGTGAGATTTTGCGAGCCCAGGCAAGTTGTGGGGGTCACAGTGTGATGTGAACCCAAGATCCTGGTTGAGGCCGTGCTCATGTGTGGAACTTGGCTATCAGTTTCTGCTCAGCGATTCCGAATTGTCGTATGTTATGAAAGCTGCCTTAGAGAACGCTTACCCCAAGATTAGAGGCTGAATGCCCATGACTGCTGAAGTATTCTCCAGTGGGAAGAGAACACTTCTGCCTGATTGTCAAGCGGTGAATGTTCATCCGTTGTCATAACACCTGCGTGGTCTCCCTAACGTACCATACCTTGGGACATCCTTTCCTGCAGTGTATCAGGTAGACCAGGTTGGCCGAGTTGCAAGTGTATGTACCGTGTACCTGATGGATGGTGTTTTCATGTGATATAATGGCATTCGTGTCGATGATCCAGCGCACCTTGCAGAGATTGCAGTGGCAGGGTTGTGTGGTGTTGTGGTCGCTGTTGCCCTGAAGACTGGGTAGTTTGCTGCAGACAATGGTCTGTTTGACATTGTGTGGTAGTTTGAAGGCAAGAGATGGATGTGTGGGGATGGCCTTGGTGAAATGTTTGTCTTCATGTTGAAGACTCCAGAGAAGATGTCGTAGCTTCTCCGGGAAGTACTGGACGACATGCTCTGCATTTGTCTTCCGAGGTAGTCGATGTGGTTTTTTGCTGTGATATATCAGAACTGTCAATTGATGAGTCGAGCTGTATATCCTGTTCTTATAAGGGCATCTTTCGGCCTCTGGGAGTGTCTGTTGCCTCCTCATTTGAGCAAATCCTGTGTACACAGAGGGCTTGTCCGTAGAGAGTGGCTTCTTTAACGTGTTTGTAGTGGAAGTTGGAGAACTGGAGCATTGTGAGGTTATTCATGGGCTTGTGGTACAGTGAAGTACTGAGGCAATCACCCTTGATAGAGATGTGTGTGTCCAAGAATGCAGCTGATTCTGGAGAGTAGTACATGGTGAGTCTGGTGGGATGGAACTTGTTGATGTCATCACATCGTTGCTTCAGGGATCGTTTGCAAAGGAAGAAAATATCATCAATATATTTACATGTAGCATCAGTTGAAGGTCCTGTGCTGTGAAGAGGTCTTGTTCAAACCTGTACGTGAAGATATTGGTGTATTGAGGTGTAAATTTGGTTCCCATGGCTGTTCTATGTGTTTGGATGAAGATCTGGTTGTTGAAGGTGAAGACGTTGTGGTCCAGGATGAAATGGATGGAATTGTAAAATTGCATGTGTAAAGTGCTGAGATCCATTGTGACAAAGATTGCTCATAGTTCAACTGCTCCACATGTGCTGAGCTTCTATAGGAAGTCCATAGTATTGCAGCAAAGACAAAGATTCTTTGTACAATGGGTTCCAGGTTCTCTCACATGGTTCCGTTGCCTGATACAATGAGGCGGCCATGTATATTTTCAGGAGGCAGTAGAGATCACCAACGTGGAAAGTATATGGGATGAGAGCACGGAAGGTGCTCTGAAGGTCTGGATCAAAGATCTTGATCAGTCTGAGTCGACGAGCATATTCTGTGGGTCGGGTGTCTGTAGTGTTCCTTGTTCACTTGTCGGTACGCTTCTTTGCAACAATCCGTTCTGTTCAGTATGACAGTGGCCCCTCCTTTATCTGCTAGTTTGATGACAATGTTGCAGTTGGTCTTGAAGCGTTCGTGGTGTTGTGCTTGGGTAATGTTCGAGGCTATCTTGAGTGTGGCTGATGAATCTGGTATTGATGAATCTCCTGACGGCTTGGGCTTGTCAAGTCAGGACAACAGCCCTCTGGGAGAGTCCAGTTTGATTCTTTCCTCTTCGGTTGTTGCCCTGCAAATCTCTCTGTTGGAGAATACAGAATTATGGCATCGTGCTTGGCCCTTGCTTTCTTTCCCTCCCTCCCTCCCTCCCTTAACCCCCACCTCTACATACATTAAATTTGCAGTAGTCTTTAACTTTCTGCAATTTTGCCTAAACTTGTTACTTTGGGGCATTATTTTATAACTTACCATGTAGCATATCAGTTATAGTCAGTATTCATGTTTGCTTTGTCAATCATAGGTGTTTGAATGTACATGATTGTATGTGCAACGTTATATTTTTGAGTATGTGGTTGTATCCTAAGATATCACTGTGTTACCAGTAGAGGGTGCACAGTGCTTTAGCTACTCATCAATTGGAAGATTGGAGCACAAATTGAAATAAATATATAAAATTAGATATATAAAATTATTATTTATTCAACAAAAGCTCCATTATAGTGCTCAAATAATGCACAACCATTTTTGAATTTCCATGAAAGTTTTTTTTCTTTAAGACAGATGATATGCCATGTTTTGATTTTCTCATTGATTCACTTTTTGATTTGATTTATTATTGTCAGATAAAGAGAACAAAGAACACTTAGGAACAGGCCCTTTTGGCCCTTCAAACCTGCACTGATCACATTGTCCTATCTAGACCAACTGCCTGTATCTCTCCCTATTCCCCATTTGTTTTCGTTTATGAAGATACGTCTTACATGTTGCTAACATGTCTGCCTCTGCATTCAGCTACCACCACCCTCTGTAAATATAAAAAAAGCTTTACTGAACCCCCCCCCCCCCCCCCCCCAAAAAATTTTGAACTTGTGCTCCCTTGTGATTGTCATTTCTGCCCTGGGGAAAAAGCTTCCAGCTGTTCACTTCATAATTTTGTAAATTTCTATCAGGTTGCCTCTCAGCCTCCATGTTTCCACTTCATTCAATCTCTACTCAGTCAGTACCCTCCATACCAGGCAACATTCTGGTAAACGTTTTCTGTACTCTGTCCAAAACTTTCACATCCTTCTGGTAGTGTGGTGACCTGAATTGTACCCTGTATTTCACATGCAGCCTAATCAACGTTTTATATAACTAACGTAATTTACCAACTTTTTTACTCGATGTCCCGCCCGATGAAGGCAAGCATACCATTTGCTTTCTTCACTACCTTTTCCACTTGTCTGCCACTTTTTAGGATCTGTGGACCTATACTCCCAGATCTGTATCCATGCTCCTGATTGTTCTGCCATTTATTTCGTAGCTTCCACCTGAATCGGATCGACCAAAATGCATCACCCTGTATTTTTCCGGATGAAATTCTCCGCCAAATTTTCCAGCCTATCAATATCTTGCTGTATTCTCTGATAATCTTCATCACTATCCACAACTCCAGCAATCTTAATATCATTCACAAACACTCATCAGACTAGCTACATTTTTTTCCAAGTCATTAGCAGAGATCCCAGCACTGATCTCTGCAGACTACCATTAGTTACAGACCTCCATTCAAAAAACCACCCTTCCATCGCTGCCCCTTGTCTTTTATGGCCAAAAAAGTTCTGAATTCATCTGACTAGCTCATCTTGGATCCTGTATTTTAACCTTTTGCAGCCCATGTAGCCAACATCGACAGCCCTTCCCAATCATTTGGGAATCACTTCTGTCACCACCTCAAAAAATTCCATTAAATTAATGAGATTTGAACTCCCTCATTCAAAACTATGTTGTCTGTCACTAATAAGACCATTCAGTTCCAAATGTGTATGGATTTTATCTCTAAGAATCTTCTCCAACGATTTCACTATTGCTGCCAGGCTCACTAGCTTGTAATTACTCGGGTTATCCTTGCAACCCTTCTTAAATAACAGGTCAACATTGGCTTTCCTCCTAGTCTCCTGGACCTCACCTGTACCCAACGAGGAAAGAAAGATTTCTGTTAGAGACCAGCAATTTCATCTCTCATCTCTCTGTAATCTGGGATAGATGCCATCTGGCCCTGAGGATTTGTCTACCTTAATGCTTTTTAATACACCTAACACTTCCTCCATCGTGATGATTTGTTCTAAAGGATCTCTGAAACACCAATCAATGTGTACCTCCTTTGTGAATACCAATGCAAATACTCATTAAGGATCTCACCCACTTCCTTTGGTTCTACACATAATTTCCCTCCTTTATCGTTTCTCTAGCTAGCCTTTTGTTCCTAATATATGTATAAAATGCCTTGGGGTCTCCTTAATCTTATCTTATATGCCAAAGACATTTTGTGACCCCTTTTTGCACTCCTAACTCCTGTTTGAGTTCTTTTCTACTTTCCCTATATTCTTCAAGTGCTTCACCTGTTTTTAGTTGCCTAGACCTCATGCATGCATTCTTTTTCTTTTTGACTAGACTCTCAATTTTCCTGGTTATCCACTGTTCCCGAATCCTGCCTTTCTTTTTATACAGGCACATGCCTGTCTTACACTTGGATCAACTACCCCTTAAAAGACTCCCATGTACCAAATGTGGATTTACCCTCAAACAGCCTCTCCCAAACCAGATACATATGACTGGAAATCCCAAGAGCTACAAGCCTGGATGGTGAGGAAGTTATTGCTTACAGGAAGATTTTTTGCAAAAATATGTAGATAGTACAACTAGAGAAGGGGCTATAATGGACCTAGTACTAGGAAATGAGCCCAGCCAGGTCAAAGCTGCAGTTGGGGAAACGTGGCAAACAGTGACCACAATCCCGTAAGCTTTCGGATACTCATGGAAGAGAGCGATGTCTTAGAGTTAAGGTGCTAAATTAGGAGAAGGCGAGCTACAATCAGATTAGGATCTGGTTTGGGAGAGGCTGTTTGAGGGTAAATCCACATTTGGTACATGGGAGTCTTTTAAGGGGTAGTTGATCCAAGTGTAAGACAGGCATGTGCCTGTATAAAAAGAAAGGCAGGATTCGGGAACAGTGGATAACCAGGAAAATTGAGAGTCTAGTCAAAAAGAAAAAGAATGCATGCATGAGGTCTAGGCAACTAAAAACAGGTGAAGCACTTGAAGAATATAGGGAAAGTAGAAAAGAACTCAAACAGGAGTTAGGAGTGCAAAAAGGGGTCACAAAATGTCTTTGGCATATAAGATAAGATTAAGGAGACCCCAAGGCATTTTATACATATATTAGGAACAAAAGGCTAGCTAGAGAAACGATAAAGGAGGGAAATTATGTGTAGAACCAAAGGAAGTGGGTGAGATCCTTAATGAGTATTTGCATTGGTATTCACAAAGGAGGTACACATTGATTGGTGTTTCAGTGAAAAGTATTATTTTTTGCATGCTGTACCGACAAAGCTACTATACGTAGAGGAAGGAAAGGTGAAGGTGTTGAATGTAGTGTTAAAGTCATAGCTAGGGTGTAACAGTGCAATGTTAAAGTTTAAAAGAGTTTCAATAGAGTTTTAGAAGCATAGAGTAAGAATATAAAGTAGAATTAGAGGGTTTGTTGGTCATACCTTGCAAGAAATTGTCGCACACCAGTGCCATCTTGGATTCTTTGTTTTGTGCAATTCAAACATAGCAAAATTGAAAATTAATACGCTGTTTTGCATAATTAAATGCATGCTCACTTTGCACATATTAAGGCTATAAATGCATATGCAATGACCAAATAGGAAAACATTGCAGTTATTCAGTATTGGTGTGCATTGTGTTCGTTCTTCCCGTCAAACTTATTTTGCAGTTGTTTAGATATGTGCTAAATGTGCTGTGTAAGTTCCATAGGAACTAATCAGGTTCACATGGAGTCTACAAAAGTTCTCATGTTCTCTCCTGAAGGTAATGACTGGTAGTGGGATATGGTTCAATAGGCACAGTTACCACTTCATTCAACTTGCTGGTATTTTTGTGAAGTCTGAACATCAATCTAACCATCTATGGGAAAGACTAGGCAAATCTATTTGAATATCATGCCCCAACAATGTCCCATGTGGCTGAGGCACATTCTATCACCATTATAGCTAAGATCACCCTATTCTGCACTGGTGTGCCAAATCTGCATTAAATTTGGAATATATTTGGTCTGCATAGCTCAATTTAACACTGACTTGGATTTTTACTAATGATTTTGGAAAGTTGCCTGATAGATGTGATTTTCTTCCCCCAAGATGGATTTTGATTAAGTCTAAACAATTGCAAGCCAAGTATATTTAGTTACTGTGAGAAAGTCATTTTCAAATATATGCCTTATTTCTTGACTCTCCAGGCGAACGGTGGTACCAGTTTCTTCTTCACACTTAAAAAGAGCAAGTCACAGAATCCCTTAATGTCACATTAGCAGGTTATTTTTAATGATTACTTGTACATTTAGTGGGTCAATGCTCCACTTGTCAAATTTACATTATCCAGCGCTAGGGACTATGATCACTTTTGCTTGTAGATCATAGTTTACTATCGCTATTCGTGATAAATCATTTTTCCTTGTTTAGCGGTTCAATACTGCCTGCAATAATAATACGCTTTGCCAACTTCACCAGAAAATAGTTTGACAGCATCCTGATTTATTTCCTCAGGTGGTGAGACTTTGCCTATATCTACCCAAATGTCTGAATGTGTATAAAGACAAATGAAAGCTTCTTTATTAAGCATATTCCATTCATGAATAGGGTACAGATGTATTTTCAATAAGTGAAAATTATTTAATCTGACCATAGATCGGCAGCAAGGATGAGAGGCTTCGTATGTCATTGCATTCATGGAATCGCTGCCATTAGTATATATGCAAATTTTTTTGCATTCAGGGTAAACCAAAAATCTTGAAAATGAACAGAAACCTCTACTTTTAGAACACAAAAGCCCCAAATGAAAGCAATTTTAAAATATTTTAGTGTTGTGCACACAATTTGGTGGTGGGTGAGTTTAAAAAATATCTTCAGTCTTTCAAGTTACATGGCACCAACAGTTACATGTGCAGCTTAATTTTGCACAGCAACAGCTTATTCTCTGGAAGTGCCTGGCACTTGGAAACTCAAGATATTTGAAATCCCAGTGGAACAGACATCAGACTAGTTCTCAGTCCCCACCTTTTATTTGATCCACGTTGCAAAACATAAGAACGTAAGAAGTTGAGTATGATGTTTAGTATGATTTGCATTATAGTTGGAGAAAAATATTTCTGGGTGAAAGAAATGAGTTGCAGGGAGAATTTTTTTATTGGGCTTGAGTTTGCTGCAAATGATTTAAAATTACTCAGCTTTGTTGGTTTTCATTTTTGATTTAAGTACACAATATTTTTAAAGCAGCTAGTTTGAGAGAGTCAAAATAATTTCATTTGCAGGAAATGTATCATGTGTTGAGAGTTCCCTGTTCGTATTGAATAACCTAAATTATTTACCTTAGTCCATATGTGCAACTCACCAGATAAGCCCTAGCAAATATGCGCACGTCAGGACTTGCTGACAAGAACAACCTTCACTCAGTTTCAGTGATTTTTGCAGCCTGGGCCTAATGCAATACTGGCAGTGGCCAGTGGTGCTGTTGGCCTCTGATGTGCTGGCAGCATGTGAAAGCGCAATATCTACTTTGAGAACAATGACCTGGACTTTGACTCGACAAATGCCTGAATAATGAATTCAGGTCAAAGGGTGGGCAGAGAATACTGATAGAGGGGTTTGCCACTGGCCTGCTAACACAAGCATTTAAGTCACAATCTCTCAATTTTTAGAGTGCCAAAGGAGGCTATTTGGCCCATTATGTCTGCACACATTTTCCGAATGGGTAATTTACTGAGTGCCATTCATCTACCTTCTCTCCATAACCCTGCACGTAGTTCATTTTCAAATAATCTAATTCTCTGTGAATGCTGTTATAGTTCAGGTTGAAAACTTGAGTTTTATGTAGCCTGCCTGGATCATAAACTTTGTGTAGGATAAGCATAATAGGTTTCATTTCAGAAATTATTCAAATGACCCACTAGGGAGCTTCTATCAACCAAAGTTTATTTAAGAATATAGTTAACATGTACAGTAAGAATGTTAGCAATAACTTTTGTCAATTACAAACAACAACAAATTAACCACGATAATGTATGCCCTTAATGAATATAGAAGCCATCCCAAACAAACTAATCCCATAAACAAGATCCTTCAAACAGGTTTAATACAGCAAAGACTAATGCTCACGTGATATTGAATTGAGTCTTTTAAATGAAGTCTGAAATAGACTCAGAACAGCTCCCCAAAACACTAGGGACTCTAGCAAGCCACCAACAGCAGATTCTGCCTTTCAGAAAGACCAGATCTTTCTTTCAAATTAGCAGAATTTCCAAATCAACAGGGAGAGAGAAAACATCACTTTTCAGCTTGCTGTCCCTTCTAAAACTCAACTCTAACAGCAGCTCAAGCTGAAAATGAAAGAATTCCTATTACCTGACCTCCTGCCAATCACTTTTTTCTCCCAACAAAGCAGAGCCACAAACATCCCAATAAAAATACCCCCCCCACCCCAAAGTTTAAGCAGCAATAAAACAACATCCCCAGACAAACTGGTGCCATAATGACATCAGCTAAGAACTGTGAGCTGAGAAACATTGGAGCTGTGAGACCTGCAGAGATCGTGATTTTAAGAAAAAACCTTTCTTAAACTAACATCACAATGCCTTGATCAAATCTGCTTCCACTGCGCACCAAGGCAGTGCGTTTCATCCTTTAATGACCTCCTGTGTGAAGAAGAGTTTTCTCATAGCCCTCAAGTCTGCAGTCCTTTCACAATTGTTTCACAGATAATTTCTCCCTATCTACATTGCCCGGACCTCATGATTTTGAATATCTCTAATGAAACCTCTTTCCTGCTTTCTTTTTACTGAGAAAGCAATCCTAGCTTATCCAAATGATCCTCTTTTTAAATTTACTAGTCATAACTAAGTCTACATTAACACTTAAGTTAATGTGAAAATCCACACACTAGTGCCTGCTCTGATATGATGAGAGAGAATTTAGTATGGCCAGTTATCTAATCAGCATGTCTTTTGCACTGCGGAAAGCAGAACTCCCAGAGGAAGCCTAAGCAGATATTGGGAGAACATGAAGACTCCATACCAACAGTGACCTAAGTGACTATCCTGGAAATTATAGACCGGTGAGCCTGACTTCTGTTGTGGGCAAGGTCTTGGAAAGAATTATAAGGGATAGGATTTATAAGCATCTAGAGAGGAATAAATTGATTAGGGATAGTCAGCACGGTTTTGTGAAGGGTAGGTCGTGCCTCACAAACCTTATTGAGTTTTTTGAGGAGGTGACCAAAGAGGTAGATAAGGGTAAGGCAGTTGATGTAGTGTATATGGATTTTAGCAAAGCGTTTGATAACGTTCCCCATGGTAGGCTACTGCAGAAAGTGCAGATGCATGGGATTGAAGGTGATTTAGCAGTTTGGATTAGGAATCGGCTAGCTGATAGAAGACAGAGGGTGGTGGTTGATGGGAAATATTCAACCTGGAGTGCAGTTACAAGTGGTGTACCTCAAGGTTCTGTTTTAGGGCCACTGCTGTTTGTCATTTTTATAAATGACCTAGATGAGGGTGTAGAGGGTTGGATTAGTAAATTTGCTGACGATACCAAAGTGGGGGGAGTTGTAGACAGCGAGGATGAATGTTACAGTTTGCAGAGGGACATAGATAGGTTGCAGAGCTGGGCCGTGAGGTGGCAAATGGAATTCAATACGGATAAGTGTGAGGTGATTCACTTTGGTAGGAATAACAGGCATATGAAATATAGGGCTAATGGAAGGACCCTTAATAGTGTTGTCGAGCAGAGGGATCTTGGGGTACAAGTACATAGCTCTTTGAAAGTTGGCACCCAGGTTGATAAAGTTGTTAAGAAGGCGTACGGTGTGTTAGCTTTTATTGGTAGAGGGATTGAATTTAGAAGCCGTGAGGTTATGTTACAACTGTACAAAACTCTGGTGCGGCCGCACTTGGAGTATTGAGTACAGTTCTGGTCGCCGCATTATAAGAAAGATGTGGAAGCATTGGAAAGGGTGCAGAGGAGGTTTACCAGGATGTTGCCTGGTATGGTGGGAAGGCCTTATGAGGAAAGGCTGAGGGACCTGAGGTTATTTTCATTAGAGAGAAGAAGGTTACGCGGTGACCTAATTGAGGCGTATAAGATGATCAAGGGATTGGATAGGGTGGATAGTGAGAGCCTTTTTCCTCGGATGGTGATGACCAACACGAGGGGACATAACTTTAAATTAAGAGGTGGTAGTTATAGGACGGATGTCAGAGGCAGGTTCTTTACACAGAGGGTGGTGAGGGCGTGGAATGCCCTGCCTGCAGCAGTTGTGGACTCACCTACTTTGGGGGCATTCAAATGTTCGGTGGATAGGCGTATGGATGATATTGGAATAGTTTAGGTTAGAGGGTCCACTGGCCGGTGCAACATCGAGGGCCGAAGGGCCTGTACTGCGCTATAATGTTCTATGTTCTAAGCCGGGATCAAACCCAGGTTGTTGGCACTGCGAGGCAACGGTGCTAACCACTGTCACCATGAAGTTCCTTATTCTTGGAGCCATTCTCATGAATCTTTTCTGCGCTCTGGTATTTTCACACACTTCCTAAAGTGCACCACCCAGAACTGGATGCAAGAATCTTACTGAGGCTGAGTAGTATCTTATACAAGTTCAAAATAATTTCCTTGCTCTAGTACTATGCCTTTATTAATAAGCCTACGCTGCTGTATTTTTTTACCACTCCTCTCAACCTCCTCTGTCACGTCCAATGAAATATGCATCCAGGTCCCTCTGTTCCTGAAGCCCTTCAGAGTTGTACCCTTTGTTTTGTATTGTTACTTTATATTCTTCATATTAAAGTGATATACTTCATATTCCAACTGTCTACCCGTTCCATAAGCTTACCTGCATGCTTTTGAAGCTCTGCACTGTCCTTATGGTTCACAATGCTTACAAGTTTTGTATCATTTGCAAATTTTGAGATTGTGCCCTCTATACCAAATCAAGGTCATTAGATGTGGAAAGAGCAAGAGTCCCAACACTGTACCCTGGGAACTCCACTACAAACCTTTCCCCAGTTTGAAAAACATTCATGAATTACTGTTTACTGTCATTTAGCCAATTTTGTATGCATTTGCTGCTACTTTCATGAGTATAACTTTGTTCAAGTTTGTCATGACAAACTCCATGCATATTCAAATCAACCCTGGCAATCATCTTTCCAAAAAATGTCAAGTTAGTTTAAACATGGTTTTCCCTTAAGAAGTCCATCCTGGCTTTCCTTAATGAATTTATATTTGTTCATGTGACTGTTAATTTTGTCCTGAATTACTGTTTCATGAAGTTTCCCCAAAACTAAAATTAACCTAGCCTGTAGTTGTTGTCCTTGCTTTTGTATCCTAAAGGATGCAACATTTGCAATTCTCCAGTCCTCTGGTATCAGCCCTGAATCTACAGAAGATTGGAAAATTATGGCCAGTGTCTGTAATTTCTACTATCAGTTCCTTCTGTAGCCTTGGATGCATCCTATCGGGTGCTGGAGCCTTGAACATTTTAGGCATGGACAACCAATCCATGTAGTCAATTTTGAACCCTTTTTGTGACTCAATTACCATCTTTTTCACCATGACCTGAATAGCATCTTTTTGCTTGGGAGAGACAGATGGAAAGTATTGGTTTAATACCTCAGCCATGCCCTCTGCTTCCATGCATAAATCCCCTTTTTTCCCTAAATGACCCTAATCTATCTTTTTACCACACTTGAGCTATCTATGATCTTATAGAAGGCTTTGGGATTTCCTTTTATATTACCTGCCAGTCTCTTTTCATACATCCACTTTGTTTCTCTTATTTGCATTTGCACCTCTTCCCTTCTGAATCTTCCACACTCAGCTTAGTTCTCAGTTGTATTTTCTACCTGGCATCTTTCATAAGCATAATTTTTCTTCCCATTTTAATTTCATCTGTGGAGTTCTGGATTTGTTCGCAATACCTGTATCTTTGAAGAAAATAAATCTTGACTGTGCCTGAACTATCTCCTGTTTGAAGGTAGTCCATTATTGAACTACTGTTTTCCCTTCTAATCTTTGACTCCAGTTTATTTGCCACTGATTCGTTCTTACCAAATTGGAGGTGCTCCCCTCAGTTAATTCTTTTAACTCTAGATTTTTTGTTTTCCCTTTCCACAGTCAACCTAAACCTTCATATTTTCCTATTGACATTTGATCCACGTGGCTTACTTTGTTTCCAGGAACGAGGACCAGCAATACTTCCTTTCTCATTGAACTGGAAACAGTGCTGTAGAAAACACACTATTGCCCCCCTGTGCCCTTTTCTACTATGCTGTGGAGATGCTGATGTTGGACTGCGTTAAGCACAGTAAGAAGTCTCACAGCACCAAGTTAAAATCCAACAGATTTATTTGGTAGTGTAACCCCATAAGCTTTCGGAGCACTGCTCCTTCATCAGATGAGTGGGAGTTCTGTTCACAAACAGGGCATATAAAGACACAAACTCAATTTACAAAATAACGGAATGTGAGTCTTTACAGGTAATCAAATTGTGAAGGTACAGACAATGTGGTGGAGAGAGGGTTAAGCGCAGATTAAAGATAATGTGTACTGTCTCCAGCCAGGACAGTGAAATTTTGCAAGCCTAGGTAAGTCGTAAGGGTTACAGATAGTGTGACATGAATCCAAGATCCTGGTTCAGGCTGTCCTCGTGTACGGAACTTGGCTATCGGTTTCTGCTCAGCGATTCTGCGTTGTTGTGTGTTGTGAAGGCTGCCTTGGAGAATGTTTACCCAAAGGTCATAATTTTAGGCATTCAGCCTCCGATCTTCAGATAAGCGTTCTCCAAAGCGGCTTTCACAACACATGACGATGCAGAATTGCTGAGCAGGAACTGACAGTCAAATTCCGTACACGAGGACGGCCTGAACTGGGATCTTGGATTCATGTCACACTATCTGTAACCCTCACGACTTACCTAGGCTTGCAAAATTTCACTGTCCGGGCTGGAGACAGTACACGTTACCTTTAACCTGTGCTTAACTCTCTCTCCACTCTCTCGTTCTCTGTACCTTTAAGACTTGATTATCTGTAAAGACTCACATTCTAACCATTATTTTATAAATTGAGTTTGTGTCTTTATACATCCTGATTGTGAACAGAACTCCCACTCACCTGATGAAGGAACGGTGCTTCGAAAGCTTGTGGCTTATGCTACCAAATGAATCTGTTGGAGTTTAATCTGGTGTTGAGACTTAGTTTTCTACTATCCCAGTCTACATTTGGGTAATTTTCTTTTCCTTTTGCCCTGCTCCCATTTGTAATCCCAGCTGCCCTGACCACAATTGTGTGCCACCGTTCCCTTCCTGTTCTACTATACATGTCATAGGCTGTTTCAAATGTTTAGCCATTGCCCAGTTCCGGTTCTGCTTCAGAAACATGTATTCCATTATACGTACAGTATTATACGTAGCCATAAATACATAAAACAGCGAGAGAAGAGAGCTTGGGGTGAATTGGGAAAGAATGCAGAAAGGGCAATTCAGAGTGAGGAGAAGGCCAACAGAATGAATCAGCGTCATGGGAAATGTGAGAAAGGGCTGAGCTACATATGTGCTTAAGTAGGAGGAATGGATGAAAGAAATGGCAAATTGGTACGTTGGATGCGTGGAGAAAGATGAGGAAGTGCCTATAAGCTGTTGGAAGTGGAACAGCTGAGCAATGAGGATGCAGGCATGAGATGCTGTGAACTAAAAGGTCCCTATCTTCATTCATCTTTCTTAGAATTTAAGGCTTAACAGGGCTCTGAAATCTTTTGCTTCTGGGAACACCACCCCGCTCATATGATTAAAAAATTTGTGAACTGTCCATTTTTTTTGCAGTATTTTACTTGCCTGAATGTGGTATCTTATAGTATTTGCTGTTCAAGGAAGCTTATATATAACAGTTTACAAATGGGAATAAAGGTAAAGGAGCGGTTTTATGAATCACTGCATGGGCAGAAATAGGAGCATGGGAGAAGAGAAATTTGGATATTGGAGCATTAATGGATTTGATTTGGCTAAAATTGTGAATTTGATCCAGTGGTTTATAAGCAAAGGATGGGGAGCTCAAGACCTTAGCAGTTCTGGAAAGGTCATATGAAGAATAATCTTCAAGTCCAACACATATGAAGAATGTGGTTTGGTGTACTGGGGCCTGAAGTCAGACACGGTGAGAGGTTGCTAGAATCTGCTAGTATTAATGGAGTAGGGTCAAGTGACCTGTCGAAGAATGACCAGGAGATTGGAACTGGAAAACTGTACTTGTGCCTTTTTTCTAAAGCTTGAAGTGCACTTATTTCTCCTTGCTCTCACCTTAAGCTTTTGTTTGGCCTGTTTCCATGGGTATTCTTTCCCCACTTTCCCTGCTATTTGTTGGTTCCCTTCTTTGCATTTTACTTTAAACATTTTAACAATAAGTTATTCACATATGGAGATCTAGCACACACAAATAGCACATGTTTTACTTTTAGTCTGTGACTTTCTCACTATGGGCAGATAATCACTGGCTGGATGGTGGGATATCTTAGTATGCAACCTAAGTGCAATGAGTGCACAAGTGTAAATCTACTCTTTTTAATAAGTGAGCTGTTGGTGGAATTTGCTCATAGTCTTTCATAAATACATTTCTAAATTAACCAATAAATCACTTGATATCATGAAATCAGACTTTTCTGATTTCCTTAATGACTAAAATGGTTTTGAAGAAGGAATTTCAATTATTAAAGCATTTCATTTATGATAAATATCTTTTGCTTTTAAATTCTACCAGCAAAGGTGTCAAGCTGTCCACCAATATCCATCAAAAATACAGCTCACTTGCATAGTTTCACCAAAGCAGTAAAGATGTCCTCGACTTGCAGTCCAGCCACTACCAAAATGCAATTGATGTTCTTATTTTTATTGTCTGCCTTTGGTCAATGTCATCTCACCTTGGCTATACATGCACAGTGGTAAATGAAACACAGCAGTGCTGCTGCTGACTGTGCACTTCCTGCCAGCAAATAATGGCAGGTGTTGTCTGCCTGTAACATGTTTTAAAAAAAGGTGAATAAATTTAAAAGTTAAATTTTAATGAAATAAACCTTTCATGTTTCTTGACTGTGAAAAGTCAAGAAATTCTCTAAAACTGGGAATGAGGGGCCATACTCTACGATAATTCATGCTGCTTGAGTAGGAAGTATCCAGCTCAAGCTTAATGTTCTGAGTTTTCTTCTCCCTGTTCAATGTGCAATCAATGTATCATGTTTGGAAACAAGTTTTTATTGGATAATAAGAAAAAGGAGGTCTTGCTGCAACTGTACAGGCACTGGTAAGGCCGCAACTGGAGTACTGTATGCAGTTTTGGTCGCCGTGTTTGTGAAAGGATATATTAGCCTTGGAGGGAGTGGAGAGAAGGTTCACTAGGCTGATACAGGAGATGAGGGGGCTTGCCTATGAGGAGATATTGAATAGACTGGGTTTGTACTCATTGGTGTTTAGAAGGCTGAGGGGGGATCTTGTGTAAGATAATGAAGGGGCTAGATAGAGTAGAGGTAGAGAGATTCTTCCCGCTTAGAAAGGATAGCAGAACCACAGGGCACAGCCTCAAAATAAGAGGGGGTGGCAGTTTAGATCGGAGTTGAGAAGGAACTTCTTCACTGAGTGGTGAGTCTCTGGAATTTTTTGCCCATTGAAGTGGTGGAGGCTACCTCGCTGAATATGTTTAAGTCACAGGTAGATAGATTTCTGATAGACAAGGGAATTAAGGGTTATGGGAAGAAAGCGGGAAAGTGGAACTGATCCACTTCAGATCGGCCGTGATCTTGTTGAATGGCACGGCAGGCTCGAGAGGCTAGATGGCCCTATTCCTGCTCCTATTTCTTATGTTCTTATGTTAACAGGTGGAATGTGTATTAGTTGAAGTAAAGTTTCTGTTACATATCAATAGAGTTTACTGTTCTTGCCTATCCTTTTGGCTGTAGCTTGAAATTTGATCATAATACGAACTTTATTTTTTCATCATGCTTTCTGAGAGACTTCATTGTATGATCAAATATTAGGTGTTCTCTCAAATAGAAAGGAAAACATATTTTTTGTCATTGTACTTGAAATTCAGTTTTAAAAGCATGTGGTAGTATCGTGAATTGTCTTGCATTGAAAAGCCATAAACTACTAAATCTAATCCAGTGACAAGCAATGCAGTTAAGTTTTTTTTGAAATTTGCCCATCTATGTATAAATTCTAGGAGCATTGAATGCATTAAAAGACACTTCTGTGGGCAAATGTAAAAATATTGTGCAATGTTTTTTATTGGAATTTTCATACTGTCGCTTGGTAGTACAGACTTCAATTTTGCTTAAAAGAGAGACATGTTACCAGAGTTTTTTTAGCCTACTCTCATCAGGAGAAATGTGAGAATGTCAAATGATCGTGATGATTTCCACCACAGGTTTCCCAAGCTCCCTCATAATTCAAAAAAGTACAGGGCTTGAACATTTTTCTCTTGTTTGCAGAGAACAGGTCACTGCTTATGAATGAATATCACAGCTGGTAAATGAGCCATGTTATAAACTTGATCTTAAATTGATTTAGAGTAGCTACCAGTGCATTCAGGATTGTTGAGCAAATGTTTCCCAATCATGGAATTAGTAGACTTATTTTGGGTTTTACAACCACGAACTGGCTGAATATGGTATGTGCTTGGCATATTACAAACAACCAAAGGAACATGCTGTTTGATACAATCAGCAGCCAAGATGTAGAGCCTATTACCTGGATGGCACCAACATGGAAATTCATTTGTGAGATGGGCAGAATGTATTTTTGGATTGGCGATAGCATCCCAATAATGGAAAATACCACATAAAGCATCATGAAATGGCTTGCTGAACTGTTCAAATTTTTCCAGTATTTTGACTTGCCAGGTATTTTGAGATGGATTGGGCACATTTCGGGTCCATTTGTGAGTTAGCACGGTATACAGTGATCTGATCAGGATACCAGGATAGTTTTGATATTCTGTGCCAATTATTTGATGTAATTTACTAGGTTAAAAGATGTGATAACTGCTTGGGGCGGCACAGTGGTTAGTACTGCTGTCTCAGTGCCGGGTCCCAAGTTCAATTCTGTCAGTGCAGAGTCTGCACGTTCTCGTCATGTCAGTTCATGTTGGGAGATATAAAAGAGGCATGTCTGAGACAGAGTCTTCACTGGTTGGGGTGTAGTTGTAGAGTAGTTGGGGCGTGGAATGCTCTGTCTGCTATGACAGTTGAGTGGACACTTTAGGAACTTTCAAGCGGTTATTGGATAGGCACATGGAGCACACCAGAGTGATGGAGTAGAATAGCTTAGCACATCTTTGAGGGTCGAAGGGCCTGCACTGTGCTGTATTGTTGTATGTGCCTATGTCTATTTCTTCTGGGTACTCCAGTTTTCTTCCCACTATCTGAAAGACATGCTAGTTAGGTACATTGGTTGTGCTAAAATCCTCCTTTAATGTACCCAGTGAGGTGCCAGAGTGTGGGGACTAGGAGATTTTCTCATAACTTCATTGTAGTGTTAATGTAAACCTACTTGGGACAGTAATAAAATAAACTTGAACTTAAGTTACTAGTTACATTTTACAATGAACTTGGATGAAGGGACAGAACATACGGTTGCTTAATTTTGGTAATACAAAGGGAATATAATAGGTTGTGAAGAAGACATAAGGAATTTGCAAAGGGATGTAAATGTGTTAAGTAAGTGGGCAAAAAATTGGCAACTGTGTATAATGCAGGAAAATGCAAACTTGTCCATTTTGGGAGAAAGACTAGAAATGCAATATATTTAAATTGGGAAAGATTGCAGAATTCAGCTATACAGAGGGACCTGGTAGTTATCCTGCATAAAGTTAGTATGCAGGTACAGCAAATAATTAGGAAGGCAAAGGTATTGTTGACATTTATTGCAAGGGGAATTAAGTATAAAAATTTGCTGCAGTTGTACACAATGTTGGTGAAACCCCATCTGGAGCACTGTTTAGTTTGGGTTTACTTATTTGAGAAAAGGCATAATTGCATTATAAGAAAGTTTACTTCATTTTCTTTGGTGATCCCTCACTAATGAATATGATCCTCCATCTAAGGAACTCTGTTACCGGTCATGAATTCTGTGGATGAGCTTCATCCTAGAGCTATACCTTTAACTGCACACTTGTCAGGGGTTTATGGGAGATGGGTTCAGTCCTTGGACGCTAAATTGCTGGGATTTCTTTCTCAGGCTTCTTTTCTGGGCTTCCTCTTGCCATCGTGTCCTCGAAGAATTGTATCCCTTCAATCAGGAGATTCCTCCAAGCAAGGATCTCCCATGACATCTATGTTACATTTCTTGAAGTAAATAAACTCAGCGTTCTTTGGAGTACTTCCTTTATCTTCCTTGTTTGGGAACCTTCGTTGAACTGGATGAAAATGATTTGCTTTGGCAGCTGGGATTCTGACTTTTTAAGCCCATGGCCAGCTCAGCGTAGTTCATTTCAGATGAACATGGCCTCAATTATGGTGCTCTTGGTTCCTTCAAGGACGCTAATGTTAGTACGCCTGTCCTTTCAGATGATGCGGAGAATCTGTCTCAGACAACATTGATGGTACCTCTCCAAGACCTTTAGATCATGTCTGCATGTAGCCTGAGCCACAAAAGTTGAGGGAGTGACTGCCTAGTACACGAGGATCTAGGATCAGCATGAATGTTGCAGTTGTCGAAGACATTCGTCCTTTGGCATCCAAAGGCAGTGTTTGTGGTTTGGATATGATGTTGGATCTCTGCATCAATATCAACTTCAGATGAGAGCTGGCTCCACATTTGAGGATGGTTTCTCCATTGATCATGATGGAGGGAGAGACCTGATCTTGCTCTGGAGCAGATTGGTAAAGGACTTTAACCATCTTAAGGCTGAAACCGATTCCTTCTATGGAGGTGTCAGACATGGCTTGGAGATTCTCTTCTGAAAGAATGGAGATGGTAGTGTCATTTGCATACTGTGAAGTTCCATGAGCGATGTCAGTACTGTTTTTATCTTGAATTTCATCTATTTGATTCTTGGATGAGAGGATTAGCTTATGAGGGAACATTAGGTTGGGTCCCTACTGCCTGAGTTCTGAAGAATGAGTTCTCAATGAAATATAAAGGGGCTTGATAGAGTGGATGATGAGGATATTTCCCCTTATGGAGAGACGAGAGCCAAAGGATACAATTTACAAACAAGGTGTCTCCCGTTTTAAACTAGATGAGAAAAGTTTGAGAGAAAAAAAACTACCTGGAGCCAGGGAACTTGTAGGTCCATGGCAAAGTTTTGGCCAGTTGGAGTCAACTTGCCAATCAGTCTGCATCTTTTTCTCCTATGGTAGAAATTGAGACTCTCTGAAATTTGGCATTCTCGTTGTTCTCTTGAGTGCAAGATAAAAAGATTCAACAACATGTCTCGTTTTGGCAATATTCAATTTTCACATTCTGTTTAGCACCTTATGTTGAAAGATAAGATAAATTTTGATCACTTAAGGGAAGAATACTTCAAAGGCATTTTGAGTAATGTACTTGGGTTTTTAATATTGGCAAATTCTCTTGTCTGAGTTAGGATTTCAGGCCGTCCAAAATTCTGCTATTCAAGTCTTAACTCTTAACAGGTTTTGTTCATCTATGATCCTCTACATCGTTTTCTAAAATCTCATCCTTCATTTCGGATCTCTCTAAAACTTGATGCATCCAATCCTTGAAATTTCTAGCCTTTCAACTCTATTTCTGCACCCTTCTAATCGTGTTTCTAATTTTAATCACTCCACTAATTGGTGACTGTGGTTGAACCAGAATCATAAGTTGTGCAATTCCCTCCCAAAATCTCTGCCCCTCTTCCCTTCACCTACTACTTCGACTTATCTTTTGGTGATTTTCTCTATTGTGGGATGTGGGCATCGCTGGCAAGGTTAGCATTTGTTCCCTATCTCAAATTATCCCCAAGAAGGTGGTGGTGGACTGCTTTGTTGAATCATTTGAAGTCCTTGTGGTGCATCCATAGTGCCACTGGGGAAGAAGTTTCAGGAATTTGATGTATGACAGTAAGGGAACAGCGATATGTTTCCAAATCACTAGGAGGGGAGCTTCCAAGGGGTAGATTTATTATGCATTCTTGTCCTAGCTGGGGGAGATCACAGATTTGGAAGATGTTATCAAAAAAAACCTTGATGAGTTTCTCCAGTACATGATATAGATGATATATGTTTGCACTGTATTGGTGGTGGATGAGATGCCAATCAAGTGGGCTGTTTTGTTCTGGTTGGTATCAAGTTTTTTGAGAGTTGCACTCATCTAGGCAAATGAAGCGCATCCCATCACATTTCTGACTCACACATTGTAGATGGTGGACAGACTTTAGAGACTTGGGAGATGGGTTACTTGGAATTCCCAGCCGCAGTTCTGCTCTTGTAGACAGTGTTTATATGGCTAGTCCAGTTCAGTGTGTAGTTAATGGTGAATCTCAGGATGTTGCCAGTTGGGATTCTTTAGACTTTATCTCAGACGGTCACTCTCTGGTATGTATGTGGGATAAATGTGCCCTAATTTCATTATTCATGTTCCGTTCAAAATTTAATATTATTTCATAATGTTCATGTGAAGTATGTGATCTTATTATGTTAAAGGTATATTAGTGCAAGTTATTGTAGTTTAATAAATCATTACAAGTTTCTCATTTTTTGTTTTCTGCCACTTGCATATTCCTTGTCTTTTTACTGGCTGAAAACCAATCAGAAATCAAAAGTGTGATGTACAGGTTTGCAATACATAAGTGAAAATGATGGCAGGATGTGTACAGGAAATGTATGCTACAAGCAAGGCATTTTTGCAATTTTGAGTGGTTATTGTCAAATATCATGCACCAACTTGGTACGTAAACATTTGCCTACAGTTAAAACAAACCACTCCTTGTAAGCTGTATCAGGACAGAAAAATATACTTAATTAACATTGTTAAATTCTTTGATCGCTTGTTATCAGAATTTTTTTAGTATACTATGCCTTAAATCTTTATGCCTAGATTTAAATGTTATTGACTTATTGTGCTCAAGAACAGAGGAAAATTTGATTTTTTATCAAGATAAGCATTGGTTGAATGGCTCAAAGTAAAACGTAATATGCAGCAGATGACAGCCCTGAGACCTGACCTCATCCATTTCCATCATTGAATGTCATTGCACATGAAGTGCAGGCATCACAGTTGGCTCGCAATAGCCTTTTCTAAATCACGATTATAGTCTAGTGCTAACAAGGTTGAATCGTTTTGTAACTTAATATATTTTTTGTACTTTGTTTTAAAAAATGGAATAGATAAAATTAGATGACGTAGTCATCTAAACTTTGGCTCTATTCTCTGTCCACAGGTGCTGAGATTTCCAGCATTTTGTTTTTGTTTCAGATTCTAGCATCTGCATTTTGCTTTTAGAATAGATAAAACTGCTGTGCCTACTCATTGTGGGTTGCAGAATATTCCTTATTTTTAGCATATTTCCTTTTTGGCATTTCTTGCTTCTACTGAGGTGCAAATAGAGAACAAGAATAAGTGATGGGCTCATCTAGTTTAATCCATCTCACACTTCACAGTCCTGCCGTTTTCAAAGATTTGAAGGTTCAAATCAAGTTAATTCAGTGCTGAAATCCTCTATTTTATAATCTCGTTCATGTTGTTTTTGCATAGTGAAACGTATACCTAAGTGGCATGATCCTTTCCAAGTCCTGGAATAGTCTTTTCTGGATTATGTTTCATTCTATTGGAAATACTGATGGAATGAAATTAAATAAAAGGGGCAATTTATAGGTGATTGAAAAACTAAACATTTAAACAACGTGGAGAAAACCAAACGACATCAAGACTCAGTCAAAAAATTTGGACTGTCCCAACCAAACAAGACATCTGTCACCCTTGGATATCGCTGAGAACCAATTGGGACGATTCTCCCCATTGCAACCCGCAACTTTTGTGGCAGGTTGGGCTGGGAGATGCACGTCATCGACATTTTTCCGGCATTTGTGCATGTGCCGAGAACACGTGCATCTCTCAGAACTGGAGAGCAGTCAGAGTCCAGACCACTCTGGAACCGGCAGGAGGACAGGTAAGTCATCTGAATCTTTTTTAATTAATTTAAATATGTTTTGCATTTCATTATTGAAAACTTGCCAGTCCTGATTGAATCTCCCACCCCGCCAAAAGTAACTTCATTCTGGAGTTTAGAGTAACTCCCCACATTCCTGTCGGAATGAAGGTGGGCAATTGGAGGCCCACCAGGTGGTGGGGCTGGTGTTCCCTGGGCATGGCCACCCTGGCAGTGCCAGCCTGTGTTCAAGGGGCAAAGTGACTATGCCCGGGGGCACCTTGGCACTACCCATTAGGCAGTGTCAAGGGGCAAGGCCAAAACTTGGTAAAGTGAGGCATGAGGTGAGTAGCACAATCTGCCTTCACTCTGGTCCCCCTTTACCAAGGCATGAAAATGGTTGTGATCGGTACCATGCCTAAAACAGGCATGATGGCCATTAAATGCATTTGCGTGCATTTAAATTGACTTAATGAGCTGCACACTCAATGTTGCTAACACTTCCCCCTTTACTGCTGCGTCTGTCCATGCAGAGTCGGCATGAAACAGATATGCTCCATGGTTAGTGAGGAGGGAAGTGCCAAGCGTCAGAGGGCTCTCTGCTTGAGATCAAGGCAGGAGACAGTGTTGGGTCCAACGGAGCTCTGCTGAAATCAGTGAGGGGCAAGGGTTGGGGTCCACTGCCACTCTGCCTGAGATCGGAGTGGGGGAAGAGGCTGCATTCGGTGTGGGCAGCAGAGAGGATGAGAGGATAAGGGGTCACTAATGTTGGGGTGTTGGGGCAATGTCTGTGGGGGCCAGGAAGAGGCATTATCTGGCGCAGGAGCAACTGTAGCAGGGGAGAAGCATTCTGTCACTTTTCTCTGTGCATGCACAGTTTGAGGCGCTGATCAAAGTTGCAGAACTTCAGACTCATATTAAGCCCTGCCCAAAGGCTTCTGCAGTACGATTTGAACTTGCTGATTATGTGGGTGCTTGAAAACGAGTCCCAAAATTAGATGTGAAACACTCCCAGTTTTGAGTAAGGCCAGCACTTACAATCAAAATGATGAAATAGGGCCCAATGTTTACAAAAAAAATCATGTGGTAAGAAAGCAGGTAGACAACATCACCTCTGGTATCGCAACTAAAGATTTGTTGCTAGAATTGTAAGTGTATTCATCCACTTACAATTGCAAGAAAAACATTTTTATGTTCAGCTCTTGATTAAAAATGCAGCACCTGGGTAAGGCTTCACTGGCAAACTGTAATTTTACGGGTTATGTTTGTAAAGCTTGGAATACACTGACTTTTAGCTACGTCTGTGACTGATTTAGAAATTTCTGCACTGTGCATTTTTGTCAATTCTTTTGAGTCAAAAAATTTTTATGCAAAAGAAGGTAAAGGCAGCAGCGTGTGACTTGATCAACAAAAGAAAATCTTGTTTTTTTTTAAAAGTAGTTTTTCTAGAATTTTTACAGCATTTTACAAGATAGAGGGTGTCTGGAATTCATTGCCTGGAATAATAGCGGCGGCAGAGACCATAAACTCTTTTTGAAAGTACTAGGATCTGCCCTTTAAGTGCTGTAAGCTACAAGGCTATGGGCTTGATACAAGAAGATGGGAAAAGAAGAGGCATATGGGCGTACCTTGGCAAGCATGGACAAGATGGACCGAATGCCTACTACACCATAACTTTTCTATGGCTCTATGAAGAGAAAGAAATTTAAGCAAATGAAGTTGATGCATTCAGATCAACTTGATTTTTGTTGCTTCCTGCTTTGTAGAAATTCTCACTTTGTTGTAACCTGTGAAGTAGCCCTGAGCATTTAAGCGGGTTTGTTTAGCTGATGACAAGTTTGTGATTTTGAAGCTTGTAAATCACTGGTTGGAAGGAAACATTTAACAGTGCTTTGAATGATTAATCATTATCAATATTCTCACGAAATTTGTTTTGACATGTCAGTTGGCAGAAGTTTGTTTTACAATTGTTCTATCTCATTAATCCAGATTCTTCCTTGAGAGCATAATAAATTGAAACAGGAGTAGATTATGCAGCCCCTCGAATCTACTGTAGTATTCACTATGATAGTATGGTCATGTTTGTTGGTCTTGTAGCTCAAGTCCATTCTGCCCGCTTCCCAAATCCCTTGATTCTCTGCTGTTTATCTCAGCCTTAAATATGTTCAATGTTGGAGCACCATGGAGCAAGATCGTATTAAAAGGAGGAAATTCTTATAGCCAAGGATGTGATTCTTAGCCATAAGAGCAAGTTTTTAAGTCTTATCTCAGTTGTTTTGTAGTTGCTCATGTGTTGGAATACAGTATTGTGTATACTGATGTATATTTTCATTGATCTTTACAACCCCTTAAGTCTAAGTAGTTAGTAAGCTGATACATTGGTGAAAACTGAAAGATGTGGGGATAACTGTTTCTCTTTGCCACAAGGGTGATAGTGGATTGCTTTCACCTCTTAACTCCCAATTTCATTCCATTGATTTAAGTGGAATAAAAAATTGGATTGTTTCTATAGTGGGATGAGTGATTCACTACGTTAACATGCAAGTGAGGAAAGTAATCTTTTTTAGTTTGTCATTAAATATGCTATTTTAAAGTTGTCAACATTTAAACTTTTTGTTTGCATTTTCAGTGGATGAGTACATTTCAATAGCCAAAGAGAAGCATGGCTACAACATGGAACAGGTAATAAAATTTAGACTTGAGTTGAGTCTGACTAATCTGCTGACCACCAAACTTTTCTTGCTGCCCTCATGTTAACTGACATTGAATATGGCTATCTTCCTGCGATACTGACCCTTCTGTTTCAAAACTGTTATCACATCCTTTCCTCTTCAAAAACCCATTTTCAACTTCATCTGACTTACTGTGTCATCTTCAATTTCCCTTCCTTTTTGTTGAATATGCTCCAGGCTCCATTAGAATTTCTCCAATCAGGCTTACATTCCTGCCACATCACTAGATTGAACATAAATGCGTGTTCTCTGACCATAGTGTGATCCCTACTTGATCTCTCAGCATTGTTTAATTTGGAAGACCATTGCACCCTTCTCCAGCTCTCCTCTCTGTTCTCCCATACAGTGGGATGCTCTAACTCAATTTTATTTTTACTTATCTGTTTATAGGCAGAATAACTGCAAAGATTATTTGCTGTCTCTGCACTATTATCTGGAGATTTGTTAATAATTGGATCCTTTTTGTCCTCTGCGTACTCCCATTGCTGATTTCATCTGCAGAAGTGGGAGCAACTTATGTGTGTTGACAGCATTCGGTTTATTTCTCCACTGCCTCTTTGTTGTCAGACTTCTTCCAACTTAGTATTGGAAAGACTGAAGTCATTGGGTGGGATTTTCCGTGTCTATCCTGTAACTGTAATTATTGCCCGAGGTAAACTAACTTTTTAGCTGTCTCAGATTCTCTGTCCTGCTTATGATGATTCCAGATGGGAAAATTTTGGCCATTATCTTTTGGCCATGTCAAAGCTATTTACTCTAGCCAACGAGTGCATCCTCATCCCCAGAGCCTCAAAGGTAAAATCATTGCCTAATGATTTCACTGTGATTCCACTCTGTTTTTCACTTCTTCCGGCTTTATGACTAATTTATTCCAAAATTGTCTGTACCCGTGACTCTGCCGTGTGTTTCCTGCCATCTAAATTCCCTTCCTAAATGTCTCTACGTTCCTCTCCCCCTCCAATCCTCCTTAAAACCTATTGCATTTGACTAAGCTTTTATTTTCACCTCCTTTGCTTGGCATTCTTCTTTTGATTATGCCCATATGAAGCATCTTGAAAAAGAGGAAGGTGCTATATAAATGCAGTTAATTATTTTATAGGTCATTACTGTAATGGAATACTCTCCACTTAAGCATCATTAAAGAAACTCAGTGCCATCCAGAACAAAGCAACCCACTTAATTAGCTGTCCAACCACCAAGTTACACATTTATTCCCTTCACCATCGACATGCAATGGTAACAATGTGAATTACATACAAGATGTTTTGCAGCAACAATCCAAGGCTTCTTTGTTGGCACCTTCCAAACCCACAACCTCTAACACCTAGAAAGACAAGGACAGAAACACTACCATCTGTAAGTTTCTGCCCAAGCCACACATCATCCTGACTTGGAATTATATCACCGTTGCTGTCACAGGCTCAAAATCCTGTAACTCCTTTCCCAGCATGAGTACCTACATTGCATGAAGTACAGTGATTCATGAAAGTGGCTCAGCACCAACTTCTCAAAGGCAATTTGGGATGGGCAGTAAATGCTGGCCTTGCCATTGCTGCTCACATCCCATAAAAGAAAAAAATAATCTCAGCTTCTAGTGTTCTTCCATAATTGAAGCCTCTCACCCTAGCATACTTTTTATTTAATTTCTTCTGCATCCTGTATGCTCTTCAGTTTCTTGCTATTGCAAACTGAGTTAGGCAAATCATTGTCTAACCAGTGATTTCAGAAGTTTGGATGCTTGCCTCTCTCGCATAGCTTCCATTTCATATTTGTGATTATAGAGTTTCTGTTTTTATTTTTATGACTACCTTAACGTTTTAGAATGTGCCCTACTAGCTGCTTTTTCCACCTAAGTTCTGCTAACTTTTTTAGTACTAATGCTGTTTCTATAATTATCTAATCCAATGTCTCATTTTCACGTATGCTATCGTAGGCAATTCACTATCTCCATTATCCTTGAATATATACTATTTTTAGTCTCTCTTTATGTTACCATTTCTCTAGCTAATAAAAGTTTGTTAGAATTCTGGCATTCCCTTTTGTGTTTGCTGCCCTTTTGTGCTAATTTTACTTTCTGTAACAGTTGTAAGACATTTCAGCAGCCACTCCTTTAATTCTTGTGGCAGTATGCCCCAAAATCTGGTTACTCCCATTCCTGCTGGATTTATTTTTTCTGCAGTCTTGTTTTTGTATAGACATTTCAATTTTTATATTAAACCTTTAATAGGACAGGTCCATTTTCAACAATGAAAAATCAAAAGGACAATGCCCCTTTTCAATACTTTGCTTATTATTGACTCCATGCTGTAAAATATCAAATCTCATTTTGCCTACACTTTTGTTCAGGAGCAATAACTTAAGGGGGCGGGATTTACAGCCTCACTTAACTTGAGACCGGATCCTGTCGGAGGTCAACGGACATTTCTGTTATCCACCCTTTGGTTGCTCTGGCTCCATGGTGAGCAGGGGGAAGAATTCCAGCAATGCTGTTCTTCATCCCTGTTTAAAGTGGTATATTTTCATTTCTGTCCGAGTAGAAAATGTTCTGAATTTCTTGAAGTTAGTAATCCATTATTGTTATGGTATGAGGCCAGTATTTATTGCCCTTCAAGCTGCCATCTTAAGTCACTGCAGTCTGTTTTTGTGGTTTCAATGCAGCAGAGTTGCTTGTTGGGTCATTTCAGAGGGCAGTTAAGAATTGACCATTTTGCTGAGAGACTGAAGTTACAAATAGGCTATTTTGGGTAAGAGCAGCATGTCTCCTTCCCTAAATCTGATGGATTTTTTGAATAATCAATTGGCTTCTTAGTCGCGTTTACTGATGGTAGTTTTCTATTCCAGGTTGTTTAATTAACCAAATTTAAATTTCCCTTTTGGTGTGACGGGATTAAAGCTCGTATCCAGATTTCTTGTTATAGACCATTGGATCAGTCGTCCACCAATCTAATCACTTCTCTACCATGCGTGACAGGTTTTGCTACCTCAACTGAGCAATTTTTGTTTAATTCAGAGTTACCACTTGGCCCATTTCTCCCTCAAGCTCTGATTCTCCTCCTCCTCCTCCTCCTTCTCCACCACCACCACCACCACCACCACTAATTGATAATAAATGTCTTTGTTTGCGTGGATACAACTGTCCGAGGAATGATAAGTTCATGCCTCTTGCTGCTGAACATCATTTTGAGAGTGAAGCATTTGAAAGTGAATCTTGAGTATTGAAGAATTGCTTAACTGTTAGTTTTTCCTCACCACAAAATGAGTAAGCCATTTGAATTGTGTTGGGCCAGAATCTAAAATTTGCAGGTACCTCAAGCAAAAAATTACATTTTGTTAAAATTGCAGTAGTATACATCAGAAGAATGATCAATCTTACTAGAGCACTACCATTGGTAAGAGGATGTGAGATATGGCACAGCATGTTTACTTGGACAGTTTTCATCCACGATATGGGTAATAGAAGTTTAAAGTAGAAATATAAAAGGGACAGAATATGTAGTTTTTAAAATGGACACAGAATTAAATCTGTACAAGATGGTCTGACTTTGAACCCCTCCTTACCTGAAAGATTAAGGATTGCTTTGTCGTTCAACAAGTGCCTGTAATCTTTTCTTTCTCTTCCCCATCCTATCTCCACCCTGGTCAAAACCATTGGATATTTAGTATATAATGTCTGTGGAGAATAAACTTCAAAGAGCAAAACCATTCCAGAAATTCATTTAGTAAACCTTACTGCCTTAACTCCGAACCTTCCTGCAACCCATTCCACTTTGCCCAACCTCATCATCACTTTCAATGCTGCTTTATTGGACGGAGATGTTTTGGACTGCAGACTAATTTTTGGCAATGTTAACTGTATTGTGATTGGCTTTGATGTACTTCTATATAGTGGCATGTGGAGCAATTTTTATTTCCCCAGTGTTGGGATGCTATGCCAACATATAGGAACATCAAAGTTGCAAACATTTTCATGTATTCTTTTTGAATGGGAGAACTGTTTATTTTCTATTGTTTTCCTTCTATGCTAAATATGATCACTTGCTTCATTCTTTTATGCAAAATACAGCTTCAAATTAATCTAATGCTGTGGATTAGATTTCCTGATCATCTGATTAAGTACTAGTAGATAACACTTACGAAATACAAACAAAATTGTGTCTGGAAACTTGAAATGCAGCTAAAAGTTAAAAATGATTCCGCAGTTGGCAAAACGTAGAGTTTAGTTATGTCATAGCTGTGAGTATACTTCATTATTGCAGAGGGACAATGTAATAGTATGATACCAGATTATACATCAATGTCCAAAGCCTATACAACGTGATGTTTGTTTTAAACAAAATATCTGTAACCGAGCTAATTGGTGGCAAAGAAAAAGCATTTTGTGCATTTAGGGAAGTTTTGGTAGAGATTGTGTGGTTGATTCAGCCCTAAGTTGTTTCTAAAGGAAAACTAGTCAGGATCAGTCCTAGCTAGCTTCCAATTGTGACATAACTTACTAAATGGTTCTGTTTCAAATAACACATGAAACCACAAGATTTTAGTTAAATGAATACATCATGCAATGCAATATGACTTGTAAAGAGATTGAAGTAGCTGCTTTGAAGGTGGCAAAACTTGTTTATATTTAATTTGCTAGTCCAGTTTCATGGCAAGTGTTAGAGCCACTCTTTTTATTCTGCCTACTGTCTCCCATTCTGAACATGTGTGTTCTCATTTAAATGAGTCTATCTGAATAGACAGTAGATGCTTTTTCAACTAGTGAGCTGACCAGTCAGCTGTAACTAGCTGTGACGTTAGTATACCTTTAAGAAAGTTTAAAAAAATGATTTCTACAGCTGTCCACTTCAGTGATTCATTGTTGCCAACTTGACTGGAAATGTCCTTTTATTGCTATTTAAGAGGCTTGAATGAGGTTGTTTGTGTTTACTCTGGGATTAGTTTTACAATCCTACATTGTTAGGATGATGGTCATGTATTTTTGGGCAGTGTTTTTTCATTTTCGGTTTGGAGCTGCAGGCTTGAGTTTTAATTTTAGAAGGGACAACAAGCTTAAAAAGAAGTGCTTTCCCTCTCTCCCTGTTGTTTTGGACGTTCTGTTGGTTAGGTAAAAGAGAAGTCTTTCTTCCCTTTTTTGTGGAAATTCTATTGTTTTCCTGAAGGATGAAAATCTGCTATTGTTGGGGGACAGGGTTAGACCAGAATATCTCGTGTTTTGGAAAGCTGTCTTATCTTCAGACAGCTCAGAGTGAATCCAGAGAACTACAGACCTCAACCAAAGGACTCAATTTCCATTATCACGTGAGCAGTAGACTTCAACCTGTTTAAAGGGTTTTGTTAATGGCAAGGGTTGTTTATGGAGATTAGTTTGATTGGAATACATTAGATATCTTTGTTAAAGATTATACATTGTTAGTTATTTTGTTTCTCCTTTGTAATAGATAGAAGTTTTGCTAATTTTCTTACTGTACATGTTGACTATAAACGTTTGATAAAAGATCCCTCAGTGGGTCATTTGAATCATATCTGAAAGGAAGCCTATCATGTTTATCCTAGGTAAATTCAAAATTCAAAGCTTATGATTCAGACAGGCTTTAGAAACAGTTGAATTTCTAACCTGAACCACAAGAAGCTGACAGTGATTAAATATAGGTTATGAAAGAAAAACTTGGATTATTTAGCAGTTGTCATCATCACATGACATCCCAAAGTGCTTTTAACATCAATGATATCAGAAATAATGTAGGGAATGAGGCAGATGATTTAATCACAGCAAGGCCCCACAAACATCAATGTGGTGATGACTGCATAATTTATTTTTACTAAGGTCATTGGAGTGATACATCGATCAGGGCCCTGATCTTTGAAATTTTACATTCAGTTGAACAGAAAAGTCAGGCTCAGTTGAGCTGCTTGTGCAAAAGACGGGACATAATCTCTTAGTACTGCGTTATAGTGTTAGCTTTTGATTTTTGTGCTTGAGTACTGGAATGGGACTTGAACTCAACTTTCTGACTCGGGAGGAAGAGTGCTGCCAGCTAGGCAATGACTGACATGGGAATTTTTTTCTAATTTAAAATTACAGTTGAGTGAGTAGCCCAGTTATAAATAAAAATCTTTGGTTATAAATGAAAAATACTCATGACCCAAAAAGATACTTATAGACTGTTGTCGCATTTTACTAATGATTGGCCAAACTGTTAAGTCACTGTCCATGCAAGTCTACAATTGAATGACAATTTCAGCTTCTATTTCACCACCTGTCTGTCATCTTAGGATTTTGTTCCAGCCCCCTCTTGCTTCAAAGTACAGTGCATTTAATTTTAATATGTTGTGGATTCTATTTGTACTCATCAAATTAATTTTCCAAAGGCTTTAGGTATGCTGTTTTGGCACAAACACAATATTGAAAAGTCCTTGTCTGACCTTCCGAACTTCACACCATTTCCAGATGAGTGGACTGTGGAGGACCGGGTCCTCTTTGAACAAGCATTTAGTTTCCATGGGAAAACCTTCCACAGAATTCAGCAAATGGTAGGAAGAAATTAATTAATCTAGCATTCAGTTTATTAAAAACTAAATTTATGACAACTATTATAAATTATTATAAATATATAAATTATTATATATTATGTTATGTCTGTTGTGCAGAGCATGTATATTTGTTTCTGTGATTGCTGGAACTTAGTGGCTATATAATGCTAAATACAAATGATTTGAACATTGTTATCGTTCAGCCTTTTGTGCTTATTTTCCTCATCCTTTTGTACAATGTACCTTTCCTATCTGAGAGACTGAGCTTGAGACATGCAGACACAGTTTAGTGGAATAAGATCAGGAAAGACCAGAAAAGCTCAGCATTTTCAAAGCTAGCATCATCAGAACAAATGTTATGGAAGTAGAAAAAACTAGGAAAATGAACTGGAGTCCTTAGAGGAACTAGGATGTGAGGGGCTGTTGTTGAGGTAATTGAGTCAGTGGGTTTGTAATGAATATTCATAGTCAGCTTATCACCAGTAATGAAGACCGAGATCAAGGAAGGGAAGCATCAGTGATGGACCATGCAAAGATGAGAGAGGAGTGGAAATTGGTAGCAAAATTGATCGTTTTTTTTCAGGTCCAGATGAGAACATGAAGCGGCACCATTACAGTCATCAGTGTAATGGAAAGAGTAACAGGAGCACACTTGAGTAGGATTAGAATCCACAAATAAATGAGCATTACTAAGAATATTGAAATTTTGATCAAAATGGACAGCAAAGCAGGCTCAGCTCAAGGCTGAATGACCTACTCTTTCTCCTACTTTCTGTTTTTATGCTTCTACCCAAATTTTTTTAAAGGTAGTACCCATGTTGGGATAGCAACAACCATATGATACACTCATACAAAAGACTATCATTTTTATATATGAACGTACATATATATTATTGATAGACGATTTGACAGTTGTAGTCAGATGCCTAATTTGTGTGCAACATTCAGCCACTATTATCGGAGAAAAATTTTGTTAGCCCTTCACTCAAGTGCAGGAGTACCAGGATTAATTTCAATAGTCATATTGCTGCCATGGTTGAAATCAACTAAATTGGCACAACCTGGGGATTGTACCTGAAATCTATCTTTGGCTTAGTAGTGCAGCCAAATTTAATGCATTTGCCTATTGAACTATCGGATCACATTAATTTGTATTTTTATTATGGGGCGTATGTAGAATTCTACAAGACCATAAGAAATAGCGCACGAGTGAACCGTATAGCCCTTCCAACCTTCTCTGCCATTCAGTATTACTATGCCTGAATGTCAGTTCCTTTGCCATTCATATCCCTTTATCCCTTGATTATGTTAACGCCCAAAAAAATCTATCATTCAGTTTTGAATCAACTCTTCAACTGATAAAGCATTTTAGTTTGATTAAAGCCACAACTGAGAGATAGTTGCACCGACTGGATTTTTGAGATTTGATTATATTTCAGAAAACTTGTTAACCATGTATGTCTCTGCAGTTGCCTGACAAATCTATAGCTAGCCTGGTAAAATTCTATTACTCATGGAAGAAAACACGGACCAAAACTAGTGTAATGGATCGTCATGCTCGCAAACAGATGAAACGGGATAAGGAAGGAAGGTAAATAAATGCATACCCAGCTTATCTGGTTAAGATGAGTTGCTAAAGTCAATGAATAATGCAATAAATATTCTCCAATATGAAGCACTGGAATAAATAAATGCTTCAAAATGATGCCATATGGTCAGTTTTTAATCTCATTATAAAAATAACTAATAAAGGGGTGAATTTGCTTTCCTATTGAAATGTATGCAGGCTACAAAATAGGTTATGAGGAAGGGGTTGGAGCTGGTCAATTTATAACAGAATGACGTGTATCTAAAGTGTTCAAAGCTTTTCGCACCAAAAAAGTAATTTTCTTGCATGGATGACTTATTTGCCTTTTAAGGGCTGCTGTTGACTTATTTACTCATTTCATCATTTTTCTGTTGGGAGTTCCGCAAGTAATTGTTTCCAAAATTGCGATAGTTTGTGAAATGATTTCCTGTAAGTGCAATTGCCAGTGTAAATTAAGTGCAATTAATTGCATTCAAAAATAAAATTCATTTGTAAGATTTTATTTTGAGCCATTTCCTCAGTTGGCATACAGAATGTGACCTTAGTCATGCTGGATTCACGTTTTTTGACTTTCATCCTTAATCTTCTGTTACAGCATCAGTGTCTGAAAGTAAAGACTTCCTTATCAATAGCGATAATAGGTTCAAACATCATGAAATCTAATAAACAACAGAGAGTAGATGCTCAGAGCTTTGCTGCTTCAGAATTTTCTGTTGGCAAGATCCTCAATAGTTAGGTCCTGCTGCCACTTATGCCAGCAGGTTGAATTAGTATTGCCAGTGGATTCTATATTAACATACAGGTATTCACACAAGGATTCTGTAGTCGTCAACTCTCATGAGTTTTCTGTTTCAGATGCTATGCTTTATTTAAACTTACGCATCCTCTCCTCAGACGCTTGATGCATGTTTTTTTTATTTTGAAAGGTTACAGTCAGATCAGGTGCCCTTCTAGAGTTCTCAATCGCCAACAGCTTTTTTTCCTCCTGGTTGTCCCAATCTAGACTGAGGATAATCTCACAGTTTAAATTTTTTCTCCCCATGACCATTCTATCCATGAAGGCTAATAACATTGGATGCAGATATAATGGGGTACAGCTTTATCAATGTTAAATAAGTTTTCTGACTGAAGTAGAATTTCAGAGATTTTATCACTCACTCAGTTGAATGCTTTTTGTCAGAACATTACTTCCTTGTGTGTGGATCTAGAATTTGTGTAGTAGTTTTTGACATTGTTGATCTAAAATTTAACAACAGGACCGTTCCAAGTTTTGAGCATATTTACCATTTCCACTAAGATAGCCAAGAAAGTTGTGCACCTCTGGTCTACGTGAATAATGTTTGAATGGGAACTGAGCAACAGAATTCACTAAATAAGAATTAAGTTGGTTAGGAAACTTGTATTCAAATTAACAGAATACAGTTATTTCAGCAACTGGTATGAGACACTAAGGGCCTATTCCTCTTCCTATGTTTGTTTAAATTGACAGAAACTGTTCTCATTTTGATTGTTTTTGCATGGTTTAATTTGAATTAACAATACTATAAATTTTTAGATTAAAGAATGAATTATATATTTCTCTACATAGAACTGAAAATTGTGCGGCTTTCTTGCTGTTTTTCTCTTTAAGGCAGTTGTGTAATTTGAGTCTGGGTATTGTTTTTGTTTAGTAACTTAGTGATTCATCTACAAGTCCTGTTTCCTTTTGCAGTGGCGATGAGAATGAAGAGACCAATGCAAATACAGCCAGTATCATTGACAGTGAAATTGAGCCAAGCAGAGAGGCAAAAAAAGAGGTGAGTTGGCTTTGTTATACTTTCAGATCAGCTGTACACTTGCAGGAATATTATTGTAGAAAACCAGTGAAGGTAGATAGAAATTGATTTGACACGTTTCAGATTTTTACCAAAATGTGAAATGCAGAACTGTGCAAATTAATATCATTGTGGATTGTAAAATTTGAATGAATTGCTTTATTTGAGTAATTTTCTTTTATAACACGAAGCAGTTCCTGATTCAGTAAAACTCCACATTCTTTAAAGTCGAATTTACACTTCTAACTGAATTTTCAGAACTTATACCAAGATGGCAAAGTGGCTAGCATTGCTGTCTTATAGTGCCATGGACCCAGTTTCAATTCCTGCCTTGGGTGAATGTGTAGAGCTTTCACTTTCTCCCCATGTCTATGTGGACTTCCTCCAAATGCCCCGGTTTTCTCCCACACTGAAGATGTGTGCACTTGGTTGATTTTTCCCATGCTAAAATGCACCTTAGTGTCAGGGAGATTAGCAGGGTAAATACTTGAGGTTACGGGGATAGGCCTGTGTGGGATTGTTGTTGGTGCAGGCTGAATGGACTGAATGGCCTCTTTCTGCACTGTAGGGATTCTATGTAGTTTGCTCTTCTGAAATTTGACTCATTCATGCTGGTTGCGCAGCGTTAGTTTTGGTAGCAATTCCAAATTGTGTTCAGGTTAGTTCATGTCAAAGTTTCTCACTCTGCATTGTTTGTATCTGATTAGCAACATTAAATACAGTTAATGTTTTTGTATTTTTATATTTGATCATGCTTGTATGTTGGTATTCTTTACTGCAAGCACCTTTTAATGAGAGTGCTTTTGTAAACGTTGATATCTGAATTGTGCCAGCCTAGGTTTTTCCCTCAGTTGCCAATGCAAATGTGGCTACGGTAGCAAAAGGATTTAATTATACTGAACAACGTAATTTGCATGATAAGTTTACTTGGAGTAATTTGGCATTTATTGAGAAGTAGAAGATTTCTTAAAGAAGGCATATAATCTCATTATAAAAATATCACTTATTTTAACATACGTATGAAGTTGAAAAAGTGTCAAGAGGACCTGCCAAATCAACAATTCTCTCAAAGTTCTTAAGTATCAAATTCATGGGGAAAACTGGTGTAAATCACGCTTTTTTGGTGCAACGTCAGACAAGAATCTCTCTCTCTGTCAATGCAAAGGTCACAATCAAGAATGTCATTAAAAGCTGCCCAGTGGGCAGTGCCAGGTGCACAGGCTGGCACTGTCAGGGTTCACCACTCCCCTGCTACCTGACACCCTCAAGTAGTGCACCCCCCCACCCCACCCCCGGACTCTAGCAGGGTCGTTCCATTAGTTCCCTGAAAATGGGGAGCTAGTCTGAACCCTTCTGGAGTGAAAATCTCCTAGCAGAACGAGATGCTAGCGGGCCCGATAATGACATTTAAATTGCATCTTGAAAGCTATTTGTGTATTAGCCCTGCCTCCCATTTGAGTCCCGGTGCCATACAGATACTGTCGGAAATTCGGGCCTGGGAGGCACAGTCACACCATGAACACTCGGGAATCCTGTGAATCAGCCAACATACACTTCTCCCTGCCTGCCACACTAAAAAAATTAAGGAGGAATAGGAGAATCGTCCTTCTCGTGATTTCCCAAGTGCTTCAAATGAGTTCATAGTGTTGTGATATATTCCCGTCTCCCCTTCCCTTTTCTTTCCCAAACAATCTCTCCTGTTTGGAAAGCCATTCCATCCCTTGACACTAACACTTCACTGATATTCAAATATTATGACAAGAGTATACTTTTGTTAGATCCTTGATGGTGACCCAAAGTGAGCAATTTTATTGTAATGACTGTGCAGCAACTCTGTTACTTAAAAATAATTCCTGTGCTCTGTACTGGACATAAATTAAGATGTTTAAGTGCAACGTATGGTATTGTTTAAAGTTGTGTAAATGGAGCATGTAAGAAAACTGTATGATTTAAATGATGTTTATATCTGATCTTATTGAAGCCTTTTTGAAGGTTGGCATTCCTTGTTTGTCTGTTCATGCAAAATGCCATTGGTATAAATAACATCAATGATAATCAAAGCCTAGCATTGTTAATGATGCTGATAACTAAATGTCTTCTCTAATCAAATGTGAAAGCTCAGTTGTATTCCCCTAGAATTCAGTTGATTGCATTCATTGCTTTATGTTGAATTCAAAGAATCACATGTAATCTTGGATTGAAGAATTAAGCTGCTACACAAACAATACTATACTGTAATTTTAAAAAAGTTTCAATGCATCTTCTCTCTCTACTGTGAGAATTTCCAGTTTATTAGATGAGGTGGGAGCCACTTTAATTCGTTAAACATGCTTTCAATTTGTAATTACATGAAAGGATACCTGTTGTAACTTTTGGGAACTATTTTTACTTTATGATTACACTACTAACCACATTTTGTAGATACTTTCACGTTAAACAGTTGGAGAACATATTGTGGATGAGCTCACTGGCAAAATACCACTGATTAGAAGCAAGCTTTGCAAGAGTTGGTGCTCAGTCAACAGATTTAAATTTTTAACCACGTTTCTTTAGTATATAAACTTAAGTTTCTATAGTTTTCTTGCATTGTAACCAATTTGCATTTGTGAGATTGCAGGAAATTGGGATTCAGAATTGAATTCCATGTATGAGTTAAGTGGCCAACACAATTATAAACACTAGGTAGCATTTGGCTTAGTTTTGATGGTTTTCAAGTAATAGTTTGTTTTCCAAACTAACTATATGTTTATTTAGAACATTTTAAAAACTGAACCTATCCCTTGAATTTCAAGATGGTATTTGCTTCTCCCATGCAAATTTCCTGTTTAACACTGAGCCATGAATACTTGCATGGTGAAACACTACACTAAAATGTACCCCTACTGAGTGCAAGCCCGCCAGGAATTACCTGCTTTTGGAAACTCCAAACTTACAGCACTCTTGGTCAAAGGAACTTGATCTTTTTAAGATGGTTTTGAAATTGATTTCAAATTGTTGAATATAGATGCTCTTCAGTCCCTCCCCCTGTTTTTTGATGCACCGAATATCACCATCATTCCTGTGGTAACTGGCATTAGAAAGAAGGATTTGATTTTATTTGTCTGCTTTCATGGGCAACACATGTTCTGGATTAGCAATGAAAAGTCACTTTTTTAAATTTCTCAGAATGGAGGAGGTTATGAGTTAACTAATAAAAGTTTTCAAGGTGAAGAAGGCTTTTGAAGGAACTGATGGGGGGGGGAGGGCATTCTGTCGAGTGTGAATAACTAAAGGACATTAATTCAAAATCATTAGAAAAATATTTGGAGGGAAGATGAGAATATTTCTCAATGAATGAGCTGCCAGAATTGAATACTATTTCTGAAAAAGCTGATTCCGTAAATAATTTTAAAAGGAATTAGTCAGTTAGTTAAGGGCGAGGAACGTTTGGGGCTACAAGCAAAAAAAAGGAGCTATGGGACTAAACATGGCTGCCCTTCCAAGAAGCAAGCACAGGCACGGCTGAATTGATGGTCTCCTCCTGTGCTGTAAAGATTTGAGTCTACACCTGGTGACTTTAGCGTGTGCCCTTTTATCTAACAGCAGGGATCTCAAACTGTGAAAAGTGTCCCACCCAAGAAGGAGACACGAACTGTCCAAGGAAAGCAAAGAATAAGTCAGAAGCCTCCAAGAGGGATGTTCCTGATTCAAGAGGATCTTGATGCATTGTCCACAAGTTCTGGTGCTGCTAGCACAGTTCTCAGACAGCTTGATATGGAGTTGGTCTCACTTAAGCGTCAAGTAAGCTCTGCAGTTTGTTCATTTCAGTTACGTTCAGCAGAATTCCTTTCTAGTTGCTTTTTAGAAGCTTTAGTAAGAAAACTTACTTGGTTTTCTGTTACACTTCTCATAGTATCGTGCATGCAATATTAGAAATGCAGTTGCTTATCAGCTAGGATCCTCTTCTGGTTATTAAGTTGGACCTTAATGCACAACATCCACAATATTATTTGTGCATATCACTGTAATAGTTCATGATTTCTGTGCTTAATTTTCTTCATAAGACTAAAAATGAAAATGAGCAAACAGGTAGAAAATAGGTGAAATATGCAGGAATAGCCAGTTCATGGTTGCAAACCATTCTTGACTTGATTAATTCTGAATAACTCTTAACTTGCCTGTCAATTTCAGAGGGGGGAAATCCTTAAATAGAAAAAAAAACTCCTTGTACTCCTGGGAATGTTGTGTCTGATTCAGGGCTGGAATGAGATAATATATATAAATAATGAAAAAGATTGCTTTCTCAAAATGCCATCTGTGAATTTAAAGAGAGGTGAATCTGATAGAACTGCAAATTAAGTGCTGAGCTAGTTCCATGCATGATTGCTTTGCAAAATTAGATTTATGCTAATTATTTCTGATTAGTTTATGCAAGAAATAGCTTCTACTGCAGAATTGTTTGACTTTCAGCAATACTTAAAAAAAAAAATGCTTTCACACAATATGCTGACCTGCAAAGTTTGATTGGAATGAATCACAATTAGGAGGCCATTCAGCCCATGTTTGCATGGACTTTCCAAATAAGCACTTCACTTTATTCTCCTGCCTCCTTGCTATAGCACTGCACATTCTTCCTCTTTGGATAACTGTAATTCCTTTTTGAATGCCTCACTTTAGCCTGCCTACACTATACTCTCAAGTAGTGAGTTCCAGACTTGAATATGAACAACATTACCTGTTTAAAAAAAATTTTTTTCTCATGTTGCTTTTGCTTGTTTTGCAAATTACTTTAAATCTGTTGTCATTCTTGATTCTTTCATAATTGGGAGCTATCTATTTTGTCCAGGCTCCTCATAATTTCTGAATAGTTCTATAAAATCTCCTCTCAGCCTCCCCTTCTGCAAGAAAAACAATCATAGCTTCTTTATGCTGACCTCATACCTGAAGGACCTCATCCTGGAACAGTTCTTGTGAATCTTTTGTGCATTCCAGTGTCTTTACCCTTTTTCTAAAGTGAACTGGACACATTATTTCAACTGAGGCCGGTAGTGTCTTACACATTTTAACACAACTTCATTATTCTTATAGCCTGTACCAAGCTTGCCCAAAGTACGACCCACAAAGCCCCTCTGTGTAGCCCCAGGCACCAGTTTTCAACATCCCAGTCAAAGAGGAGAGCTTCAGTGGAAGATTCTTCTTGGAGCAGTTCCTCTAAGATGAGCCATTTCTCATCCACTTTTGCTTCTGATATGTGAATTAGTGAGCTGATCAGCAGCAAATGATGGAGAGAAACAGGTTGATTGGAGGAGCAGAGAACACCAAATTGGTGAGGGTGCTGAGGGTGATGGGCTGAAGAAAGTAAAGCAATATGAATTGCAGCCTGGGGAACTGTACGTCTGACCTGAAATCCAAAGAGAACAAGTTTGAATCAGGGTCAGGAGACTGAGATCAAGTCAGGGCCACAGAACATTTTTGTCAGGGAGAGTGAAGTCTTGGTAAGCTTGGGGAAGACATGGTGCCATAGTAAATATGTGGGTGGGAGGGAAGGACTATGAAAATATGTGTGTGTTTGTCTTATGCCCAGTTTTGGGTTTCTCACTCGCTTTGACCATCACACATATACATCACAAATTCACACTCACTCATCCACTTTAATTACTTTTTTAAACTTACTTTATTGCTATCATGTTGTTGCACTTTTGCTCAGCATTTGATGCTTTCCTTAAAAAGTAAAGTTTTGTTTTTGGAAATTCAGTTTACTTTTGTGGCAATCTTCATTTCTGAAATTTATTTATCGGCCCCTTGAGTATGAAAAATAAATGTGCCTCCCCCACCATCCCAACTCTCCAACCTTTTGTGTGCTCCTATTAGCAAAGCCTAGGATACATTGTGCTTTTTAAATCAGTCTTCTCAACCTGTCCTAATACCTTCAATGACATAGACACATATGCACCTAGGTGCCTCTGCTCCTTAGCCCCTTTATTTTGTATTGTCTCTCTGTTCTTTGTACCAAAGGGAATCACTTCACATTTCTTCGCATTGGTCTTCATCTGCCACCTGTCTGCCAATTCCCATCAATTCGTGCATGACCTTTCAAAATTCTACCCTTTCCACCTCTTAGTTCACAATGCTTTTAAGTTTGATACCATTTGCACATTTTGAAATTGTGCCCTGTACACTAAATTCTAGGTTGTCATTACATATCAGGAAGACTGACCCTGCAGAACTCCACTACAAAACTCCCTCCTGCCTGAAAAACATCATTAACCACGACCCACTGTTTGCTGTCACTCATTTAATTTCATATCCATGTTGCTGCTTTTCCTTTAATTCTGAGTTGTATCTGCCACGTCTGTTACGTGGCACTATGAAATGTGTTTTGGAAATCCATGCATGACCCTTGCTATTACCTTCTCAAAGGAACTTCAAATTAGTTAAACACATTTTTCTTTAAGAAATCCATGTTGCCTTTCCTTAATTAACCCATTTTTATCAATGTCCCTATTATTGTTCCAGAAATTGCCTCCCCACCAAATTGAAATTGATTAGCCTGTAGTTGCTGGGCTTATCATTACACCCTCTCTTAAACAAGAATGGAACGTCTGCACTTTTCCAATCCTCCGGCACCACCTGAGTCCAAGAAAAATTAAGACCAGTGTCTCCATAATTTCCACTTCTGCATCCAAGGACACTGGTGGCGGTCGTCTTTCTAATATTAAACATCGATAGTCTCTTCTTTATCAATTTCACTTTTCTAGTGTCTGAATTATCTTCTCTTTCACTATGGTCCGATTGACAGCATCTTCCTTAATAAAGCCAAATGAAAGGTATTCATTTAATACATCCTGTCTCTTTGCGTAAACCAGCTTTAATTTTTGCACCTGTCTGTATTTTCCTTGCAACTTTGAACGTCTACATCTTTCTCAATAGTTGGTGGCTGATGGACTTCACCAAGCAATGTAATTGCAGTTTGGCTTGCGCGAAGGAATAAACAAACAGATTTGTCTTTGACCACTACAGGACATCGTCTTGTTCCAGTACTGCAATAGTTTCTTAACCAAAACTGCCATTTCTCCCACTTTTCTAGCTTTCTACCTTCCTGTCTTTTCAGCATGCCTTATATCCAGGAATATTTAAAATCAAGCCCTCCTCTTCTTTGAGCCAGATCTCTGTTATACCCACAACTTCATGTTTTCACATGGCAATCTGCACCTTTAAGTCACCAGCCTTTCTTGCCACACTCCATGTATTTGCATATATGCACAGTGACCTTGACTTAGACAGTATTACTTTCTCCCTTACCTCAGCCCACCTGTTAACTTGCTATTCCCTATCTAATGCCAAATAACTCTCCCAGAATGCCATGCACCTCAGCCTTTTCTCTGTCTTCTGGATCCCATACCTCTGCCAAATTAGTTTAAAGCCTCCTAATGTTGTGAACCCAAACACAGCCTAATATATGAAGTAACATTTAAATTTCATGCATTAAAGAGCAGAAATATTTAACAACAACATCTGTGTCCCTCCAGCAGTGTAGTCAAACAAGAAGAGTGATTTGCAACTGGACCAAAATTCTGGATAGGTCATAACATACTAAACATCAATCTCTTTTTGGAAGTGTCAGGCACTCCCATGAGCAATCTTGTGTATCCTTATGTCATTGCCTCTGAATGGTCTTGTATTTATAATTGAACAATCCACAACTCAAGTTTATAATAATAGAATCTCTGCCCCCATGACCTGAAATATCAATATCATTGACATATATTTCTTCAATCTTTGAGGTGAGACTTGTGTGGAATTATTAAGCTGCTTAATTTCAAGAATAGGTGATTATAAAGAGCAATAGTTATGATCAAATTTATTTAGTCGGTCAATGTATGTTACAGTAACAACATAAAAATGATGTGCACATCATACTTGGCTTCAGTGGGTCACTTTGTTTGATTTAAACAGACGGCTCTGAATTTTACCTTTGAACGTGTCTTTTCTGATATCTTATTGCTTCAACTATAGCTTCTGTTGCAAAGGCTTTTTAAATGCCTGGCCTTCTGTTAATTTCCTGAATATTTAATCACACGACCAAAAACTGGGTATCAGCTTTTCATCCATTATGGAAAGAAACCACCAAGTTGCTTATTTCCTCAAAGATTGTTAAGTAATGTTAAGTCAAGTGCATTATCATTTCATTGTTGTTATTATACATTGTTCTTATAAAAAGCATTTAAAATAACCATCTTAAGTAACTCTGTGTCCTAAGTTTGTTCAGTAGAAAAATGGTCAAAACTTGTAATCTTGCACAATCTATGAAGCTCTCTGGTGTGATGTCCAGTGTAAGCTGAATTCATCGAAAGATGCAGCACAGAAGGAGACCATTTGACTCATCATGCCTGTGCTCTCAGCTAGGAGAGAATTATATGTGCTATCTTACCTGCTCTAAAATTAGATCGAGGAAATATAGCTGCTGTTCACACCACTGATTTACCATCCAGCAAACTCTGCATAAAAGTGTTTGCTTGTGATGTCAATCAAGTGCAACAGAGTAATCTTAGGCTCTAATGCCCATTAAAATCAAATAGGCTGCCAGCACTCCCTATTTAGGCTTGCATGTGAAGAATGACATAGTGCTGTAGACATTGACGTATCCTTGGAAATGTCCACTAGTAAGGAGTTAATGCTTTCAGAATATAAGAAAGGGAGAATATAGTCATGCTTTGTCTGTCTCCTGCTAATGGGAGAGTAAGTTCTGTGGCAGAGTTTGAAATACGTAAATCATCTTAGTCTGTCTTTGACAGTTTCAATCAGTGACTCTATGTTTACTGAGTCATTAAAATCTAATATTCTAGATCCAAAATGTGAAACAGATAAATGGTGCTCTCAAACAAAAATTAGACGGTGGGATAGAGGAATTCAAGCCACCTGAGGTAAGGAACTATTCACCTTAATAAATAAAATTGGGATGTGATATATATTGTCTTTGGTGTCTGTGCCCAACACACTTTTCTTTAAATAATAGTAAAGTCCATTTTTTATTCTATATTGTCTGTGCACCTTAGGAATACAAAATGGGTTTATGGCACTTCTTAACATGTAAACAGACAGTGGCACGTATTGTATAAAACCTCATGACATATGCCTCTGTTTCAGTTAATGTTATCCTGTTAGACTTTTTTTTTCTTGTCACAAAACGTTTGGCACAAAGTTTCATGATTTCAGATAATCTAGTAGTGCTGGTAATACTTAGGCTAAGATTGCACAGTATCCTGTACCTAAACGTTGATCACGGTGAACAATATATTATGAAGCAATCATCTAGTGCCATGATTCTCAATTAGTGTGCCATGACACATTTGGTTTGTTGTGGAGGCACCCCAAGCTGCTGTTAAATTAAATTCAAAATCCATGTAAATTGAAACGAATTTTCCTCTTCAGGTTGATGGTCAGCATCCCCAAGGCCCAACAAACCTCAAGCCTCCCATGCATGCATCAGCTGGGAAAGGGCTGAATATATGCAGTTCATATTATTTTTGCATTGGTAATCTGAACCACGCAAGTGCCAACTGGGAAAAGGTCACATTTGCACAAGTTTGGTCTTTTACTTTGGTCAGGCCCATGCATGTGGACGCAATCAATTTGTTTTTTTTTTTAAAAATCCAAACTGCACATGTGTGGTCCTTGCCAGGTGGTGCACACATGGGAGACACAGTAATGCTTCGGACTTGGACATGCGGACTATTGAACTGGAGACAAAAGCAAAATCTCTGGGAGAAGTTCCCAGTGAGGGAAGAAGACAGTAGTAGAAAAAGGGAACCAATAAAACTAAGAAAAGGAGAAATAGGCTCCAAGCAGGCTTGAAAGAAGTCGTAGCTGTGGTAGAGACCCCAAAATAGGAAAAGGCAACCAAATGTTGATTAATTCCATGTTGCAGTGCGTTGGGGCAAGGAGGCACAATCGTGTTCTGCTTGGCATTACCGAAGATCTAAAATTGTGCTTGTAAGTTGATGCTTGAGTGTTTATTGTGTTTGACCACATTTGCCATGGGTAAGTTCTTGAAGATCGAAGAATCTCGCTCTGAATCTGATTTAATGGAATGAATAGAAGCTCAGGAGAAAAAAAAACAAAGTTTGTACATAGACAGTAGAGTGACAGCTGTTTGGCCTTCAGATTTTTGTGAATTATCCCAGAATGCCTGATTTGCAGTGAGAAGCTGTCAAAGGTTACATTGGTACCAAGTCAGTTGAGGCACCTTTTCAGTACAAAATATCATTCACTCACCAGCAAGGGTATACTGTATTTCAAACACTTGAGAGAACAAAACATAAAGCAAAATCAACGTATGATGTGCAGGTTTCAGATATGTGCAGAGGCAAGTTACCTGGTGGCTGAGCTCATTGTGAAATTGAAGAACCCACATGCCATTGCTGAAACCTTATTCTGCCAGCATACAAAATTATTGAGAGTAATGCTAAGCTGATTCTGTGAAAGAAATCAACCAAGTTATTCTTGCTGATAATGCAATCAAACAGCATACTGTCAAAGTATCTGTTGCTATTTTGGGAGAAATTATGACTCCACAAATATTAGTGGGCACTGCAGCTGTGTCAGGTCAGCCAATGTCAGGTGCGTTGATGGGAGTTGGATCAATGTGAATATCATCTTTTGCAAAGAATTGCCTGGTCATTCAACTGGAGAGGAAATCCTTTATGGCACAACTTCTCCAGAGGAAACCATCTCAAGTGGATCAAGTGCAAAAGCATCTGCACTGACGGAATAACTTCCATGACAGGAAAAGTCAAAAGATTTCATGAGTTAGGTGAAGTAACAGAATCCTGACCTCCAGGTCAGCTGCTGTATCCTGTACCTTGAAGCCCTTATTGCCAAAACAATGCCATCTGAGTTAATTGCAGTATTAGACCAAACAGTGAAAATTGAGTTATGGGAAGTCAAGTCTTTTAAAGTCCATTTATTTATTATTGCCATATGTAAGTTTACATCCCACTACAATGAAGTTACTATGAAAATCTCCTAATCACTACACTCCGGCATCTGTTTTGGGTACACTGAGGGGGAATTTAGCATGGCCAGTGCACCTAGCCAGCACATCTTTTGGATTATGGGAAGAAACTGGACTATCCAGGGGAAACCCATGCAGACATGGGGGGAATGTCTACGCTGTACACAGTGACCAAGATGGGAATTGAGCCTGGGTCCCTGGTGCTCTGAGGCAGTAGTGCTAACCACTGAGCCGCCCTTTTTTGTTATGGTCGCGTTTGTTTATTATTTTGTATGAAAATGGAAAACAAGTACCAAAGGTTCTCATAAACATGGGAAAGATTCTCATGTTTATAAACTTCCTAACCTGCTGAAAGCATCTTCAGCTCTACATGAACTGCCACACATTTAATATGTCATGATTCTTGGTGTGCTAAGCTTGAATATCTTTAAGATGTAATCAGCAATCTGAATGAGCTGAATATTAAAATAGAGGAAAGCGAGAACATTCTGATTGTCGCATATAAACTTCAAGGTTTCAGATCAAAACTGACCCTTGAGCAGGAAAAAATGGCAAGTGAGCCAATTGAGATGTTCAAGCTGGTATTAGCAAATCCTGCTGGCAAAAGCACACTCCATTTCATCTCCACACATCTTAAAACTCTGCAAGAGAAGTTTGAATGTTACTTCTGCTCCAAGAGCATGAAAGATTTTGTGCATGTAATCCATTTAGATCACTTTCTCTTGAATCGTCAAATAAATTGTCATTAAAAGAACAAGAGGAATTTGCAGAGCTCAGGATGAATCGTACACTGAAACTGACATTTGCAGAGGTATCTCTAAATATATTTTGTTGGTTATGGGACTCGGATATCCATCTATTTCATATGTACTATAGCAGTACTCACCATTTCTCACATCCTGCCTGTGTGATTTGGCATTCTTAACACTGGTCTATTTAAAACTAAAAAGTGGAGCTAGACTTGTGAGCTGCTGGCCCAGATGTCACAATAATGTTGTCAGCAAGTTGCTGCTCACAGTATTTTCTTCAATTATGAACTTTCACGTTGAGAAATGCAGATTTCTTTAATGGGAAACACTTAAATTGTGTGCATTTGCAATAAGGTGTATTGTAGTTTATGTACAACTGGTAAACTACTGAAACCAATGAAAACTGTATGTTTTCATGAGGTTTTAGAATAAAAGACTTTTGTAGAGGACAGTTCAGTTGGAGAAAATAGATATGCCTCAACATTCTCTTTGAAATGTAAAGGTGTGCCAGGACACAAGTTGGAAACCACTGCTCGAGTGCCTTGCCATTGACAGTACTTTGTAGAGTGATGCATTCATCTACAATGAAACTATGTTTAGGGAAAGTTTACAATGGAGTATTCCAATTATTGCATACAAACAACAAGCAGGAGTAGGCCATTCAGTCTCCCAAATCTGCTCCACCAATTAATGAGATCATGGCTGATCTGATAACCTCAAATTTGCAGCCCAGCTTGGACAACAGAACTATTTGTTGTTTTTGTTTCTCAAAAGATAATGCGCTGTTAACAACTTTGAATTTGCATAGTGGTTTAAACTTGGAACTTCAACCATTTTTTTGTGAAAGAGATTTCTGCTTTTGCTCCTTAATGGCCAAACTCTAATTTTTGAATAATGTATCTCATTTTTGATTTCCCATCACAAAAAAATTCTTTTGCCTCGAATCCTTTTAATATTTTAAACACGGTCAAATCACTCCTCAGTCTACTGTACTTGAGAATACAAATCGAGCTTATGCGACTATGTTCATAATTTAATCCTTTAATCCTGGCATTATTATGCTGGACCTGTGCTGCCTCTGCTCTAAAACCAATATATCATTTTGGAGGTGCATCACCCAAGACTGAGTGCAGCTTTCAGATAGCATCCAACCAAGATACTATTGCAATAATATTCCTCCCATTGATTTCCAGTCCCCTTGTGATAAAGGTCAATTTGATTACTTGTTGCACCTCTTCATAAGCTTTTGATTATTTGCATATCTGGAGTCTTGAACCTCTATGTTCCTCCATTGTTTATTATATTTCATCATTTAGAAAATTCAGATTGGTCAAAATGGATATCCTAATACTAGCCCAAGTTGAACTCTATTTTTGCTGTGATTTTGCTCACTCAAATCTTTGGTTATCTATTTTGGAACTTGTTACTCCCATCTCCATCACTTGCTGTTCTCCTTAACCTACTGTCATCTGCAAACTGTCTAACCTTTCATCCAAGTCATTGCTAAGTATGGGGAAAAGTTGAGCTTGGCGCTGATCCCTGGGAAACAACATAGAACATTACAGTGCAGTACAGGCTCTTCGGCCCTCGATTTTGTGCCGATCACTGGAACCAATCTAATGACCCTCTAAACTAAACTATTCCAATATTATCCATATGCCTATCCAATGACCATTTGAATGCCCTTAAAGTTGGTGAGTCCACAACTGCTGCAGGCAAGGTACTCCGTGCCCTTGTTACCCTCTGAGCAAAGAACCTACTTCTGACATCCATCCTATATTTATCACCTGTCAATTTAAAGCTATGTTCCCTTGTGTTAGCCATCACCATCTGAGGAAAAAGGCTGTCACCGTCCACCCTATCTGATCCTCTGATCATCTTGTATGTCTCAATTAGGTCACTTCTTAACCTCCTTCTCGCTAACAAAAACAACTTCAAATCCTTCAGCCTTTCCTCATAAGACCTTCCCACCATACCAGGCAACATTGTGGTAAACCCCCTCTGCACCCTTTCCAATGCTTCCACATCTTTCTTATAACGCAGCGACCAGAACTATTCGCAGTACTCCAAGTGTGGCAGCACTTTTGTACAGCTGCAACATGATCTCACAGCTCTGAAATTCAATCCTTGTACCAATAAATAATAATTTATTATCTATACAATAATTTGTTCTTTTCTATGAATCAGAGTGTGTACATTCCCACCCTGTCTCCTAAATCCCAATTAATTTCCAAACCAAGTCTACTATAGTGGGCTACCTCCAATTTTATATGTATTGATTTATGAACTATGTGTTTAACTTTTTGATTGCATTATAAAAGTGTCGATAAATAACATTCTGTAGGAATATCATTTTGGAGAAGCAGAATCAGTATTATGGGGTTAATTGATTTAGATTAGCTCCTGGTAAAAATGATCTGTCTATGATAGAAGTTCAATTTCACAAAATCTGGAAGTAGGTAAATTGCACCTGTTGGAAACTTAGCAATGTTTTTATGTATGCTCAGAATAATATTCTCAGAATATTAAGTTTAGACTAGACTGGTATGGGGAAATTCACATAATCTGAAGAAAAGAGGGGACTCTGACTTGCCTGTTCATTTATTTTGCATTGTCTCAATGTATCATCCATTTGATAAGGCATGTTGCAGCATATTGTTGGGCTAATGTTGAACAGTTTACAGATTTTCAATTAACAAGAATTGTTTAAAATATGATGTTGCATTTTAAAACAAATGATGTCTGAATTTTTTTCATATCATTCTTACCTCTGAGTCAAAAGATTGTAGGTTCCATCCCCAGTTCATTCACTCAGATGCAGGCTAACACTTCATTGCAACAATGGATAAATTTATCATGTTCATATCTACTGGCTTTAAGTTGAGATATTAAAACAAGGCCCTGGCAATCTTGGTTAGATTTTAAAGATTTTATGTAAATGAGAGCAAAATGTTCTTGTACCATACTAGCCAGCATCCATGCTTCAGTCATCATCACTAAAATATATTAACTGATCATTTATCTTGATTGTGGCATATTGCTACATTCAAATTATCCTTTTGAAAGTAAGTGATTGTGGAAGACTTTAGGATACTAAATGCAAGTTTATTCTTTAGGCAAATCAGAAAATTAATGCCCGTTGGACAACTGAAGAGCAACTACTAGCTGTGCAAGGTGAGTAAATATTCCACTTGAGTTTACCATTTAAAATGTAAATATGTTAATTTAAATGCAGTAACTTTTTGTTGATCATAGTATTTCTTTCTCCCACACAGCAATAAGAAAATATGGCCGGGACTTTCAAGCCATATCAGATGTAATTGGCAATAAGACGGTAGTACAAGTGAAGAACTTTTTTGTGAATTATCGCCGTCGTTTCAACCTTGAAGAGGTTCTGCAGGAGTGGGAAGCAGAACATGGTAGCAGAGAAGAAAATGGAAGCATTGCTGATAAACCACAAAATTCTCCAGATGTTGCTACTAAACTTTCTGAGGAGGATGAAGAGGCAAGTCTCCATCCTTTGCCTTGAGCATTGTTTATGAGCTTTTAAAAAGCAAGTATTCAATGAAGAATGAAAATTTATTTTCCTTTTTTTCTGCTTCAAGCACAGGCATTTACAAAAAAAAATTTCATAATGTGATACTGCTCCCAATTGCAAAAGTATTTGCCAAATTTTGCTGGATATATTTTCTACAAACTATATGTTAAATTAGTATTAAAATAAATTGGGAAAGGGTAGGCACCATTATATAATAGTAAAAAATACGAATTTGGTTCATAAATGTTGGATACTCCTAGAGAAGGTAATAACATATTAGATAGGAGCAGACTATGAAGAACTATAAGGAATGTAAGGACGTGTTTAGGATTGATGACTATAAATGCACAATGACAATGTGGCACAGAAAGTTGATGAGCTTCAAGCACAAGTAACTGTGCAGGAATATGGTGTAGTGACAATAATGGAGACATGACTTATAAAGGTGAAACTAGCTACTTTTCAGGGAAACAATTTTCATAAAATATAAGGAAGGGAAAAATGTCTGTACTGTTTAGGGAAGTCATTGTAATGTTGAAAGAGATGATGATCTTGAGGGCCAAGGACAGAATCTGTTCAGAGTTGAGAAATAAATAGGGGATTATATTGCTACTTTGTTATTCTATAGGTCTCCGAATAGAGAGAGAGAGGAGGAAATCTGCAAGCAAATTGCAGAGATGTGCATGAACTGTGGAGTGGTAATGTTGGAGGATTTCAATTGCACAACTATCAATCAGGGTATTAAAGGATAAGGAGGGGAGAGAATTTCTGAAATATATTCAGGAGACCTTACTTGACTAGTATGTTCTTAGTCCAATAGAAATGTGGTGTTTCTGGATCTGGTGCTGGGATAAGAGTTGGGCCAGGGAGGACATTTGAGTAAGATTGATCACCATATCATGAGGTTTAGATTGATAATGGCAAGCCAAATCCAGGACACCTTGAATGACACGAGAAATTGGGAATCGATGAAGCAACAAAGGGTGTATGATGCATGTCAGGTGAATTATTTAAGTGAGACACAGTTCAAATACAATAAGTTGAAAAGGAAGGGCAGTGAAGAGCAAAGTAAGACTGGCAATGAAAGAGTATCAGGATAAAATGGCAGCTAACATGAAAAGGAACCCAAATATCTTAAACTGGCATGTAAATGGCAAGCGATAGTAAGATGTGGGGTGATCTTATTAGGGACAAAGAAGATGACATGTTTGGAGATGCAGAGCAAAATACAAATACTTAATGAATACTTTGTATGAGTGTGGTAAGTAAGATTGTCTTAACAAAATATTGGTAGAAAGTTGGCAAAGATGATGGATGGGGTGAAAATTGATAGGATAGATGTACTGGAAAGGTTGCTTGGAATGGATAAGTCATCTGGTTTGATAGTTTGCAGTCCAAAATGCTAAAAGAAGTGGAATTGGAGATAGTGGAAAGGTTTTCCATGATCTTTCAATCTTCTCTAGGTAAGGGAGACATCCCAGAGGATTGGAGAGTGTCAAATGTGACAGCCTCATTGATACATAATGCCTAGTAACTACAGGCTGGTCAGTTTAAAATCAGTGGTGGGTCAGGTTTTAAAAACAATCGGGGAGAAAATGAACAGGCATTCAGAGATTTGAGTTAACTAAGGAAAGTCTGCATAGATCTGTAAAAGCAGAGCATGCTTGGCTAATCTGGGTAATGAAGTAAATGCACTAGATGTTGATATGCATTCTAAGAAAGCATTTCACATAAAACCATATCAAGGGCTAATTAACAAAATTGAGACTCATGCAATAGGCAGGTTGTCAGCTTGGGTAGGTTTGGCTTAAAAATAGAAAACAGAGAGCCATGGTAGATGGTTGCTTTTCCACATTGGAGAATGGGAGTCAGTGTTGTTCCCCAGGGCTAATACTGGGGCTCAATTTTTCTTTGATGTATCATAAAATAGATAAATGACTTGGATGTTGGAATACAAAACTTCAAAATTTTCCCATGAAGAACTTGGAAGTGTGGCAAGCAATGAGAATGATGCAAATTGATTGGAACAGGACAGATATGCTAGTAGAATGGGCTGATGAGGTAAATGGTAAATGAGAAGTGAGTATGGCAGAGAGAATAGTTTGCACAGCATGAGAGACTTGGGCTTCATAAATAAAGATATTGAGTACAAAAGAAGGTAAACAATGCTGAACCTGTTTAAAAAAAAACTCTAGTTAGACTTCAACTAGAGTATTGCATGCAGTTCTGCATGTCACACTTTAGGCAGGATATGTAGGGATGAGGGATTTTGCTCCAAAGAAGGTTGAAGGGAGATTTGATTAGAATATCCAAGATTTTGATGGGTTTAGATAAGTTAGAGAAAGAAAACTTTCATGTTGGATATGTGACACAAGCAGGCTATTCAACCCCATTAGTCAATGCCAGTATTTGTTCTTGACTTGAGCCTTTTCCCAAGTTTGCTTATCTAAATCTGCCATTGTAACCACCTGTTCGGTTCTCATTCATATGCTTGTCTAGTTTCCTTTTAAATGTATCTGTGCTATTCACTCCAATCAACCTGTGGCAGCAGGTTCCAGATTCTCACAGACTTTAGGATGAAGTGATTTTTTTTATTTCATATTGGTTTTCTTGAACTGTCTTATTTTAGTGGCCTCTGGTTATGCTCTACCCAAGAGGAGGAAACATTCTTTCTGTATCCACTCTCAAAACATTTCATAAAGATCACTATTAGGATCATCCCTCTGCTGCCTTTCTCTAACGAGCCACCGAATTAACTTGCTGTGCAGCTGCCACAAGTAGGCAGCTTGTTTATCACCTGACAGAAAGCTGAACAAAAACTAGAAGCTGATAAATGCAAAACTAGACTACATTTTAGAAAGCGATCAGCCTATAAACATACAGGGATCACGGGTAGAGGTGGGAACATCGGGGTGGTGGCGCGGGCTCGTTGGGCCGAAGGGCCTGTTTCCCGTGCTGTTTTGTTCTTTGTTCTTAAGTAGTCTGTCAAGCTGGACATTGTGCTACTTCTGTTTCCATTTTACAATCTTGCAGATTGAATTTTTTTAAACTTTATATTCCAATCAAATCCAATTCAGAGTCCCAACAAGTTCGGACATTCCCAGTCCAAACTGACAAGTCAGGGCTTTCACCTCCTGTCTTGAGCTTGATCTACATGATCCAAGCTAGTTGGAGTAGGCATAGCTCCTCCTCCAAGGCTTGATCTCATTTGCATCTTAGCCAAAAGGCCAAGATGTCACTTGAAAAAATTGCTTCAAATGAAGCTAAAATGTAACCCAATGACTTCAACCAAGCACAGCATGTCGATACTACACTTGAGCTTAGCCAAAAAGCCAAGAAGCGATTATTGCCACAGCATTTTTTCCCAACAAGAGGTGTTGGTAATTGTGCTCTGGCTATTTTTAGCTCCAAGACTGTTTTGTTTCCTTTCTTGTCCCCTCCCCTTCCCTTTTACCTTGCTCTATCACCCTTTTTTGTCATTTAACCATTGCTGTCTAATATTTCAAAAATTTGTCCTTTTGTTATTTGCTCGTGTTCCCTTTTCCTTTCCTCTCTGCTTACTTAAAAATCATAAAAGAAACACTAAGTTAACGAGTAACTAAGTAACAATTAACAAGGCAAATGATCTATTGCTCTTTAATGTAAAGGGATTAAATTAAAAGAATAAGAGAGCCTTGCTGCAGGTGTACAGGGTTTTGGTGTGCCCACACCTGGATACAATGTGTAGTTTTGGTCTCCATATATAAGGAAGAATATACTTGCATTGGAGATGTTACAGCAAAGGTTCACTAAATTGATTGCTGGGATTAGAAAGTTGTCCTATCCTTTTAAACTGAGATGAGAAGTTTCTTCACTCAAAGATTCACTGAGAATTCCAAAGATTCACTATCTTAGGAGGTTGTGGATTTTCTGTTAGTTTAGTGTTTAAGGCTGAGACCAGTTCTTGGTGTCTCCAGGGATCAAATGATATGGGGAGTGAATGGGAAACTGAATGATGATGATCAACCACGACCGTTGTGAATGTGACCAGGCCTGAGGGGCAGTATGGTTTTCTCCTCCCATCTCTTACAGGAATGTTCTTAAAATTGTTATGTTGTTTATATTTGTTCAGTTCTGACATTAAGATCTTAAACCTGAAATATTAACTCTCTTTTTCTCACCTCACAGATGTTGTCTGACCTGAATATTTTCATCCTCTGTAGTATTTTGCTTTTGTACACTATGATTACAACATGACATATGATTGTGTAGATAATCAATTAGGGCTGGTCAACATGGCTATGATACCCCTGGCCCAATGATCAAAAAACCTAAAATAGAACTGGAAATTCTTAGCAGGTCTGGAACCTATGTGGAGGGTGGACACAGTTAATATTTCAGTTCCATGCCTATTATCAGAGCTGAAACAATGGAGAAATGTTCCAACAAGTGGTCATCAACTTGAAGCATAATTGTTATCAGATTTCTGATGCAGTAAGCCACTGAAAGCAGTCAGAATTTTTTTTAACGTAGATCTTAAAATTTGTGTTACTTCTGAAATTCTTTACTTGTAACCTTTTATGAAACAATGTTTTTCAGGCTCCTTCTGTGCTCGATGTAAGATATCATTCTGCATCATGAGTGATGTGCAGTAGGTGATCTGAACAAGCTAAGTTGACTACTGTTTAGTCCAGGTCATCCAACGATGCCAAACTTCAACCAACCACCTCCACAAACTCACCAGGACCAGCTAGCTTAACACCAAAAAAGCTACAATGTTCACAAATGGACGCTTCTGCCTTACCCTGCCTCTGCCACCAGAACAGCTTCCACTATTCACAGAAGTCATAGAGAAACCTTTGATTTGACATTCTGCTTCAAAAAAATGGAAATTCACAAAAATGCTTGTGAATGTCTGTTGTCTTCGTTTAACCAGTTCATGACTAATGTCTTCAGGGCATTAATAATTTGTATATTTTTGGAACTGTGACTGCCATCAAATGCATCTTTACTTTCCTCACAGATGTTTTATGATTTAATGTGAATGCCATGATTGTATAACATATAACTGGCATACAGGAAATGGACGTCTGAACTGTCTCTAAATTATTGGGTACTTAAAACTGTATTTTGGACTGTGTATTGTAGACTTTAAACATACCTCCCAGTCTGAGGAAACTTGAAGGTAAAATAGGGCCTTTTATTAGCATATTCATGAAAAGAAAAATTAGATCTGTTTTTATTTAAGTTGCATCTTTTTTTGCTGTACAGTATTTTAGAGTAGTACGTCCACATCAAGTATGGAGAGACATTTTACTTGAATATTGCAGTTATTAGATTGAAACTGATCATATTCAGGTACTAAACTTGGCACAACTGAACTGTTGAACTCGTTGCATAATCTGTTGTGCTAACCACATGGAGTTCTTGCTTATTTAGCATGGTATGGGTTAAGCACAACATGCTATACAGACCCGTTGGGTTCATTAAAGTCATTTGAGTCTATGCATGTTTCTGTGTAAGAATGGGTGTTTACAATTTCTACATTAATATTTACCTGAAATTCAAATCCTTATTAGTCTTTCTGGGAGTAATATCCCAGCATTTAGAATTTTCTAAATTAAGTTTGTTAAATTTGCTTTATGGGTTGCTGCTGATATATGTAGTGATGTTTGCCAGAATTTCAAAAAAATATAAGGATTTAGTTTGCAATAAATTGGGCATGTTTTTTATATAGCCTCTTGATGTGCTCAATAGGATGTTCTTTTTAAAAAAAAAAGTCAGTGTGTTTATATTGCAGATTTATATTTTATTGCCTGTTACTGCTAATTTTAATTGAAATAATTATGTGACAATTTCTAAGGTTTTGAGCATATTATACCATGGTTCCATATTGAGAAATGGTAATATTACAATACTGCTTTGAATATTGTGCAGGATTCTTGTTAAATTTTTAAGAAGCGTTATTATTTCAACACTGCATCCTTGCAACCAGGAAATGTGGAAGGGATGTAAATCATAGAATAGAATAGAAAAGGAACAAATGGGAAAATTGTAAATGCCACTTGTGGAAAATTGTACTTCTAACTTCTCAAAATGCACACAAGTTTTGCTACAGTAAAACAGCATTGACATTTTTTCAGGAGAGTTAACCTTTTAAATCCCTCTATTTTTCTAAGTTTAAACTTATAAAAATGCTGGTAAGATTCTGCCACGTGATCTTTTCTGCTTGTGAAGATTGGAACAATATTATAACAGCTATAACTGTAAATACAGATTAGCTGACTAATCATGTTTTATTGATTGGGAGCAAAAAGAATTGTGAAGCATTTGGTCTCTAATGGAAAATTGATCAGAAAAATCTACATTTTAGTTTGCTTGAAATAAGTACTTGGGGTAAAAAATACGAACTAAATTGCACCATGGAATAAAGTGTACACGTTAGGTACTTGCACAATTGCTGCAGTACAAACCACATTAGATAAAAACAAAACTCTGCATTGCAAGTTGTGAAAATACTTGTTTCCAAAACAAAACATATAGCATCGCATAAACTAAAGTGGAAGCATGTGTAGTAATGCATTAACTAAAGTGGAAGCAATTGATCAAATTCTGTGGGAGAAAATATTTTTGAATGTGAGCAGATTGTAAGGAAGAGTGCTTTGTGTGCTGAGAAGTTTGAGGAACAAATGGTCACCTCACAAGAAGCAGCGTTGTTTTTAGAAATTCTGTTTGTTTCACCTTTAAATTTGAAACCCAAGTGGTTGTTTAATTTTAAACAAGCTTACAATGGTTGTTTTTATTCTTTCTAGATTAACTTCTTTCTGACTTGACAGCCAACTAAAGTAACATGAAAAGAATGATTGCGATAAATAAACTATTGTTTGAAACAAAGTCTCTCATTATGAGCAGATTTATTAAATCTTTATATCTGTGTGCAAAAAACTTTTTAAAAGGTCTGAAAAGTTGATAAGTGAAAAGCTGGAAATATCTATCTTAATATGCTATCAATAGGAATTGGATTAATAACTTTTTGAAAGTGGAAGTTTTATTTAGATTTAATTCAGTTTGATTTCAATACAACTTAAATAATCCGAGCAACACTCAAACTGTGATCAGGAGTGCTAACTTTCTAATATCCCAATCCATTGTGATAACTGAAGTTCTAAGAGATTTCTAACCTGAAAAGACTAGAGCCCAATAATATTGTTTTCCTATTTCAGGCACAAATGTATTTTCAGAAGCTCATCAGAAACAGCATGACTAAATACTTGGTCAGGCATCAGCTGATCAAAGAATCACTCTAAATGACTATCAGTAAGGCATTTTATAAGGAAATCAAAAAGCTGATTAGCAAATATGAGAATACCCAGATTATTAGAAGTAATTTTGGGACTTGGGTTAATAATAGGTTATATCTTATGTTCGCTATCAAAATTTGCTTTATACCTCTCCTGTCAGGTACCTTGGGATGTTTTATGTAAAAAAGTGCTATACAAATTCAAATTATTGTTTGGGAAGTAGAAATGGGGGATGAAGTCAATGTTCTTTGAGCAGATGGATTCTTTTTAGGCAAAGGAATCAAAGATTATCTGCAGTAGATGGGAATGTAGAACTTGAAGCACAAATAGATCAGCCAGTAGGTCAGCCATGATCTTATCAAATGGCGGAGCTGGTTTGAGGGGCTGCATGGCCTACTTCTGTTCCTATTTAGTATGTTTATGTATGTTCATCTGATAGATGGTGGTTCCCAGGACTCTATCCTTGGATTTCTTCTGTGGAGGATAGAGGATTATGTATCGAAATGTGCAATTAGCTTATGGCAGGAGACAGATTTAAACAAGTTGAACCGCATCTGCCAGTGTCTAGTTAGGGAGTTGTTGAAGAACAATGGAATTTAGGTGTCCATATACTCCAAGCTTTTGCACAGCTAATATTGAAACGTTGGCCTTTTATTCAGGGGCTGTAATATAAAAATTAAGTATTGTTCACATACGTGAAGTAAGCATTGTATTCAATTTTGAACATTAAAGTTTGGAGAAGCTACGAGCCCTTGATGTAGGTAAAAAGACAGTTTCTTCAAAATGATACCAGGGTTTAAAGGATTAAATTGAATGCTGGGTGCATAAACATGACTTGTATGACCTTGAGTTTACAAGATTGGGCAATTTGATCTGGATGTTTAAAATCTCACAGGGATTTGATAGAACAGCAACAGAGAAACACCGACAGCAGAATTAGAGGGTGTAATTTTAGTCAGCTAAAACATTTGTGTGAAGTCATCAAACATTTTTTACATGAGGGTAGAAAAGCCTGAAACACACTTCCACTCCACCCTGTCTCCTTCCACAACCGCTGACACTGTTAGTTGAATTGAATTTTACAAGATGAAGAGCAACTTTGGTTGGGAAGATTTATCTATATTTTGATCTGCATTACTTGCTTCTAGATTAGGCGTTTTCAAGGATGTATTTTGTGAAATGGTCAGGATATTCTGCAAAATCCACAACTCTAAAAGCTCTTCTGTTCCTTGGGGGAGCCAGTATTGAGGTGTCTCATTCCAAAAGTATATTTATCTGCTGAATAATTTTGTCTTGTATGATATCAAATATTAAAACTATACGCGATTGGAAGAAGATGCCCTTTGAATTCACTAAGCAGCCATTATTGAGTTAACTTTATTTTCACCTTCTGAACAGAGGGCAGCATGCAGATTAAATCTGACAGACTAATTACTTGTCACCTTGCTCAATTGTTTGAGTATGTTCATTAATATTGTATGGTGTTCATTTATTTAGACTTAATGTTACAATACAGTGGATACTTGTATGCAGCAGCATCCCCCTCAACTGACCAAAGGCAGATGTGTTTTTAAAAGAATAGTTTAATCTCACCTCTCACCACCCCAATTTGTGTAGCTGTCAAAAACAGAGAAATTATAGTGTTCCTTGTGTTTTTAAAAGGATAAATAGCATGCAAAATTAATTCATAACAGCAATAACACACAGGTAATTACAGAAGTAGAGTAGCATGCTTTGGTCTACTGAAGAAATAGAGATTAGAGACTTATGGGAATGAAATCAATGGTTTATTGCTTGTTTGGCTATGCTAACCCCAGAATCCTGTCTCGGGTAAAAGGCCTTGGTACACTCTCTGCAAAGTTATTTCACATCAGAATTATTGTCCACCTGCTTTTGCATGTTCAGACTCTTGTTCAGTTCATATCATTACCCCCCCATCCCCAAATTTGCATTAGTTGGACTTAAAACCTTGTTTTTATTGGTGTTATTTTTATGAATTCCTCATTTATAGCTGTACATAATTTATATCCATCTGTCGTTGTTTAATGTATTTTCGCAAATGCTTTCTCAATGTCAAATATAAAATTGTTTTTATTCTAAGACTCTTTAAATCATTTTTGAGTGATATGACTGCAGGACCACTGGTATCCAGGTGTATAAATGTTGATTGTAAGGATATCTTACAGCTCTTCTGACATGCTGGTTCCAAATGAATAAGAGAAAACAGTGGTGCAGGAAATTGGAGAAATTTGCATTTATTTTTAAGATTTAAACTATTTGTAACTAATAAAATTGCAATTCTGTAAGAATTTATCTGAAATAAATTGTGTTTCTCTCCATCCTAATGACCAGTTAGATTTAGTTTATGGTGAGCAGTTTGATGGTAATCACTTGCTGTTTGCTTGCTCTCGTAAGACCACTGTAGATTTTGGGCAGTTTTAAACAAAAAATTTAACCAATTTAACTGAACAGTCAGGTCAGTTTCCAGATCTTTCAGAATCTTTTTCTCTTCGAATGCAACACCTGTTGTCAATTTTAATTTGAGTCACGGTTTATAATGTAAGAATAAATTATTGCGGATGCTGGAATCTGAAACCAAAAAGAAAACAATGGAAAATCTCACCAAGTCTGGCAGCATCTGTAAGGAGAGAAAAGAGCTAACGTTTTGAATCCAAGTAACTCTGTCACAAAGGGTCATCTGGACTCGAATGTCAACCTTTTTTCTCCTTACAGATGCTGTCTGACCTGCTGAGATTTTTCAGTGTTTTCTCTTATGATTTGTAATGTTTCCTCTTTCTCCTCAATCATGGTTTTGTTAAATTCAATTATTCTTAATTTAAGACATGTTAAAATATGTAAATATAATTTGAGATTTGTTGCTGGTTGTGACACCACCTTTCCAAATCTTTTGATGGTTTGGTGGGGTGGAGGGGCGGGAAGGTGATGGCCTACTTGTATTATCACTAAATTATTAATCCAGAAACTCAGTTAATGTTCTGGGAACCCGGGTTTGAATATCCACTCCCCCACCCCCCCACTGCCAAACACACACACGGTGAAATTTGAATTCAATAAAATATATCTGGAATTAAGAATTCACTGATGACCATGAAACCATTATTTGTTGGAAAAACACATTGGTTCACTAATGTTTTTAGGAAAGGAAATCTGCCATCTTTACCCAGCCTACAAGTGACTCCAGAACCACAGTGAATGGCTGACTCTCAACTGTTCTCCAAGGCCAGTAAGGGATGGGCAATAAATGCTGGACAACCAGCACTGCCCATGTCCCACAAATGAATAATTTTAAAAGAAAAAGCAAGTATCTGTATGGAACCTATCAAAAATCTCCATGGAGATGAGACACCAGATAGCCCCTTATTTATGATTGGCAATTAATTCAGCTGTGCACCATGGAATTATTGAAGTGAATTGTGTTACTGAAATGGTTGACAACCATTGCTCGAATATCCTGCCAAATGTTTATCCCTCAGACAACACTAAAAACAGACTAACTGATCATTCTTATTACTGTAGTTGCAAATCTCCTTGTTTCTGACTGTGATTTTCCAGTGCTGCTGGAAGTGAATGAAGTTTTAGCTGGTATGCCAAATTTTCCATTCGTGCTCACAAGTCCTGCCACGGACAAGACCAGAGAATGCCGCCCTGTATGTGATTTATTGCTGTCTGTATGAGTGGCTGCAACATTTGTCTGCAAAATTGAATGTCAAAATTAAGTTATTGGCTGTCAATTACAAAATCTACTTATGGCATGTAAATGCTTGTACATCTAAGGAAGCCCAAAATCTCTTCCATTGCTGGATACAATGCAAGAAATGAATGATTTTCTCTTGCCAGACTCCATGGTGATCTCTACAGTAACCTTACTCTTGCTTAAATTTCACTTCTACTATGAAAATCAATATTGCACTGAACTTTCCCCTCATTCTTTGAAAGATTCATATGTTCCATGCTAAATTCACCTTCTGCTTCCTACAGTTTTACAGCAAAGCTGATCATATCTCCTTCATTTATTGACAGCGCTTGAAAACCAGAGGTTAATTGCTTGCTCAATCTTGGTATTATCTGATCATCTGGTTTTATCTCTTTTGAAAAGCTAAAATGGACAAGTTTTCCAAATACTGAGATGGTGAAGGAGCTTCTGTGAAGAGAGAAGTAGAATTCAGGTCAATAACCTTGCAGCAGAACTGGGAAAAGTATAATACTCTTTCTCCACAGATGTTGCCTGACCTGATGAGTGTTTTCAGCATTTTCTGAATGCATTTCTCTGAGCTGTTTTTAAGAAGTAACAAATCTCTTAAATAACCTGTGGTTTGTAATCATATAATTTGATCCAGAAATCGTTAAGTCATCTTGCAAACAAATATTTGGTATTTTGCTTAGCAATGCCGTTTTGGGGTATTTCCTAGAAATATTTACATTTTTTCTACCCATGACTTGAACTCTGCTGTTTTTCTTGATTACTGGCATTTTGCAGTAATCACCAAGCCAGGCAATAATTTTCACAGTGACTAAGTGGAGTTCTCTCAGCCCTCTGCAGAGATTTGTCATGGGGCAGTCTTTAATGATGAGTCAATGATTGAGCTGCACCACAGCTGCAGTCTGGATTCTCTAAGTCTCCACTTGTGCAATTTACTGCATAAAGGCCTTAGAGTGGAAATGGTTGAGGAGTGCTCAGTGTTGGTATGGCAAGTTGAAGCTGGACAGACAGGCTATGGGATCTGTCATGAGGAAGTGGTTTTTAATGGTGGCATATGGGTTCCATTTCTGCTGCCATAGTGCCTCTGTTTTTATTCCTTGGCATGGTTGCCTTAGCCATAGGCAAGCAGCAGGTGGATTGGCAAGATCTTTGTGTAGTGGTATTGGATTGATGTAAACGTTATTTAGGAAGTTTCTTGTTGCAATCTCCCTCCTCGTGGAAAGGTGGAATGTTCTTCAGGACTGGGAGCCAAGTGAGTTTACTAGTTCGGAGGTACGTAAGAATTAGGAGTAGATCTTCTAGCCCTTCGAGCCTGCCCCGTCATTCAATAAGATCGTGGCTGATCTCATAATGAGTCAGTTCCACTTACCCATCTGCTCCGCATAACCCTTAATTCCCTTATTGATCAGAAATCTATCTACCTGCAACTTTTAATGAGGTAGCCTCCATTGTTTCAATGAGCAGAGAATCCCAAAGATTCACTACCCTTTTGAGAGAAGTTCCTCCTCAACTCTGTTCTAAATTGACTCTCCCATATTTTGAGGCTGTGCTGTCTAGTTCTTGTTTCTTTTCTAAGTGGAAATAATCTCTCTGCCTCTACCCTGTCTAGTCCCTTCGTTGTATGTCTCTATAAGATCCCCCCACCCCCAGCCTTCTAAACCCCAACGAGTACAGGCCCAATCTACTCAATCTCTCCTCATAAGATAATCCCTTCATCTCCAGTATCAACCTGGTGAACCTTGTACCCAGAATGATGCACATTGTTGTGTTGAGCTGAAGATCTACAAGCCTGGTGTGAGTTGACTTGTATTATACAGGTGAACAGTTCTCTGCAGTCGAGCAACAATGTCAAGTGCTGAGCTCCTTAAGGTTAATACTCAGCTGGATATAAACACAAATATATTCCCAATAAAGAGGGAAATATAGAATGTTTACATTTTAGACCAGGTAATAATCAATTCTGATCACCAAATCTGGTCACTATTAGTAAGTTGGTTGAACAGGCAAGGCTTTTAGATCATTAGAATATTTTATTTCGCAAAGCATACTTCAAACATGCAAGATAAATGCATGCCATTTGGAAAACATCAGGATAGGCTGATGAGGAGCTAGAGAGATTGAAAAACATCATAAAAGGATTGAAAACAATAGTGAGGTCTGTAGATGTAGCAAATGGTCATTTGGTTTTTCAGAACTTGAGTATTGCTGAGAAGAGATGCTGTTGAAACTTTTCAGCATTCACTCATCAGGACAAACATGAGAGGGCCAACTTTTTTAAAAGTAAGAATCTATACAGCATAAGAAGGGGTTCTGATGGTTGGTGAAGTAAAAATGAAAATGCAAAAAAAAGTGAGAGATCTAAGGCAGAGCAAACTTTGAAACAGTGGTATGATGGCATAGTGGTTAGCACTCCTGCCTCACCGCCAAAGACATGGGTTCAATTCCCAGTTTGGGTCACTCTGTGGAGTTTACGCCTTCTCCTTGTGTCTGTGTGGGTTTCCTCCAGGTGCTCCTGTTTCTTTTCACAGTCTGAAAAATGTGCTCGTTAGGTACATTGACCATACTAAATTTTCCCTCTGTATCCAAACAGGTGCCAGTGTGTGGTAAGTAGGGCATTTTCACAGTAATGTCATTGCAGTGTTAATATAAGCCCTCTTGTGATTTAAATACTTTAATTTGTGCAAGTCTTGAGTTGAAATGACATGAATGAAGTTCAGGTTGATTCTGTTCCCTGCCGTTGTACATGTCATTAGGCTGTTGTACAATTTCAGGGCTAAGAGATATTAATTCAATTAAATTATTGTAGAATGTGGAGGGGATTTCTTGGGCTTTGAATTGATTAATTGTTTGTGTTCTCAAGGGTTTTTGCTAGTTGCTGCAATCAGTATTATTGATTGTGACTTGTTTACATGCTTACCCCACCTAGTTGATCTGCTTATTTGAAATGAACATGAAATTATGGAGGACTTCAATTGAATTTACTAAAGTCTCATTTGGAGCTTCACTGGGACATTTCCACCCCGCCCAAAATGCAGAATTCTGGATATCTTTGCCTCAACTACATACAGTGTTAACCTTGTATCAGCAAGATTTCTGATCACAGCCAGGGCATTTTCTTTATTTTATACACAATCCAGGCCTTCAATTGCAACAAAAGCAGCCATTATGTAATCTTTTTCACCTCTTTAGGAAGTGCTTCACTTTTCTACTGCACAAACGCTCAAACTTCCTTTTGAATCCAGCCTCAACGGCTTAATTTAAAGGGATTAATTTTATGTGCAGACTCCACTAAATGTCAGTTGTAAACCCTAAATACCTACATGATTCATTACTCTAATGCTAATTTACTGCTATTAAATTTCCATCCAGTTTAGGAGATTATAATCCTGTATTTCTACTCTGTTTTTCATCATATTTGAAATTTTTTTGAAAAATAAGCTTAGCGTGCATGTCTGATATTTACAGCTGTGACTGGATTGGCATTTTCAACGTAATGGCATCATGGTATGTTGAAATGTGGGTTTACTATTTTAACACACAAGCAATTAAGTGTGGCTGGCTGGGGCCAATGGGCAAAATCAGCTATGTCAGATAACCATTAGACTTGGGAATAGGTGTAAAAGATGTTGGACTTTAGCAAAATTATCTACCTATTAGTTTTATAAAAGTAATAATCATTTTAAGTACATGCTACTGATGATTATGTATTAATTTACTGGATAATTACTGATGGCCGACCTAAGACCATGGAAAAGAAAGCAGAAAATGCTGGAAATCTTCGATGTCTGCCAGCATCTGTCGAGACAGAGAGAGTGTTTGCATTGAGGTTGATGACCTTTCTTCAGTCTTTCAGCCTTTTAACTCATTGTTGGCTTTGCCTGTAACCAGCAGGTACACGAAAGGCACAAGACCTCTAGAAAACAAATGATGCAGTATAATAGAACATAAAACACTACAGTACAAACAGGCCCATTATGCTGATCATGTCAGTACCTACCAGGCCATAGAACTATCTGTAACTCCCAATCCTGTTTAATCCCATGTACTCATCCAGAAGTCTCTTAAAAGACCCCAGCAAGTACGCCTCCACCACCGCTGACGGCAGCCGATTCTGTTCACTCACCACCCTCTGAGTGAAAAACTTACCTCTAACATCACCTCTGTACTTGCCCCCCAGCACCTTATACCTGTGTTCTCTCGTAGCGACCATTTCAGCCATGGGAAATAGCTTCTGAGAATCCACCCTATCTATTCCTCTCAACATTTTATAAACCTCTATCAGGTTGCCTCCCAACCTTCGTCTCTCCAGGGAGAAGAGACCTAGCTCTCTCAACCTATCTTCATAAGGCATGCCCTCCAATCCAGGCAACATCCTTGTAAATCTCCTCCACCCTCTCAATAGCTTCCATATCCTTCCTATAGTGAGGTGACCAGAACTGCACACAGTACTCTAAGTGGGGTTTGACAAGGGTCTTATAAAGTTGCAGCATTACCTTCTGACTCCTAAACTCAATCCCTCTATTAATAAAGGCCAGTACGCTATATGCCTTCTTGACCACATCCTCCACTTGCGGGGCAGATTTAAGAGTCCTATGGACCCAGACCCCAAGATCCTTCTGCTCCTCAACACTGCCAAGGCTCCCACCCTTGATATTATACTCCTTCATCCCATTGGCCCTGCCAAAATGAATCAGTGAAATGTATCAATGTAATCAGTTACTGACAGAAGATGAGCCATAGCATTGATATTTCTCACTCTATATGTTCCTTCAGTTTTACGATAGTTCAAGATGATTATTCTGTTTACGTGACGAGACCAAAATCACATCTAAGCCTTTTTTCAAAAGGGCTGTATCCCAACATTCAGGAGTTGACTCACACCCCTGTTATCTCTGGGGGTGAAACCAGACTGAAACATCAAAGTTGTTCCATTTTCAGGAACCAAATGAACATACAGAATAATCATTATGATTGGACTCATACTTGCTATTACTTGTCTTTGCATAATGATGGAAGATGGTGGATGTGTCACACTTCTTTTGACGTTGAACAAAAGCTCTGATTATCCAACTGCTTTCTAATTGTCTTGGGTCTTGAGTCATTGGTACTCAATCTTGTTCTACAAGGTGAATATAACTGAATTGCTGTGCCTGTGTTGTAGACCTGTTTTCACCACCAAAGAAGAGGACTCATGCCAGAATGTTCAGGACCAGTGACTTGATAACAAAATAGCTAAGAGATGTTCACTAATTAAACAGACTGGCCAATAAGTTGCTCATTATTTTAGTCTTTGGGGAAAGAGTTTTAATCCCTTCTCCAATAGCATTCTTCATCCTTTCATTTTTTTTTCAAATCTAGGGTGAATATATTTTGCTTTGAAATAATTAAATGTAATGGTTTCCTAAATTCTTCATTTAAAAAAAACCAAAATGTTTCTGATTATTCCCCTTGCTGGCAAGACTGTCTTCAATCTCAGTGCCAACGTGTCTGTCAATTCTCCTGAACTGCAGGAGGCTGTAAGCTTCCAAGGAACCTACTTAAGATGTGTAATCCTGCATTTCATATCCCAGACCTTCTGAATTAACTGCAGTACCACATGTTCTATGACAGATCATGCCTAAACTGTCCAGTAAACTCAGGGTTGTTTGTGAGATCCTATGCTTAGACTACCAGCTTCTTCGTCTTAGGACAATGTCTAAGTGAAATCCTATAATTCAACAAAACAGTTGTGCCCAATGCATAGACTTACTGCCAAAAAAGCATATGGCAATTGTTGTCCCTGCTAAAGTACGTGTAAGTATAGCCTACGTGCCTATTCAATACTGCATGAGGAATAGATGTAAATTGCCCTGAACACACTGTGCCCAATTGTGTGATTGAACACTAGCTAAGAATTTGGTGCATTTAAAAAAAATCAATATGAAGTAAGCAGGGTTGTTGTCTCCTGTTTTCTTTGAACCCCTACAGTGTGGCCTGGTAGTTGCATCTCCTCAATTTTCTACCTGCTCACAGCCAGTTATCTATAGCTCCTTAGAATAGGTAACCCCTCGTATCATTTGATGCATGGAGCTTATTTGATAGATTCTTCTGCATGGTCAGACTTGGATGGAAATGACTAGCCATGCACCATGTTGCTTGTAGCCTATTTTCCCCCAACAGCTTGGCATTCATGTCATTACTTATCAAATATCATGTGCAGGCATTGTGGATGACCATTGTTCCGGGACTTGACCTAATTGTCTTCACGTATTTGCTTATGTGGCCCTTCTCTCATCTCATCTGAGGCAGATTAAGTTTATCAATGAATTTGGTCTCCCAGTTCACCGACTGTCTGACCAATTTCACATGGTGTTTTGAAGAAGTATCATCATTTGACAGAGAAAGCCAAATGACATAATACAATCTGGACTTCTGAAAGGTCTTTGCTTATAGTAACAAAAGGCACTGGATAAACTGATTGGCAGCTCATAAGGATTTGAAACAAAAGTGGATTATTAAGAGGGTAAAAAACCAGTCTCTCATCCATTGACTCTGTTGACACTTCCTGCTGTCTCAGCAAAGCAGCCAGCATAATTAAGGCACCACATACCCCGGACGTGCTCTCTTTCACCTTCTATCAAGGAAAAAAATACAAAAGTCTGAGATCACTTACCAACCAACGCCACGACAGCTCCCCTGCTTCTATCAGACTTTTGAATGGACCTATCTTGCATTAAATTAACCTTTTTCTACACCCTAGTGATAACTGTAATGCTACATTCTTATTTCCTTCTCTTTGAACAGTATGCTTTATCTGTATACCACACAAGAAACAATATTTTTCACGGGCATACTAATGCATGGGACAAATCAAATCAAAGTAACTAAAAGAACTTTAGGTCCAAATGAATGAAAATGTTGAATAACGTGTCTTAGGTCAGTGCTAGGAATCATCTTCTGGGTGTATATATAAATAATTTAGATTTACAATCTCAATACAATAACGTGGATTTGAGACAACAACAGTCTTATAAAGGAATTTTGATAGGAGTTTGAACATCTACTAATTAGCAGCGAATGAAATTGAAAAGAGGTGAATGAACAAAGAACAAAACAGCACGGGAAACAGGCCCCTCGGCCCAATGAGCCCGCGCCGCCAACTCGATGTTCCCACCTCTACCCGTGATCCCTGTCGATGTTTATAGATCTATGGATTAAAAACCAAATTTGAGACAATTTAGGGAGAATTTGTTTTTCCAATTAGCCTAAGACACATCTTTGGGATGTGGGAGGAAACCAGAGCACCCGGAGAAAACCCACGCAAGCACAGGGAGAATGCGCAAACTCCCACAGACACAGGCCCAAATCCATGTATCTGCACAGCACAGCGATAGTCACTGAGCTGTCGTGTTGTCCATCAAATGGTCCAGGTCAAGCGTACACTAACGATGTGAAGCACTAAGATACTCTTGAAAAAAATCCACGAGCGGCCCTCTCACGAACCATCACGTGTATGCCCCTTGTTAGACAACAAGGTGGACCAAAGCATCTGTCGGATAAAAACAAGTACATCAATATCATCATCTATTTACACACTTCCCAGGGACTCCCAAGGCTCTTGATCCCTATTTTAAATCAGTTTTCTATAGCCTTCCATTCCCATTCTGTTCATGTGCCCATCTAAGTATTTCTTAAATATCTCCAGAGTACCTGCCTCCACCACTTTACTTGGTAGCGCATTCCATACCCCCACCACCCTCTGTGTGAAAAAACTCCCTCTAGCATCCAAATTAAACCTTACCCCCCTCACCCTAAGCCCGTGACCCCTCGTGCTATTTGAGTCCATCCTAGGAAAAAGCTTAACCCTGTTTACTCTATCTATACCCCTCATAATCTTGTACACCTCTATTAGATCTCTTCTAAGTCTACGTCTTTCTAAGGAAAACAGTCCCAATTTGCCTAACCTCTCCTCATAACTCAGACCTTCCATATCAGGCAGCATCCTGGTAAACCTCCTCTGCACTCTCTCCAGAGTCTCCATGTCCTTCCGGTAGTAAGGTGACCAGAACTGGACGCAGTATTCCAAATGAGGTCTAACCAATGTTTTATACAACTGCAACATTAAAGGCCAGCTCTTGTACTCTATACCCCTTCCTATAAAGGCTAGTATACCATATGCTTTCTTCACAACCTTCTCCACTTGCTCTGCCACCTTCAGAGACTTATGGACCTGTACCCCCAGGTCCCTCTGCATTTCTATACTCTTAATAGGTCTACCCTTTATCATATACCTCCCCCTTACATTTTGGGAGAAAGAATGTATCACCTCACCCTTAGCAGGATTGAATTCCATCTGCCATCTGTCTGCCCAAGCTACCAGCCTATCTATGTCCTGCTGCATCGCCTGACAATGCTCCTCACTATCCGCAAGTCCAGCCATCTTTGTATCATCTGCAAACTTGCTGATCGCTCCACTTACTCTCTCTTCCAAGTCATTTATATATATTACAAATAGAAGAGGTCCCAGTACCGAGTCCTGCGGCACACCACTAGTGACCGACCTCCAGCTAGAAAAACATTCTTCCACTATTACTCTCTGTCTCTTATTACTAAGCCAGTTACTTATCCATTTAGCTATCTGTCCTTGTATCCCATTAGCCTTGACCTTCTCAACTAACTTCTCATGAGGGACTTTGTCAAACACCTTACTGAAATCCATATAGACGACATCAACGGCTCGCCCTTCGTCCACCGTTTTCGTCAGCATAAAATAGAACATGACGTGAAAAATCGAAGAAGGTATAGGATCTAGTTTTCCTACGTTGTAGCAGTGACTACACTTTTACATTGCTTTGCGACAGTCAGTGATTGTGAAAAGTTTGCTTTGCGAACCTTTGTAGAATTATAGATGCCTGCTTATGTTTAAATAACAAGGCAATTATTGTAAACAAAGGGAACCGGGTGCTGGGTGATACTACTGCATCAGTAAATCCCCAGAAGTGATGCTGAAGCTATACGATGCTTGTCAGCCCACACCTGAAATATCATGTCATTATGGCGTAAGATAACCATTCAGGACACAGTGACATTGGTGCAGAGCATAGCAATAAAGCTGGTAGCAGTATTAGAGGAATGAGCCATAAAGCATGATTAGAAAAGTCAGAGCTCCTTAGTTTTGAAAATATGTGTCATAGATGATGTTATGGAGCTATGTAAAAATATTTAATGATTTTGTGCACCCAAAATAATGATTTTCATTCATTCCATCAGAACATCGGACTCCATTCAGAAACAGATAACTGCTCTAAATGAAATGAAATGCGCTGGAAAGCTTCCCCATCAGAAATATTCTTGTAAACTTCTATAAGAAAATGTGACATTTATCACTGACAGTAACTTAAATGCAATACTGCTTTATTATAACAATATCTTCAAATTGTGGCAGGGATAAAGTCAGTATCGTATTGTACAGCATAATTACAGCAACAATATCTTCAAATTGTGGGATACAGTCTGTATACTGACTAAAGCATAATTGCAGCAATATTCATTGTGGAAGTGGTACAGTAATTTTAGTGTAGTATGGTTTGGTATGTACACAGCAACATTCTCAGTATGGTACGAACATTCTCTTCATACTGTGGCAGCGGTACAGTGTTCAGTACAGCAGTACAATATGGTTAGTTTGGTATGTACAATGTGTACACAGCAAAGTTCCCAGTACAGTATGGACATGGCAACATTATCCTCATTCTGTGGCAGCAGTACAGTGGTCAATTAAGTACGGTCAATATGATACGTACTCAGTAACGTTATCTTCATTTAGGGCAGTGGCCTCCATGCATTCTTAGTACAAAAAAAAGAGCTGTCACAACGCATCATATTTTAGTTGTCAACAGAATTGGATAAGACAGAGAATAGTTGTTTACAGATTAAAGATGTAGCCAGAATTCTGGTTTAATGATGCTTTTTCAACTACTTTTACTACAATTCCAATGCACAGAAATTGATACTTTTGGTTAAATTTAAGTTTTTAAACATTTGGACATACATTAATAGGACTATAAGAGCTTTTTTAGAGACTAAATATTGAGCTGGCTTTCATTTGAGGGATTCCCCTACTTAATTACAACTCAGCTAATGCAAATACTCAGGCAACAATATTATGGTTAAAGAAGCTTATTTCCCAGGCCTGGTCAATGTATGAAGGAAAGAGATTTAGAGCAGTCCTGAATCATTCTGAAATTACTTTACTTCCAGCATTACAATATCAAAAGTAACTTGCCTGTCCCATTGCTCACACCAGCCAGGTTAACCAATATCTATTAATAAAGTTATTTACTTTGGTTAATAATATTTACCCTCTGACACCATGGAAATATGAGTCCCTGTATATATAGTCATAATCTATTTCATAGTCTAACATTTTCTGGACTTTCTTATCTGGTGTAATGCATAATTTATTCATTGAACTGTCTGAGTTTTATAATGCTGTCCTTAGCTAGGGAATATTCTATTCATTAGAGATGTCAAAAGACGCTAATAAGAATAGCCTTTCCCTCATCTCAGCAGGAGCATTGTTCTGAAGAATGTGGTTCTTTTTACTTGATTACATCTCATCATGCCTGAGAGCATTGTGCTATTGACCAAGGTATATGCTTTTAATACAGAATATTCAAAAATGGTTTTTGAATATTTAAGTTATCTAACAGTGGTTATATGTGTCAATGCAAGCAGTACTTTTGTAAAATATATTCCAGGCACTTTGTGAATTTACTTTAAATTAGTCTACCTTGATTGGTTAGTTTTTAGTCCCAAGTTATAAAGAACCAATATTTATTCTGTTATTTTTGTTACTTTCATGCATTTGTAGTTTTTTACTTAATAATATCACTTGACCAAGTTAGTGATAAATTCATTCTTTACCATTGAATGAATGAATTACCTGATAAATGCTTTGAGAATTATATGGTATTCTATTATTAATATTGTTACAATCAAATACACCAATAAGCCACACTATAGATTTGTGGTTTATTTAACATACTGGGTTTCAACTGAATGAATTAAAGACAATTTCAGATTTTTAAAGAAACACTTAAAATTTGAATTGCCAATTTAAGTGGGAGAGACAACAGTCTTGACAAAATACAGTATGATGAATATCTCAATACAAATTTAGGTAAGTCATGATTAGAAATAAGCTGTTGGTGTCAAATTACACCTACTCTTAAGCAGCAATGACAGAGTAGATGAGTTTCTTGAGTTTAAATAGATTGCAGAATCTTGCAATCAGTATAATGCTTATTATATTTGGTCAGATAAATCCAAATAAATGGAACTTAAGGTCAACTATGTTCAAGTGGGTTGTCCTGTGACCTTAGAAATTCTGAGTCTTACAAATGATGGGTGAGGAAAACATTTTCTCAAAGCCATCCTTGGTGTATGAGTTACTGGCATGGCCAGCAGGTATAGCCCATCCCTAAATTGTCCCTTGAGAAGGTGGTGGTGAGTTGCCATCTTCAACTGCTGCAATTCTTGTGGTATACACGCACCCACAGTACCATTAGGAAAGGAATGTCTGGATTTTGACCATGTGAAGAAAAAGAATAATTATATAGTTTCAAATTAGGGTGGTCGGTGGATTAGAAGGAATCTTTCAAGCAGTGGGTTTTTCTTGTGTCTCCTGCCCTTGTTCTTTTAAGTGATAGAGTTTGTAGGCTTTGAAGATGCTGTCAAGGAAACATTGGCAAGTTGCCCTACTGCATCATGTAAATGGGCTGGCAAGCAAGTGAGTTGCTTTGTCTTACAATACTATTAATCTTCTTGAGTGTTGGAGTTGAGCTTATCCAGGCAAGTGGAGAGCATTGAATCACACTCCTGACTTGCATGTAGATGATGGACAGATTGGGAACATTAGGTGAGGTGCTCACTGCAAAGTTCCCAGCTTCTGACTTGTTCATGTATTTGTATGGCCCATCCAATTAAGTTCTTAGACTTGATGGTGGGGGATTCAGCAATGATAATGCTGTTGGATGTTCAAGGGGAAATGGTTATTGCTTAGCACTTACGTGGAGTGAATGTTATTTGTTACTGAGGCACTGGCTGTAAGATAAGTTCTGGTGGCTATGACTCTGCCAGGGTATTTCTTGGCTAGACTATAGCCAAGTAGCAATTTTGGCACACATCCCCAAATGTCAGTGACTTTACGTGTGTTTTGTCATTTCCAGTACCCTGATGGATGCTGGATCATCCATCCAGTTTATCGGCTTAGCTGGAGTGGTTTAAAGAGCCATTGTGGGTGCAGTTAAGTCGATCTCATTGTGACTTGTCTGGAGTCAGATGTAGGCCAGAGCAGTGTATTTCTTGGATGAATGGTATTAATCAACCATGTGGATTTTTACAATGAGCTGGTAGTTAACGATCACTATTAATGAAATCAGCATTCTATTCCTGGTTTATTAATTCCCCAGTTCTCATGGTGGAATTGAATTTGAATGTCTGCAGATTTAAACTGGGTTACCAGATTCCAATAACATTACTACTATCCTAACTTTGCCCAGTGCTCTTGATTTAATACACATTGGGCCATCACAAAGATAAACAGAGCATGGTGCTATCAAATATAACAGTTGATTGAGGGTAACTCCTAAATTTCTTCAGATATACAACTAAAATTTGGAGTGAGCTGTTTCTTTCCCACTGAATAACAGCTATAGAGAAAGTTGGGCTGTGCATTTCACAAGTTCCAGATCTAATCTTCAAATATAGGACATTAGATGCATAGTGATATTTCAGTATATAATGCGGAGGTAAAAATCTCTCATTTTTCTATACTTCAAAATTATTGAATTTTGTCAAACAAATATAATAGGCAACATCTTTAAATTGTGATTAGGAACTCCTCAAACAATACAGAAAGTTATCCTTGATGTATGAGGATCTAAAATAATACATTGAGGCTCTACCATGTTAATCAAAACCTTTTTAATTAATAAACCATAATTTGCCTGAGAAATGACTTACTGAGACCAGAAAAACATCACAGGTAAGTGTTACATTTTTTAAAAAACTGCTGTCATTTATTTCAAGCAATTACTCTTGTTTGCTTTATGTTAGTGGAAGTTGCTGATAAGCAGGTCACTGGGATATAGATCTTGACCTATTTTGTGAAGTCTGGTGTGTGTTAGTTAATTCAGCCCCATAACCATCCAGAATGCAATGTTACACATTAGGTGGGATTTTGGTGACTGTAATTCAGGAAGATACTTGACTGATTTAGAATTTTCTCAATTTTGCGCTGAACCTTTACAGAAAGGTGAATACTGTATCTCTCTCTAAAATGACACTTGTTCTATTGCATTCACAAACAATGTAAAAGGGGCTTTCCTGCATCAAGCCTCAGCCATAAGCTGCTTCCTGTTCTAGCCCTTCAGGGTGCATGCGACACCCTTGCAAATCTTGGGTTTTTTTTATTCATCCACAAGTATTACTTGTTCTTGTGAAGTTGACGACATTCATTCATGAACAGTGTGAGACAGAAACGGTGTCTAATTTGGGAGAGGAACTGACACTAGCGATGAAGTTTATCTATCCAAAGTTCTTGATATTTCCTCCTCTGCAATATTGTTCCATCTGCTAGGCTGCATTAATAACTTGATGATTTAGCCACAGTTATTATAAAACTGCACTGAGCAGAGTGGATTTCAAGATTTAAATTCCTAACATTTCTACAAATGCTATTTAATTTCAAACAATTATTGGGCTGATATGACTTGTTTGGAGTAAAGTTTATTAGCCACGAGGAAAGTTAATGTTAACACTGCACTGAAGTTTCTGTGAAATTCGCCTAGTCGCCACACTCCAGTGCCTGTTCGGACCAATGCACCTAACCAGCACATCTTTCTGACTGTGGGAGGAAACCAGGGCACCTAGAGGAAACCTACACAGATTGGGTGAGAACATGCAAACTCAACACATTGAGTGAACCAAGCCAGGAATCGATCCAGGGTTCCTGGTGCTGTGAGGCAGCAATGCTAAACATTGTGCCATCATGCCACTTGATTTGTGAGGATCATCAGATGTCCTATTGTGAATTACAAATTACTATAGCTTCATACCCCTGTCTTTATAAACCTCCACCCCTAGAATGAAGCTGTGTTTCAACATAGTTTAAAATTTATTTATTAGTCAGAAGTAGGCTTACATTAACAGTGCAATGATGTTACTGTGAAAATTCCCTAGTCACCACACTCTGGCACCTGTTCAGGTACACTGAGAGAGAATTTAACATGGCCAATGCACCTAACCAGCATGTCTTTCAGGTTGTGGGAGGAAACGCAGGCAGACATGGAGAGAATACGTAGACTCTGCACAGACAGTGAACCCAGCCAGGAATTGAACCCAGGTCCTTGGTGCTGTGAGGCAACAGTGCTAACCACTGAGCCACTGTGCTGTCCTGTTGCTTGGTCAGGGAATTTGAAACTGGGTTGTGTTTCAGTTGCATCTTTACCCTCAGAAGCAGCAGGTTTTCTAGCATATGATGTCCTGATGTGTGCATACATTAAAATCCTATTGTTATCTTTTTTTAGACAAGCTTGAGATGTTTCCTTGTAGTAAGTTCTAGAATACGATCTCTGTCATCTTAGTGTCTTCATTGCCCTCTTCTCTATTGAAGTTTAGTGATATTTTTGATCAATTTAGCTCAACTCAGCCTATCTAACTGAGAAGCCAGTGTGTTACCTGGGGGAATTCCACCATCATCCTTTATAATCTGTTTAATGACCCATTTTTACCCTCAGTAGTAAAGGAATAGTATTCACCTTGCTGACAGCTGCTGAGAACTTACACTGATTTAGTGCTATGCTCTCTATAGGAGTGAAAGGAACAAAGAGGCTTCTCAAATTGAGGGTATTCTCAGGGAGAGATACAACTCTCCTCCTCCTGACAAGGTAAGGGAAACCCTCTAGGATTAGCTATAATAAATCAGAATCTATATCAGCATATCTACGTACCCAGGTAAAGAAAGGAAACCACAAAGAGAGTAGAGCATCAAGATTATCCAATAGATGCCGAGCGTGGTCTTTCAACTTACGCTTTCGCAGGAAGAATACCAGGAACAGAACAGCATAATCTTCACAGGACCAAACTGCTGCAACCCTCCCCCAGCCCCCATACTCCCAGGAGAGCCCAAGTGTAAAACATGGACAGACTGGAAGTCTTCACTTGGAGGAGGCAAACTTCTTCATAGAATCATAGAGAAAAAGGCCAGTCAAAGATAAACCACCCAACTGTTCTAATATCATTTCCCAGCACTTGGCCCATATCCTTTTATGCCTTAGCCTCACAAGTAGCCATCTAAATACTTATTAAATGTTTTGAGTGTCTCTGCCTCCACCACCCTTTAAGGCAGTGCATTCTAGACTCCCACCAGTGGGTGAAAAAAGTTTTTCCTCACATCCTGTTCCTTAACTTCAATATACACTCCTGATCATTGAACCTTCCACTAATGGGAGAAATTTCTTCTCCAAACAGCCTAAACTCCAATCGAAGACAGACTCCCAACAATGCTGACTTGCACAAACAACAGAATCTCTCCCCCCTCCCCCCCCGGAAACCAAGTTTTAAGTCCGGGCAATCCAGAAACCTCAGGAACCAATCTTAAGTTGGAGCAATCCAGAAACCTTGGGGAAAGGCAACCTATTCCTCCATCTAACATACCTTCCATCTGACCTGGATAAACACAACCACTATTGCCCCTAAACTGCTCAGCAACACAGGAGAGTAAGAGACAAAGAGCCAAGAATATCCATATCACTCTTAGACATCAAACAAACTAACCCTTTTTCTAGGTACCCAGGTGCCATTGAGGCTCTGCTATTAATGAGATTTGACCTATTTCCCCCATCAGAGAAATCCTAACAACCGAACTCACAACCAATTCAAAATAGATTAACCCACCAAGGCTAGATATTCAAGAATAAATCAGCTACGCCCGGGTACGCAGCAGGACATAATTCCCCAATCCAACACCATCAGAGATGCCAATGCCCAAAAAAAAGTCTTTTCCAGCACACGTGACCTGTCTGTACTTTCTCGAGGAAACGAGCAAGGATTCCTGAATCCCAAAACAACAAAATTGCAAAAGCAAAATGTGATCCTAATCGGTCTAACGACGAGTGTTTTCACCCACACTGAGGTCTTGTAAGGTCATACTAGTAGCTCTACACCAAACCACTCCCCACCCTGCTGTGGGTCTACTCACCTTTTCTAGAAAATAAAATGAAAAGGACTAAAAATTGTAATCCCTCAGTGTAAACGTAAGGATTACAGCACATTAAAAAAAAATCCAGGTAGATAGCATGCAACCCTCAGGTCATAGAACCAACTCAGCACACTCCCCAATGGAAAGAAGGAAACCCACAAACAATTAAACTACAGCTTCTCTCATTGCACCGTCGGAGTAAGCCAGTGGATGAATAGCATCAAGTAGAAAAGACAGACAATCCTGATTTTTGATAGTGGAATTGGATATCAGGCAGCAAAAGCCTCTCTGCCGTGAGATTATGCACCCATGTCAGGATAAAACACAACATCACAAAATCAAAATTATAATATCAAGGGAACAAAGTTCAGGATTAATGATGAATTGCAGGATAATATGACCATCCACGAAGCTTGAAAAGACAAAAGCATCTCCAGGATCCATCTGGAATTTCACCAGATTCTCTATACCTCTGCCACATCATTGACCTGAAGTCCCGGCAAAGAAAAGTCTAGGCCCCAGTGAGTGACAAGGACTCAATATGTCTAACAACTTCCAACTCTTCTCAACCAGCACTGAAAGCAAGACAATGTGAGACCAGTGGTCAGAGTCTTCACCTAACCCCAGGCTTCAAAGAACAGGTAAAATGTGCTTCATTGAAATTGAGGCACTTATGCCCTCAAATCCAGATTGTGAAAGCAGGGCAGCCAATTCTGAAATTTGGCCAAGAATTCATTCTCAGCTTCCCTTGGGATACCAGGCACACGGATATTCCTTCTCCAGCCCCATCTTCCTGAGTCAGCCAGAATGTATAACACAGCATGCAGCAGGAATTCCGAAGACTAAAGGTGAACGTTCTCCCAAGTAAAACTGTCTTCTTCCTTGACAGCATTCTCAATTTCATCCATTCTCTTTAAGATACCTCATTATTCATCAACATGAGCACCAAGAATCCGTGTCGGGGAACTGAGAACATCATCCACAACTTTCTAACTGGATGTGTGTGTGCATGTTGATAGAAGTTGATACCACATTTTCTCCACTGTAAATGTGAGAAGTGTTAGTCTTCTTGTTATTTCTATTGGAAAAATCAGGGCCATTTTTCTTGCTTTCCTCAGACATTGTTCAGTTTTAAACCTTGACATTCAAGTTTGGACTTCATTTCTTAAACAAAAGGAGAACACAGCTGAAGCTGGTCGATAAAACCAATGGTAATACTGTCAAGTTATTTAGTAAGCATTGCAGCTTGGGGTTGTCCAAAGAACAGTGAACAATAAATCCATCCTGAAAGCTTTTTGCACAACATTACAAGAAATAAAATCAAGTGGGCAGGATTTATTTCAGTAGCAGAGCTGCATTCTTTCCAGCTGGACCTCCTCTCTCACATTACTACAATAAGTTTTGAAAATAAATTCAGGATTCAGGAAGTTATCACCATAATATCCCTCCAGAAGGAGGCCGTTCGGCCCATTGAGTCTGCACTTTCCACAATCCCACCCAGGCCCCATCCCCACAACACAGTGCATTTACTCTAACTAGTCTCCCTGACACTAAGGGGCATTTTAGCATTGCTAATCCACTGTCTGGAGGTTAAAGATAAAAAATGTCTCAGAAATAAGATTTTAAGCCTTTCTTTAGGTTGAAGGCTTTCTAAGACAGAAAGACAAGGTGGCGGTGGAAGATGTCTGAGGTGGAATAGCATATGAAACCCAGCTCAGGGCAAAACTTTGTCATGAAAGAAATCGGATAAACCAGAAAATTATAAGCCAATTATTTTAGTTAATGATAATCAACTAGGCAGCATAGTGGCACAACGTTTTGCACTGCTGCCTCAAAGCGCCAGGGACCAGGGTTCAATTCTGGTCTTGAGTGACTGTCTGGGTCGATCTGCATGTTCTCCATATTTGCATAGGTTTCCTCCCACACTTCAGAGATGTGCAGTTTAGGTGGATTGGCCCTGCTAAATTCCCCTTTAGTGTCCCAAGATGTCTAAGTTAGATAGATTAGCCATGGGAAATGACTGGGGTTATGGGAATAGAGTACAGGAGAGGGCCTAAGTGAGATACACTTGTCAGAGATTCAGTGCAGGTTTGATGGGCTGAATGGCCTCCTTCTGCAATGAAAGGATTCTATGAATCTTGAATGATTCCATGAATCTACATGATAGGATCAAATTAATAGTCATCAGGGAGGGGTGCTCCAACACACTCCTCCCTGATGAGCTCAATGCATTCTATGCCCATTTTGAGGTCAGTGAGAACATGTGCTCCACCCTGGAAGCCCTGGCTGAACCTATATCTGGGGTCATTACTGTAGATGTTAGAACAGCTTTCTTGAAGGTCAACCCACAAAAAGAAACTGGCCCGGATAGGGTACCCAGCCATGTATTCAGATCCTGTGTGGGTCAGCTAGTGGAGATAGTCACAGACATCTTCAACCTCACTTTACAACAATCTGAAGTCCCTGTCTGGTTCAAGAAGATGACCATCTTCCTGGTACCTAAGAAAAACCAAGCAGCCAATGACTATTGGCTGGTGGCTTTGATGTCCATCATTATGAAGTACTTTGAAAGGTCGGTCTTGGCACGAATCAATTCCAGCTCCTGGACTACCTGGATCCACTACAGTTTGCCTACTGTCAGATTCCCTGGTGCTCAACTCTGGAACACCTAAATAATAAGAACATCTATGTCAGACTCCTATTTATTGACTACAGCTCAGCCTTCAACACTCAACAACATTCCCAAGAAACTCATCTCCAAACTCCATGGCCTGGGTCTCGGCACCTCTCTCGGTGACTGAATCCTGAACTTCCTAACTCACAGACCTCAACCAGTAAAGAAAGGCAACAACACTTCCTCCACAATCATCCTCAACACTGGTGCTCCACAAGCACCAGCTGTGTTCTCAGCTCCCCACTACAGTCTTTATACACCTATGACTATGGGACCAAACTTCCCACAAATTCAATTTTCAAGTTTGCTAACGACACCACTGCAGTGGGTCGGATCTCAAACAATGACGAGACAGAGTACAGGAATGAGATACAGAATCTGGTGAACTGGTGTGACAACAATAATCTCTCCTTCAATGTCAATAAAACGAAGGAGATAGTAATTGGCTTCAGGAAGCATAAAGGAGAGCATGTCCCTGTCTTACATCAACAGGGATGAAGTAGAAAGGATTGAAAACTTCAAGTTTTTAGATGTCCAGATCACCAACAACCTGACACCCCTATGTCGACACTGTAGTTAAGAAAGCCTACCAACGTTCTCAGAAGACTAAGGAAATTTGGATGTCAGCTACAACTCTCACCAACTTTAACAGATGCATCATGGAAAGCATTTTTCTGGTTGTATCACAGCTTGGTATGGCTCCTGCTCTCCCAAGACCACAAGGATCTACAAAAGAAGGTGAATGTAGCCCAATCCATTACGCAAACCAACCTCTCGGCCATTGACTCTATATACACTTCCTGCTACCTTGGCAAAGCAGCCAACATAATTAAGGACCCCATGCACCCATACATTCTCTCTCCTACCTTCTTCCTTTAGGGAAAACATACAAAAGTCTGAGGTCATGTATCAACCAACTCAAGAAGTGTCTTCCCTGCTGCTGTCAGACTTTTGAACGGACCTTTTGCATTAAGTTAATCTTTCTCTATACCCTGGCTGTGACTGTAACTCTACATTCTGACTCTCTCGTTTCCTTCTCTATGAACAATATGTTTTGTCTCTATTGTGCGCAAGAAAAAATACTTTAATACCTGTGTCAATAAATCAAATCAAACCGAATCAAATCAGAACTTAGAGGTAATAATGATTAACTAATAAAGAATTCTAAATGGCAGATCAAATTTTAGAGTCCTTTGAAGACATATCAAAGAGGCTAAATAAAGAAATTCAGTGCATGTGGTTGGCATGAATTTTTGAAAGGCTTTTGATAGTGCGCATCACAAGAGACTTAGAATAACAAAGAGCAGGAAAACTTCTCCATTACAACTGGTACATCCTCATCAGCCAATCTGCCTTGCTCAACTTTTCCTGAACTTACCTGAGGGAAAAAAGAGCAAGAAACAGGTAGTTGTCAAGGAAAATGTCTGAGAAGGGTTGCCACACTGTACCAAGTCTAGACTTGAAAATAGTTGCAAACCAATTTCTATTCCATCAATGTTTGTTTCTATAGCAGACAGGAAACGATGGCAGAAGCCAGTGGGTGATTTGGAACCTGTTCTGTCAAAGTTGTTACTGTGAGTCTGTAGCAATCGGGCTGCAAGCAGAAAGTCAAATGCTTGACAGCCTATTTCTCTCAATGCAAATTGGGTGGCACATTACTTTCTACTTTGGCACTTACAATGAGAAAGAGCCAAAATATACAGGGAACAGGTAGCAGTCCAAAGCATCTGCCACATGCCCTGCCAGGGACAGATAGTCCTTGTATGCCAATTTGGCAGAGAGATCCAGTAAAGATAATGAAGCACTAACAGAATCACAGTAATGTTATAGTGCAGAAGGAAACCATTGGCTCATTGTGTCTGCACTTCAGTGCCATTGTCCCATATTCTCCCCATAACCCTGCACATTCTTCCTCTTCAGATAACAGTCTTGTTTTCTTGACTGAACCTTGCCTCCCCCACACTGATTCCCCAGTGCATTCCAGGCCCCATACACTCAAAAATGTTCTCTCATATCGCTTTTGTTTCTTTTGCCAATTACTTAAACCTGTTGCCTCTTGTTCTTAATCTTTTCACAAGTAGCAACAGTTTCTCCCTATTTACCCTGCCCCGTCCCCTTATGATTTTGAAAACTTGCTGGCAACTCTTCTTTCAATAAGCCCTGAAAGTAATACTGTTGTTGGCAGTGCTTGGGGCTGAGGGTAACCATACATGGAGTATCCCTGCAAGAGATTGATGTCATCAGCGGCTATACACTGGGAATCCCCTGTCGAGTTCTCTGTGAGGGGATTTGCATAATTGCTAGAGATTTAAATATTGGTTTTGGGCTGGTACTGAACAGGATGTGGAGGGTGGGAGGGGGGACTGGCAACTGCGGGATGCAGTTGGGGTCTAATGATACTGACATAGTGGATTCATATATTTGAAAGTTCTGTGAAGAAAGAAGGCATGACTTAGAGATGCTAGTACTGATTTCCAGTGTGCTAAATGTGCTACTTCCAAAGAAGTAGATAAATGTTCAGGTTTATGAGGTGGTAGATGCCTCTTTGATAGGATAAAGGTCAGTATCTTTGCATATTGAGTTAGTATAGAGGAGGTGGTTTGCAGGCAGCAAAGTATGTTCAATTACAAGTGCTAGTAACACATTCTCTCATTGAACATTGTTGAATATGGCCTATGGAGAATTTCTATTTACAAATCCAGGAATAAGGACAAAGCAGAGGCAAAAAAAAACAAGTTCTCACAATCATGGACTGAAAATGCTAACACTTTTCACATTTTAAACTTTCATAATCCCCATCGGCTGAGCATCTGAACACCTAAAGGCAGACATTTTGACTAAAGGGCCAGGGACATCATAATAAAGTAAAGAATTGTTCCAGTAAAATAAACTGATACAGTAAATCATAGAATCCCTACAGTGCAGAAGGAGCCATTTAGTCTCCACGAATAACAATGCCACCCAGACCCTACTCCCGTATTTATTTTGCTTACCGCCCACCCCATCACTAAAGGGAAATTTAGCATGACCAATCAAACTAACCAGCACAACTTTGGACTGTGGGAGGAAACTGGAGCACCTGGAGGAAACCCACACAGACACAGGGAGAATATGCAAACTCCACACAGACAGTGACCCAAGGCTGGGATTGAACCTGAGTCTCTGTTGCTGTGATACAACTGTGCTAACCAATGTGCCACCCTGCCACCTTCAGAGAACCATGGAAATATATTCATGAAATCTAATAGGTATTATCCGTAGAATTTTTTTTCCTGAACTGGAAACGTTGAAGTGAAGCCCTGATTAGGGGCCCTGAGTAGCTCAAATGTACAGGAGAATGGGAATATCGAGGTCATGGAAAAGGTTTCTGGGTCTCAGCAGGGTACTGGTAGGTGAGAGGGTGGTTTGAAGTGTGTATACTTCAATGCGAGGAGTATACGCAATAAGGTGGGCGAACTTGCAGGCTGGATAGGTACCTGGGACTTTGATGTTGTGGCCATTTCAGAGACATGGATAGAGCAGGGACAAGAATGAATGTTGCAGGTTCTGGGGTACAGATGTTTCAGTCGGAGCAGAATAGGTGGTAGAAGAGGGGGAGGTGTGGTGTTGTTAGTCAAAGACTGTATTATGGGGGCAGAAAGGACATTTGATGTGGACCTGTCTATTGAGGTAGATTGGGCTGAGATTAGAAACAGGAGAGAAGAGATCACCCTGTTGGGCGTTTTTTATAGGCCTCCAAAAAGTTCCAGGGATGTGGAGGAAAAGATTGCAAGGATGATTCTGGACAGAAGTGAAAGTAACAGGGTAATTGTTATGGGGGACTTTAACTTTGCAAATATTGATTGGAAAAGTTATAGCTAAAGCAGGTCAGTGTGCAGGAGGGTTTTATGACTCAGTATGTATATAAGCCGACAAGAGGAGAGGCTACATTGGTTTTGGTTCTGGGTAATGAACCAGACCAGGTGTTAGACTTGGAGGTAGGTGAGCACTTTGGTGATAGTGACCACAATTCAGTTACGTTTACCTTAGTGATGGAAAGGGATAGACATATACCAAAGGGAAGAAGTTACAGCTGGGGGAAAGGTAACTGTGAGGCTATTAGGCGAGATTTGGGATACATAGGGTGGAGTAGGAAACTGCAGGGGCTGGGAACACCTGAAATGTGGAATTTATTTAAGGAACAGCTACTGCGAGTCTTTGATAAATATGTACCTGTCAGGCACGAAGGAAGTGGTACAGCCAGGGAACCGTGGTGTACTAAGCAAGTTAGTTCACTAGTAAAGAGGAAAATGGAGGCTTATTTAAAGATGAGACGTGATGGCTTGGTTAGGGCACTGGACAGTTATAAATTAGCCAGGAGCGAGCTAAAGAGGGAGGTAAGAAGAGCTAGAAGAGGACATGAGAAGACTTTGGCGGATAGGATAAAGGAGAACCCTAAAGCTTTTTATCGATATGTTAAGAATAAAAGATTGGTTAGGTCAAGATTAGGGCCAGTCAGAGACAGTAGTGGGAAGCTGTGCGTGGAGCCTGTAGAGATTGGTGAGGCACTGAATGAATATTTTTCGTCGGTCTTCACGTGGGAAAATGTCAACGGAGTTGGGGAGAATACTGAGGTACAGTGTTGTAGACTAGACAGGATAGAGGTACATAAGGAGGAGGTGTTAGCTATTCTCGAGAGTATGAAAATAGACAAATGCCTGGGCTGGATAGGATTTATCCAAGTTACTCTGGGAGGCTAGAGAGCAGATTGCAGAGCCTTTGGCTTTGATCTTCATGTTGTCTTTGGCTATAGGTGTAGTGCCGGAAGACTGGAGGATGGCAAATGTTGTCCCCTTGTTTAAGAAGGGGAGCAGAGGCCATCCTGCAAATTATAGACCAGTGAGCCTTACATCTGTAGTGGGGAAAGTTTTGGAAAGAATTATAAGGGATAGGATTTATAGTCATTTAGAAAGAAATGAATTGATTAGGGATAGTCAGCATGGATTTGTGAAGGGAAGATCAAACCTCACAAACCTTATTGAGTTTTTTGAAAAGGTGACTAAAGAGGTGGATAAAGGTAAGGCAGTTGATGTGGTGTATATGGATTTTAGCAAGGTGTTTGATAAGGTTCCCCATGGAAGACTACTGCAGAAAATGCAGATGCATGGGATTGAGGGAAATTTAGCAATTTGGATTAGGAATTGGCTAGCTGATAGAAGACAGAGGGTGGTGGTTGATGGGATATATTCAACCTGGAGTTTAGTTACTAGTGATGTACCTCAGGGATCTGTTTTGGGGCCACTGTTGTTTGTTGTTTTTATAAATGACCTGGATGAGGGTGTAAAGGGATGGGTTAGTAAATTTGCTGACGATACCAAAGTCGGAGGAGTTGTAGACAGTGAGGATGGATGTTGCAGTTTGCAGAGGGACATAGATAGGTTGCAGAGCTGGTCCGAGAAGTGGCAAATGGAGTTTAATGTGGAAAAGTGTGAGGTGATTCACTTTGTTAAGAGTAATATGTGTGCAGAATATGGGGCTAATGATAGGACTCTTAGTAGTGTAGATGAGCAGAGAGATCTCGGTGTACAGGTGCATAGATCTCTGAAAGTTGGTACTCAAGTTGATAAGGTTGTTAAGAAGGCGTATAGTGTGTTAGTGTTTATTGGTAGATGGATTGAATTTCAGAGCCGAGATGTTATGTTGCAACTGTACAAAACTCTGGTGCAGCCGCACTTGGAGTATTGTGTACAGTTTTGGTCGCCTCATTATAAGAAAGATGTGGAGGCATTGGAAAGGATGCAGAGGAGGTTTACCAGGATGTTGCTTGGTATGATGTGTAGGTCTTATGAGGAAAGGCTAAGGGACTTGAAGTTATTTTCATTAGAGAGAAGAAGGCTAAGAGGTGACTTAATTGAGACATATAAGATGATCGGAGGGTTAGATAGGGTGGATAGTGAGAGCCTTTTTCCTCTGATGGAGATGGATAACACGAGGGGACATAGCTTTAAATTAAGGGGTGGTAGTTATAGGACAGATGCTAGAGGTGCGTTCTTTACTCAGAGGGTAGTAAGGGCATGGAATGCCCTGCCTGCAGCAGTTGTGGACTCGTCAAGTTTAAGGGCGTTCAAATGGGCAGTGGATAGGCATATGGATAGCACTGGAATAGCTTAGGTTAGAGGATCATAAAATTGGTTACATTGGTCGGCGCAACATCGAAGGCTGAAGGGCCTGTACTGCGCTGTAATGTTCTATGTTCTATGTTCTATAAGCCTCCAAGGCAGATCTTGCCTTATAGAGCAGAGCATGCAAGCAGGATGTTGTGATATCAGGAACATCTCTGATGCTGCACTGCCACGTTACACACACCTTCTCTATACCTCCCCTTTAGGTGGCAAGAAAAAGATAACCTTACGTTAGTTCAACTGAGAGATGCGTGAAAGATATATATTTCTGAAGGAAAAACAGCTATTTGTTCAGAATATTTTTACAATGGCTTCAATGTTTTAATGTTGACATTTAATAAGCTCAAAGCCTCCTTCCTGTTGTATATGCCAAACAAATGGAGGTTAGTTCTAGCCATGAGTTAATGTATTGTGTGATATAATTGCCAAATCCATCCAGCATGTCTAAATGATTAATAAATCTCTGAAGGATTGATGCACATACAGACATGTATTGCGGACAGCTTCATTTCCCCTCCATGTGTTGTTGTATATTTTGATTTGAAATAATTAAAAGCAGTTTAAGTAGTTTACACTTTTTAATTTAAGAATCTTTGTGACTGGGAAGCTGAAGGGACATTTCCTTCTACTTTTTATGTGTATGGAGGCTGTGCGGTGCAGCCACCTTTAAACAGCTGAGCTATGAGTTGGCAGTGGGAGGAGGAGGTCATCTGTTGACAGATTGCTGACGTTGCAGGAAGCTTGGGAATCTACTCTCTGCATTTGTTCAAAATGGATGGTAAGTGATGTCTAAAAATGACTACTGCACAAATTTATTGACCTATAATGACATCAGAGATGGCATGGATAAGACAAGCCACAGTGTACAAAGATATTTATCTAAACATCCCCCTTGTCATTGAAAGGAATAACATCTTAATTCATCTAAACATTCTGATTCATAAGTTACTCAACAGCCATAGTCCGTAAAGAAAACGACCACGTGTGACCCTAAAAGTGATTTGTTCTACAGAGCTGGTTCCAATTTCACTTGCCCTTAAGCACACCTTAGGACGGGATTTTCCAGTCTCATCTGTGTCAAGACCTGTTCCAAGCGAGAATGGGAAAATTGGCTTTCCAGCCAAAACTCGATTCACTTGCAGCAGCACTGGAAAATCTTAACTGCAAATAAGGACAGGAAGATTTTGTCCATAATGTTCGTTTGAAGCGTTCGGGTCTTTGAATGGTATCATTCAAATTGTTGTTGGTTTTTTGTCTGCTTTTTTCCAATTTCTGGGATGACATTCCCTCTCTGGGGATCTTTGCTGCCATGGTAATTGTTGTCCTTGTTGGGGAACGGTTGGCTCTGGGATTGATAATTGGTTGTTCAGGAAGTGAAATCAAATTTACTTCATCAGCTGCCTGCTGTGAAGGAGAGCTTTCCTGTATATATGTAAATATCTATGGTTGCAATATAGACCAGGCCACTTAATTTCACTGTGTATGATCAACCTCCCAAGTTGTCTCTTGTTGAATGTGTTGAATGTTTGCACTCTGACCAGCTCTCCAACTCTCAGCTCCTGCCAACACGTTGGAAGCTTTATTAAAGGAAAATATGGCTTTCTGTTTCTTCACTTTGACCTTCTCACTCATTTCGTCTGTCTTCGGTCATTTTTATAGCTGTGGGAAGAGTAATCTAGGTGCAATGTAACAATAGCGGGAGTGTTGCTATGCCCTAAAGTTGCCCTGTACACTTATGTGCTGAATCTAAGTTTAAAGTTTATTTATTAGTGTCACAAGTAGGCTTACATTCGCGTGCTAAATCCCCTGGCTGCCAAATTTTGGTGCCTATTTGGGTTCACTGAGAGAGAATTTAGCATGGCCAATGATAAACTAACCTGCACTTCTTTTGGACTGTGAGAGGAAACCAGAGTACTTGAAGGAAACCCATGCAGACATGGGGAGAACATGCAAATTCTGCACAGACAGTGACTCAATCTGGGAATCTGGAAGACCCATAGTGCTATGAGGCAACAGTGCTAACCATTGTATCACTGTGCCACCAACCGAGTTTTTGATTCAAGAGGGAATTATTATGATAATAATAGATTATTACCACATGGTATTCCTCACCATATTAAGTGACAAATTTACCTTTTTTATGTTTTACATGGTGCTGTTGCAAATTGTGATGTCTGGTCCTGCATGAAGTCATGGCACAAGGTCTTGAATATGAGCATAACAGATCATGTTTATTCTTGCTGGTGTTTGTGGGAGAATAAACTAAATGTATTTTTGAATGACAAAAGTGTCTGACATTCTCTCAGATGAGAAATGTTACTCTGTAGGACCTATCCAGCCCTGTAAAAAGTATCGTTTAGTGGTTAATTCCCTTGCTGAATTCTCAGTCACATTCAGGAAGATATGCATATTCATAGCTGCTAAAGGCAACATGGTGGCACAGTGGTTACCATTCACTGCACCAGGACCCCCATTCGATTCCTGTCTTGGGTCACTGTCTCTGTGGAGTTTGCACATTTTTCCCATGCCTGCGTGGGTCTCTTCTGGGTGTTCCGGTTTCCTCCCACAGTCCGAAAGATGTGCAGGTTAGGTGCATTGGCCATGCTAACTTCTCCCTCAATGTCAGGGGGACTAGCTGGGGTAAATGCATGGGGTTGTGGAGATAGGGTTTGGGTGGGATTGTAGTCAGTGCAGACTTAATGGGCCAAATAGTCTCCTTCTGCACTGTAGGATTCTATGATTCTTTCACACCCGCTAATATAGAATGTAATAAACTATTCAATTTCCCTCCATAATGATCATTTCTAAACTTGGTCAAATAGGTCGAAACTTGAATCATTTGATTATAATATTGTCTGGTATAACCAGCACGGTGTGGGTTATAAATACATAATTAATCGGACTAATTTTCGCCCTCTCACGTTTTCCATTTTTCTCTCCCGAGAGTGTTAATCCATGTCGATAGAGAAATTCCTTCATCCTCAATCCTGAAGGGTATGATTCACAAAGACACTTGTCTGTTGAATCACATTTTAGGCTGGTTCTGATGTCTGGCCAATTTGGGATTCTCCTCATCTTCTGGCTTACAGCACACAAAGCGATGTCCAACTGCAAAGCTCCTAGCCATAGCTGCTAAAGATTGTGGTGAGGCCACTATATCTGTTTAACATCAAGGTCAGCGGATTTATCCCAGTTGCAGTGAATCACTTAAAACTATCATCACAACAAAATCAGCTCAGATTTATATAACCCACTTGATGTAACTTCCAGTTAAGTGGAAATTGAATTGGGTTGACAGTCCATTCCTAGTTTCTTATCTTCAAATAGAGTCCTCCGATCTCCTGCCCAATCTCCTGCCTCAGGCTAGCTCAGATCCAACACAATGTGTTCCTGAAGCCAAACACTGAGGACAGCTCAATTAAAGTGAGTAATCCACACTCTCTTTCTTCTTGGTACTAGCTTCCATGAATCGGGTAAGTTTAAAGGTCCAAACATTTTGACACATTAAGTGTAAGGTAAATGGATAAGATTTTGTTGAGTGTGAGCTGGGTTTAGGTCTGGAATGGGTAGGTGGGTTGGTCTAGATTAGACTTGGGGTAGTGCTGTTGAGGGGGTGTGATTGGATTGGGACACATCTGGGAGGGAAATTCATAGGCTTTGACAGTACAAAAGGAGGCCCTTCAGTCCATTGTGCATGTGCCGGCCATCAAGCACCTATCTATTCTAATCCCGTTTTTCACCACTTGGCCTGTAACCTTGCATGCTATAGGAGTGTCAAAGTTCATCCAAATGCTTCTTAAATTTTATGAGGTACCAATGTGTACCATGACCACTGGCCTATCATTCCTCCCGCTCTGGAACATCCTTAACCCTAACGCCAGTGAGGCATCCTAAAATCCCGTTTGTGACCACAGAAAGGCCCATCTATTTCCCTTACAATTGAAACCCCCCAAACTATTGCGTTCCCACACTTTCCCCTCTCATGTGCAGTAGAGCCAATCATGGTGCAATGAACTGGGTCTGTTGCTGCTTTCACCTGCAAGGAGAGGGGGGAGAGAGAGGGAGTGTGTATGAGGGGTGGAGGGAAAGTGTGTGTGAGTGGAGGGGGGAGAGTGTTGCATGAGGGTGGAGGGAAAGTGTGTGTGAGTGGAGGGGGGAGAGCATTTGCGTGAGGGGTGGAGGGAAAATGTGTGTGAGTGGAGGGGGGAAGAGTGTTTGCGAGAGGGGTGGAGGGAAAGTGTGTGAGTGGAGAGGGGAGAGTGTGTGAAGGAAGAAAGAGTGTGTTAGAAGTTGGGGAGAATGTGCATGAGTGAAGGAGGGAGAGTGTGGATGAGGGGAGGGGGGAGTGAGGGTGTGTCTGAGGGGTGAGGGAAGTGTGTGTGTGAGAGTGGTGTGAGTGTGTATGAGGGTGGGGGGAGAGTGAGTGTGGGTGAAGAGAGAGTGTGGGGGATGGGGGAGAGTGTGAGTGAGGTGGGGGAAGAGGGTGCGAGTAGAGAGGGAGAGAGAGTATGTATGAGGGTGGGGCAAGAGTGTGTGTGAGGGATGGGATAAGTGTCTGAGTGAGGGGAGAATGTGTGTGAAGGGTAGAGGGAAAGAGATGTGTGAGGGATAGAGGGAGAGTGTGTGTGAGGGAGAGTGACTGTGAGGGAAGAGGGAGAGTGTGTGTGAGGGAAGAGGGAGAATGTGTGTAAGAGAGGAGGGTGTGTGTGTGTTGGGGAGTGGAATGTGTGTGTAAAGGGGAAGGAAGAGAGTGTATGTGGGAGTGGGGGAGTGTGTGTGTGTGTGAAGGGGAGAGGTGAATGCGTGTGTGAGGGGTGGGGTGAGAATGTGTGTGAGGAAGACAGGAGAGTGTGTGTGAAGGGGAGAGGGGAATGTGTGTGTGTAAGGAAGGGGGGTGGGGGTGGGTAGTGTGAGGTAGTGGGGAGGGTGTGTAGCCCAGAGGATTTAACAGTGAAGATCAGGAATTCTGTTCTAAGACCTGAATCCTTATTCTATTTCCACAATAAGTGTCATGTCACCAATGGAGCCACCAAGTGGTGAACCTGGTTATAACACAGTAACAGAGAGATCACCAGTTTAAGGGAAACTGTTGGTATTTATTATAAAGGATGCATTGTAAAATCACCTGAGAAGGTTGTCTGTTATTAGAGAATTCTATGGTGGCTTTGGGATATGGAAACCCAGCTTTATTTTATCTGCTTTGAATTCTATGAGGAAATAACCAAAATCACAGAGGAAGTCAGCACTGTAAATGCAAGCATATATTTTCAGAAAACCTTGATAAACATTTCTTTTCAAGAGCTGATAGGTAAGATTTCACCATACAAAATTGATAAGAAATTGGTTACAATCTTTAGTGCTGTTGACAATATAGTTTTAGCTGTGTTTTCAGTCCTTGGTTTGGTAATAGTTGCTTTAGTAGTACCCTATCCATTCTATGTAGCAAGGTGTCTTTAAGATCAGAATGTGCCTCTGAATGAGGTTACAGAATTTATTAATGAATGGCTTTACCCCATATACCAGTCTCCCTGTGAGGATGGGACATTGATTTAACTCAGTGAGTCCCAATAAAACTACCAGCTGGCAAACGATTTCATCCTCTAAAAGAGCTTCCTGAAAGAATGGCATAGTGGCATATTGCTGTACTAGTAATTCAGGGACTTGAATTCGAATCCCACCTCGGCGGATGGTGAAATTTGAATTCAATAAAAATCTGGAAATAAAAGTTTAATCATGGCCTATGATTTTATGATTTCTATGATTCTATGAACTCCAATAAATAGATAAGACCTAATTTCTCTGGCTGCACAGTTATCACTGCTGCCTCACAGCTCCAGGGATCTGGGTTCAATTCCAGTCTTGAGTCACTGTCCGTGTGGAGTTTGTACATTCTCCTCGTTCTTCATGGGTTTCCTCCCACATTTCAAAGATATGTGGGTTAGGTCAATTAGCCGTGCTGAAATTGCCCCTTAGTGTCCTGAGATGTGTAGATTAGTGAGTAAATGTGGAGGTATTTGGGGTTAGGGCCTGGATGGGATTGTGGTTAGTGCAGACTTGGTGGGCCAGATGGTCGCTTTCTGCATTGTAGGATTTCTACTATTTCTTGATTCTGTTATGAAACTCTTGTCAGTTGTCAGAAAAGCCCATCTAGTTTGGTAATGTCCTTTAGGGAAGGAAATCTTTACCTGATCTGACCTACATGTGTGACTCCAGATCCATAGCAATGTCATTGACTCTTCAATACCCTTGGGGATGGGTAATAAATGCTGACCCAGACTCCTACAATCCATGAATGAATTTTAAAAAAATCTTGAAGGCTCACAACATCCTTACAGGATAAAACAGGGCAACTCATCACCCACTGTGCCAAGGTTGCATGCATTCTGGAACTGGAAGCATTTAATTTGACCATAAGACTGGCTAGCTGTCAGTTATCAAGAGAGTACCAATTAATTAATTTCATCAATTTACATCAATCTTAATCACGAGTCACATCTGATTATAATTATAAATAGTTTCCCATTTGTCCAGTTCATGTTGTAATTACTGTGACATAACTCACCTGCTTTTGTTACTAGTTAGTCACTTTTGTCAATTTAAAACAATTTTGCATGTTTGACATTTAAATAGTGTTTCTTATGTTTCTGAGGGTGGGAATAATGTATAACTTGTCTGAACTCTTTGATTTGATAAGAAAAGCTACCTCATTGACTTGACCTACTCTTATGTTAATTGTAGTTAATTGAGTAAATTTGAGTGTAGTCTGAACTGGTTGATGTAAACAAGTTGTGCAAGACAAATTCAGGCTTCTAATTTCCTTTTTGTGTTAAAGTAATTAGTAAATCATAGATGGTGAAGGATTGAGGATTCATGTGGTAATATTAAAAGATGGTGGGTCCTGTTGGATGGTTCTCTGAGCTGTCAAAGTTATTTGGCAAAAATGTTTTGTCATCTGAACTTTCAAATAAGCACCAAAGCCTAATTTGGCTAGTATTCATCTCTACATTACACATCCCAAGTCTGCACATTGTCCCCGAGGTGACTGGTAGTGGGATAGAGGCCATTCTCCACCTCCTTGTGGGATGTGACTTTGTAAAGCAGACCTGGATGAGCTGGTTTCTGTTGCAGTTCATCCTAAGCAGCTCTGTGATCAGGATTCTGCACTCTCCGAGCTGTTCCCAGGGTTGCAAGATGTAGAGATGCCGGTGTTAGACTGGGGTAGACAGTAAGAAGTCTGACAACACAAGGTTTAAGTCCCACCGATTTATTTGATAGTAAACTCACAAGCTTTTGAGGTTATCCTCTTCGTCAGGTGAATGAGATGTTCTGATCTTAAACAGCACTTTAAGACTTGAAATTGGCCACTTTAAGACTTGACTAGCAGGTTAGGTGTAAAGATTCGCATTCTAATCAGTAATCTGTAAACTGTCTGTGCTGTCAAACAGCTGTTTGAGACCAGAACTCCCAGGGATGAAACATCAGCTGTTGCTGGAGGATCACCAACTTGGTGAATGATATTTTTGATCTTCCCACAATTATTGGTCTTCCAGAACAAGGAGCTGTTCCTGACTGAGTGTAACAGACTGGCACATTTCAAAGCCCAGGACTATGTGCTGAGGGATATATTAAAGGTTGGGGCAGCCACCACTGAGATGCAATAGGGAATTCACTGTCTAAAACCTCTCAGTTATAGTGAACTGAGGGAGTACAACTACATAGAATCCCCTCAGCTGTAGGACTCACATTAAATGACTCCCAGTGAATATTACATGTACCATAATTGTATGAAAGCACCTCAGAGTGCAACTTGATCTAGGTAGACCACTTAAATATTTTTGCACCATTTCTATTAACCATTTAGAAATGTTTGGCTGTATTGAAGCACCTCAAGGATGCAACATGACATATGTAGAGAACCTGAATATTATTGCATTTTGAAATGTTTGTAATGTTCTTTGAGGTATATCTTTGCAAAAAAAATGTTCATTTGGTGACCTTGATAAATGTTCTTGTCAGTCTGTTTATTTTATATCATTTACCTCACTTTTAACCAGTTTAGGATTTACCATTATCTTAGTCTCTAAATTGATCTAGGTATCTCTTAAATATCTCCCTCAACTCCCAATGATCTTCTAGCAACTCATCCAGTTGTCCTCTTAGATGGTCCCACCTCACATTTAATAATTCTTTACTAACGGTATTGTAGATTTCTGGACTTGCTAAAATATTTCTGAGATTTCTGAGCTATTTTCTTCAAACTCAACCTGCTTTTGCTCTCCATCCATGCCTTCTCATTCATTGTTATCTGTATCACACTCTCTGCCACAAATGTCCTGAAACTTGAAGCAGTCTCCTTTTTGATGGTGCACTTAGTTTGAACTTTTGCAATCTCACTTCAAAAATATCCCAATGGTAACCTAAATGTGCTAATTTCTCTTTCCTCATCATTTAAGTTCCACAAGCAAGCTGATGAGGTCATTAGGAAGGCAAGTGTGGTTTTAAGTTGTATTAACAGAACAGCACAATATAAAAATAACTAGATATTTATACATACATTGGCTGTACTGGGACTTAGCAGTGCTATTATTAGAGTAATGTCTTTGGGTTTTTAGTCTCCGCACATAATAAGGGGTATATTGGAATCCTGGAGAGGAGCATAACCAAAATAGAACCAGACTGTGAGCTCTTGGTAATAATGATAGACTTGATGAATTAGAGTTATTTTTATTAGAGCAATAAAGCTGAGAAGACAAAATTTTTCAAAGGAAAAAGAATAAATGTTAGACATGGACGTGAATGGGACAGCTCAACAGCGTGCGTAGAAAAAAAACAAGCAAAAAGTTAAATTAAGTGCCAAGAGATTTCCTTTCGCAGTCAGTGTCCTCTGCAAGAGATTACGGAAGTGTGCAGGCAGTATAAATTCCCTACCATTCTTCAAAAAGGAGAGGAACAAGTTCCTGAGAGAGGATGACATTTCAAGTAATAAAAAACAGGATGTACAGTAGCTGAGAATAACCAGAATAAGCTCTCTGTCTTAAGTCGCCTTAGGGGATTTTTTAAAACCAAATTGGTTCTTCTTGATTTTTTTTATCCTTTGCAAGAGATTGTGCAGTGAATGAAGGTAGGTCAATAAAATATAAAAGCAGCTCTGAGAAAGGGTCATCCAGACTTGAAACATTGGTCTATTCTCTCTCCGCAGATGCTGAGCATTTCCAGTATTTTCTGTTTTTTGTGTGAAGATAGGTCAATGTTGTAGATTGTGGCTGCTCACAGAGGACTTGACTGGACAGTCTTTTCACATCTTTTTTGCTTTCATATTCACTCAAGTTTCAATAAACAATTAACCAATAAGAATTACTTCTGTAGGACAACAAGAGGGAATATCAGGATGACCTGTATGATATCCCAGAGGAGAATTCTGCTTAAATTCAGCATACCACCTCCAAAGTTATATATTTGCTTCAGTTGTGGGCTAAAGATAAAATAATCATTAACAGGTGCAGCAAACTAGGTTGAATATGTTTGTCTTTTCTCTTTCCGTCAATCCTGCTCCTCTTTGACTTTGTTCTGTGTTAATTGTAATTCTGTCTCCTTCTTTGCACTGCATCATAAAGGTTGAGGTGTAACACCAGCAGTGCTCAGTACATCAGTATCTCACCCTCAAGTTACTTCTAAGACCCTGCCAGCTGCCACAGTAAACCAAAGGCCTCCTCTTTGAATTTGCTCTCATCATGAATTGACAGCCATGTCATGACCAAGTTTGGAGGAGGGCGGTGGAAATAGCATAGACATACTCCAATGTCTCTGCCATCCCTGTCCATACATTAGGATGGTTATCAGAAAATCAGTGATGTGCTGTTTGCAATGTTTTCATCCATTGAACTGAAAATCATGTTGCGCGTGACTTGTTTTTATTAAACTGCCTTTGAGCCCACTTGCAAGGGTTTTTGAAATATTTCATCCAACATGTCCCATGTAACTCATTTCAGAAATATCGCAGAAGGACTCTTGCGCCCACAGCTCTTTCGCTCAGGCCCACATGGCTGTAGGTTTGGACAATTCCACCATTGTGGTCTCCAGGTGTGAACAAAAGGGATTACTGGAGGTCAATCAGCTGGAGGTGACACAAGCAAACAGCATTGATTAGCTGGCTCTTCCTCCATTTAAGACCATTTAAGATCTTGAGGGCATTGACTTTGAAGATTATCTTGTAACAGTGACAAAAATCCCTGAGCCAGGCTGGCTGATCAATTAACAACAATCAATTGCTTTCAGAAGAGAATGCAGGAGGGACAAGGTTACTCAGGGATTAATCGATAATGATATGGATTCTGAATACAGTAAGATCCCTGAGGGGTATTGACAGAATGGATGTGGAGAGAATGTTTCCTCTTGTCAGAGGATCTAGAACTCGGGATCAAAAATTAAAACTAAGGGGTTGCTCATTTAAGGTGGAGATGAGAAGATTATTTTTCTCTCAGAGAGTAATGAGTCTCTCGAACTCTCCACATCCAAAGGCAGTGGAAGCAGATTCCGTGAATATTTTTAAGATAGAGCTGGATAGATTCTTGATTTCCAAGTGGGTGAAAGGTTATCAGAGGATAGGCAGGAATGTGGGGTTGAGGTTGCAAACAGATTAGCTGTGACTTTATTAAATGGCAGAACAGGTTTGATGGGCTGAGTGGCCTCCTACTAGTCCTAATTTGTATGTTTGTAGGCATACACAAGCCAGTGGAAGTGAAAAGCACAGGAACGATGAGCAAGCAGATCTTAGTGCTGGGACAGGATGTGGCCAGTTAAATTCTGGTGAGTCAGTTCATGTACAGTGGAGTTTGGGGAAAACCATGATTTGGAGAAGCTTCGCCTTGCAACCATTAAATGGAGAATGAGGACTTCATTTTGTCTGGAAGTGAACCAAGGGCAGTGTGAGCGCTACTAGGGAGAAGAAAGAAAATATTATTATTGACGGGTTAAAATATAATTTGAAACTCAACTTAGGGGAGGCAGTGGTGTAATGGTATTGTCACTAGATCAATAATCTAGAGACTCAGGATGATGCTCCAGGGTCATAAGAACATAAGAATTAGGAGCAGGAGTACGCCATCTGGCCCCTTGAGCCTGCTCCATTATTCAATAAGATCATGGCTCATCTTTTCATGGACTCTACTCCACTTACCCATCCGGTCACCATAACCCTTCATTCCTTTACTGTTCAAAAATTTATCTGTCCTTGCCTTACAAACATTCAATGAGTCCTGGGTTCAAATCCTATGATGGCAGATGGTGAGATTTGAATTCAATTAGAATCTGGAATTAAGAGTCTGATGATGAGCATGAAAACATTGTCAATTGTTGTAAAAAAAAATACCCATCTGGTTCACTGATGCTCTTAGGGAAGGACATCTGCCATCCTTTCTTGGTCTGGTCTACACGTGACTCCAGATCTACTGCAATGCAACTGACTCTTAAAAATGCCCTCTGAAATGGCCGAGCAAACTATTTAGTTCTAAGGCAATTAGGGATGAGCAACAAATCCTAGCCCAGCCAGCAATGCCCACATCCCATGATTGAATAAAATCAAACCACATTGTTCGGTTCAACCTAGGGGAACAACTGGCGAGGTGGGTGGAATTGGGACAAGGATACAGCATTTTTGCCTTCATACAAAATTAATTTGAACTAGTTCTGATACATTCATAACTTGTTGTTAGACATAGCAACTGATCAGCTGGCGATACTGATGGAGCTAATAGTTGTCTACATGTGCAAGCTGATTCTATGTTTATTATTAATATCATTAATGCACAATAAATTAAACAATGAAAAGCTCAAGGATGGAACTGAGGAGGTGCTCCTGAGGTAACAATGTAAGGGTTGGAAGAGAAATTATTGCAAGTGATGAACTGACAATATTGTTGTTAGAAAGCAGCAAAAGGATTCCGGATGAAGTATTTAAAAGGAAAGGGTTAAAGGAAGAGAGTTGTAAAATGTGCTTTACTCTTGCCTATAAGCCACCTGGCAATAGAAGGATTTGCCTAAAGAATGGCAGATGTTTTAGATGCTTGAGTCATATCAAACAGTGACATAGTAACACAAGAATTATGCGTAATTTGTGGTCCTCAGATTTGGATCTTTGAAAGTGAGAACTGAATCAATGGTGACAAACTTGTGAGGAATCAAAAGTGCCTTCCTCCTCCATCTACAACTATACTTGCCTGCAGAAATTTTTGGATAGTAGAAAGAAGTGACAAGAAGTTGAATTTTCCTTCTTCCTTGCCAAATTGTACAGAGGCTGGGTGTAGATTATTACCCTTTACCAAATGATTCCTAGCTATCCATATTGTTGCAATTGTACAGAGTATTGGTGAAGCCTCACCTGGAATAAATACTGTGGAAAGTTTTAGTCCCCTTGCGTAATATAGTAAAATTGGAGGCAGTCATAAAATGATTCACCAGTTAATTCCTGGGATGAGAGAGAGACTAAATGATATCCAGAGAGAGACTAAATAGTCTGGGTCTGTATTCCTTGGAGTTTAGGAGAATGGGGATTGACCTTATTCAAACATTTAGGATTCTGAGGGGGCTTGAAAGAATAAACGGTGGGATGTTTTCACGAATGGGGGACTCTCAAATAAAGAAGAAATAGCTACAAAAAAGGGACTAGTCATTTAAAACTAAGGTGCGTAGAAATTTCTTTTCACAGAGGTGATGAATTTCTGGAATTCTCTGTCCCAAAGGATAATGGAGGTTTTGACTAAGATCAAGCATTGGATCAAGCCCAATATGAAGGCAATACTGTATCTTGTCAGTTTGGCTGTTTTTTTATCTCCCTCATGGGGATCTTAGATTGGATTCAATTGGATTTTGAATTTGGTTTTTGGAGTAAGCAAGGAATGGTCCATTTTGAGCATCGACTTTGTACTTTAAAGATGGAGATTAAAAAAAGGGTAGTGGAGACTGGATTATTAATTAATTAAGCAACACAGCACGGGAAACAGGCCCTTCGGCCCAACGAGCCCGCGCCACCGTAATACCAAATACATTATCCTATTTTAATATTCCTATATAATAATATATATATTAATCCTAATTTGGAAAATTTTCACCATAGGGACAATTTGTTACCCAATCAGCCTAAGAGCGAATTTTTGGGTTGTGGGAGGAAACCGGAGTGCCCGGAGAAAACCCACGCAACCACGGGGAGAACGCGCAAACTCCCGCAGACACTGGCCCAATTCCAAGTGTCTGCACAGCCACATCGATAGTCTCTGAGCTGTCATGGTGCCCTTCAGATGGTCCACATAAAGCACTCATATACGACATGAGGTACCAGGCAACCCATGAATCAACATCCAAGAGCTGTACCCGCACCACCTGCCGAATGCGTGCTCAAATTATGGACCGAATTACCTGTGGAAAAAAGCCGTAGTTAAACAGTCCTAATATATCCCTCTATCTGCATACCGCTCATGTGGCTGTCCAAGAGACCCTTAAACAGCCCCAGCGTGCCTGCTCCCACCACCTTACTCGGCAGTGCATTCCACACCCCCACTACCCTTTGTGTGAAAAACTGCCCTCTAATATTCGTCTTATACATAGCCCCCCTCACCCTATGGCCATGACCTCTCGTCCTATCCATTTCTAAAGGTGGAAAAAGTTTACCTCCATTTACTCTATCTATACCCCTTATAATCTTATACACCTCTATGAGATCCCCTCTAAGCCGACGTCTTTCAAGGGAAAACAACCCCAGTCTATCTAATCGTTCCTCATAGGACAGTCCTTCCATACCAGGCAGCATCCTGGTAAACCTCCTCTGCACTCTCTCCAAGGACTCCACATCCTTCCGATAGTACGGAGACCAGAACTGGGCGCAGTATTCCAAGTGAGGCCTAACCAAAGTTGTATACAACTGCAACATCAAACTCCTACTCTTATATTCTATACCCTTTTCTATGAAAGCTAACATACTATACGCCTTCTTTGTCACCTTCTCCACCTGTGAGGACACCTTCAGAGACTTGTGAACCTGCACCCCCAAGTCTCTCTGCGTCTCTATGCTCCGTATAGTTTTACCTTTTATCCTATAATTCTCTTCTACATTTTTCCGGCCAAAATGCATCACCTCGCATTTTTCCGGATTAAATTCCATTTGCCATCTATCTGCCCAATCTACCAACCTGTCTATGTCCTGTTGTATTGCCTGACACTGCTCTTCTGTACCCGCCAATCCAAGCATCTTGGTGTCATCAGCAAATTTGCTGATCTCACCACCTACCCCTACTTCCAAGTCGTTTATGTAGACCACAAATAGAAGAGGACCTAGTACTGAGCCTTGTGGCACTCCACTAGTGACAGGCTTCCAGCTGGAAAAAGAGCCTTCCACTACTACCCTCTGTCTCCTCCTTCCGAGCCAGTTTTCGACCCATCTACATACCCGACCCTGTATCCCATGCGCCTTCACCTTCTCTATCAGTCTACCATGAGGAACCTTGTCAAACGCCTTACTGAAATCCATGTAGACGACATCAACAGCCTGTCCTTCATCAACTGTTTTTGTCACTTCTTCAAAAAATTCCACCAGATTCGTAAGACAAGACTTCCCCTTGACGAAGCCATGCTGCGTATCCCTGATCAGATCGCAGCGCTCCAGATGCTCATACATCCTGTCCCTAAGGATCCTCTCCATTAGCTTACCTATAACTGAAGTCAAGCTCACCGGCCTATAGTTCCCTGGGTGATCCCTCTGACCTTTTTTAAACAACGGTACTACGTTTGCTATCCTCCATTCAAAGTATTTAAAGTATTCATTTTTTTATTCTGCTTCACTTCCTTTTTATGATCTTATTCTTTCTCTGCACTTGATTTTCTTGTCTAATTTCTTCACTCCTGAAGGTATTGCTGCCTGCTGTAAAATGGCTCCACAACTCCAGCTACCCTTGTTCAAGTGTGAGCTTTGAGGGACGGCTTAGTGGTGACTATTTGGACACAGTGGATATTGCAGCCAATCACTCCTCAGCTAGGTCTCCACACATACATACTTCCGACATAGATCACAATAACAATTTGCAGCAAAGAATCTAGATGATTTCCCTTTCCTCTGAAACAGGCCCTCCCAAGAATAATAGGATCAATTTTATTTTCCAAATATTTTCCCATCTGAGAATCAGCAAACAGAAACACAACTCATAATGCATTTGGTGGCATTAATGTTTCTTCAGAGGTCAAAAGAGAAAGAGGTGATCCGGAGAGTGCTTAAAGAGGATGGTTTTAAGACAAGCTTTATAAGGTAGGAGGGAGAGATGAAGAGGCTGCGTGAGAGTGGTGGGCAACCTGCATGTGGCTCATCAGGGTTCTAAGGGCAAGCCAAAGACATTTTATTGCCAGATTCTGCTGGTGTCCACTGCGTAGCTTTTTCCTACCAGTATTACTAAACTGATACTCACATAATAGTCACTTGGAATATTGTGTGCAGTTTTGGTGTCCTTATCTGAGGATGTCCTTGCAATAGAGGAAGCACAGCAAAGGTTTACTAGGCTGATTCCTGGATCTGTCATAAGAGGAGAAACTAATTCGATTAAGATTATATTCACTAGAGTTTGAAGGCGTGAGAGGGGATCTCAAAGAAATTTATAAAATTCTAACAGAGTGAGAAAGAATGTTCCCGATGGTGGGGATAGAGGTCATATTTTGAGAATAAGGGATAAACCTTTTAGGACTGTGGTGAGGAGAAATTTCTTCACCCAGAATGTGTGGCATTCGCTGTACAGAAAGTAGCTGAGGCCAAAACGTTATGTGATGTCACTAAGAAAGTAGGTGTATGATAAAGGGTAGACCTATTAAGAGTATACAAATGCAGAGGGACCTGGGGGTGCAGGTGCTCAAGTCTCTGAAGGTGGCAGAGCAGGTGGAGAAGGTTGTGAAGAAAGCATGTAGTATGTTAGCCTTTATAGGAAGAGGTATAGAGTACAAGAGCTGGCCTTTAATGTTGCAGTTGTATAAAACGTTAGTTAGACCTCATTTGGAATACTGCATCCAGTTCTAGTCGCCTTACTACCGGAAGGACATGGAGACTCTGGACAGAATGCAGAGGAGGTTTACCAGGATACTGCCTGGTATGGAAGGTCTGAGTTACGAGGAGAGATTAGGCAAATTGGGACTGTTTTCCTTACAAAGACGTAGACTTAGTGGAGATCTAATAGAGGTGTACAAGATTGAGGGGTATAGATAGGGTAAATAGGGTTAAGCTTTTTCCTAGGATGGACTCAAATAGCACGAGGGGTCACAGGCTTAGGGTAGGGGGGTAAGGTATAATTTAGATGCTAGAGGGAGTTTTTTCACACAGAGGGTGGTAGGGGTATGGAATGCGCTGCCAAGTAAAGTGGTGGAGGCAGGCACTCTGGAGTTATTTAAGGAATACTTAGATGGGCACATGAACAGAATGGGAATGGAGAGGTATAGAAAACTGATTTAAAATAGGGATCATGAGCCTTGGGAGTCCCTGGGAAGTGTGTAAATAGATGATGATATTGATGTACTTGTTTTTATCCTACAGGTGCTTTGGTCCACCTTGTTGTCTAACAAGGGACATACACGCAATGGGTCGTGAGAGGGCTGCTCTTGGATCTTTTTCAAGAGTATCCTAGTGCTTCACGTCGTTAGTGTATGCTTGACCTGGACCATTTGATGGGCAACACGACAGCTCAGTGACTATCGCTGTGCTGTGCAGATACATGGATTTGGGCCTGTATCTGTGGGAGTTTGCGCATTCTCCCCGTGCTTGCGTGGGTTTTCTCCGGGTGCTCCGGTTTCCTCCCACATCCCAAAGATGTGCTCTTAGGCTAATTGGCAAAACAAATTCTCCCTAAATTGTCTCAAATTTGGTTTTTAATCCATAGATCTATAAACATAGACAGGGATCACGGGTAGAGGTGGGAACATCGGGGTGGCAGCGCAGACTCATTGGGCCAAAGAGCCTGTTCCCTGTGCTGTTTTGTTCTTTGTTCTTGGAACTAAAGTGGTCAAGGGATATGGGAAGAAGGGGGATCAGGATATTGAATTTGATAATCAGCCATGAACATAATGAATGGCAGGGCAGGCTCAAAGGCCCGAATGGCCTATTCCTGCTTCTAATATCTATGTTTACTTTTCTGGAAAGCAAGGGGACATGAAGTGAGGTGTGTGCTGATTGCATTTAACAATAACAGTGAGAGCTATACATTCTTTCTGTGTCCAATCAAAGTATAAATAAGTGTATTTATTTTGTTTTTATCATTTGAAGTTGATGGTTCTGTTAATATATATACATGTTTAAGCATTTTCTACAACTTATGAAATATTTGATGTATCTTCAATATATTTAATCTTATCGATGGGATCATAGTTAGTGAACAAGCCTGATTTCAAATCTGTGGCCCACTGAGAAGAAGGTGAACCAGTGATGAGGGCCCCTCACTAGCCTAGCTTACCCATCACTGCTGTAGGACATAGGCAGGAATTTCAAAGCCTGGTCACTCAGCATGGTCACCAGTGCTGAGGCAAAGGAAGAGGCTTCACAAAAGGCCACTACTGGAAGGACAGACTTTTTCAGGGTAAAATATTAAAGACGCTCGAAATTTCAAATAAAAATTGCTGGAAATATTCAGCAGGTCAGGCAACATCTATGAAAGAAGGCAAATGGTGCAATGAAATGTTCTGATGAAAGTTAATTTTGGCCTGAAACGATAACATTGTTTTGCTCCACAGATTCTGCCTGACTTGCTGAGTATTTCCTACATCTTTTGTTTTCATTTGTAAGTTTGTCAGAGGATGGGGATTGGGAAGTAAGGGTCTGTTGTTGTGGGGTTGGGGAAGATGTGAGAGAGAGGAGAGGGAATGGTGATGAAGGGAGATAAACTGATGTTGGAGCCATGCATGTCAGTAGCATTGTCCAACTCAATCCCCACAAAACATATTGTTGCCAAAACCCTCATCCAGACTGGATTATTCTAGTACTTCCCCGCACAGCCTTCATATGCTATAACTTCATCTCATCCAAAATACTGGTGTCTGTAACCTAACCGAAGTATAGTGCTTCACATCTAACACATGGCAACAAGGACAAGAGAGAAGGTGGTCAATCATATCTTACGCAGCAGGGAAGGTGGTGATAATGTAATCTGGTTACAACCCTAGAGGATGTCAACTGTGCCTTTAGTTTGGTGCAAGACAGAAATCTAGTTGAACAAAGTTAAAGAGACGTGGGAGACATGGAACTAACGTTGGGCCTGTCATTCATAGGCCTGGGAAGTGAGGTTACAGATAGGGTCATAGTCTCAATGTTCACATGGTTGGACAGGGGACGATGATTGCTGTGTGGAAAATGAGAGAGAGAGATAAGGAATCATTTAGATGGGAAGTTGATTAGCCTGGTGGGATTGGAAATGGATTGCGATCAACTCGGAGAGGGCCTGAGGAGAAGAAAAAGTAGGAAGGCCAAGGAATTCCGGAATTAGTGCCAGTTTGATTTGGTGGAGGGAAGCAGCAAATATAGGCCCTGCTGGAATTCTATTGCCTTGTCCGCTATGGGAATCGAAGTGGGCAAGTGGCTGACAGTAGGCAAGGTCCATTGACTTCAGGCGGGATTTTACAGTTTTGGGACAAGTGAGACGGGTAAGAAAGTCACGTCTTTTGTGGTAGCACATTCACACAAACACACCCTACACAACTGCTCGACAGATAGTTCCCACGCTTTAGAAAGGCCAGAATGTCACAACTCACCCAGTTCCAAGTAAAGGGGTTCGACATTTAACCAAGAGTAAGTGGGCACTGGTATTCTAATTTGAGTGGGGGTTAGTCATTTCCAGGAGGGGATCAGCCTGGATGGCAGGAGAGATACTGTGTAAATGAAGTTGCATTTTTGGACATTTGCTAACGTCACTAATGCCAGTACCGGCGTCCTCTCCTCTTCTCTCTAACAACCCACGGTTTCTCAATTTAACTAAAGCAACTTTAAACCTCACAGGCCATATTTGGCGACCTTTCGCTTTGACATGTGCCTGAGAAAAAGTGGATGAAACGTTTACAAGGGGGGAAAAGAGTTCACAACAAGTGGCAGATTCTGAAACATTTGTATCCCTTTAAGGCTGTTTAGTCGGTCAAAGTATTGCTGCTTGCTGTGTGTGTGTACTGGGTGTTATATTGTTTATAGAGAAGGGGATTTCCAGAGACAGAGGAAGTGATATTGACACAAGGGGCTTTCCAACCAGCAGAATCAGTCAGTATAGTGAATGGATCCGTGCTAGCACCGGCAGCGCACATACACACACACAGAGAAAAAAATGGGGAATTTTAACGTTGTGCAATCGCTCCTTTTCAGTACAAGGCGTTCAAAATGGCAGCAATGAATCAGAGGTGCTTTTCGAGTACGTTTTTACCAGAAGACGCCGTTTTCCGGTCGCCAGGCCCGCGAAACTGACACGTTCGGCTGGAAGGGTAGAGAGAGACCGAGGCGCACACTCAGCGAGGGCGAGGGTGCAAAGATCCAGAGGAGAGAAGGGGGCCGCGTTCGGATGAAGAGCAGCGTTTGGGGTTAGTACCGGCTGAAGGGCTTAGGGACGGGGTGGGGGGCTGGAGGGCGAGCGGGGGTTTCAAGCAGATCCACCCTGGAGCTCCCGGCTGGAAGAGGACCATCCCCGGCTCCCTGCCCAGCCCGGCATTCAGCCTGGGAGACTGCTGGGTCCTACACTCTGGGTAGGCGGACTCAGTGGCTCCTTGTATGAAATTCAAACACCCTAAAAAAAACACACACACACACACAGACATTTGCTGGAAATTGGCCTGTCCCGGTGGGAGAAGTTGGTTTAAACCACACATAGAGCCAGGCTCTGCACATACATTGCATCAATATCCCCCCTCCTTCCCCGCCTGTGTAACTTGCCAGCTCAAGTTTTACGGTATAGACTGAATACCGAGTGGCCTTTTAAAGATCAGGCGTACAGGTTACACAGGAGGGCTTATTCTATTAAAACACTAACTGGACATGATCTAAGAGTTTAAACAGATGTATCAATGCTTTAGTGACTTATAGCCCTGGTTAACTAGGTTTAAAGGCTTGCTGGAATAGTTAACCAGGTTTAATGATTGGTAACAATAGTTAACTAGCTGTAATCGCTTGTAACAATAGTTAACTAGGTATAATGGCTTGCAGAAATAATTAACCAGGTTTTAATGGCTTGCATCAGTAGTTGACCAGGTTTTATGGCTTGCAGAAGTAGTTAACCAGGTTTAATGACTAGTAGCAGTAGTTGACCAGGTTTTATGGCTTGTAGCAGTAGTTGAACAGGTTAAATGGCTTGCAGGAGTAATTGACCAAGTTGAATGACTCGCTACAACTCAGCAGGGAGAATGAATAAAGTGCTGTGGATGGAGTGTTTCTGGTGTTAGTTGTCGCCTATATGTCTGCTCCTGTATCCTATGTAGCGACCTGGTTTGCTCATTGCAAACAGAATGGTAACCACGTCAAATGCCTTGTGTCTCTGAAGCTCCTCTCAGCGAAAGGGGCTCTGCGTAATGCCCTTTTTTTTGTTGTTGGAATAAGTCGCGAACGATCGAGCCTGAGGTTAAAAAGAACGCTCCATTTTTTTTAAGCAGAGTCGGTAGCTCAATGGAAAGGGTGAATCAATGGAGGAATGTATCACCAAGTTGAGCCAGCAGCATGCAGCTCATTCTTAGAACAGAACAGGTGAAATCTGCTGACTCTTGTCAAGGGAAACCGGGCGGTTCACTGCTCTTTTTGCTCGCCAGTTTCGAATAGTGTGTAAAGTGAGCATCTAGTTTGTATCCTGTTTGCATCGTGTGTAGCAAACCCCTGGGTAAAGAAATAAAATAAGGTTAAGCACAGAAGCTTGTTGTTAAGGTAACAAACTGAGACAAAGAGAAAATTTTGATCTATTCTTCTCTCCAGCCCCCTCCGAGTGAGTGTTGTTATCCGTTTATTTTTCAATTGTGGGGGGTGGGGGTGGGGGGGGTGAGGGAATGGGAGAGACTGCTGCCAACTTTACCAACTGTGGTACCATTTCAGCAAACGTCAAATTCTGGAAAGCCTCTACAGGCCAGTCACTACCTGTGTTGAGGATGGGGAATGGCAGTTTTGGCATCCATTTGTCCTGTTCTCTCTAACAGATGTTACCTGACACACTGGGATTCAAACACTTTCCCTTTCTATTTGAGTATTATACAGACTTGGTACAAAAGCAAAATATGTGGAAAAGCAGAGATTCTTTAGAAAGTTCAGCATTTACTTAGGGGGTGACTTTCAATTTTCTGGTTGACATTTTGGCTGTCATTGTACTCAATCCTGAGTGGAGAAGACTTGAATTTGACCATCTTAATCAGCGTTGCCAGAGCATTGGGTTCCATGCACACTTTGTCTGTTCCTGTAGTTGGAGAGTATTGATTCAAGAAATGAAGGCCAAAAGATTTGCAAATGTTGAACAACTTGATGTTTTAAGTTTTAAATATTTTGGGGAGGTAGTATAAAAGCGTATTTCATTTTATTCAACATTTTTTTGGTTAGTTTTGTACTCTTCCCTGCTCTTCTACCTCTGGTGATATATCAACTTCATAGGTTCTCTGTAATACAGCACAAAGTATCATTTGAGGCAAATCATAGCATTAAATTGTAACAAAGATCTGATTTCCAGATAGTGCCTTCTTACTTTATCCTTGTTTCTTCAGCTCTTATTTTTTGTTTTTGTAACTGATTGGAAAAGGGACAAAAAGGCTAAGTAGAGATCAGTTGTCATTCTTTGTTTGAACATAGTGAATGCCAGTGAGTTTATTTGACTCTGGTGTTCTTTAGCGCTTCAGCCTCTTTGCCAAGTGTTCACACATGTTTAGAACATAGGGCCACTGAGTTTATGATTTAAGATTGGAAACTTTTTTTGCCTTCGTGAGCATGGGGACATTGAAGCTGAATTGCAACATCCCATCATTACTTTGCCCAGATCCACTAGCTCAGCATCAAGTGTTGAGCTTGGGACCTTTCTGGATTGTACTGTGTCTTTAGTCTATTGGGAAGATGGCAGCTAGTTAAATTAGAAACACGCACACAAAACGTTGGCAGTATGTAGCGTGCTAGGTGGAATCAGTGGAACGAGAACAGATAAACGATCAAACAGCTAAAATGTTAACTCTGTCCCACAGATGTTGAGTATTTCCAGCATTTTCTGTTTTCTTTCAGATTTCTGGTGATGACAATATTTTGGTGTTTGTGTGAGTTAACATTGAATTGTGTAGAGGAGCAGTCATTGTACAATTTCATAACTTATATTGATTATACACAGACAAAGAAGGACATAACCATTCCTTAAGAGTGTAGCTTAATTATTTTTGGAAGGCTGTCCATCCTTGAATGTATCTGTCACTTGGATGAAAAAAACAATAGTTCTCAGTTTATTTAGAGAAATATAAATAAAACCGTATTAGCAAATTACAGTTAATTAGGATTTTTATTTGGGTTTAAAATTCTACTAAATTTGTTTATTTTATCTAAACTTCTTCCATTCTACGTTTAAGACGTCACAGAAACAAAGGGGCGGCACAGTGGTTAGCACTGCTACCTCAGCACCAGGTAACGGGGTTCAATTCCGGTCCTGCGTTATTGTCTCTGTGGAATCTGCATGTTCTCCCTGTATCTGTGTGGGTTTCCTCCCATGATCCAAAGATGTGTGGGTCAGGTTGATTGACCATGCTCAGTTACCCTTAGTGACAGAGAGATTATTCGGGTAAATACGAGGTTACAGGAATAGAGGCTTGGTAGGGTTGTTGCTGATACAGACTTGGGCCAAATGGCTTCTTTCCACATGATAGGAATTCTAAGATACCTAATAGAATTGACAGTGATATACACACTTGAGGAAGATGAACGTTCATTGGCCATGGTTCCCAAATACAATGTTTGATATGTCAGTTTTATAGTATGTTTAATACCTGTTGCACCAAAGATCCAGTATAGGTTCTTTAATTATTGATGACACTCCACTCTTCCCCCTCCCCTATTCCCCCTCATAATCTTTGGACCCCCTGTTGCTGTAAAGAAAAATACTATTAATTTAGTACCATTCTCAACAATGGGCCATCCCAATGTGCTCTCTGGCCAGTGAAGTCCTTCTTCTGAAGTTAGTTGTTGTTGTAATACAGGGCAATTCACATGATCCCACTATAATAATAATAATCTTGTTGGTGATGTTGATTAAAGGATATTTTAGCAATATTTATCAGGGAGAGTTTCTTGTAAAGTAAAATACTACAGATGCTGGAATCTGAAACAGAAAATGTTGGAAAATCTTAGCACATCTGACAATATCCATGGAGAGAGAACAGAGCCAATATCTTGAGGCAAGCCAACCCTTGAAGAGTCTCTCCACAGATGCTGTCAGACCCGCTGAGATCTTTTCACATTTTCTGCTTGTGTGAGAGAATTTCTTAGTCCTTTGCCCTTTTATAACTCAAACAGCAGACCGAACTGCAGCTTGCGTCTCATCCAAAAGTTAGCACCTCCCACAGCTCCCCCAGTATTGTGATGAACTGACAGCCTACGTGAAAGACTCCAAGCTTTGAAATAAGACTTGAACTCATGATTTTCTGAATCAGAATGCTCCTGTTGTAATTGGTGAGAAAGGAGGGGGATAAGTAAAGGTCAGCGACAAATGGAAAACCTTATCAAGTGGTCCAAGTCTCCCACTGCAAGTGTGATCAATTATCCCAGTAACTGATGGCCGAAGCATTATCGTCTGCTTTGGCTACAGAGTTTAGCAGAGGAGAACAGAAAATTATGCATGGATTTTGCTCGTTATTGACCTAATGCCCTGCGATAAATGTTGTGGTGATATTGGGCAAGAACAGGCTGCTATATCTTTCATATCAGGAAGGTTCAACGCTAATCAGAAGTGCTGAGATGCTGTGCAGGATTTAATTTTTTTTGGTCAATAAGGGAATCAAGGATTATGGGGATAAGGCAGGAAAGTGGAGCTGAGGATTATCACATCAGTCATGATCTCATTTGGGTGGTGGAGCAGACGCAATGAGCCAAGTGGGCTGCTGCCGCTCCTATCTCTTATGGTCTTGGGTGTCAATGTCTATGGAACCATTAATCTATTGAGTCATCACCTTCAAGAGCAAACATTGGAAGGAAACAAATGAAGTCAGGAATATCTCGTTCTGTAGATGTTCAGATTTTAAGAGTCAGATGTATAATTTGCCATTTATCATTGTTTTCCATTTCCCTCTCTTTCCATGATCTTTGGTTTTTCTGTTTTTGTGAGATATTAATTGGAAAACATTTGAAGAGCAAAATTAGTTTCTGTTGTGGTGTGCAGTCTTGTCATATTGTGACAGACTGTAAAATCCTTTGATGTGACATTTAAAAAGGTCACTCCACCCCTCACCGTCTATTGGGACAGATCTCTTACAAACTAGGGTCATGGAACCTTCTGAAATGGCAAAGGTGTTTTTTCAAAAGTTGCTTGGGGAAGATTCTTATTTTAAATCCTGACTGAAGTGCAAATAGCGTAAGAAATGGGGGACTTTTTAAATTGGGTGAACTCAAATGGCATGATGGTGAGTAGATACAAGGTGCTTTCAATAAAAAAAAGGAAAGCAACTAAAGAGAGAGAGCAACCTATTATAGCGAGAAACTGTTGCTAATTGTCATCACAGAGCTTGTAGAAGACCCTTTTTGGATTGGGGACATAGTAAATTGTAATTTCTCTGCAACTGAACATGAGTAGATTATTTTTCTATGTTGATATCAGACTGCACAGGGATTTCTAATGAATTTAAAATGCATTAGTAAGCTGCTGTGAAGAGTCTTGATGCAGATTGATAAACTTTGTGCAGGGCAGCAGAACTCTGCTCGGATTGTGGTAATCCTTAGCAGGACAGTATTACCTAGAAAGTCATAGTCCCAATGACTGACCTTGTTTTTTTTTTCAAAGAAAGTGCACCTGTATTGGTATTAACAGCTGAAATGTACACAGGAGATTGCAGAAACAAATGTAGATGTTTTTTGTGCAGTACTGTCCATATTTGCCTGTAGAGCGCGCAATAAACAATACTTTTCGCTGAATGCCCATAAACGTGACAATAAACCAAATCAAAACTTTAACGAGTGATCGTGTTTTTAGTTTCAAGACCTCCAAATAGAATTCGGGAGGGAAGGGAAGGTGGAGGAGTAGTGTTTGGTGATGATGGTACAGGTATTGTGATCCAGCTATTGAAACATTATTTTATCCATTATTCCAATTCAGTCAGATTGAAAGATCCTATCGCAGTTCTGGTAACATAAATTTTCATTTGTTTGTGTCAAAACACTGTACATTAACACCACAATGAAGTAACGTTGAAACTCCCCTAGTTGCCACACTCCGGTGCCTGTTCAGGTGTACTAAGGGAGAATTTTACATGGCCAATCCGCCTAACCAGCATGTCTTTCATTCTGTGGGAGGAAACTGGAGCACCTGACGGAAACCCAGGCAGACACAGGGAGAACATGCAAACTCCACACAGTGACCCAAGCTGGGAATCGAACCGAGGTCACTGATGCTGTGAGGCATTAGTGCTAACCACTGTGCCACCAAGTAATGGCTCAGATTACCAGATACTGGGTCATAGAGAATAGGAAAGTTTCAGAAGCAAATCACTGCCAAATTCATTGACTGGGATGTGTGCTATCTGATGATGTTGCAGCTGACCAGAGGAGCTGGACTGGGGAAATCAGCAGATTTCATCACCTTCACTCGACAGTGACTGTTGCTGGGAAATACGAGGCCCAGCTGTGATGTTCAGCAATGTAAAATAGCTTGATGATGCCAGTTGATCAGGCTGTCAGATAACAAGTAGCCTTTTGGGTGGGGGTGACAGGAGGTGTCTGCATCTGCGACTGCTGATTGTCTGGAAGAAAGAGAAGATGTTTTTATAAATGAAATCTATGTCATGCTACTCTGGGATATTGTTGCTATAGAACTTGCTGTAGCATTGCAATAAATTGGTATTATGTCAGTAATCCAGCATTTGGTATTTTGGCACTGACTGTTATTCAATTAAATTAATTTGTGACAATTGCAGTCATGAAGATCATTTTTGAGTAATATGTCAAGCTCTGGAATTAGGGAAAAATATTTGCATGGTATCTGAAACTACTGCTTTTTGATTGTTTTCTCCTTATTCCTACTCTTTTTTTGCCCTTCTGTCCATGCTATACCCAGTTTCCCTCTTCACTGCAATGGATAAGCAGTTAGAACTGTAGAACTCCTATAGTGCAGAAGGAGGATGTTTGGCCCATCAAGTCTGCACCTACGACAATCTCACCCAGGCCCTATCCCTGTAACCCCACTTTTTATCCTGCTGGACCTCCTGACTCTTGGGGGCAATTTAGCATAGCCAATCAACCTGTCCCACACATCTTTGGACTGAGAGGGGAGATAGTGACCCAAGGCTGGAATTGGGCTTGGGTTTCTGGTGCTGTGCCACTGTGCTACCCCAGTTGCCCTGTCTAAAATGGTCAAAATGGATTCTGTACAGGAGTTTTACTCCAAACTACCTCAAATTGTCATCAAAAGCATTTTGGTGATGTTTGATAGAGTTCTGTGCTAACACTAACACTGGTGGCAATCTGAGAGGAAGCACTTTGTAAGGTGATGATGAAATCTCTAAAGATGGACAGTGCCATGTTGAGGTGGTTTGTCAGCAATTCTTTGACATTGCTGGCATCATACCAACTGCAGCTGGCACTGATGAGGGTTTTCTGGCAGAAGCCAGCAAAGTAATCTTCTCCAACCAATCTGAAATTTCATGTTCAGATTTGTCAGTTCCAAACAATTGTGGATGTACCAGGCTATACAAGTGTAAATAGGATAAATTCCAAAGCACTGGAGACTACACACACACATCAACTTTGTTCTTACTACTGTTCTGAAAGAGAGTCATGATAGACTCTGTTTCTCTCTCCACGGATGCTGCCAGACCTGCTACGATTTTCAGCACTTTCTGTTTTTATCTGAGATTTCCAACACCTGCAGTATTTTGCGTTTGCTTATTTTTGCAGTGTCTGTTACCATTTCAACTAATTTGCGTACTTAAAACTGGCTTGAAATAATATTTGTACTATAGTTCATTCAGTTGTACCATTATGGAGCAGAGAATGGGTTTTATTAAATGCCACTTTCATAACTTTGAATACAATTGGTGTAATTTTACCAGTTTGAATGATTTGTGATAGTCACTGTGAGCATCTGTAGAGCTCTCTACCTTAGTGTGTCTTTTTTGTTTATCAAAATAGTAAAGAGTAAAACTAGCATCGTACTAGAAAACTATAACTGTTTATCTAGTGCTGCAAAATGTCACAATGTCCAAAAAGGCTGCAGAGTTTGAAGTGCAGACCCTTGCAGGACTAGAAAGTAACTTATAGGAAGATTGACCATTTTGGTTGACTAGGTCAACGTTAAGGTGGGAAGGAGAAAGCGAGGATGGATTTAGGTAGAGTTCTAGTTCTAATGGAAGTGAGGCAAAAGGTGTTGCTGTGAATTACATGGGAATGAGACTTGAATGAAGCTATAAGGGATAGGATGTGAGTGGAAAACTTCTGGATTTGTTGGAGGTTACGTGAGCTGGGCAGGAAAAGCAAGGGAAATGTTGAATCTTGAGGTGCCTTAAATAGACCAAAAGCTGTGTTGGGACAGGAATATTTTGGAAGTAGGCAGTCTCATTGATGAATTAATGTGGAGTTTGAAACTCCCTAACAGCCGAATCAAAAGAGTAAGGACGTTTGTAATGATAGTTAAGAGAGATGGGGCCAGGGCCCCGACTACAGGATATCCTGGAGAGGCAGAACAGGATGACATTATAAGGATGGAGAAAGAATAGGCAAATGAGATGAATAAAGACCTGCTTGTCAGAGTTACAGGGTTGCATTTTAACTATATGCTTGATTCTATGTGAAGTGCCTAGTCTGTTTTCTTGTGATATCCTTTATATTATTGCCCAAAGATTCTCCAATCTTCATTAAACTGTTAGAGCCAATTCTGCTCTTGGCTTGGGCCATGCCTGCCTCCTTTTTCAATAGGTTTCTGTTCTTGTTTTTCTCACAGTTCCACTGTGCATAGATTTCTCAGAAAAGTGAATACATATGGCTAGTACAGCCGCCTCACAGCGCCATGGATCTGGGTTTGATTCCCGGCTTGGGTCCGTATGAAGTTTGCAGATTCTTCACACGTCTGCATGGGTTTCCTTCAGTTGCTCCAGTTTCCTCTCTCAGTGCAAAGATGTGCCAGTTAGGTGGATTGGCCATGCTAAATTGTCTCTTCATGCCCAAAGATGTGTAGGTTAGGTGGATTAGCCCTGATAAGTGCTATGGGAATTGGGGAAAGTGGGCGGTCGTGTTAGGTCTGCGTAAGATGCTCTTTCAGAGTGAGGTGGTGTGGACTCGGGCCAAATGTCCTCCTCCTGTACTGTAGGGGTTCCAGGGTATGCTGAGATAAGCAGGTTTAGTACATTATTGATTTGATTTGTTATTGTCACATGTATTAGTATACAGTGGAAAAGTATTGTTTCTTGCGAGCTATACAGACAAAGCATACTGTTCATAGAGAAGCAAATGAGAGAGTGCAGATTGTAGTTTTACAATCATAACTAGGGTGTGGAGAAAGATCAACTTAATGCAAGATAAGTACTTTCAAAGCAGCAGAGAAGAAGCTATTTCTGAATTAGTTGGTATATGACTTCAGATTTTTGTATCTTTTTCCTGATGGAAGAAGATGGGAGAGAGAATATCCGGCGTCATGGGGTCCTTGATTATGCTGGCTGCTTTGCTGAGGCAGTGGGAAGTGTAGACAGAATCAATGGAAGGAAGGCTGGTTTGTGTGATGGATTTGGCTACATTCGTGACCTTTGGTAGTTTCTTGCGGTCTTGGGCAGAGCAGAAGCCCAACAGATCACCAAGCTGTGATCCAACCAAAAAGAATGTTTTCTATGGTGTGTCTGTAAAAGTTGGAGAGAGTCGTAGCTGACATGCCAAATTTCCTTGAGCTTCTGAAATAGATGCGGCATTGGTGGGCTTTCTTAACTATAGTGTCAGCATGGGGACCAGGACAGGTTGTTGATGATCTGGACACCTAAAAACTTGAGGCTTTCGACCATTTCTACTTCATCCCCATTGATGTAGACGGGCATGTTTTCCACTGTGCTTCCTGAAGTCAATGACAATCTCCTTTGTTTTGTTGACACTGAGGGAGAGATTATTGTTGCCGGATTCTCTAACTCTTTCCAGTTCACCAGATTCTCTATCTCTTTCCTGTATTGCATTGTAATGGTATTGACCCATTGGGAGAAGGATTGAGAAATTTCCCTTGTATCATAAGTTTGTGAGGTATTATACTGGTGAAAGAGAGCAATTTGAAATTGGGAATTTTAACCAACATTGCACTCTGAACACCTGGCAGCTAGACCTAAAAAGTCCCTGTAGCTGAAGTCAATGAACAGGTTGCGTGCCTGCAGTTCCACTTGAGGAAGCATGTCAAGGCACAAAGTATTTGTGAACTGCTTCCAAAAAAGATGATGAGAACAGTTGTGTTACTGTCCATGCCTAGTATTGGCAGCATATTTGCTGAGGGATCTCTTTTCACACTCCTTCACCTGTCACTAAGAATAATTGAAATGACTATTGACCACAAGCTGCAGGAATTAAGCTGACAAGTGCACACTGTACCACAGGCCAGTGATATTTCTGCTTACAGAACCAAGCATGAGCCCAGCAAGTGATGCTGAGTGCGAACCAATTTTTGAAATGAGCGTGTTTTAACATGTGAGGATGGAGGATCGATCCAACAGAAATAGCATGGGGATTGCCCAGTTTGAACTGAGGACAGGAATAAAATGTGATAAAGGATACACTGTACATCTTATTTAGAGACATGACTTCACTTCTGCATAGCTCATATGATTCTGGTTTAGGGGAACCACTCGTTTGCTCACTGAAAGCAATTTATTTTAATGGTGTGGTGTTCACCTTCACTATTCCAGTATTGAAGTGTTTGAGAACTGGCAAGACCCTTGGGTATTTCCCGACCATGGGCTCTTTCTTCTCCGACTTTGCCTCTTAGTATAGGGTCGATCTGGATATGTTCCACAACTTCTGATTGTATATATTGGACCATGCACAGAAGAAAATGATTTAACCTCTTTTTTTTTATTGCTTGAATTTTTTTGATTAGAAGTTTTATGGTAGTAGTTCACAGTTATCTTTATTAAATCATTGGTGTTCGAAGTTTTGAAGATGACACCATTAAAGTGTTTGGAATAATTCAAAGGTTCTTTAGATTGGAACTCAAGTGATCTCAGTAACTAAATATTAAGCCAATGCGTCTTGCTTTAAGAATTGAATTATGTGTTGTATAGTTTTATGGAGCCACAGAACTTCATGATTACTTTCTGCAATGCAAGTCTGCAGTTGATATACAGTTTAGAGCAGAAAAATTATTGTTCTTGTAACTTGCACAACCATAGAGGAAATATTTGTATGCTGTTCTGTATTGGTTCACTTTTTTAACAGGCAATTTTGATTTGATTTTCATGCACTGGATATACTGAAGAGTATTGTTTCTTGCGTGCTATATAGGCAAAACATACTGTTCATAGAATATGTAGGGGAAAATAATAGGGTGGCAGAATGTAGTGTTGCAGCTACAGGTAGGGCGAAGAGAAAAATCAGCTTAATATGTGATAGGCCCATTCAAAAGTCTGATGGCAGCAGGGAAAAAGCTGTTTTTGAATCTATTGATACTTTTTTTCAGACTCTTGTATCTTTGGTTTTCCGTTTCTTTAGTGAGGTGTATTAGTTAAACACTATAGATAGCAGCTTTGGAGGAACTGCCACCAGTTCAGGTTTAATGGACTGAAAGATGTTCAACTATACTGCCATTCCGAAGAGCTGCATCCCAAAACAGTCACAGAGATGGATCCTTTTATATCATGCGTAACATCAATCAGTATTGGAACCTGGCTTCAAGATTACATTGAGTACCAAGCATCCTTCCTAGCTTATGGCACCCAGAGCCTCTGTCTGTTCTGTCTACTCTGTCTACTGTCTTCACAGAATTGAAGAGTTTGAGAAAGCTTTCTGAGAAGGAGACTCTATTGTTGACTGTTTCTCTGGAATCATATCCTTTTAGCTGAAACATCCAAAAAAACTTACTCTCAATCGAGAAAAGGGTAGAAATGGCAACTAGAAGTGAGGCAGAACGTGATGACTACCTCAACCCATCAGGTCAGGTAGTTAGCTCCATCTACCATTTCTGTATTTGGAGCTTGTTAAAGACTCAGAAAGAAGAGTTTGATAGTTGAAAGGATAGAGAGTACAGAAATTTGATTCTGATTTTCCTGTGCCTAGATCTTGTATACATCTTGGTGAAATAAGAGAAAACAATAGCTATGAGTATGAAATACTCAGATTGGCTCAGTTTGTTTTTATCATTGTAAAATATTAATGTTTCATCTTTTAAACCATAAGAATAAAAGCAAGAGCACACTGTCTAGTCCTCTGAGTCTACACACCTATCCAATGAGATTGGGGCTCATCTTAAATGTCCATTCCAATTTCTTGCCCAATCTTCATTCTCCTGTGTGGAAGCTCCAATAATGTTTCAGAATTTTTCAACTGTGAAATATACCTATGATGTGAAATGGGCAATGTCTATTGATAGTGTAGCCATAACAATAACAGCTGAAGACTAAATATTTGGTCATCTCTTCTTTGCACTTCTTGTATGAAGCACTTTGGTTCAACACTGCTACATAAAATCAATCTACCTCCAAGCAATGATTCAATTAGAGGACAGTGTGGAGTTTTATGCTTATGAAAGAGAATGAGAAGATTAAAGTGTTCATTCGCTAACTAAATTCCACTTAGTCTTAATTATTGGAATAACCATTCAAACCAGTGTTGTCCTCTCAGCTCCTAAGTTTGTTGAGCTTGGTGCATTGGTTTACATTGTCATGGGAAAAGTCTCATCAACCACTTTTATGGCAAACATTATATCTGAGTTTCATTTATTTCCTTGAAGGTGTGGTGTTGAAATCTTATTTGCCACCTGGAATATTCTGTTGGAAGGAAATATAGCTTTGTGCACCATGCTTAATGTTTTCTGTTTAAATCAAACATAATAATTTGTCATTTTAGAGAACTGTTGGGATAAAGCCTCTATTAAATTCATCACTAACTAAAATTAACAAATTGGGCAAAGAAATGCTGGGTCTTGTGTAGCTTCCTGATTGTTTATGAAGCACCAGAAATAGAAATAGGCCATTCAACCCATTCAATCTGCTGTACTATTCAGTATTATCATGGCTGATCATGCCTTATCCCCAAATCTCTTTAGATCATTGACATTTAGAAATCTGCCAACCTCAGCTTTACATATATGTGTGTATGACTGAGCTTCCACAGCCCTCTGGGGTACAGAATTCTAAAGATTCACAACCATCTGAGTAAAATAAAAATCTCTTCATCTCAGTCCTAAGAGGCTTCCCCCTTTTTTTTTGAAATTGCACCCCCTGGGCTCAGACTCCTCAACCAGGGGAAACATCTTACTGGCACCTATGCTGTCTGTCCCTTTAAGTATTTTGTAGACTTCAGTGAGATCATCTTTCATTCTTTGGAATGCCAGAGAATGCAGGCCAAGTTTTCCCAATCTCTCTTCATAAGACAGTCCTGCTGTCCCAAGTCTGGTGAGTTTTTGTTGCATTCTCTTTAAAGCAATAGCACCCGCTAACATAAGGGGACCAAAACTGGACAAAGTATTCCATATGTTGTTTATGTAAGATTCTATACAGTTCAAACAAGACTTTGCTACTCCTGTACTCATAAGGGCTAACATATCGTTAGCCAGCCTAATTGCTTGCTGCACCTATGTGTTAGCTTAGAATGACTTACTGACATGGATACCCAGGTTGTCTCGCACATCTACACTTTCTAATCCCTTACCAGTTAAGAAATGCACTTTAAACTTTTTCCTCCTTCCAAAGCGGATAACCTCAAATTTTTCCAATTATGTTTCACCTGCTGTGTTGTTGCCCACTCACTAAGTCTATCTAAATCCTCTTGATTTGCTGCTTTGCATCTTCCTTACAACACACACTTCCACCTAGTTTTGTGTCATCTGTGAACTTGGAAATATTACATTTGATCCACACATCCAAATCTTTGATGTAAGTTGTGAACAACTGCAGCCTGCCAACATGAGAGTGACCCACTTATTCTGTTTTCTGCCTGTTAACCAATTCTTAATCCATGCTAGCATATTACCTCCTATCCCATACAATTTAATTTTTTAACAAATTCTGGTGGGAGACTTTATCAGGAACCTTGTGAAATTCAAAGGATAAGACATCTGCAGAATCCCCTTTTTCAATTCTATTAGTAACATTCTCAAAAAATCTCCAACAGGTTTATCAAACAGTTAATGCACATTCTGCCTGCGATTTTTGTAGCTTTGTGATCCGTTATCTGGAGAGTTTTGCCTGCTACTGTTTGTGTAATAGTGATCGGAGGCAACTTGTACACTTTCATTAAACACAAATCAGCAGAGGACATTAAGCAGTTTTGTGTTCAAACATGGGAAAGTGTAGTTTGTCCTTCCGGTTCACGTTATTCTGCTGGTTGAGATTTGTGCATGAAGCTCACCTGAGAATAAAAGATGATCTGAAATCTTTTATTGGAACACACTGCCTTGTTTTTCGCTCGGTTTCTGTGGCGCCATGGTGGGACAGTGGTTAACACTACTGCCTCACAACGCCAGGGACCCAGGTTCAATTCTGGTTTCGGGTCACTGTCTGTATGGAGTTTGCACATTCTCTCTGTGTCTGTATGGGTTTCTTCTGCGGGCTCCAGACCTCCTACCCCGTAAGTCCAAAGATTGCAGGTTAAATTGAATGGTAATGTTAAATTGACCCTTGGTGTCAGGGGATTAGCAGAGTAAATATGTCTGGTTACAGGAATAGGGCCTTTATGGGATTGTTATCAGTGCAGATTCAGTGGGCCGAATGGACTCCTTCTGCACTGTATGGATTCTATGATTCTGTATTCATTTTCCAGTATCTTCCTGAGAGCCATTAACAATCCTGATTGCGTTCATTTCTGATTTCATAATAGATCCATTGTAGGTTTGTGATCCTAACTCGACTAGTTTTTTTTGTGCAAGATTCTTTGAATTATTATTGATGTCCAAACATAATGAGCTTATTGATGGTTATATTTGTACAGGGTGTCTTGTAGCAGGAACGTTCACAGTTTTGTACACAGCTGCATGTTTATCTATTTTAAACTAAACGATGTGCAGCGTAATATTGAGTGCAGGTTTTATGTTAGAAATTTCTTTCCTTGGGGCCACCAATGTGGAATGACAAACTAAGGGTGTTATGTGTTTGCAAGGGTCAGAGTCCAACCCTCAAAACCCAGGCAATTCTCTTTATATTACTTTTTTTTGTGTCTGAAAAGCCTTGCCTTGTACCTAAAGGAGTGGTGTGATGATTCACCCGATTGCATAAGGAATTTTCCACTGGTGTTTAGCCAGGCCTTCTACCACTGTAGGGTCTGTTCATAACTGTTATCGAATGCTCTTTTCCAGGTCAAGTATGAAGTGAAGCAAAATAATTATTTTTTTGACAATGGCCTTGTAGCCCTTCATATCTGCATTCACTCCCATTTACAACAATCCCAGGTTGAAATGTGGGCTGGAATTTTCCAGCTGTTCGTATCTGTGAGATTCTCTGATCCAGCTGAGTGCCCAAATTGTCCATCCTCGCTTGCAGCAATGGTGAGACGTAAGCAGTCAGAAAATTGTTTATTCATGTCCATTTAATGATCAGGCTGGTTTGAAATAATGACATGCGTAATCAATACTGTGCTTATTAGACTTGTGAGATCATCTGGCCTTTTGCCTGTTCTTTTATAGGATTAACCTAACCTAGAAAAAGAACTTGCATTTGTTATAGTGCCTTTCATGAAATCAGGGGTATCCAAAACACTTTGAATCCCTCATTGAATCCCTGTAGCCATTGTTGTGATACATGGAAACATGACACCCAGTTTACACAGTAAGATCCAGTAGAATCCAAAATGGCACCGGAATGTGGTGACTTCTTGTAAGTTGTGTCCAGCATAGCCTCTAATGTTATTTTTCACCCTTGAACTGTGCTTTTGAAACTCTAACTCATACAAGCTGCCTATCTCGTATTAAGTTGATCTTTCTCTGCACCCAAGCTATGACTGTCAGACTACATCCTTCACTCTCTCCTTTCCTTCTCTATGAACGGTATGCTTACAGCGCGCAATAAACAATACTTTTCACTGTATGCTAATATGTGTGACAGTAATAAATCAAATCAAATAGGATTGATCCTATCTGTTAACTTTAGAGGAATGTTTTATTCCAAATTCTTTCTTGTAGGTATGATATAAAGAGAATTTCATTCTTGAAACAATATCCTTGTCAGCCAGTGTTGGCTCCAGGATAATTTGTGCAAGTTACGCTCCTCTGTAAAGCCATAGGAGGTGTCAGCTGGAAAGTACAGCGTGAATTCTTCGAGTATGGCTCACCACTTGTGGAGCTGCTCAAGTTCCTCAACGTTTTCACTGCCAAAGGATTGTTTTAAATTGAGATTTTAGTTAACGAACAAGCCAATTATATTAGCTGCTGAGAACCTATTTCTACAGTGAATAACAACATGTTGTGAATGTTTTAGTCCCTGATTGTATTAAGCAAATCTTTTTTTTGAGAATAACTGGCTGTTGAATGTAATTGGCTAGAATCTAAGGTTGGATTCAGTCTGCTCTATTAGACCAGATTCTAGCGAGGTGATAACAGACGAGCAACTGTCTGTAAACGGAAATTGGATCAGATGACTATTATTATCAAGAATTTCTCATTTACATTCCAGAATAGTTTGCTTTATTGATAATGTGCAGTTTGCTGATGGATTGCAAGCCTGGAGTGATTTTTATCTATATTCATTCTTATTTGTAGGAAGATGGTTCTATGGAAATCTATTAAAACACGTGACTTGTTGAAAACCAAGCGAAGAATTTGTAGAATGTCATTTTCAAAAAAAAACTGAAATTCTGATTCGTTGCCAACTCCTTAATTACCCCACCATAAGAAAACCCTCTTCACTCACCAGTTTCAATCTTTTCAATGAGAACAGATTTTAGCCAGAATCAAAATTTGCATTGATCGAATTAATGTCTTTAATTTAGATAACGTTTTCTGGCAGTTTAAAAATGGGGTGGGGGCAATTTGAATCCAATCCCTACAAGGAGATATTGAGGGACATACACCAGAGCTTGAGTGAAGATGTGTGCTATGAGGAGGATTATTTTATTTGAAACAATCTACAGAACAAGAGAATTACAGGCTTAGGAACAGATTTCCAGAACTTATGATATAGTGGTTGAAAACATGGGAGAGAGAAATGAGCTGAAGTTACAATAATGGAAAGTTGACAGAGGAATAGGGTTTGTAATGCTGGAAGGACTAAGCCATGGAGAGATGGAAATTTAAAATTTGGACATCGCTTCTTGGACCCTCAATGTAAGTCAGTCAAGGTTGGATCAGTTGGTTGGTCAGTAGTACAGGAGGATGAGCTCACTGTCACAGAAGATGGAGGATGGGAGGCCGAATGGAAAAATTCTTGTTTTAGATCTGTTACAGTTTCCTCAGATACTGTTAACGTTTAAAGAGAAACTCGGAATCTGTTACTGAAAGAAGGAAGCCACAAAATTCCATAATTTAAATTAAAAGTTTTACTATACAAGAATAAATTAAAGCAAACAGTACTGACAAAACATTATTGTAGGTTACCAATTATACTTTACAATGGAAAAAAAAGCATAAACACTAGCGTTCTTGAAATCCTCAATTAAATCTTTCCCTTTCTGCTTTACCCCCACCCCATCTTCCACCGCTGAAAGTATTAGTGTCTGCCTACTTATCAGATTCTTGAAGGTTCCTTCATTTACTGGGATCAATTCCAAAGTTTTCTACAACTATTTCTAGATTTGGGATTTATTGGGCCTTCCTTCCCTGCTAAAGTAATTCCTTTTAAACCTTCTTTAGACTCCTCCAAGATTGAGTTTTTCAGCTCAAGCTTGAGCTGTCCTGCACTCTTGCTTATTGACTCTACCTCAGAAATACTCTGACATCTGATAGCCCTTTAACTTCTAGTGTAAGCTGCTGTACAGTACTTGGTACTCATTCATTCTTAGTCTCTTTCTCTCTCTCTGCCTGTTCCCAAACTGAACTGCTATTTTTTTTTTGCAGTAGGCCAAAAACACAGATGAACCCCACCCAGAAGCACAGTTCCCTCCAACCTATCTCCATAGTAACCTGGCATACCTGGGATGTTCCAAACAAAGATTTAATCTAATAGGCTTTTACCTTCAAAACAAACCTTTGATCCTATGACTTATGTGACTAATTTATATCTCTAATGGACTTGAGCACCCTTTTTTCCCAAGACTTACTGCCTCCACCAATAAATTCCAATGTTTACCAGGGTGCTTTTAGCTTCCTGGTCAAACCAAACCTTTAGAGCCTGAGGTCTGCATAAATAATTGACAGTGCAGATCAGGAATACTGTCTCTAGTGCTCCAGCTAAATAAAGGCCTCCTGTTGTTCTGTAACACTCCCCTCCGCCCTGACTGTAAGTATAAATGGGAGGACCTTTGTGTAAATGCCTGGGTGGTCTGGCAACCTGCGATCTCCAGAGATTCAGTAACCTTTCATCTAAAAGAATTAACCTTTTTGAAACTAAAAGTTGTCTCTATTAAATATGAAACTAAATAATTATGACAGGTTAGCCCTTTAATTGTATCACTGCGGTTGTGTTGTTGGATCTGTTAACATGTTAGCTTGATCGTCAGTATTAGGCAAGTGATTTGGGTCACTGCAAGTTTGATTGCAGCTGGAATGATATTTCATTACATTTAGCCGAACTGCTGTCACATTGCAACATTCAATGAACCGTGTTCCTTCCAAGAAGATACTTAAGCAGCTATGTGATGCTCATGCAGTGCTTTGCATTGACTAAATAGAAAGGACTTAATACGGAAGTCTTTTAACATTGAACAAACTAAACATTACAGTTAAAAGACACAATGATGGAAATTTTCTCACTCCGTCTGCCACGGGAATCGCGGGGGGTGGAAGGAAGAGAGATTCCATGCAAAGCTCCGTTGACCTCGGGTAGAATTATCTGGTTTTGGGCTTAGCATGGCCGGAAAATTCCACCCAATAACCATGATAATGAAGTGGAGATATTGTCAAATAAATTTAAGGTGGCTTAATAGGATCAAAACTAATCAGATAAAACATTCATGATTGAGTGTTATTTCCACTTCATGCACCAACTGACTTAATTCTTTCATTTTCACTGTCCCTATTCCAACTTTGAAAAGTTCAGGAATTCTATTGTGGAATGGCTGAAAAAAAATTTATGTAATATTTTGAAATGAGATTCTATGCATGTGCATAACCGATATTCTCCACATTAATTTCGAGCTGACTAATGTTACTAGTTCTTGCACCTGGAAAGTTAAGGCTGTCTGACCTTATTGTGGTCAGCTTAAATTTGCATCTTCACATGTGACTGATTATTGAGTGTAATCAGAAACTACTTTTATAATTTGGTTCTTGTGGCTGTAAAACACGTTGACCAACAATAGCCTTTACTGATCAACTCCACTATGCAGATGGAGCCCAATTATGTACTGAAATCAAGATTACCACCCCAGTAAACTTGTGTCTTTGTCTAAGAACCACAATGGGTTACTCTTATTATTCCATGTTTCAGCTATTTTAACTGTGTGAGAAAAGATGCCCAAACCATTGGGAAGTAAAGAAAATATTTGTCCGAGGGTGAATTGCTCTATTCACAGGATGTAGGAGCATTCACATAGAATCTGTCTGCAAATTTACAACCCCCCCCGCCTCACCTTTGCCACTCCATCCGTCTCCGAGAGCCTTATCAAACCTGTGTAAAAACCGTATATCTGATACTGAAAGGATGAAGGTAGAATATTTTTAATGATCCTGCAGGTATTGTATAAATTAGACTATTTCTGTGTATCAGGAAGTTAGACCAAGTGATCTTTATAAGCCTTCACATGGTCTGAGCATGCACTGAATCTTGGTTCTGCTGACATTGTATTCTTGCAAAGGAAGAATTGGAACAGACAGAATAGACTGGCCACTTTCTGTGCCATAACCATTCTGATTCTGTGTTTTGATATCGTTAGATGTGTTCAGCCAGACCATTCATTAACGCGAACTGTCGTGTTTTGGCAAAAAAAGCAGTGACTATGCAAGTTCTGCATGAGAGAGTTTTTCACTGAGTGATTGTGAAAGAACATTATGACCTTCACTGGAGATTGGTGCCTTCCCCTTCAGATACTTGGAAATGGAAGAATAAAAACCGAAGACTTATGACAAGAGAAATAAAGGCTTCTTCTGTACATTGAAATGACTGTCATTGCAACGTTGTGCTGCACAGTAATACACCTGGAAATCTGTTTAAGTGTACTCTTGTGGTCTTTGATGCAAGATATTCAAATGTACTAGAGGTGTGGGTTGACTTTTTGCTGAACCGAAGTTTTCAAACTGGTATTTGTGTGTTTTTCGGTTTAAAGATGAGAGCTGATGTAATTTACATATTTCTTGCATGTAATCTTTTCACAAGAATTTTTTCTGATCTAATGGAGTGTGTTATTATTAATATGGATACAGACCAGGCGGATGCTTTGTGATGTGGGGATAGGGTGAGTTAATCATTTGCTTTCATTCACGTTTTATTGACGATGACAGCTCTACCAAAGCATTTCATAATGAGGAAAAATGTGTTACATTTTTTACACAAATTTAAGAGACTCCATAATTACAGCAGTTACTATTTCCATTAAGGGCAAAAAAATATCAATTAGGTTTGTGGTTTCCTTTAGAGAATAATAAAGAGACTTAGTCTTCATCTTGTTTTTAGTAAAACCTACCTTTTCATTCACTGTACATTGAAAGCAGCCACATCCCCTTAACCTTTTGAGCATAAAATTTCCTTTACTAAAGCAAACAAGTATGTTTTCCATCACCTAGCAGAATAATTACCTGGTGCTCTTCCTGTGAGGTATGTGTTCGTACTTTGAAGAGGATTTTTTTTTATTAATAATTAAGACTAAAATGGCTGTTATTTTTTGTATGGGCACAATACTGACAAATGATGAAGACAGAAGCCCTTTTCTGTTAGAATTCAGGTGGGTTCGGTGTAACTGTGTTGTCGAGAGCGGGATTTCTAAACTTGATTCTTTTTTTAACTTGTGAGAATCCACGCCTGTTGTAATGGGGATGGTAGCTATGTTTTGTCAGTTCCGGTAGATCTTTTAATGGACAACAATTTGATTGTACGTGCCAAACCAAAAAAGGGATACTTACATTTGCAGACTGAGAAAAATTCCATTGATAGCTTTAAACAGGATACAAGATAATGATGCATGTAATTCAGTAATCCCTTAATTTTTCATGATGTGGAGAGGCTGACGTTGGACTGGGGTGGGCATAATAAGAAGTCTTACAACAACAGGTTCAAGTTCACCAGGTTTATTTGGAATCACAAGCTTTTGGAGTGCTGCTGCTTCATCCATTTTAGTTCTGCTGCAGCGTGTTTATTCAAGTCACATTTGGAAAAAGTTGAGCACATGCTTCTAGGCAGTATGGAGAGAGTGCTACAGTGTCAGAGGTGCTATCTTTTGAATAAACTTTAAACCCCAAAAGATCCCATGGCATCTTTGGCATGATAGTTTTGAAGGAGAACAGTGGATTTTTTTCCCAGTATCTTTGCTGACATTTATCCCTCAGCTAATGTTACTAAGTCAAATAATTTGTAATTTATCCTATTACTGCTTGTGGGACTTTGTGAACAGGTTTGTTCCATGTTTGCAAACATTCAATGCATAAAGCATCTCATTATTTTTCTCAAAGATGCCAAGGTAGCTCGCATAGAACTACATTAACTGTAAAGTTACAGAGATATACAGCACGGAAACAGACCCTTCAGTTATCAATGCCGACCAGGTTTCCTAAACTAGCCTCATTTGATACTTCAAAAATATTCTATTGGTGGCAAAGCTTTTTGTGGCAAACAGGATGTAAACATTGTTATATTTCTATATTGCTATATTCTCCTTGTTTCCTATTCACATAAATGTTCTTGGATTCAGTGTAAAGTGGTCTAATTTGTTGGTGATACCAAACAAGGAGTGAAATTAGTTAATGCAAGTCAAAAATTACAGATTGAGTTGCACAGATTTGGATGGAGACTGAATAATGGAAATGAGATTTATTGCAGAGAAATATGCAATGATAGCTGTAGCAAGGAAAAGTAAGTGACATGAATGGTCCATGAATGGCAATGAACTGAATTTAACCAATCCAAAGTAGTAATTAAGATGCTAAACAATGGAACCCAAACAGTAGAGTTTAAATACGCAAAATAATGATCAGCTGGCACAGAACTATGTCCAATTCTGGTCACCATGAATACTGGAAGGAATACAGAGAAGAGCTGCTAGACTGATCTGAGTTTTAAGCAAAGAGTAGGGAGCTTTTCAATCTAGTTAAAAAATGTCTTGAGGGAACTTTTCAGAATTGACCCAGACTTATAAATTAGACTGTAACATTAGAGGGCATATGTTGAAAGTAATAAACAGTCATCTTAGAACTGATGTCTGGAAATTATTCTGCACATGCAAAACGATCAAGATGTTAAATTTTGTTCGTGTGAAATAGTGAAAGCAAATTCCTGGAATCATTAGAGATGTACTTGGATGTTATAGTGGGGTGGAACTGTGTTCATATGTCTCTTGGGGCAGCACAATGGTTAGTACTGCTGCCTTACAGCATCAGGGACCCGGTTCAATTCTGGCCTTGAGTGATTATTCTTCCCCTATTTGTGTGGGATTTCTCTGTGTTCCGGTTTCCTCTGCCAGTCCAAAGATGTGGGGTTAGGTTGATTGGCCACGCTGAATTGCCCCTTAGTGTCATGGAAATTAGCAGGGTAAATACGTAGAGCTGTAGGGATAGGGTGTGGGTGGGATTGTTGTTGGTTAATGGGCCAAATGGCAGTCTCCTGTGCTGTAGGGATTCTATGATTCATAAAATGGGTTAAATGACCTTCCTTATGTGTAATTCCCTTGTCCTTTCAAGGTACTTTCGGGGAATTAAAGAGATGTCACCTGAACCCCTAATGAATGTTTTTTGTTAAGTAATTAAAAACTGATGATCTGTCCATCCATTTCATTGCTGATAGTGGGATTATTCTGTTCCTTTTGTCACACCATTCCCAAGTAATCAGTTCCATGTGAACTGCATTGGAATTTATCAAAAGATGTAATGAGATGCTGTTTAAATACAACAGCTTTTCTCCCCTCCTTCTGTCAAAGGCAACAAGTAATACACACTGAGATATAGTTCCCTTAGGCCCTGGTAGCACTTCCAGCATCAGGCTGAATACTGGAAATGGTACATTAAGTAATGCAATGCGTTACCTATCGTATTTCATTAATTTGACATTTTGTTTGGATTGCCTCAAGTGAATCTTCAAGGTAGGATTTTCCTTTCAGTTGGAAATTTGTATGTGCTCTTGGGGGCTTGATCAATGAATGCGCTTTATGGGGTGGTGTTGAGTTATTTAATTGAGAGGGCTTCAAGCTTCATAGCCATGACGGCTGAGTTCAATTGGGGAAATACTGGATGTCCTATAACTGATCTTGCATTGTGAAGAGGAATGGTCAGCTAGCTTCCTATATCCCGATATTTAAAAGCCCCAGTTTAGGGTCTGGCTTATGGGGAAGGATAGTATTGAGTTTGGCAGCAACACTGACTCGATAGGCGGTAGATTGTTACAGCCATGTTCCAGCTTGCAACTGGGCAAGGAACAGGACTGCATCCATCAGCCAGACTATAGTAGTTCCATTTGTATCACTAACTTCACAAAAAGAAAGAAGAAATGAGGAGGAAAATATTGTGTTTGCGAAAGAGAGAGAAAGATTTATGTTTGGAATTATTTTCGTTATTTTTAGAAATCTGAAAGGACTTTAACTGTCTGGGATTTACCTCCATTTATTCCTACGGGCAGCTGAAGCCTAAATTTAGCCCACTGAATTGTGAACCAGCTTTGATTATGTTGAAACTTGGTATACCAGCCTTCAAATGGAATACACATGCTGCTCCTGAGCCAATTAGTTTTTCTTGCCAAGTCATCAAAAATGTGAAGAGAAATAAGTTATCAATTGTAAACAATTGATAATTGCCATCAGAAATACAATTAGCAGCACTGAGTATGCAAGTGGTGGTGGTGTTACAGATCACCCGGAGTCCGTATTGCTCTGGCAGCACACACTTTTTACATGCATGTTATAGTCTGGATTGTGATGGTTGGGATTTGAATTTCTTTCCATCACCCGACTGGTCAGGAGCCTCTGTCACTGTTTGTCAATGGTGTATATTGGATGGATTGTAAGGTGGATTTTCAATCTGCTTGATTGCTTTATGGACACACTTTCCGTGGGTGAGACTAGAAACTAGAGCATGTGAGGCCAAGAACACTATCCACTGAACCATGAAACCCCCCCATTAAATATTTAATATATGGGACTAATTGAGAGAAAAACATTTGCAAAACCAGTTCACCTAAATAAGAATAATTCAGCATTGAAATCAGTATCCTAGAAATTAATTAGATAAATATAGAATTAAGTTCCTTTGAGAGCTAACAACTTAATATTATAAGAAAGGCACTCTATTAATTTGATTCATTCTGTAATATCAAGAAACGGGTGAAGGCACTGTATACTTCAAAGGCTGGTGGTAATCCTGAAGATCTTGCTTCAGAACCAGTCGTGCTCCTAGTCACAACGCAATGTGGAAAATTGCCCAGGTATGTCCTGTCCACAAAAAGCAGGAGAATTTCAACTTGGCTAATTACAATCCATCAGTCTACCCAGGGGTGGAAGATATCATTATCAGTGTTATTAAGTAGCGTTTGATCAGTAACAATCTACTCATCTTTCTCTTCAGAGGATGGTGTTAAACTGTAAGGAATCACAGTGACTAGCCTCTGCCTGTTGAGGCAATATCCGTTCCTCACGTCTCCTCTACCCCTGGATAAATTCATCTGCTAATTATATCAAGACTAACTGCCTTAGATCTCAGCTCCTTTCATCTCAGGGGGACACCTATGTCCAAATGATACAAAATCTGGTTTGTAATTGGTGTTATGACTGTCTTCATTCCCTTGTCAGAGATGCATTCTCTGATTTTTAGCTCTGGACACAGTAAAGGCTACAGACGCAGACAATAGTATGGTTATTTAGTTGTGCTCCAGAGCTGGTTGCATTCTTAGTCAACCTGTCATCATACAGCTACCTAACAATGTGGAAAATTATCCAAAACAGGACAAATCAAATCCATTCAATTATGGCCCCATCATCTTACTCTTACCAGCAAAAGACGAAGCTGTTGTTGATAAGTGCTGTCAAGCGGCACTTGCGCAGCAATAACTTATTCACTGATTGTTGAGCCCGGGCCACTTGGCTGTGCACATTCGTTACACATTTGCTTTGAATAGCAGAGATGAGATGAGAGTAAATAACATCAAGGTTGCATTTGACCATGTGAATTGTAGAATCTCCACAGTGCGGAAAGAGGCTACTTGACCCATCAAGTTTGCGCTGACTACAATCCCGCTCAGACCTATTCCCATAACCTCACACATTTACCATGCTAATCTCCTGATTCGAAAGGGCAATTTAACATGGCCAATTCGCCTAACCTACACATCTTTGGACGTGTGGCATCAATAGGCCAGAATAAAATTGAAGTCATCATTGGGGATATATTCTCTACTAGTTGAAATCAGCCTGAGCATGAAAAGGGAGATGGCTGTGCTTGTTGGAGACCAATCACCTTAGTCCCATTTGCAGCTGAAGTTCCTCAGGGTAGTGACTTAGACTCGACTGTCTTCAGCTGCTTCGTCAATAATCTTCCATCTATCATGAGATCAGAAATGGGAATATTCGCTGATTGTGCACAGCACAAATTAGGACAATTTGCACCTCCTTGGATACTGAAGTAATCCCTGGTGACATGCTGCTAGACCAGGCCAACATTTGGCCTTTGACTGATGTGGCATGAATGTTACTTGCTACATGTTGGGTGTGGTTATTGACTGACACCAAAGGAGAATCTAATCATCTCCTCTTGATATTCAATGGCATTATCACTGAATGTCCCACTGTCAGCATTCTGCAGGTTTCTATATAAACACTGTGGCTTCAAGAGTAGGTCAGAGGCTGGGAATTCTCTGCCTAGTGACTCACCTCCTGACTCCTCAAGGTCTGTCTAACATCTACAAGGCACAAATCTGGAGTGTGACTAAATAGTCTTTATTTGCCTGGATGAGTGCAGTTCCATTAACACTTCAAAAAACTTGAAGCTATTCAGGACGAAGGAGCTTGTTAGTTGGAAATCTATCCATTACCTCTAAAACATTCACTCCCTCCACCACCAATATACAATGGCAGCAGTACCATATGCAAGATGCAATATAGCACTTCACCAAGGCTCCTTTGACAACAAAGGAGCTTCCAAATCTGTGACCTCCACCACCTGCATGCACAGATATATAGGAACCCCATCAGCTGCAAGCCACACACCAGCCTGACTTGGAAATACATTGCCATTCCTTTCTGGTTGCTGGGTTAAAATCCCAGGCTCTTTCCTTAATGGAGTTTGAGTGTACTCTCACTTTATAGACTGCGGTAGTTCAGGAGAGGTTGAAAGAGGGATATTAGGAACAGGCAATTGCTCACATCCCATGAACAAATTTTCTAAAAATCCATATGTACCAGACAAAAGCTCCTATGGCTTCAAGCACACAGAGTATTATGTAAACTGAAACTAAACTAGGATTAAAGACTGTCCTTTCATGTTGAAAACAGCACCCTTGATGATATCCAAATTAATGTTGTGTGGAAAGCATGCCAATTTACTTGTCTACTCCCTAATTTTTCAGATTTTTGCTGGTTCCAATGGAGGCCTTGGTGTTTTCCTATCTAACGAGCTGTCTATAGACTTGTGGTTTTAAGATTTAGTTTCTTTCTCTGGTAAGGAGTATTTTATTTGTGGAAATGCTTGTTATTAAATTAGCATTAGCCATTCTTGTCCTAGCACTCATTTTCCAGGCCCACATCAGAGCATTTCCCTGATGTGAACCATACTACTCTGATGTGCGAGCAACTTTAGGTTTTGGAATAACTTGTGGTGCTGGTAACAAATGCTATACTGTGATTAATCTGACTTTAAGGCAAAAGAGAAAATTGGAGTATTTTTTGAAGTTGATTATTGTAATCATGTCAGGAAACATAATAATCCATTTTCCCACAGCCAGTTCCCACAAGCAGCAATGAGCTAAATGATCATATAATCTCTTTTAGTGATATCCCTTGGGGAATGAACGTTGACCAATAGAACTGCTTTACCTTTGTTTGGATAGTGATGTGAAGAGCTGGTGCAGACATGACGGGCTGAATAGAGTTCTGTAGTTCTCTGGGATTTTTTTATTTGAGAGGACAGATGGAATCTCAGTTTAGTGTCTCATGATGAGATTGGCAGCTGTGACAGGGCAGCTCTGCGCTGTAGTCGAGCCAAAAGTATGTGCACAGGACCTTGAAATTTGGTTTAAATCCACGTGCCTCCGGCTAACTAATAGGAATGATGCCACAAAGTCACACACTTGTGTTTAATACAATATAGTAAATTCAAGGTGTTGGGTTAGTTGTCTGTTCTGTCACAGTATTGTGAATTAAGAGAAAGTGGAGTGAACAATGTACTGTTTGAGATGTGTGGCTTTCAGGTAGAAAGACTTGCTACTTCTATTTACACCCAAGTCCAAAGATGTGCAGGATAAATTGCCCATTAGTGTCCCAAGATGTACAGTACAGAGGCACAGTGGTTATAGCACTGCTGCTTCACAGTGCCAGTGACTCGGGTTTGATTTCCGACTTGGGTCACTGTCCATGCGGAGTCTGCACGTTCTCCCCTTGCCTGCGTGGGTTTCCTTTGGGTGCTCCAGTTTTCTCTCTATCTGAAAGTCGTGCTGGTTAGATGCACTGGCCATGCTAAAATCTCTCTGCATACCCGAACAGGTGCCAGAGAGCAGCGACTAGGGAATTTTCACAGTAACTTCATTGCAGTGTTAATGTAAGCCTACTTGTGATACTAATAAGTAAACTTTGAACTTAAAGTTTTTAAGTTAGGGGAGATTAGTGGGGTTAGGGACATGGGCTTGAGGTGAAATACTCTGTCAAAGAGTTGATGTAGATTCGATGGGCTGAATGGATTCTGTGATTGAAATTTGATTCACAGAGATTATGGACTTGGCAATTTGGATATAATTTTGACTATTTTGTGGCATTTAAATCCAGGCACTCAGAGAGAGTGGTTGAAAAGTTGTATTTCTGCATTCAGAAGAAAGCAAAATACTGCAGATGCTGAAATCTGAAATAAAGATGTGCAAGCTAGGTGGCCAGCTCTGATGAAGGGTCTCTGTACTTGAAATGTCGGCCCAATTTTCTCCACAAATTCTGTCAGATCTGTTGAGATTTTTCAGCATTTTCTGTCTTTGAGTCCGTGACTGTGTGTTTTCCATCTATTAATATCAAGAATTGGAATACAGACTTTTGATTTTATGACCAATGTTCCCCTGAGAGAGGCATTGCTCACCAGGAGCTGTGGTTGGAGAACTATCTGACATAATTGGATGGCATAATTTATAGAGTCGTAGAAAAGTTATGGTACAGAAAGAGGCTATTCAGTCCATCGTGTCTGTGGCAGCCAGAAAGAAAGAGAAAAGGCACTAGCGCCTCATTTTAATCCCACTTGCCAGCTACCTGGTCTGGAGCTTTGCAGTTTACAGCACTTCAGGTGTAGTTGCAGGTACCTTTAAGTGAATTGAGTTTTTTTCAAACCAGTTTTAAAAAATTTAATATGCAGATCATTTACTGAACATTTGTTCTTGAGTTATAATTTTTTTTACTGGTTACCTTCAGCACTGACTGTCATGTGAGTATTAAGATTTTGAGCAGTCCTAGCCAATATTTTTATCTTATTAACGTTTAAGTAACCGGTCTTGGCTGCTGGTAAAGGTTATGGGGAAAAGTATTTTGAACAATCCTTCAGTTAAGAGTTCTTTGATTGTTATCAAAATTGATGGCATTATTCTGCTCCACTCGTTCAACCGTATGGACCTTTTTGTTATTCACCTTTTCTCAAAAAAAGTTGTTAAGCGTATTGTTAAAAAGTTCAAGCAGCAGCAGAAAGAGCATGCGTTGCTTTGAGAACTTTCCCCTAATAATTTTTCTGGGAATTTTTGAGAGGCCATCCCCGGTGCTACCAGGAACTGCTCCTGCCTAGGAAACTCCCTAACTGACTGACTGATCTCCTTTTTTAAGTTCTGTTTATTGCTCTGTCAGAACAGAATCCTCATGGCAGTGTTTCCAGGTGAGTCCAATTTTTTTTCAAGGAAATGTTACTTGACAGTCAGCAGCAGGTTAGGGTGTGAAAAGGAGACTGTGTAGATTAAACATGCTAGTAAGCTTTCAGTACCCTGATTCCCAACGTACATCATGACGTGCGTTAGTACTGCAAAACCCGTCTGAAGCACATCTCCGATTTTCTCTACCTCCTTCCCTTACTGGAAACTTTGTTTTTAACTTTTCCCTGTTGCTCTCACTTCTCGGAGATGCCAATCGCAGATCTGAAGGCAAAGATTAGTTTTTGGTTCAATTTTGAATTTTTTTCCCACATTTTGTGGGAAGGGTCTTCAGTTTGCCATTAGTAACCGCTGCTTCAGTGTGCAGTTCTGTTGTCTCTTGATACGATACGCACAGAATCTAAAGTGCTTAGTACTGCTGCCTCAAAGCCCTGGTGACCCAGGTTCAGTTGCGGCCTTGGGGTGGCTGTCTGTGTGGAGTCTGCATGTGCCTGAATGGGTTCCTTCTGGGTGCTCTGGTTTTCTCCCACAGTAAGAAATCTGACAACACAGGTTAAGTCCAGCTGATTTATTTGATAGTAAACTCACAAGCTTTCGGGGTTTCTTACTATCAAATAAACTGGTTGGACTTTAACCTGGTGTTGTCAGATTTCTTACTGTGTTTACCCCACTCCAATGCTGGCATCTCCACATCATCCCTCCCACGGTCCGGCTTAGCCATGGTAAGTGTGTGGGGTGATGTGGAGATACTGGCGTTGGACTGGGGTAAACACAGTAAGAAGTCTCACAGCACCAGGTTAAAATCCAACCAATTTATTTGATAAGTTTACTATTTGAGTTTACTATCAAATAAATTTGTAGGACTTTAACCTGGTGTTGTGAGACTTCTGAATGTGTGGGGTTACAGGGGTAGGGCAGAAGGGAAGGCCTAGGTAGGATGCTCTTTTGGAGAGTTGGTGTGCAGACTTGATGGGTCGGATGGCCTCTAGGAGCTTGTGGTGAACTTTTACCAATGTTAAGTCTATGTTTAGAAGGGATCGTGTAACTGAGGGAGAGGAGGGTTTCTGTGACACTTCTGCTTGAAAAGACTGCCTACTTCGTGGGTCTGTTATGAGAAAATACTTTGCTGAGTTTTTACCCAACACAAGTAGCGCTGGACTGGAGTGGCACTGAAGTACTGAGTTAATAAAGAAGCAATCGACAGTGGTGTAGATGTGATGTTGTTTTTCACCGAAGTTGATTGAGAAGGTGAAGCACATTTTGTTGCTGAATATCACTAACTCACACTGAGAAAATTGCAGCATTCTCATCAGATTTGTAATATATTTAAAAGACGTGTTATTACGATGTCAGTATTATTAAATCCCTAGCTTGGATTTGCCTACCCGGATTAATCTAATGCCAGCAAATAAATAGGGTTGATGCCAATGTTAATGTAATATCAGCTGCAACTCTGAAGCCAAATCTTGGCTCTGTTTGGGTTCCATAGTTTACTGTGAGATTGAGAACAGGTTTGAGATTTGATGCGAGGAGCGTGTTTCTATGTGAGCTTCGCATTGCTGTGAAGTGGCTTCAGCATCACAGATGCTGCCCGTCCTGTGGAGTTTATCCAGCATTTTATACTTTTATTGGAATTTAAATTGCCCAGTTGCTGACAATCAGCCACGTGAATAGGGTAGATTTAGCTTAAAAACAATTCAAATAGGTTAGTATTATAACATTAACACTAGCAGATGAGACAACCGTGGTGATGGGTGGCATGGTAGCACAGTAGTTAGCAGTGTCATGGACTCGACTTCGATTCCTGGTTTGGGCTCTATTTTTCTGTGTGGAGTTTGCACATTCTCCCTGTCTCTGCGTGGGTTTCCTCCGGCTGCTCCGGTTTCCTCCCGTATTCTGAAAGACGTGCATTGACCCGGATAGGCGCCAGACTGTGGCAACTAGGGGAATTTCACAATAACTTTTGTTGTAGTGTTAATGTAAGCCTTACTTGCCACTAATAAATAAATTTTACATATGTTTGATGCTTTCTGTGGAGCCCAGACCTTTTCAGCAAACCTGCTTTACCTCAGTGTGCTTGAAAAGTTGAAGTAATGGGAAATCTGAGCTTATTACTGGAACTCTGTACAATGGCTCTGACGGGATTCCCCTCCCCTCGTGGTTTGGTAATTGTGAGAATAATTATGGCTGGTCTGCTCAGTGGAGGGTAAAGGGGCTATTTGCAGATGTACTTTGAACAGAATTGAAAGTTACTTTTTTGCCAAATGAATTAACTACTCCTGATTTTGGATTTTGTGGTCAGAATTTCTGTCTTTATCACCTTTCCCTTAATACTTTGTGTCAGTCCCTAGTCCATTCTGAGCTGTGTACTAGGTTCACAATCAGTTTCGAAATCAAACTTGGCCCTCGGAATTTTATGCCGATTTTATAGGAGTCATTCATTATGATTTATTGTGTTTTTATCTCATCCTTTTGCTTTTTTCCCCCCACTCCCTCCCTCTCCCGGATAGCCACTTAAACTAGAGTCTATTTTCTCCCATTTGTCTGACAGGAGCCACTGAATACAGTGGTTAGCATTGCTGTCTCACAACCCCAGGGGCCTGGGTTCAATTCCTGGCTTAGATCACTGTTTGTTGGAGTTTGCACATTCTCCCCATGTCTGCTGTGGGTTTCCTCTGGGTACTGCAGGGAAAAGCTTGGGAACTATAGACCAGTGAGCCTCACATCTGTGGTGGGTAAATTGTTGGAAGGTATTTTGAGAGACAGGATGTACAGGCATTTAGAGATGCAAGGACTGACTAGGGACAGTCATCATGTCTCACAAATTAAAGGGGTAGCCAAGAAGGTAGATGAGGGCAGTGCAGTTGATGTTGTCGACATGGACTCTAGCAAGACCTTTGACAAGGTAACTTATGGTAGGTTGCTGCATAGCTTAAATATCATGGGATTCAGGTTGAGGAATCTAAAATGATACAAAATTGGCTTTTTCATAGAAGCCAGAGGATGGTTGCAGAGAGTTGTTTTTCAAACTGGAGGCTTATGACTATTGATGTGCCTCAGGAATCAGTGCTGGGTCCACTGTTCTTTGTCATCTATATTAATGATTTGGATGAGAATATAGGAAGCATGTTAGTAGTTTGCAGATGACACTAAGATTGGTGGCATAGTGGATAGTGAAGAAAGTTATCTCCAATTGCAATGGGATCTTGATCAATTGGACCAGTGGGCTGGCAAAGAGCAGATGGAGTTTCATTTAGCCAAGGTGAACTGCTAACTTGTAAACCTTTCCTGCACTCTTTCTAGTTTAATAATATCTTTTCTGTAATAGGGTGACTTTTTGGTAGATTGAACCAGGGCAGGACTTACTAGTTAACAGTAGGCTGTTAGGTAGGGAGAGTTACAGAACAAAGTACTCTAGGGTTACATGCTCATAACTCCTTGAAAGTGAAGTCACAGGTGAACAGAGTGATGAAGTAGGTAAATGGGCATGCTTGATTTCATCGGTTAGAACATTGAATACAGAAGTTGGGATGTCTTGTTGAAGTTGTACAAGACATTAGTAAGGCCACACTTGGAATACTGTGTGCAATTCTAATCACCCTATTACAGAAAGGAGATTATTAAACTAGAAAGAGTGCAGAAAAGATTTACTAGGATGATATTGGGACTTGATGGATTGCATTATAAGGAGAGGCTGGATAGACTGGGACTTTTATCCTCTGGAGCGTAGGAGGGTGAGGGGTGATCTTATAGAGGTCTATAAAATAATGAGGGGCACAGATCAGCTAGACAATCAATATCTTTTCACAAAAGTAGAAGGCATAGGTTTAAGATGAGAGGGAAGAGATACAAAAGTGCCCAGAAAGGCAATTTTTTTCACACACACGGTGGTGAGTGTCTGGAACAAGCTGCCAGAGGTGGTAGTAGAGGCAGGTACAATTTTGTCTTTTAAAAGCATGTAGATAGTTATATGGGTACAATGGGTATAGAGGGATATGGGCCAAATGTGGGCAATTAGGATTAGCTTAGGGGTTTTGAAAAAGACAGGGTGGCATGGATAAGTTGGACCGAAGGACCTGTTTTCATGCTGTAAATCACTATGATTCTACTGTGATTTCCTCCCACAGTCCGAAAGATGAGCAGGGTGGTGGATTGGCCTTGCTAAATTGCCCCTTAGTGTCGGGAGGGGCGGGGGGTGTGTGCTGGTGCTAGCCACGGTAAATGCATGGGGTTATGCAGATAGGGCCTGGGTTGGATTGTGGTTGGTGCAGACTTGATGGGCCATATGGCCTCATTCTGCACTGTAAGGATTTTGTGATCCTATAGTGATCAGGAACCTAAAATGAATGCAGCAGACAGACTGGGGATCCCCATGTTATTCTAGCCTACGCAGCTCAAATTGGAGAGTTGGGAAAATGCTGTTTAGTGTGAATAAATGATGTTGTTGAAGGGGAATAAGTTAAATAATATTTGTCAGCTGGATAGAAGACGAGAAAAGAATCTAGAGATACTGATTGGCAAATTGCTGAGATAATTTAAAGTAGCAGCAGATAGTCCAAACAACAGGGATTAAGATTGGTGATTAAGCTAGAGCCAGTTGGGGTCAACGTATAAATGGATACTGATCCCGTGTCTATAACTGATATCACCAAGGGGCTGCACGTAGAGGAGGAAATGAAAGCCATCAAGGATTATTCTTTGGGGAATTCTGAAGGTAACAGCCAGATGGATGACTGGAACCAAGCAATGCTAATAACACTGGGTTAGAGGGCAGAGAGAAACAATCAGAAGAGAATGGAATGGCCTTCTGTGTCAGACATTGGAGAGGTCAAGGAGAATGCATCATAATCACAAAGGAAGTAATTTGTGATGTTTATCATGGTAGTAATGCGACAGGACAGAAACCTGATTGGGGCATGGATTTGGAAGGTAACATCTCCAAAAGCTCCGGAGATGAAAGGAAAGTGAGACGTAGCAATAGTTTGGAAAGAAAGAGATTGAGGGGGGACTTTCTGAGGAGGATTGATGGTAATTTTGAAAGGAGGAGGAGGGAGACGGTAACTGAGGGAGATTTATAATGTCAGCTCACATAGGGAGCAGGAAGGGAAGTTGGGCAGTCAGCAGTTCAGTAGAAATTTGTTCAGGGAAGTAGAAGTGTTGTGAGTGGGATGAGCTGTGAAAGAGCACAAGAGCAGATGGAAGAGAAACTGAAGAATCATGCAGGTTCAAGGCGAGGGCAGGTTCGAGTCAGGGAAGTGGAGAGGACAAAGAGGGGTTAGAGCCAGAGAGGCGGGGGCAAAGAGGGGTTAGAGCTAGAGAGGTGAAAGAAGGGAGAGGTGGTTAGAGTCAGGGAGTCAGTGGGGAAAGTGGGAGTTTAGAGCCAGGGAGGTGGGGGGTTAGAGCCTTGGAGAAGGCGGGGGTGGTTAGAGCTACGGAGGTGGGGGGGGAAAGGGAGTTAGAGATGGGGGGGTGAAAGCCAGGGAGGTGGGGTGGCGAGGGGTGGGATTGTTAGAGCCAGGGAGGGAGGGAGGATGGTTAGAGCCAGGGACGTGAGGGGCTTAGAGGCAGGGAGATGGATGTGGAGGGGAGGTGGGTGGTTAGAGCCAGAATGGTGGTGATGGGGGGACTGGGTGTTAAAAGCAGGGAGGTGGGGTAGTTAAAGTAGGAGAGGATTTGTGGAGGTTTAACTCTGGAGGCAAATGAAAGATTGGGGAGAGTGAACGGGCGAAGAAAAAGAAACTTCTAGACATCAATCAACAGGACTCAATTTTAGTGACAAATGAAATCCTTAATTGCTGTTAAACATGAAGGTTGAGGTGGCAAAAGAGAGCATTTAAAAGACCTGTCTTTGCTTTCCAGAATGACCTTGCTGCTGCAGATAAGAGTTGATGGCTGGCTAAACTAAGCTTGAGCCAGACATGCTCAAGTCTGTGTCTCCCTAAGTGGAGTGTGCCAACATAGGGGCCACATGATGGGGTTGAGGGAGAGTGCAGTGAGCAAATTAACAAGGAGGGAACACTTTTTTTTTGTCAAGATTATCTGTCTTTGATTAAGGACTAGATAGCATTGAGCTCGAACACCATCCGTATGAGCTCTGAGCAGAGGCACAGGGAGATGCGTGGAGTTTGTGATCTTTTGGATTGAACCAATTGTTAGCTCGGGTGGTCAGATTTTACAGAACCAATACTCATTTCCCATGTTTCTCTGGCTTGATGTATGAATGCACTTCCCATAACCACCACGTTCTGAAGACCTTCTGACCCAGAGGTAGGGACACTGCCCAGTGCACCAAAAGACTTCCAACTCTTGATGACAGGAAATGTTAAACCAGAATTTTAATCCTTTCAAGTAGTGTTTTTCAATAATGGATTCAAAATTCTTAAGCAGAAGACAGCAGCACTCGAGCAGATGTAATGCAATCTGACTGAATTCCAACCAGGTATTGGTCTGATACAGCCTGGTTGACTAGCGCTCCGTCCCTTACCTTAAACATTCATTCCCCCTGTTGTCAATGCATAGTGGCAGCAGTGTGTACCACACACAAGATGCACCACAGCAATTCACCAAGGCTGCTTCAATAGCATCTTTCAAACTCGTGACCTCTACCAAGAAGAAGGGCAGTAGATACCCACATCTTGAGAATTAATTAAAAAAAACAAACATCAACCGCACATTTCCCTCTGGCATCTGAGCAGACGCTGGAGTGTGGCAACTAGGTGATTTTCACAGTAACTTCATTGCAGTGTTAATGTAAGTTTACTTGTGACTGTAGTAAATAAACTTTATTGTTCATCCCTAATTGTCCTTGAAGAAGATACTGGAGAGTTGCCATCTTCGCAAGTGAAATTAGGTGTGGACAATAAATGCAATATCCACATCCCATGGAAGAATGAATAAAGATACACTACAAAGCATTTTCCATGGTAAGATAGTAGGAGAGAATATATTGCACGTGCAAAAGATGTTCTTGGTCATGAGGGCAAGCTGGACCTTAACTATTTAAACAACAATTGTAATTTCACCAAAAAAATGAAACCAGCTGTGCAACACAAGCTGATGTTAATCTTGCCCCAACGGCAACACCAAATCACAGTGGCATTGTAACTATACTGTCTACGTTATAACTATACTGTATATAATTATATTGTCTATATAATAACTACAATGTCTATGTAATAACTATACTGTATATAATTATACTGCCTATATAATAACTATACTGTCTATGTAATTATACTGTATATAACTATACTGTTTATGTAATAACTATACTGTATATAATTATAATGCCTATGTAATAACTATATTGTCTATGTAATAGCTGGTATAGCAATGCTGAATTGTAGTAAATGCAAGGGAGTATGGGGTAAAGTTGGGAGGAGGTGGAGGTCCTGGGTAGGACCTTTTGGAGAGTTAGTGCAGATTTGATAGGTAAATGACCTCCTCCTGCACTGTAAGGATTCTATGGTTCTATAATTCGATATTTTTGCTTCTTTTGCCAATTACTTTCAATCTGTGCTATCTCGTTGTCGACTCTTTCGCGAGTGGAAACAGTTTCCTCCAGTCTACTCTGCCAGGTCCCTCATGATTTTGAATAGCTCAATCAAATCTTCTCTCAGCTGCTTTTTCTCCTAGCAAAGGGTCCCTATTTCAAGCTGCCTTTGTACTTGAAATTCCTTATCTCTGGAGCCATTCTCATGGATATCTTCTGCACTCTTTCTAATGCCTTCACACCCTTCCCAAATTACGGCATCTGGAACTGTAAGCAATACTCTACATTAATTTTCACCTATACAAATGATACTAATTGACGCCATGAACACTTAAGTATGCTTTCTAATACCTTTATATTTTATGATGCCTTAATATCATAATACTTTTATGGTGCACCATTAAAACTAGGATAGCCCTACATTGCCAAGATTATATTAGAGAGCAAGGAGGGTGAATAGCAAAGAATCTCAGCACCATCAGTATGGGCAGCCCTGAATGAAAATTTAGGTAAACAAATAAGTTTGCTGAGGGCAACTCATGTATACAAAAAGCAGACCATAAACCACCATAGCCTGTAATAGGACTGTTACTGAATTGGGTGAATATATTCTATTGGCAAGCAATTCAATATTGGGAAAAGTAAAGGTAAAAGTTTTGGCATCATTCAAGAGATGGTTCAATGTTATGTAGAGGCTTCAGTTTCTGCTGAAAGGATGAGGTGGATGGATCAAATGGTCTTCTACATCTTACTGTGAGAAGTATTGTATTCACAATATTTGTTCCATTCGTGAACATTTGTGTTTCATCATCAAGTGATTAGGATCATAGAATATTATGTTTTCAGAAACCATTGGCCTAATTATACCTGTCCCATTGCAAAGTGCAATGATTTATGCTGGAAACCACTAGCATCACAAAATGCCCCATGGTTCAAAGTCAAATCCATTAGCATGGCAAGTAAAGAATGTGACCAAAAGCACAGTGATTTTAACTAAGTTTTTATAGGATGGCAAATGATGAAGTGAGGATAGATTTTAGAGAGGTCCTGGAGTGTGGGCCAAGGTAACTGAAGACTCTGCAGTCTATAGTGAAGGAACCGCATTAAGGCAGTGATAGGTTTGGAGAATGTGAACAGGAACATAAGGTTGGAGGAGAGAAAAACCTAAACCTCTGCCACCAATCTCCCTCTGTAACTGCCCATTCAGCCTAAACCAAGCTACTCACAATCATGGTGCAGTATTCAATCTCAAACTTCATTTCTAACCCATATACTCCTCCATAACATGTCCACCTGCCTCCACTATAGAATTCTACAGTGCAGAAGGAGTCCATTCAGCCCATCAAGCCTGCACATCAACCACAATCCCAACCAGGCCCCATCCCTATAGCCCCATGCATTTATCCCAGTTAGTCCCCCTGACACTAGGGATCAATTTAGCATGGTCAATCAATCTAATCTGCACATCTTTGGACTGTGGGAGGAAATCAGAGCACCCAGAGGAAACCCACATAAACATAGGAAGAATGTGCAAACTCCACACAGACAACCACCCGAGGCCAGAATTGAACCTGGATCCCTGACGCTTTAAGACAGCAGTGCTAATCACTGTGTCACCGTGCCGCCCCAGCTACCAAATTATTCAGCTGTAACTTTATCTGCAGATTCACCAATGCCAATGTTTGCCTGACCTACCTTGCACGTGCTCGGTTAACTTTAGCTAATCCAAGATCTGCTATTCCACGCAAGTCTCGCTCACTAATCACTTCCATTCTCTCTGAACCTTATTTACCTCAGTTCCCAGTCCTTCCATTGCCTCAGATTTAAAGTTGTCATCTACATCTTTGAATTTGTTCATGACCTTGCTCCTGCCAATCTTTATATTCTCCATCTCTTCATCCATACCTCAGCCCGTCATTATTTCTTGTGAATCTTTGTTGTGTGTTTTCTACGGTTTTCTGGATATCATGCTAGTAATTCCCTCAGTAAGCTGCTCCACCTCTCCTACTGCTTTGTCATAATCATAAAATGTTTACAGTACAGAAGGGGGCCATTCAGCCCATCAAGCCTGCACTGACAACAACCCCACCCGGACTCCATTCCCATAACCCCACATATTTACCCTTCTAATCCCCTGACACTGAGGGGCAATTAAGCATGGCCAAACAACCTCATCTGCACATCTTTGGAGCATGGGAGGAAACTGGAGCACTGGGAGGAAGCCCACGCACACACGGGGAAAACAGACAATTCCCCAAGGCTGGGAATCGAACATGGGTCCCTGGTGCTGTGAGGCAGCAATGCTAACCACTGTGTCACTGTGCACTCCAGTTTCTTCAGGAATTTCCTGGGTACTCAGTGGTCAGCTTTTGGATGCTCCTCTAATATTTTCATCACCGTTAGTTTGGCATCCACTTCCTGATGCCACCTCTGTAAAATAATTTGGGGTGGTTTTTTTTTCAAAGGTGCTATATAAATGCAAATTATTGACAATGGTTTGTCTGTTTTTATTTTTCCATTTGCTGCTATCGTTGCTTCTGGAGATAAACGATGCTGATAAAACCCATTTGTAGGTGGGATTTTAGTCCACCTCCCGTCTCTTTCTTGACCCACTCCTCACCCCGGGCAGATTTTCCAGAGGCGGACTGCCATTGGCCATCAGCGGGGGTTTCCAGTCCCACCCATGTATACGGTGTTTTGCCTGGTTCGCCTGTCCTGCTGACGGGGAGCCCGCCAAAGGAGAGGGTCGCTGACAGTGGGACCGGATGATTCCTGGGGTGGCAAGGGTCAGAAAATCCTGCTGGTAGTTTTTGTTTCCAGTAAAAATGGCTGTCACATCACACTGGTGATGTTCCCAGACTCTGCACAGACATTTTCTGTTTGCACGATTAAATTCTTAAAAGTTAATGAGTTGTTCCCAGGCTGGATCAGTAGTTGGGTATACATGTATCTGTTACCAAGGCGTATGAAACTGAAATTGCAATAGTGAAAGTACCTGAGCCGGTTACAAGAAATTAGGAATAGCTTGATCTGGTTCCCAGTTGGGATTCCCCGTGTCCCAATGCAGGAACAGACAAACATAATTTAAATAGAACAGGAACCAGCTTGTCTGGAATACCTTTAAGCATTCAATAGGTACAAGTAATTGGTTGAATTTTTTTTTGGTTCCCAGTTTCTCAATCAGAAATGTGTTTTATAGGGGACTGATTCCGGAAATTATAAAGTGGAAGTATACATATGGAACACACTGTGGGGGAGATTTCTCTTCCCGGGAATCATAGTGGGAGGGGAGTGAGCAGACCATACAAAGATTTGTTGACCTCGGGCTGTATTTTCCAGTTTTGGGGCAAGCGCAGCTGGAAAATCCCGCCAGTGGTTGAGGGGAGTGCAAACCAGAAAGCCAAGATGTTTGTTGGTTTCTCGTCCCGAAGTCAGGAATGGAAGAGTCAATCAGGAACAAATGGGATATAAAAGCAACGTGAGATGTAAAAATAAGGCTGTTTTACTGACCCGGTTTGTGTGTCTTCCAGTTAATGTGGGGAAGTAGCATCCCCCAAGTTGCCAGTGGTGGTACTATGGTCTTGGAGAGATTGAAGGTGGGAGATTACATTGACACATCCCGAGTTGAGTCGAATCGAGTTGGCAGCCCTGCCATCCACTGATGTGAATGATGCAGTGACCAGTCAGAACTTTTGGCTGATGTGCCAGTGTTTCGGGGGGAAGACGGGGAGGTTTTTATGATCTTCCACTGGGCATGAATTTGGCAGAGGTGGTGGGGAGGCAACCATGCAAAATATGAGAGGTCCACAGTCCGCCCACCACTTTCCCACCCATTCCTGAACTGTTCCCCATAATGCAGTAAGTGGGCAGATGCCAAAACCAACAGTCTACCTAGCATTTTTAGATAATTCACAATCAATTGAGCTAATTACTCTGCCTACGCTATAATACGGTTGGATTGGGCAGGCCTTTTTCTGAGCCTACATTTAAGGAAATAAGATAAAGAGAGGATAGATTAACATGGAGCTAAGAGTGCCCTGTGCACTTACGGAGTGTTCTCTTTCCCTTCCTCCCCACTGCTTTGTCCCCTTTTGCCTGCCTTCCCAAGTGTGCATCCTGGCTGCTTGACTCCCCCCCCCCCCATCTCCAAAAAGGTTTGACCTGGGCCTCAGCATCTATTATCACCTCTTGAGGGTTGTTGGCATCTCTGGTAATAGCCGTGTCTGAGGTCTGTCATTCCTGGGACTAATTGGCCAACAGCTCTCTAGGGCAGGACCTCTCTCTCTCTCTTAATCTCGCTCGTTTTCTCTCTTGTTCTCTCCCACCATCCCTCCTCCCTCCTCAAACTGAGGGGTGGAAGTCCTACTCTCTCTTCCTTTAGCCTTCTGATACCACACTATGGCTGAGTGACAAGGTTTTTTTTCAGGTGCTTGGGCTGCCGCTGTCTTTCCTTTTGTTGGGAGGGGACAGGGCAAAGAATCCGCCCCCCCGCCTCCCTATAAAATCCAGCCTTTCATTATGCTGAGCCAGAATTTATAAACTTTGGACAGTAAAGATATCGGAGCAACCTAAGGACAATTATCTTTAAGCTCATTCACATAGAAACATCTTGTAAAAGCCACTTTGTAGTGTTAGCATTATATTTTAGTTTTTACCTTCAGTTTATATACTTTGCATTTTAAATGACCTTTTTATGAACACATCAGCATTTTTATCTTAATCCTGTTATGAAGGTCCTACCAAGAAATCCAAAAGAGTAACAGATAAATGATATTTTTGCTCAAGTACTTTAGTGATGGATTTGCCAGTTTAGCTATTGAGCTGAATGAATGGATGATTCTGAGAACCTGGTATCATCTGTGGAGAGAGAAACACAGTTTCAAGTCACCCTTCTCCAGAACCATTATGCAGAAACTTGAAATCAATTCCTCTCTCCACAGACCTGCTGAGTTTATCCAACATTTTCCGTTTTTATTTCAGATTTTTAGCATCCATGGTAGTTTATTTTCAGACAATTGAGAGCCGGTCAAATCAAATCGATTAACGTGGTGCTGCAACGAAGTGAATTCTTGCAAGCTGTCCCCAGCATGCCTTTTTAATTCTATCCTTTCCTTTTATGCTTTTAAAACACGTACTATAATTTGTTCAAACTCCTCCCTTCCTTCTCCCCATGTATTCTATGAATGCTATGCTTCATCTGTACAGCTCACAAGATGCAATAATTTCGCTGCATCCCAATGTATGTGGCAGTAATAAATTAAATCAAGAGTTGAGCAAATTGTTCCCTTACAGAACAGAATTACAGCCAGGTGAGCAAGTGAAAAGTGTATGGAAAGTGTTCTTTCTTTAGAAGGAAAGATTACATTAACAACACAACACCTGCCATGACTTCCGAAAGAGTTTTAAAGCCAATTAAGTACTTATGAAGTGGAATTATTGTTGGAAATTCAGCAATCAATTTGCAATGCAACAGCAATGTTGTCATATGCCACCTGTTTTCATAGAATCCCTGCAGAGCAGAAGGAGGCCATTCAGCCCATTGAGTCTGCACTGGCAACAATCCCACCCAGGCCTGATCTCTGTAACCCCATATATTTACCCTGCTAATCCCCCTGACACTAAGAGGCAATCGAGCACCTAATCTGCACATCTTTGGATTGTGGGAGGTGCCCGGAGGAAACCCCATGCCAACATGGGGCGAATGTGCAAACTCCATGCTGATGGTCACCTGAGGATGGAATTGAACCTGGATCCCTGGCGCTGTAAGGCAGCAGTACTAACCAACGTGCCACTCAGTGATGTTTGTTGAAAAATAGATATTAATGAGAACACCCAGAAGAGCTACCAGGCTCCTCTTTGAATAGAGCCCTAAGATCCTTAATGTCTCCTGAGAGAGCAGCTGGGAGATCAGTTGAGCATCTCATCAGAAAGATGGCACTTCTACAGCACTCTCAGAGGTACCTTCTAAGGAATTGCTTTACATGACACACTTGTGAAGCCCTTAAAGTTTACATTTTAAATCGTCTATTCTGTTCCGAATAGATTTAAAAGCCAGAAGGGTTTGTCACAATTATCCAGTTCAACATCTGTCAGTTTAGTAGTTTTTAAAAATTTGTGAAAACGAAAAAATCTGTCAGAATAACTTCTGCATTTACTGGAAAGGTTACAGAACTGATGATGTGGCAATGTCTCCTGGGTGGTAAGTTCTGAACTACCTCAGCAAGTGCGAAAAGAGTACTCCGAGGGAATTTCCCTTCCTTCCTCTCTTTCTTCCCTGTCCAACCCTTCCTTCTTGAGACTTTTGTGTTCATGAAGTCTAAATCAATGCAGCTCATAACAATAAGGCGCTCTTATATTTCCTTCCATTTGCTTTTTCTGTTTTTTTTCCCCCTAATTTGTCCATCCTCCTCTGAACTGAATGTGTGACCGGTGCAGTACAATTCCATGCAAAGCCTTTGACTCATGCGGTTGTTGTTCATGTATGAGTCAGAACAAAGAAGTCTGGCACGGGCTTCATCATAAGCGTGCCTATTTCTCCCCTCAGCCATGTGGTTGCCCCCCTCCTTACCATCCTCCCTCTCCTTACTGCCCTCCCTCCTTACCACCTCCCTCTCCTCCCTCCCTCCCTCCTTATCCCTCCTTACCGTCCCCCTACCTTTCCACCATATCCTTCCTTACCGCCTCCTCCCTCCCTACCCCTCCTTTCTGCTTTCTCTCACCCCCCTCCTCCCCCCTCCACCCCCCTCGCACCCCTTTCCCTTCCTCCTGTCCCTCGCTTATCGCTCTCCCTCACCTCTCCTTACCGCTGCTGCCCCCCATCCCCCCGCCACCCCATTCCCTACTCTGGTAGTGCTGAGGTTGTTTGTAGCTTCCATTGCTGCGTTGACTGAGTTTGGTTAATGTTATACTGATTGATCTCAAGGTCTTTCTGGTCTCTATGGTTTAGTATCACAGCACTGATGTGCCAAGCACATGAATCATTTGGATTGGCAGTGTTCTTTGTGCCTGGCTCCAAGCTCAAACTTGCTGAAGGGTAGGAAGTGCCGTGTTCTTTCTGTCTAGTTCCACCAGAGAATATAGGTGTAGCAGAACTCTCTGCTACAGTTCAAGCAAGCATCTGAATTGGCCAGGATGTTAACGGTTAACGAGTTGAGTTTACTGTGTCCTTAGCAGGAATAATGTATGAAAGAATAATTTAGGAAGATCCACAGGTTTGAGGGAAAATTGAATTTGCACAAAGACATACTCTGCTGCTTTGTCCATGTGATGATGTGCAGCCAAAGCATGATTCACAAAGCCAGGAAAAGTCAGAGATGTAAATAAATGGCATTAATTCCAGAGCACTGACTAATGGGGCAATAGTAAATGTGCACAATTGATCATGCGCTTCTATTTTGTAACCGTGATGTACAATTATGTTAGCTACAAGTGTGATATGTGTAAGCAGCAGAAAGGATTAGAGGGTGTGCTATTGGAATATCACAGTAATTTTGTTTTGCAACTGGGTTTATTTTGGGATCAGGGACTTTCCTCTTGCATCTTTTATCGAGTCCTGGTATTTAACTTTGTGGAAATCCAGAAAGGCATCCTGCCAATGAGTGCTGTGTGTTTACTGGATTTTGGATGCGATACAAATTCTTTGGTCAGCCAGTTCTGTGGGACTGAAGGAGCCGAGAGTAAAAGATATATCCGACTGATTGGGAGATATGTATAAATAGAAAACAGAAACAGACTGAAGTTACAGATTCTTCAGAAAATGGAAAACTTGTATCATTATTCTAGCTCTTTGTTGAAAGAATAATTTTGCGGTAGAACAGAGGAATGTGCGTATGTTCACTTGTACAAGATTCTTTCTCAGGTGCATAGATACCATGTATCACTTGAAAATTGAAGGAGAAGCCTTTCTGTTTTTGAGGGTTTTCTGTTGAAGTTCTCTCTTGAGTTGGATGGGTAATAGAATGATTTGGAAACTATTCTTTCACTGGTCGGACCTGAATTCAAATCCTTGGAAATTAAGTAAACATAGAACATAGAACATTACAGCGCAGAACAGGGCCTTTGGCCTTCGATGTTGCACCAACCAATTAACAAAAAGCAATGACCCTCTAACCTAAACCATTCCCTTTTCATCCATAACTTATCTACTAACCTCTTAAACGCCACCAAACTTGGCACATCTACAACTGCAGCAGGCAAGGCATTCCATACTCTTATCACCCTCTGGGTAAAGAACCTAACTCTGACATCTGTCCTATAACTACCACCCCTTAATTTAAAGCTATGTTCCCTCGTGCTAGCTTTCTCCATCCTCGGAAAAAGGCTATCACTGTCCACCCTATCTAAACCTCTAATCATCTTATATGCTTCAATAAGATCCCCTCTTAGCCGCCTCCTTTCTAACGAAAACAACCTCAAATCCTCAGCCTCTCTTCATAAGACCTGCCCTCCATACCAGGCAACATCCTGGTAAACCTCCTCTGTACCCTCTCCAATGCCTCCACATCTTTCTTATAATGCGGGGACTAGAACTGTACACAATACTCCAAGTGCGGCCGCACTAGAGTTTTGTACAGTTGCAACATGACGTTGCGGCTCCGAAATTCAATCCCCCTACCAATAAAAGCTAAGACTCCATATGCCTTCTTAACAACCTTATCGACTTGACTGCCTACTTTCAGGGATCTATGCACATATACACCAAGATCCCTCTGTTCATCAACACTATTAAGAATCCTACCATTAGCCGTATACTCTACACATTTATTATTCCTGCCAAAGTGCATTACCTCACACTTTTCCACATTAAACTCCATTTGCCACCTCTCGGCCCAGCTCTGCAACTTGTCCAAGTCTCTCTGCAAACTAGAACACCCCTCTTCACTATCCACCACTCCTCCGACTTTGGTGTCATCCGCAAATTTACTAATCCATCCTTCAATACCCTCATCCAGATCATTTATAAAAATTACAAACAGCAGGGGCTCCAAAACAGATCCCTGAGGTACACCACTTGTAACCGAACTCCACGATGAATATCTTCCATCAACCACCACCCTCTGTCTTCTATCAGCTAGCCAATTCCTAATCCAATTAGCTAAATCACCCTCAATCCCATACATCTGCATTTTCTGCAGAAGCCTTCCATGAGGCACCTTATCAAACGCCTTACTAAAGTCCATATATACCACATCAACTGCCTTACCCCCATCCACCTCTTTGGTCACTTTTTCAAAAAACTCAATAAGGTTAGTAAGGCACGACCTACCCTTCACAAAACCATGCTGACTATCCCCAATCAATTTGTTTCTCTCTAAATGACTATAAATCCTATCCCTAATAATTCTTTCCAATACTTTGCCCACAACAGAAGTAAGACTCACCAGTCTATAATTCCCAGGAAAGTCTCTATTCCCCTTCTTGAACAATGGGACCACATTCGCTATCCTCCAGTCTTACGGCACTATACCCGTAACCAACGATGACCTGAAGATCAGAGCCAGAGGCTCTGCAATCGCCTCTGTCGCCTCCCAGAGAATCCTAGGGGAAATCCCATCCGGCTCAGGGGACTTATCTAACTTCAAACCCTCAAGAATATCTAGCACATCCTCCTTATCTACTTTAATACTTTCCAGTTTGCAACCCTGTATCCCAGTGTTTTCCACAACTACATTTACATCTCCCTGCGTGAATACCGAAGAGAAATATTTATTCAGTGCCTCTCCAATCTCTTCAGGCTCCACGCACAACTTCCCACTGCTGTCTCTGACTGGCCCTAATCTTGCCCTAACCAACCTTCTATTCTTAACATATCTAAAGAAAGGATCAAGGAGAATCCTAAAGCTATCAGCCAAAGTCTTCTCGTGTCCTCTTTTAGCTCTTCTCAACTCTCTCTTTAAAGGAATAATAGTTTTAATTTCCCATTGTTGAACTGAAACAATCGTTATCTCAGTTGCGTTACACTTTGATACAGACTTGAAAATATTAGTCTTATACATTCGCCAGGCACCATTTATTAAAATATAATTGGAATCCAGTGGGTTGAGGTCATGGTTTCATTGCTGTTGGCCTGTTTGTCTGTAAAACTGTGGATTTTCTTTTTCTCTCCAGTGGATTTAAGGATGGTGGGAGGGCGTATAAAATCCAATGGCTTTTAGTCCACTTGCTCCCAACCTGTCTGAAATTTTACAGGGTTGAGAGTATGGAATGGGGCAGGGTTGGTTGGCTCACCCACCCCAAGTCTATTGGCAGGATGTTAAACTGCATGCTTCTGGTCTGACTGAGTAAATGTATTAGCATTTTGTCTTCAACATGGGGGGATCAAAGTCCAATGTGGAGTGTTTCCTGCTGCAGAGACTGAGAGGCAACCACACCACATCTTCTGGCCCCAAGGTCATTAATTATGCAACTGGATGTTTTGTTTTGTGGCAGGCATGATGGCCACATATTGTACCATCACGTCTGGGCACCATGTTGAAAAAGCACCCCAACCATCACTGGTCCATGATTGAAGATAGAAGGTGGATTTCTGAGGTTGAAAGATGGATCATTGCACCTGGAATTATGTCTTGAATGTAGATGCCCCCTCCACCCCCCCCCCCCACTGAATCGCTGCTGTGGTGTTCCAGGGTCCATGGTTGCTAGTGGCTTTCTTCTCAAGCACTGGTGACAGCCTTAGACATTGCCCAGCTGAGTCCTGATATCTGCAACACTGCATACTTTAGACTGGTGTGTTTTCCTATTAGCATCAGAGAGAACTGGGCATCAGTGGACCTATTGAACTGGGTCTTCATCTGCATCCCATTAGCAGGTTGCAAGGCAGCTCCCTACCAGAGGGTTTCCTTTTCTGTCATGGTGGGCACAAATGGAAGATCCCATGGGAACTTCACGCTGGCATGAAACCGACTCTTGCAATTGTACCAAATTCTTTCCTGTCCCACCCTGGTGAAGGCTTGAAAGAATTCCACCCAAAGTGCTTATCTTTGCCTATAGTACATCTAATGTATGAAGCTGTTACAGAATGTTGATTATCACTTAGTTCAACTGGCTTGCAGTTTCTTATTCTAGAGTGGGGTCTACACTATTATTGCTATGATGCTTTCTGGATTAATTTATTGTACCATTTTTATTTTGGAATTTTCTTTCCCTTGCTTTGACAGGAAACTTGGATATTTGTATTTTTCCACTTTTTTTTATTGCAGGAAAGGGGTTGAGCTGAGAAATAATACTTTGAAAACATTAATGTGGTGAAATGGGACTGAATTGGATCTAAATTCAAATCCGGGTTGATGGAATATGAATCTCCTTCCTTTAGCCCCTTGAAAGGTTTCGTATGAATTGAGTTTGACCAGTCAACCCGATTTCCCTGCACATATGGACACATTTTCAAATAACTCATAGATTGGCTCTCAGGAAGATGCAAGAATTGATGATTTGGAAAATAGAAATAGCTTTGTCCTTTTCTCATCTCCCTGTAGTCATTCTGTTGGAGTTAGGTTGTGAATCCTGTGCCATTTTTGTCCAAAGATGCACTTGGATGCACTCTGTGGTGCTGTACAATTGAAACTGGTGTACAGTTTGATATACATTAAAGTGGGCTGAATTGGTGCTGAGCTGTGATTCCACAATACTTCGCCTTGGGACAATGTTGAGCACCAGCCTAGTTAGTGTTAACCAAATCTGATCATGGTCAAATTCAACATTTGTTTATCTATATGATCCCTCTGGGGAAAATGTGCAGTGAGTAGTTTGGGGATCCCTGGTTAATTTTTTTCCCCTTCCTGGCCCAACGGTATGGAGGGTAATTTTAATATCCACAATCTTGCTAAGAACAGCTAACTGAAGCTGAGAACTTGATCTTTGCTTTTTGTTTTGCTCACTGCCGCACTGTCCCCTCCAATGTAGAGGGTGGGTTGAGTGATTCTTCACAGGCCGCTTCCCTGCCGCTCTGCAACAAACTGGGAAGGAGTACAAAATCAGTGTTTACCTTTATTCTATATCCCCGGAGAAAATGATAAATTACTTTTCTAATCCTCTTCCTATAATAGGGCGGAAACAGTGTGTCTCCCTTAATTGTATCAAACTAACCTAAAGGGGAGACAATCATAATTCTGATTTGATCCTGTCACCTTACTCATCCACTAAACCAGCTGAGTTGAGGGCTACTGAAAGGGGTGTATGTAACTCAGTAACGTGCAGCATTAGTTTATGTAATGCAGGAGGAGAGATGGCCAATGAAGCTCCGTACTAAAAGCTGCTTCTCTACAGATTTGGACGGCCGTAGGCCATGGCAACAGCAAGGAACATAGAGTCATCAGCCCCGCCAGTTTCGCTGGAATCCCTAGTGCAGCAGGCGAATGTGACTCATCTTCCAAACAGCAAGCTGTCATCCCTAAGTATTGAACCAGAGGATGGGGGCTTCAAGGAAAGGTTTGTGCTGAAGCTGGAAAACAAGTACAAGTGTGAACATTGTCGTCTTGCGCTCTGCAATCCCAAACAAACTGCCTGTGGCCACCGATTCTGTGAAACCTGTGTTCGGAAAATTCTTGGGTAAGAGACACTTACTAGAAATTCCAATGTATAATCTTGGATAAACTATCCTTCAAATATGGTAATTATTGTTTGTTTGGTGCATTGCCCAGCTTGGCGTTTAAAAGGGAAACAATCATTCTTGGACTTATTTTAACTGAACAAGTAACTCATCATTACTTTGGAAGCTGTTATCTGTGCGGTAGTGAGATCAGAATGTCGGACTGAATAAGAAATGTCTTCAAATATTAAATTATTGATAGTTGACTTGTGCTTTAAAAGTAACAGTAGCATCCTGACTTCACTAGAAATAGTCACCACATAAAATTCAACTGTGTTTAGGTCAGTACTGTGCCAACAACTGGAAAATCAGAAGACCAGAGGCTATAATGGGAGGAATTTTCTGGCCATTAACACCCCACAGCCACTGCAAGTGAGGACAGTGAATTTGGTGCTCACCCAAATTTCCATTCACTGCAGCGGGACCCGAGAATCCTGCAAGTGTGAATGGCTGGAAATTTCTCCCCCAGGTATCTTCTGTTGTTGAAAAAAAAGAAGTCTGATTTTTTTCCAGCGACTTCATAGAATCATAGAAATTATAGAGTCCCTGCAGTGCAGAAGGAGGCCATTCGGCCCATCGAGTCTGCACCAACCACAATCGCAACAAGGTCCTATCCCCTCATACTCCACTAATCCCTCTAATCTATGCATCCCAGGACACTAAGGGGCAATTTAGCATAGCTGATTAACCTGACCCACACATCTTTGGAGTGTGGAAGGTAACTGGAAGACCCAGAGGAAACCCACACAGACATGGGGAGAGCTTGCAATCTCCAGACAGGCAGTGACCTAAGCCAGGAATCAAATCCAGGTCCCTAGAGCTGTGAGGCAGCAGTGCTAACCACTGTGCCACTGTGCAGCCTCAATGTCACCCCTTCCTTGGAGATCACTTTATGACTGCTGTTTATGTTAATAATTATATTTTGAAGTATATAATTTAAACAAATGACCATCAAAAATGAGAAATTTAGAATATGTGGGGATGGATGGACTCTAAATCCAAGCATTGATGGCATTAGTAATAAACATGGATATATTGCCAAACAATTCCCCATAATGCTTTTTAGATGCAGTTTAGAAACCAGAGGTTTCTGGTAATATAACTTGAGAACTGAAAGGGAAGTATGTCTTTTTAAATAACTGAAATATTTCTTCAGCATTAGGATTTACATTATTGTGACTGTATTTATTTGTTTTATGTTTTTAGGAGTCCGAAACCAGTTTGCCCAGTTGATAATGAGTCATTATTTGAGAATACGGTAGGCAACCAACTACAGTACAGTACAATAGCCTTTAAGTTTGCTTTTAACACTAAATCTAGACTAACTTGACATGGCTTTCATATATTTTAAAGGTGTTCAAGGACATGTGCTGTAAAAAGGAGGTTCTTGCACTTCAAGTCTACTGTAGGAATGAGATAAATGGCTGCAAGAAACAGCTACCTCTCGGAAAGCTTGAGGTAGATGAAACAATCCAACATTTTAACTGAAACATATTTAGCATTTTTAGACAACAAGTGGACTGGGGATTATGATTTAATATGGGGAGCTTGATCTGGTCTCTTAATAATGTTTACGTTATTTATCATTTGAATATATACAAAATTTTTAATATTAAGACATTATGACATAACTGGGTTGTTAGTGATTTTAATGTGCAGGTTTTATTTTGAGAATTTTTAATTAATAATCAAAGAAACATTCACCAGCTTTAGTGATTGGATAACTGTTGGTCCTGTGTTTATTGGTGTGTTTTATAAACATTCCTTTATGGGGTATGGGCAAAACCAGCATTTAATGTCTATCCCTAAATACCTTTGAGAAGGTAGTGGTGAGTCACCCTCTTGAATAAAACAGAACGACTTCCAAGGTCATTTCAGAGGATGGTTAAAAGTTACCCACATGCTATGGGCTTGGAGTCACATATTGGCCAGACAGGGTGAGGACAGCAGATTTCCTTCCCTAAAGGGCATACTGATTTCAACTGTCCAGTTTTTTTATGGTCACCATTACTGATAATCAGCTTCAATTCCAGAGCTATTTAGTTTACTACGCTTAGGTTTTCCAGCCAGTCCAGATCATTAGTCAAAACCTCTGGTTTTACTAGTCCAGTAACATAACTTCTATCCTACTGTATCCCAAGCAGTCAAAACCGTGCCACATTTGAACATTATCTGGATGGAAAAATCTCATGCCAATATTTATTTTCTTATTGTCTCCTCTCACAAAGGGTCATCTACTTGAATGTCCTTACCAGAAGGTCCGGTGTGCACGCAGGGGTTGCACGGAAATGGTGCAAAGGAAAGATTTAGCCGATCATTTAAGTTCAAGCTGTGATTATCGGGAGGAAACCTGTAAATACTGCAGGAATCACATCGCTATGGCAGAGTTAGAGGTAAGAGGCTTTGGAATAAGTACACGCTCTTCTATTCTCTTTCTCACCTAATCATTAGCAGTGTTTGTTGCCATGTTTATAATATGTCACTTTTACCTTTCAAGTTTATTGAAGAGAAAATCAGAATTGTGCTCAAATTCAGTGTTATTGTGGCAAACTCTGTGCTGTGTTCTTAACCATCTTTGTGGCTGCTGCCAAGCTTATGTATGTTCTGGCTGTTCTTTGAGCTTTTTAAGTGCTGGTTGAGAACAAGTCTTCTACACCGGTAGAATGAGTGTGCCTCTGATGGTACTCAAACTAATCACTAGTTACGTTGTTACATTGTAAACTGTCCTCGGACATTTAAAGTAGCGACAAAATGCAAATATTTGTTGAGCCCAAAACTCCTATCGTGAGTTAACTATAAGGAAGTTAAGGAAATTTGGCACGTCCACTATGACTCTCACCAATTTTTACAGAAGCTCCATAGAAAGCATCCTTTTAATACATTCTATTCAAAGGTTTGATGCCCCCCCCCCCCCACTCAGGTGCATCACAGCTTGATATGGCTCCTGCTATGTCCAGGACCATATCTAAAGGGTCGTGAATGAAGCTCAGTCCGTTACACAAAACAGCCTTCCGTCCATTGACTCTGCCCACACTTCTCACTACCTCGGGAGAGCAGCCAGCATAATCAAAGATCCCAGACATATTCTTTTCCACCTTCTTCCATTGGGAAGAAGATACAAAAGTCAGAGAACATGTACTCAAGTCGGTCGATACAGCTTCTTCCCTGCTGCCGTCAGACTTCTGAATGGACCTACTGTAAATTAAGCTGATCTTTCTCTACACCCTAGTTATGACTATAACACTATATTCTGCACCCCCTCCTTTCCTTTTCCCCCATGTACTTTACGAACAGTATGTTTTGTTCATGTAGCACATAGGAAACAATACTTTTCACTGTATACCAATACGTGTGACAATAGTAAATCAAATCAAAGAGGTAACCAAATAAGAATGAGTGCTGCTAATACATACCAATTAATGCAGATCTGGCTCTTTTTGCTGCATACAGTGTAGGCTACAATACGAACAAAGCCTTGAACGGTTTAATTGCCATGAATTATATTTTCTTGTAGCTCAGTGTTGAGGGTTACTGAGATTTGGCAGTGGTTTGAATAGTTTGATAAGAATGCTTTTAATTTCAGGCAAATGCTGTGGTTCTTTCTCTCTTGTGTAACAATATGTGACATTTTATTACATATCTGGCTGTAGTTCTTTGTAACTGGTGGTGGGAGAGGTGTTAACCAAAACCGGCAACAATTCAATCACAAATAATGACTGGGTAAACCTATAGTCAAAGTGATGTTAGTGTTTTTACTACCTCGAAAGAGCATGATCTTTAAGGGATGATGTTTTATTGATTTTGAGCAAAGTGAGACACAGTGAGACCTAACCTGGGTTCTCATTTTTCTTCAATCCTGACTTTCTCCAGTTAAGACGTGGAGGTGGGTGGTCAATTCTCCCACTGCATTGTGCTATTTTTAAGTGCAGTGGACTGGGAGTTGCTAGCAGTGACCGATTCATGCTGGGCACCTGAGCCTCTGCCTCATATGTATGGCTTCTAATATTTTGAATAGTATTAGCAGGCCCAGGACTGAAACTTCCCAGCCTGCTAGCCCCTCTCTGCTATCCCCTCCTGCCTTGGCCAGCTGCGGTTCATGCTAACAGGGTTTACTGTAGCTCTTTACTTGCGGGGAGCTAGCGCCTGACCCCACTGCAATGAAGGGGGAGCAATCGAGGCCCCTCAGAGAGTCAGCTGCCAGTGTGGGGTGTGCCCCCTTGCTATTGCCAGCCTGGTCTCCCTACCACTACTGAAGAGGCAAAGTGCCAATGCCCAGGGAGCATGTTGACTCTGCCCACTAAGCATGGGGCAATGCCAAAGGGATGGGGCCTGAAAGGGCAGGGCATCTGCAGATGGGGGGTGTTTTGTGGGGGGGGTGGTGAGATTGTGGGGGAAGGGAGTCCTGCTGCCACTCTGCACTCAGTCTGAGTGACAGAGGGAAGGAGACTAGCGGTTGGGGCTGGCCATCGGAGTGGGGGAGAGTCAGTCTGCTGAGGGGGTCAGGACTCCGGGTGGGGGTGTTGAGGCTGCCCTGGGCATATTTGGGCCGCTAGCGTGGTTGGGGGTGAGGGATGGAGATCATGGGGGTCTTGGGGCCACTGCGCACGCTCTGATTTTGATGTTGCCAGAATGGGCGCGCGCACAGTGGCTTGTCCAGCACTGTGCTGCCAGCCTCTCCAGTGTGAATAGACGTAACCTTAATCATGCTAATGCACTCTGCTGTGCACAGAGTGTGTGCTTTTTAAACTCTCGCTGAAGAAAAAACATAATTTACTCCAGTTTTTATGTGAATTCGACGCTAAGGATTTTTTTTTTTTTGGAGAATCACCCACAATTATTCTACCTTCCTGTCAAACTTGAAACAGAAAGACAGATGTCTTTCAGAGCCACACTGGATCTAGGTTTTAATAAAAAGATTTAGGCTGTTTATTCCACATAAAAATTGTACATAAACCTGCATCATGCCACACAAACGGTATCTTTAATGTTTTTCTATGAGTCACGTTTAAAAAGTGTGTGTAATCAGGCCTGCCACCGCCAAGGAACTGCCAAGAGTGTAATTTATCTCGACTGAGATCATTTGATCAGGCTCTGGGAGCCTGCTGCCTGTGATGCCATTTCCCAGCCAACATCAACATGTCCAGGAGGAAGGCAGACGTTTTCTTTGGGCAGGATGTGAGGGGTGGTGGGTTATGGTTGGGGTGCCGAGATTGAGAGGCAGATTTAATCATAAAGAACTGTGTTTATTTTTGAAAGTGAAATGCATCAAAATGGTTATGCCTGTCAGCGCAAGTCATTGAGACTCAACTTTTGTGATCAAATGCCTTCAATCAGGCTTCATTCTGGGCTGTTCATCAAAAGATTCTTTTGGTGTGATGAGCCGCATTAGAATAAGGCATCTAAAAGCTGCACGTGACTGCAAGTTAACCGATGAGTACAATTTAAAAAGCACATGTCCAATCTTGGATAATATCTTTAAATTACTTCAGCAAACTATTTTGAGGAGGGTGGAGTATTTGGAAAAAATTTGATGGTTTCTCTTTCTTTGTAGAAACACAAAGGTTTTGACTGTCCATCATTCCCAGTGCCGTGCCCTAATAAGTGCAATGCTTACATTCTGAGGGGAGAGGTAAGTGTGTTTGTCTTTCCCAAATAGCCCAGTTTTAAGAGTTGTATGTCAGACATGACTATTATGGATTCAGTTAATATGGAGAAATTTCTTTAACTGCATAACATTACAATCTCGTTCTCCTGCAAGAAAATCACCACATAAAATTTATTCATTCAAGGGAGAATGAGAGGAAAGAACGATTTGTGATTTTGTAAATTGCCACTTGTACCAACTGGGTTCTGTTGAGTCCTGGAACCTGCCTTTATTTGTAGGATTTGCTGAGTTGTGTGCATCTTAATCTGAGTTGAAAGATTCCCAGTCTCTCATCCCCATTATTGAGATGGTGATGTATCCACGTTCTTATGTGCTTAGGCACAAGGCTGTCTGGGCTTGATTGCTAAAAGCAATTGCAAGCAATAAGATGTCTTTTACTGCATTTGAATGGAAGTTAAATGCTCTCTAATTGAGCGTTTATCTCAAGTAGTGAACTTCTGAGAGGTTTATATCACACTTGTGTCCTTTGACCATCAAATTACAAAACACTATGTTCCTTATTATGGAAATATAGTGAAGAAAATTGAGAGCCAATTGATGAAGATGGATTTAGGATTTCATTATTTGCAGCATAGAAAGGAAATCTCCCAGTTGTGGCCAGATCAGCCAGAAATCATTGCTCATTTCTCATGTTTGCTATAATTATGGTGTGTGTCCTCACGTGATTCAAGTGAAATGATTATTCAAGGTCAATAATTATACAATTATTCCTGTTGGGAAGGGACAATGCCACCACCTGTACTTACAGATTTTTTTTTATTGTTTTACTCTTAAACAAGTTTTTCAGTATAAATCTTTGTTTAGATGCTGTCACAGATGGCACAAGATGAAGGAAATCCATTCTGTATCAAATAGAATACATGTTCAAGTATTAGACATGCAGCCTCTGGGTTGCATACCTAGTTTAGGATATTAGGATATACTTGAGGTATCATAAGAATAGAAACTGCTGGAAATATTCAATAGGTTCGGCAACATATTTGGAGAGAAGAATAGAATTCATATTTCTGGATGATGACCCTGCTTCAGGATTCAGAAAGTAAATAATGTTAACATTAAAATTTAAGTCTTTAAAAAATGCAGAATCATCTTCTGTGTATTTAGACGCATATTACCATTTTCAGTATCTTTGTAAGATTCTGTCATAACGTCATTCTTTATCAGTTAACTTCCTGAGTGTTCTTATCAATAGCCTTTCAATTATAGACAAAAGTGCATGATTTGAGTTGCTCATTGTTGGAACATTTATCAACAGTACCCTCTGTTTTCTATCTGCAGTTAAGTAACCACCAGTTGCAATGTCTCAATGTGGTCATGTCTTGCCCATTCTCTAAGTATGGATGTACCTTCCAGGTCAGTACAAAATGTTTTTATTGTTTTTCATATTGAAGCTTTGCTGCAAACAGGAGAAAAATCTCAAAAATAGCATTAAAATTCTAGGGTAAAAGCCAATTACTGCAGATGCTGGAATTGGAAATAAAAACAGGGAATGCTGGAAAACGTCAGCAGTTCTGACAGCATCTGTAGGGAGAGAAGAGAACCAACATTTTGAGTCTAAATGACCTAGAGTCTAGAATCAGCTCTGACCAAACATCATCTAGACTCGAAACGCTTGGCTCTATTCTCTGTCTACAGATGCTGTCAGACTTGCTGAGATTTTCCAGCCTTTTATATTTTTGTGTCTAAAATTCGAGGAGTCAATCTTACCAACAGAAGCCATTTCTTGAAATTGCAGAGGAGAGAGAAATTATCTTGTATCTCTTTGTTGCACTGTAGATGGCTGCATTATAATATTAAGGCACTGTAGCACAGTGGTTAGCACTACTGCCTCACAGCGCCAGGGAACCGGGTTCGATTCCTAGCTTGAGTCGCTGTCTGTGTGGAGTTTGCATGTTCTTTCTGTTCCTGTATGGGTTTCCTGCCACAGTTTGAAAGATGCCCTGGTTAGGTGCATTGCCAGGCCAAATTCTCTTCAGTGTACCCGAACAGGCACCTGAATGTAGTGACTCAGGGGATTTTCGCAGTAACTTGATTGCAGTGTTAATGTAAGCTGACTTGTGACACTAATAAATAAACTTTAACTTTAATGTAACATGTAGAACAAAAGACATACCTTCATGAGCTTGCCTGGTGTATTTATCCAGGGACTAATACCATTTACTGATTGCCTATGGTGAGTTTACATTTCTGTTTTATTTTCCATTGCTTTCTCCACAAGCTGACACTGAATTTTCTTTGCTTACTCTTTTAGGGAACCAACCAGGAGCTTAAAGTACATGAAGCTGATAATATGGCTCAACACTTGAACTGTGTGCTAGTGAAGAATGGAGATCTGGAAAATACGGTAATCAGAGGGAGCAATTTGCTTAGTCCTTCAGTGCTTGTTAGTTAAATCGGTGGCAATCGTTTTTAAAAGACTGCTCGCTGTGGCAGAGATCAGCAAGATTATTTTAATTTTAACCAGTTTGCCTCATTTATTCTTTAGAAACAAAAGTTGCCACTTGTAGTTCGCACCAATTCTTCAAATATTGAGTCGTAGGAAAGCTGCCTTTGGTCCAGCCATTTGTTCCAATTTGCATTAATTCCAATAAAAGGTCTTGATGCAGTAGAATTCTTCACGAAACAGACCCTGCTATTTCATCCCAAATCTCATTGTGATCTTCCTATTCTCATTGTTTATCTATCCCTGGTCTATTTTATGTCAGCTGATTTCTTCTAGGATGGTGGTGCCATTCCTATCTCTCTAATCCACTGCAGCCCCACAATACTGAGATATCTGCAATCTTCTCATTCTGGCCTTTTATACATCCCCAATTTGAATCGCTGCATGATTGAGGGCTGTGGCTACACTCCAAATTCTGAACTACCGTCCCTACACCCCTCTGCCTCTCCACCTCACTCACTCCTTTCAGGGTATTCCCGAAAAGCTGCCTCTTCGACCAAGCTTTTGGTTATCTGACCTATCATCTCCTCATGTGATTGGGTGTCATCCTTTGTTTTATAATGCTTCTATACAGCACCATGGGACATTCCATTACATTAAAGAAGCTGTATAAATATAAGTTGTATTGTTGTCAAAATAGTGGAATATTTGATTGTAAATCATTTGTGTGTTTAAATAATATATTTTGGGTTAACTAGTTGACACTAGGTAAAAGATAAAGTCGTCCCAGGTGACCACAGGCTGCTCTAACCCTCAAAGGTGGTGATTTAACCTGAGGATCACCATATCTCGGGCAGGCAGCAACCTTCATGAATATCCTTGGCTGGTATCGGAATTGAACCCATGCTGTAGCCATCGCTCAGCATTGCTAACCAGCTGTCCAACAAACTGAGCTAAGCCAACATACTAGAAGTATGATAAAACCGTTCAGCTTCACTTCCCAAGAAACAAAATTTATTTCCTGTTATGCTTGGGAAGATTTGATGCAACGGGTGTCTTTATTGTAAGAAAAGGGTTCTCACGATGGAATGCAGCTGTGTCTGAGCATTCTCTTCCAAGTCTGTCACACGCACACATCCAGCATTTGCCTTTTGGTTTCTCATTCTGTGGTGCTATTTCACCCAGTGGAAATCCCAGAACGTTCTATTGCTTCCTCTTTGACATGAGATAAGGGAACATTTAAGTGCTTGTAAAATCCATTATTAAACAAAAAAAAAGCCAAGTTATTCAGTTACATTCTTGTCTTTGCTTCTTCCTCCTTCCATCCATTGGGAAATCAAAAATTAAATACTTGGCCAGATGCTGTGCCTACTAACGTTAATCTGGTTTAATGTTTAAAACAGTGTGCAAAGTTAAATTAATTTAAGAAATGGCGTAATCATATTAAAATGCTCTGAGATTGGAATTGTGACATCCTCAGCACTGATCCCCTGGTTTAACTGAATGGTAAAGTACAGGAAGGTGGCTGATTGAGAGGTGTGTCAGTCACTCGATACAGGATTATTTCAAAGTTCTCCTTATTGTGCAAGTTCAAGAGGACTGTTGAAATTGCTCAATGTGCCATCTAGTGGCCTGATTGAAGTCAACAAATGGACTGGGAACTGAATTGTCAGAGAACAAGGCTTTCTACATCTTGTTAATACAGACCCCTCCAGTTTAAAATGTCCAGGTAAAATGTATCGGGCAATGGCTGTGATCCATTTGCATTGATGTTAATTAAAAGTTTTCTGGATATAGAATCTTGGTTTCTTCTTCGTTTAGGCACTCGATAAAATAATATCAGCTTCGAGCTCGAGAGCATGTTCCAGTTAATATTGCATAATTATCACCGGCATTAGTGCTTGCCAATTTCTAGATACGTAAATTCACTAATACAAAATCTAGTAGCAGCAGCTGGAGTGATTGAATTTGCTACATTTAACAGCTTCTGCCACCAGGATTTAAAATCTAACCCAGTTCTAGCATGACCTTTATTTGTCATTCACTGAAATCACTTTATTGGGTGGGAATTCTATAACTCTGCATGGTTGGCTTAGTGGTCTAGATTCACTGCTGATGTCCCTATATCTATTTTGCTCTGCAGAAGTTTCCAAGTTTCCCCCCACCCTTTCTGCTATTCTAACCATTTAGGCCTGTTTGAAGGCCATCTTTTGTTCCTGTTCTTGTTTCCCATATCTCCCAGTTCTGATCATTTGAACTGAAATGTTGATTCTGTTTTCCCTCCTCACCGGTGCTACCTGACCTGCTGAGTGTCTCCGGCAGTTTTCTGTGTTTACGTTCGTTGCTCTTGTAATCCTTAAAACTGGTTTCCCTGGTTTGGGCTTAACGTGGGGCTTGCACAATTTAAAGCAAGTTAAATTCTTGCTGTACAGGTATCTATCTGACTGCAGGCCACAACTGAAAAGTAAACCAGCCAGATTAACCCAAAAGGCGTGTAATGGCCTTAGAATCGTGGCCAGTTTCCTTTTGTGCTGATCAGGGGCTGATGTCTGAAGCTATGTAAAAAAACAGCTTTGCAATGTTGCTTGGACACTTCAGTCTTTTTTTGGATATTCCTGACCATGATGTGCACCATAGTAGCACAAATTCAGTGTGCAGTAGAATGTTGGGATTGTGGGAGACTGTGTGTCAGGCACCACTGCCCTATAGTTCCGTTGCTAAATTTATACCTCTTACTGATGGTGATCACAAACTGAACCGAGTGAAGGGCAGGTTTTCTTATCTTGTGCTTGAGTGCTCTGTTTCAACCATTGTCCATCCAATGCTTTAACAACAGAATAATGAGGGAAAGGTTGTTCCAACGTTACTTAACACTGGTTGTGATAATTTAGGGAACTGGAAATGGCTGAAGGTTGATTTTGTTTTTGAACCCTGGAAGTTTACGGTCAGCAAGGGCAAACATGAATGGGTCAAATTAGAGGAATAGTTTCAAGGTGCTATTGTACTTAATTCCACTAGAAATTCTAATATTGTAGCAAAAATTAATTCATTTTTATTATAAAAACAATCCTGGGTGTTTGTTCGCCTCACCAGAAAGACTTTTGCCAATTGAGCTATGATAACCAATGGAGAAATGTGGGTAATGCAGCTTGAAATGTTATATAATACTGAATTTGATGCCTTACGTGGTCAGGTAGATTGTTCCGTGTGGATTTTTGAAAGAATCTATGGTGCATTACTCAGCATCTGACAATTGAAAACAGGTGTGTTCTGGATCAAGGCATTTTAATCGAATACTTTTTAATGCCTTGAAAAATCATTTGCTTGAAAAATCATTTTTAAGGAAACCCAGCCAGCATTTATAACCTCAAGCTGGTTCTGGATGAAGATTCCTTTGATTTTACAACTTGCAGTCAAAATATTTCAGTTTCTTCTGCACGAAGAAACCCTAAATGCATTGGAAATGTTAAAAAAAATCACACTGCATTGTATGTGTAAACTTTGCCCAGATATTGTTTTGTGTTAAGTTTATATTTGTCTATCAAATCAATGACAGGTATCAATTGGGATCTTTTTAAGCTACAAGCAGCTGTCTGGTGTTTGATTGTGAATCCCTTACAGTAACGCAAAAGTGAATTTCACGCTGCCAGCTGTTGATTGTGTTCACTTTTTAAAAACTATGGTAGCAGATGTTGATGGTTTGTGCGGTTTGATTGTTTTTAAGCCTTGGCTTTGTCTGTGTTTTGGATGAACAATCTGCTTTCTTTTTTGTTCTCACAGCAGTGGTGTGTATGCATTTTTTGTGGGTTCCTTTGTTGTCCTGGTTCCGTGGAATAAATGGAATTTTTGGAAATGGGTCACAGTTTCCTCTTCCCTTTTCTAGAAATGTCAGCACTGCTGAGTGGTAGCCCTATTTCCCCTCCAGCATGGGAGCATGTGGCTTCAAGTCCCATTCCACAGCCTTGAGCACGCAATGTAGCTTGGCATGTCAAGCAGGGTGCGTTGTTAAGAAGTGATATCTTTTGAAATGAGATCCTGATGATTGCTCAGGTAGAAAACAAGGACAAAAGAAAGACTTGCATTAGTATGCACAGTAGCACAGTGGTTAGCACTGCTGCTTCACATCTCCAGGGACCTGGGTTCGATTCCCGGCTTGAGTCACTGTCTACGTGGAGTTTGCCCATTCTCTTCGTGCCTGCATGGGTTTCTTCCGGGTGCTCCGGTTTCCTCCCACAGTCCAAAGATGTGCAGGCTAGGTTGATTGGCCATGCTAAAATTGCCCCTTACTGTCCTGAGATGCATAGGTTAGAGGGATTAGTGGGTAAATACGTAGAGATATGTGAATAGGGTCTGGGTGGGATTGTGGTTGATGCAGACTTGATGGGCTAAATGCATCTTTCTGTACTGTAGGATTTCTAGAGTTCTATGGTTCACTGTTTCCTCACAGTGCCAGGGACCCAGGCTTGGGTCACTATCTGTGTGGAGTTTGCATGTTCTCCCTGTACCTGCGTGGCTTTCCTCCAAATGCTCTGGTTTCCTCCTACAGTCCAAAGATGTGCGATTAGGTGGATTGGCCGTGCTAAATTGTATGGGGTAATTGGGATAGGGCCCTGGGTGGGATTGTGGTCAGTGCAAACTCGATGGGCCAAATGGCTTCCCCCACTATAGGATTCTATAGTGCCTTTCAAAATCTCAGAGGAGGTGGTAGTGCAGTGGTACTGTCACTGGACTTGTAATGTTGGAATGCCATCACAGCAGATGGAGAACTTGAATTCAGTAAAAATCTGGATTTAAAAGTCTAATGAAATGATGACCATGAAACCATTGTCAGTTGTTATAAAAATTCATCTGGTTCACTAATGTCCTTTAGGGAAGGAAATCTGCCATCTTGTCTTATCTAGCCTACACATGATTCCAGACCTTCAGCAAGGTGGTTGACTCTTAAATGATTATTTGCTTCAAGGGCAATTAGGGATGGGTGAAGCTCCCATTCCCTGAATGAGTTCTTTATAACCAATGAAGCATTTTTGTAATTTTGTGATTCTGGCCTCACTCTACTTTCCTGTTGTAATATATGGATGCAATGTGACAAATACCTTGGTTGATGGATCAACCATGACTGGGACACTTGGGACCACTCATAGAATCCTTACAGTGTGGAAGGAGGCCATTTGGCCCATCAGGTCTGCACCAATCACAATCCCACCACAGGTCCTATTCCTGTAACCCTGCATATTTACCCTGATACCAGGGTCAATTTAGCATGGTCAATCAACCTAACCTGCACATCTTTAGACAGTGGGAAGAAACCGGAGGAACCTCACGCTGATACCGGAAGAATGTGTAAACTGTACAGACAGTGACCCGAGGCCGGAATTGAACCTGGACCCCTGGAGCTGTGAGGCAGCAGTGCTAACCACTGTGCCACCATGCAAGAGAAGAACTCTTTTTTTCAAAGAGTGTCATTAGCTCTTTGTCCACCTGGATAAACATCTCCTGCAAAGAATGGCACCTCCCTCCATCTTGAACTGGAGTTTCAGCTGAGATTAAACTTTCAAGTCTTTGGAGTGCGACTTCAGGCAAACTTCTGCTTCAAACATTTAGGGTGTGAAATTTTAATATTCTACATATATTATAGGCAGCCACAGTACTCTCTAAAGAAGAGCAGTGGTATTTTCTTGAGCTGCATTTATCCCTCCACCAGCCCCACACAAAGCAGATTAATTGGCCATGGATCTCAATACCATGTGTGGGATCTTGCTGTACGAAAATTAGCTGCCAGGTTTTGTCATGTTGCAACAGTGACTGAAGTCTGTTGGAATGTATTGAGATCATGAAAGGCAGTTCATATTTATAGTTTTAACTCTTTCCTGTCTCTTTCCTGTACATATTTGGTAGGAAAGAGTTTGAGGCAGACTTTCAATTCTCTGTCAGAATTTGTGTGGGAAGTCATTCATGATGATCCTGCAATCTTTAGACTGAAATTTTATTTTCTCCATTATGTCATTGACTGCCATTGTTGACATGCACCTCGCTTTTTCATTATTAACCTCAGGTATGTTTACCCAACATACAGTTGGGAGTAAGAATAGGCCATTTGGCCCCTCAAACCTGCATCACCATTTAATAAAATTGTGGCTGATCTGTGATTATGACTTCAAGTCTGCTTTCCTGCCTATCTCCTATATATATATTTTGGCTCTCGTGAGTCCTCCCTTCCAGTACACACAAGTTTCAATCTTTTCATCCATTCTCTTTTACACCAGTTAATTTTATCCCATTTATTTTCATATAATGCAGGTAGAAGGGCAGTCAGCTGACTGACACAATAGGGTAACCCCAAATGATAGGCTAATAAGTTAATAGCTCTCAGTTTTAAGTTAAAAGCTCTGGAAAGGGAGCTGTTTTTGCACTGTGCTGTTGGGTCTTTGATCTGGTTTGATTGCCGTTAGCCATGTTGAAACCAAAACCTCAAATGATGTGAGAAGTTCTCATTTAAAATGTTTCTGGGCATTGTTCCAGCTGTGAGCTCCTGAGTCTAGACATCTGAGGACTATTGAAAGAAACTTGTGATTCACTCTTTTGTATTCATCTTAAATCTAAACTCGATTCCTTCATTCTACGAAAGAAACATTAATGTTCATGATATTGAAGAATTATACTTTAATATGCAACTGGTCTTAGTTTCATACTCACATTGGACTGAATTACAATGTGAAGTGCACATTGTTACTTAACTGAGATTAAAGTATGTTTATGAACAAATTTGAATCACTTTTTTGACATCTTATTTAAATATATAGATTGAAAGTAATTTCATTTTTTTGCATTTAATATATTGTGTTAAGGAGATATGGGATGAATAGATTCAATGCCCTGAATACACAGTCATTTGACATATTCCTGCCAAATTATTAAAATGGATATGAAAATTCAGGCAGAACAATGGTTCTTTTTAGTATATTGGACTCCAATTTAAATCCCAGCATCTGTTCACCCATGACCAAGTGATCAAAGCCTTCCTCTCTCTGTTGGAGAGAGAACTGAGAAATTGGTGGTATCGGGATGCTTTTAAAATGGAAAACCTTGTCTGAAGCAGTGTTACCTCTTGTCAGATGATCATGGCATCTGGAATGGGCCTGAGGCCCAGTTCATTCCTCGCTTCCGGGAGTACAAATAGCAGATGATAAGAACATAATGAAATAAAGCTGAGATTTTTATGTATTTGACAAAAATTAGAGATTTTTGGTCTCTGCAAACAAGATATGAATCTTGATGCTAGAGGACATAAATCCAAAATCTCTGGTGAAGAGATCAGCACTGCTGGCTGATTTGAGATCTTTAGTAACAACATTTTATTAAAAAATCTTGTTGCAGATTTTTGAGCTTCAGAACAAATTGCAGGAAAAGTCCAAAACAATTGACATTATGGCAGCTCAGATAAGCCACATGGAGAAAGAACAAAGTAAATTAGGACAGCTTTCAAGTAAGAACGAAAGTCGACTTGGGCACATGCAGGTAAGAATAACCGGCACAAATAAAAATTGCTTTGGTATCTGCAGCTCCCAGTTAGTGGGAGCTATGCCTATAATGTAGCTTGCTGTAGAATGTTGAATGGTTTAGGAATAAAATCAACAGAAAGCTTGACCAGGTTATACGGCACTGTTCTGATTAAATCGTCTGCTTGCAGAAAAACGGCGGTGACAGGGGAGGCAGTGGCATAGTGGTACTGTCAGTGGGCTAGAAATCCAGAGAACCTGGGTAATGCTGTGGTGATCTGCATTCATGTCCCACCACAGCAAATGGTGGAATTTGAATTCAATAAAAATCTGGAATTAAAAGTCTACTGATGGCCATGAAACTATTGTCAATTGTTGTAAAAGTCTATCTGGTTCACCAATGTCTTTTAGGGAAGGCAATCTTTCATCCTTATCCGGTCTGATCTATACGTGACTCCAGATCCGCAGCAATGTGGTTGACTCTCAACTTCCCTTGGAGATGAGCAATAAATGCAGGCCCAGCCAGTGACTCCCACATCCCAGGAATGAATAAGAAACAAACTTTCAGGATCTAAAGGTTCCAAGGCTGCATGACAGTGAACGGACTAAAGTATGAGTAAAGACAAAAGAAGGCTTCTTGAAGGTTTCTAGAAGGCTTGCAGCTGAGCTGTGATCATGAGTTTATAAAATAGTTAATGTTTTGACACGATACCAAAATTGGAATAACTTTCGTAACCAAACTCCCCCACTTTCCCCAAGAGTGGAAGTGTAGCAATCCTCTGCCTCTCTATCCTTGATGTGGAGGTGTCGGCGTTGCACTGGGGTAAACACAGTAAGAAGTCTCTCAAAACCAGGTTGAAGTCCAAAAAGCTTATTTGATAGTAAACACCACAAACTTTCGGAATGCTGTTCCTTCGTCAGGTGAATGGAAAGTGGAGAGAAAACTCTCCACTCAAAGGACAAAGGAACAGCGTTTTGAACGTTTGTGGTGTTTACTATCAAACCTGTTGGACTTTAATCTGGTGTTGTGAGACTTCTTATTGTCTCTACCCTCTAGCATCGATTTAAATGTAAACAATGCAAACTCTAGGTTAACTGCAATGCTGAGCTTCCCTGTCCACTTCAAAGAATATCTTTTCACATTGTGTCAAACGTGGCACTTAACCTGTGCTTCTTTTCTGTTTTGTAGAAAATGTTAGCCAGTCACACAGATAAATTAATGAATATTGATCAAGCGTCGCAACAGACGTATCAGAAGCAGGAGGAGTCTGTGAGAGAGGTGAAAAGTTTGGAAGAATCTGTAAACCAGCTTCAGATGCAAGTGCGACAGCTGGAACTGTCCGGCAGAACTGTTGGGACAGGCACGGGAGCAGCGAGCCTCAGTGAGTACAGTACCATCACTCTATTCCCTAGACTGAAGGACCTGTTTCTGTGCTGTATATCTCTATATGACCTTCTGTCACCTGCTGTTAAAAAGTTAGGAGCAATGCAACCAGTTTTAGAAATAATGGAGCATTCAAAACTAGGTTACACTGATAATATGCCAAACTCTAGAGGAGCTCTAGATCATAATTCTGAGCATTAAAATTTTATTTGTTTGGAGGCTGAATATTATTGCCATGACAATGGTTTCCTTCCAAAAACTTTTTAAATGAAAAACGCTTTAAGAAATGTGATAGTAAATTTATCGCTGCAAATTAGCCAGCTCAGATAAAAGCTTTTGATCTGAAAATGTTTCTGTTATGTTTTTGTAGCAGCACTAGATAACCAAGTAAAGAGACACGACAACCTACTGAGCGTCCACGATGTGCGGTTAGCAGACATGGACCTGCGCTTCCAAGTGCTCGAAACGGCAAGCTACAATGGGAAACTGATTTGGAAAATCCGAGATTACGCTCGCCGCAAACAGGAGGCTGTCAGTGGGAAAACATTGTCCTTGTATAGCCAACCATTTTACACGGGTTACTTTGGCTACAAGATGTGCGCTCGGGTTTACCTCAACGGAGACGGGATGGGTAAAGGGACTCACTTGTCGTTGTTTTTTGTCGTTATGCGGGGAGAGTACGACGCACTGTTACCGTGGCCTTTTAAACAGAAAGTAACGTTGATGCTGTTGGACCAACCACCGACTGGTCGCCACTTAGGCGATGCCTTTAAGCCAGATCCGAACAGTAGCAGTTTTAAAAAGCCAGTAGGTGAGATGAATATTGCCTCAGGCTGCCCGCTCTTTGTTGCACAGCCGGTCTTGGAAAGCGGGGCGTATATTAAAGATGACACTATCTTCATAAAAGTAGTTGTTGATACCTCAGATTTGCCGGACCCCTGACCCGTTAACGTGTCCGACACGAGAGGAATTAAAATTGCAGCATGGGGGCTCTGCACCGATGGAGCACAGCGTTGTTGATTTCCAACAGAAGGACATTCCTCACAGCTGGTCGCTATGAGCAGTTCACCGGTCCCACCTGAAGCACAAGGACTTCACAGCAAAAGAGGTCATACTGGCAGGACACCGATAACTTCAGAATATTTGGTGGGGATTTATTCTGTGGGTTCCCTCAGGAGCTGTGTTAAATACATTACAGGTGTCCTGAAGTAACGACAGACAGTATTGATTGTCCAGTCAAAGAGGGAGTTGTAGTTGGAACTCTGCAAAAAAGCACTGTAGCATGTTTCTCTGTTAGCATTACAACCTGGCTACTCTGTATGCTACAGCAGCATGGCCAAAATGTGACTTGCATTCTTCCTTTTGTTTAGCTTCCAAGTTCGAGCTAAGTTCAGCACTGAGTTATGGTAAAGGGAATTTCCAGAGTTGCGACAATGTGACTCCAGGTCATTGCCTGTAAAACTCCCCAGTCATTTCTTCAATTCCAATGAGTTGAGGGGCTGTGGTTTGATGGGAGGGGTGAACAAGAGGAAACCTGCCAGCTGAGTGTCAGTCCAATAGGTTCCTCCCATTTCATATTGTCTGGGGTGCGTGGACAGCTGATTCAAAATGAGGGTTCGGATTGACTTGAAATGTTTAAAAAATATATTATTTAGTTCCTATTCTTGGAATGTTAATGTTATAGTTTCTTTGCTGTTTACTAGTCCTGAATACAAAAATCCTACGGGTAACCAAATCTGATCTGGTTCCTGGATCACTATCTGTATGGACCTTGCACTTTTTTTCCGTGTCTTGCGTGGGTTTCCTTTGGGTGCTCCCGTTTTCCTCCCATAAACCAAAAGTGTGCAGATTAGCTGGATTGGCCGTGCTGAATTGGCCCTTAATGAGAGGGAGATTAGCAGGGTAAATGCATGGGGTCACAGGGAATAGGGCCTGGGTGGGACTATTGTTGATGCAGGCTCGATGGGATGAATGGTCTCCTGTACTGTATGATTCTAGGTTTCTGATTGGAGAATAAATACGCTACCAACTGGAAGCAGCAGCGAATCACAATGACACAATTTATCATCTAGTTTGGCCTTGGCAAACTTCAACCTAAGAAATGAATCACATCTGCTTTGTCTCATTGAGTTGATCTGTTCTCAGTGTAGTCTCGCTTGTCCTAACTACAGAAAGCTCTCTGCCCACCAACAGGGTAGTTCCCTTCATTCACCCTTCCTGCAGCAAACTGTGTGGGGAACTGTGTGACCAGGATTGCCCCCTTCCTGGCAGCAGTCATGTGGTACAGTTTGCAGAAAAATACTGCTCGCATGATGTGACGAGAAACAATATAAGTTGGAATCACCTTTGATGATGTGGCTGGAATGACAAGATCACCTGACCATGAAATCCATTTTCACAAATTAGCAATAATCAGACCTTTTTACATTGCCTGGTTTGTACTGCAGTAGAACCAGTTGAATAGGAAGTGCTCATTCAATTTGGATATAGTTGTTTCCAAATGTATAACTGAAGAGGTATTTCTTCCGCTCACCACTGTGTCTCTTGATGTCTTCTGACATGGATCATCCAAACACGCAATATTCTCAAATAAATAATCCATTCCCCTGATGCTGGCTTGGTAAATACTCTCCATGTTATGGTAATAGACCTTCGTAATGGGAAGGTTCCTGTCTCAATAGCCCTGGTCTGTGCTGAATTATCTGATAGCAGGGCATAACAGGTCATTCAGGTGTGGAAAGTTTGAAAGATTTGCCATGGTGCCAAAGGTCCAGCGGAAAATGCAAAATGTGAAGGTGTTCAGTAATGCGGCTTTCTGTGATGAATTAGCTGTCTTGTTGCAAAAAAGAATTGAGTACAGGAGCAAGGATGCCTGAAGCTGCAGCTGTGAAGGCCTTGGTGGGACCACACCTGGAGTATTGAGTCCAGTTTTTGGTTGAATCTTTGCTCCCTTTCCCAGCAGCAGAGATGGCCTGCCTTTGGCTGTCCCAAGATCCTCCAGTCTACCAATGTCGATGGGGTTTTGCCTGCCTTGTGCTCCCCACCACCAGAGAACTTGCAGGGTGTGGGGGCAAGGGGGGGGATCACCCATTGGCAGGACTGGAAGATTTTGCCAACCAGAAGGGCCAGAGAATTTTGACCTTGGTCTCCTTGCCTAAGAGGATATACTTGCCACAGAGGGACTGCGGTGAAAGTTCACTGGACTGATTCTAGGATGGCTGGATTGTTATATGGGGTGAGATTGGGTGAGCTAGACCTGTATTCAGTGGAACTTCGAAGAATGAGATGGGATTTAATCGAAATTATAAAATTCTGACAGAGCTGGACAAACTAGATGCAGGGATGCTTCCTCTGGCTGCAAGTTCTAGAACAAGGGTCACACTCTAAGGAAATGGGGTAGGTCATTTAGGATTGAGATGAGGAGAAGCTTCTTCATTCAGAGGATGGTGAATCTGTGGAATTTCTCTAGCATGGAAGGTTGTGATGGTTAAGTGACTGAATATGTTTTGCAAGGAAGTCAAAAAAGATGTCAAAGCGTCTGGAGAGAATGCAAGAGTTCAGCATTGAGGAGCAGCCCTGATCATATTGAGTGGCAGAGCAGATTTAAAGGGGGCAAAGGACGTACTACTATTTTCTATGCTTTGATGTCCAGACTCTCATGAAGAACAGCCATTTGAGGGAGGTTTAGTAGCACATGTAGACCTCAGCCAGTGTCAATCACAACCTTCAACTGAGATGTTTAAAAATCTATTATTGTCTTCAGTCATTGATTCTAGAATTCAGTGCGGATCAATGGGGAATGGAAGACAATGTGAGGATTGGTCTTATTCACTGTGTCACTATGAAAACTCAGCAGGTATTCCGAGAGAATGAGATGGAGATGCAAGCTGTGCTTTTCACCTTGTTTTGCTTCACAGGCAATACTTTGTGAATTTGTCAATCGAAAAGAGGTTTGCAATATTAACTATTTCTCAAACTTTACCGCAAGAGTAGCCAACAGACAGTCACAAAAAGTGAAGGTGGATAATTTACGTGTTGGGATAGCTCTTGAAATAAGGATAAGTCCTGAAATTTGCGGGTACCATTCCAATCCAATCCTTAATAATTGGATTTGTTCCTCCTCACAATGGTTTTGTGTATTCTCACATTATGTAAAGCCTCCAAAGATAGGAATTTGTTTACTGCATTGTTCATTACAAATCTACCACCCGGCTACAACTTCATCATTGGTGTGCAAGTGAGGTTTGGATTAAAATACTAAATTAGTCTGGTCTTTTTCTGATTCTGATTAAGAGTGGAGCCTTTATAAGTTTATTTTCAGCAACTCGTTTTTGATTTCATTGGATGCATTGAAAGAGTTGGCACCTTTGGTGTTTATACTCTGGTGTTTGCTTATTTTTGTCTCCAGGATTAGTGTCTGTCCACGTTCGCTCTGCTAAATCCCTCCCCCCTTATCCGGGGGCTAAATTATTTGCCCATGTTTAAAAATCTGCTGTCAGAACAAATGACTCGAGATTTAGTGCTGGAGCTGTAGGGAGCTGGTATTTGGGAATGGGAAGCTGGGAATCGATGATGGGGGTCCTTAAATTTAAGCAAAACACCAGTACCAGTGTACGAGCACTTCATCACAAAGGATGAACTGGTGATACAATAAGGGCATCGTGTTGACCTCAAACATCCCTTTCTTTAGTCACTGGAGATTCTGCTCAGGAGAAGCTGGAAACCGCAAGCATTTCAAATCAGTCCATCCCTTTGAATAAATTATTTTGTTCCAATCTTTCAGGATATTGTAATGTTTACTTTGTAACAAATATAACCTCAGCATTTTTGACATTACTAAAAATTATACTATTTAATGACTGGCAGGTTTGGGTGTCTGAGAATGTGTGTTATTCATACTGGAAGGTACCAGTGATGTTACATTTTATAAGATCTTTTCTTCCTGACTGTTTGTTGAAACCTTTGTTTCTTTTGACCTCCTTTTGTCACCAGTGGCTGTGAAACAATGACTTTGAGAACACAGACATTTTATCATTTCTGGAGAAATATAATTTCAATAAATGCAGATATACCTCAAAAGGAAACTTCTCTACTCCGATCCTCTGCAAGTTGTATAATTATCCATGCGCTGTAAGCAGTGCAACAACAACAAATTATGTGCATTTTTACGATGTGAAGATGCCAGTGTTGGACCAAGGTGGGCACAGTAAGAAGACTCATAACACCAAGTAAAGTCCAACAGGTTTACCTGGAATCATGAGCTTTTGGAGCATTGCTTCTTCATCAGATGAGTGGGCGTGGATTCACAAACATGACATACATAAGCAAAGAGACAATTGCAGGTTAATTGCAGATTGGAATGTGAAGAATGGTTGGCATGTTCCAAAAACTCATGATTCCAGATAAACCTATTATACTTTAACCTACTGTTGTGAGACTTTTTACTGTGCATTTTTATGATGCATTTAATTTAGTAAAACATCCCCGGGTGCTTTGCCAAGGTGTTATCAAATAAAACAACAACAAGCCTTGTGAGATACTGATGGCCTAAAGCTTGGTTTTAAGGTGCATCTTCGAGAAGGGGATAAAGAACAAAGAACAATACAGTACAGGGAACAGGCACTTTGGCCCTCCAAGCCTGCGACGCTCATTGCTCCACCGAGACCATTCTTCTGTATCCCTCCATTCCCAACCTGTTCATGTGGCTATCCAGCTAAGTTTTAAACAATCCCAGTGTGTCTCCTCCACCACCCTGCTGGCAGTGTATTCTAGGCCCCCATCACCCTCTATGTAAAATACATTTCTTTGATAAACCTCGTCCCCCTCACCTTGAACCTATGACCCCTCGTGTTCGTCACTTCCAACCTGAGAAAAAGCTTCCCACTGTTCACCCTATCTGTGCCCTTCATTATTTTGTACACCTCTATTAGGTCCCCCCCTCCATTCTCTGTCTTCCCAGGGAGAACAACCCCAGCTTACCTAATCTCTTCTTATAGCTAAGACCCTCCATACCAGGCAATATCCTGGTAAATCTTTTCTGTACTCTGTCCAAAGCCTTCACGTCCTTTTGGTAGTGTGGCAACCAGAACTGGACGCAGTACTCCAAATGTGGCCTAACCAACGTTCTATACAGCTGTAACATCAGATGCCAATTTATAAAGTAAGCATGCTACATGCTGCCTTCACCACAATCTGTGATGCCACCTTCAAGGCTCTGTAGACTTGCACACCCAGGTCCCTCTGTGTCTATACTCTTGATGGTTCTGCCATTTATTGTATAGCTCCCCCCTACATTAGTTCTATCAAAATGCATCACTTCACATTTATCTGGATTAAATTCCATCTGCCAGTTCTCCGCCCAATTTTCCAGTCTATGTATATCCTGCTGTATTCTCTGACAATGTTCATCGCTATTCGCAAGTCCAGCCATCTTTGTGTCATCTGTAAACTTATTGATCACATCAATTATACCTTCTTCCAAATCATTTATATATATCACAAAGAGCAGAGATCCCAGTACAGAGCCCTGCAGAACACCACTAGTCACAGACTTACAGTTGGAAAAAGACTGTTCCACTGCTACCCTTTGTTTTGTGTGGCCAAGCCAGTTCTCCACTGATCTATCCACCTCCTTTTATCCCATGAGATTTAATCTTTTGCACCAACCTGCCGTGGAAGACTTTGTCAAACGCTTTACTAAAATCCATATAGACGACATCATGGCTCTTCCTTTTCCAACCGTTTTTATCATCTGGATTCTGGAATTGAAGACCTCAACTGCAGAGGGTATGGCTGCCAACGACAGGACAATTAAAACCTGTGGTGCCCAAGAGGTCCAAATTGGAGGAAGACAGATGTTTTGAAAGATTGTGGTGCAGAAGAGATTTTGGAGATAGGGAGGGCAAGCCTACAGAAGGATTTGGAGATGGGGATGAGAATTTTAAAATTGCACCGTTGCTTACATGTGTGCTAAGGTAGGTCAGTGAAAGGAGGATATGTTGTGAGTTAGGATACAGCAGCAGAGGTTTTGATTACTTCATTTTATGGAGGGTGGCAGATGGGAGGCTGGCTGGGAATGTTAGAATAGTCATCGAGGTACCCTAACTGGAACTGAGGAGTTGGAAACAGATGGCATGGACATGTAGTTCGGATATAATATATCTCCAAGAAGCAAACAGTTTGGTTCAGCCTCAGGCTGATGGCAAGGAGATGGATGGAGTTAGTGGCAACAGGAACTCAAGAGATTGGTTTTGGTCTTTCCCAATATTTAGTTGGAAGCAAGTTCTGCTTATCCACACTGACTCTTGGAGCCCGTGATGAAATCCAGCTGAACATTGTCAGCCCATGTTTCATTGCACGTTACAAAACTAACACTGTTATTTGGAAAAGGTTAGCAAGGGGCAGCCTTCAGATGAGAAATAGGAAGGGGTTAAGATCCTTGGCAACACTGGATAACAATGTAGGAGCAGAAAGAAGCTATTGTCGGTTATTTCCTGGCTCTGGTGAGAATGGAATGAAACAAACCATTTGCAATGAGCTACATTATGGAATGGAATGGCTTGGTCTCTCTCCAATGTGTTCACATCCTTACAATCATGTGGCGCGCAGAACTGTACGCAATATTCCAGCTGAGGCTAACTGATCATTGTACAAGAACAGCATAGCCTCTTCGCTCTTGTATTCTATGCCTCTATTAATAAAGCCCAGGATACTACATGCTTTATTACCTGCTCTCTCCACCTATCCTGCTTCAAGGATCTATACACCTAGGTCCTTCTCCTCCTGCACACTCTGAAGAATTTTACCCCTTATTTTATATTATCTCTCCCATGTTCTTCCTGCCTCTGCATTATTTCACACTTGTCTGCGCTGAACTTCATTCACCACTTATCTGCCCACTCCACCAAAATGTTAATCTCCTGGTGATATTTTGTGCTGTCCTCTTTAGCTTGCAATATTTCCCCAAAGTTTGGAATTCTCCCCTGCACACCAATATTTAGATCGTTAATCCATAGAATAGAATCGAAACCATAGAGCCCCTATACTGCAGAAAGAAGCCATTCTGCACCTAATCTCCCACCCAGAACTACCCTATCACTATAACTTTGTGTATTTACCATGACTAATCCACTTACTCTGCACATCTTTGAATACTAAGGGACAATTTAGCATACCCAATCCACCTAACCTGCACATCTTTGGACTGTAGGAGAAAACTGGAGCACTTGAAGGAAACCCACACAGAAACATGGAGAATGTGCAAATTCCACACAGACAATAACCCAAAGCTGGAATCAAACCTGTGTCTCTTGTGTTGTGAGGTGACAATGCTAACTATTCGACCTGCCTACAATCCCCACATCTCAAGAAACTTCTTATCAGCCATGGTTCACCTGCAAATTTTGGCTGAATGTTTCTTGAATGTTCCTGCAGGTCTGACTAGCATTTACTGGTGGTATTTACCAATATGTGACCATATTGCAGTGAGGAGGATTTGCATCTTACACAGTGATCCTGACATGAATAATTGTAGTGTTCAGCTAATAATCAAAACATCATCTAGAAATTAAATTCCAAGCCATGTAAAGACCCAGACAATATGTAACACATTTACAAAATATAGAATTAGTAATGCTTATTGTACTTGAATAAACCTTAAATATCCTTATGACATGCAACTCTTAAAAATAACTTGTGCATTGACTGGGATTGACTTTGCTAACTTCCTTTATTAGGATGGATCAGATATAATGGGCCATAACTTTTGAGATTCTGTTGTATTCTGGGGTATTCCCAAAATGCCCAGAGAATTTCCGATGGAGGATCCCAGGTAAGGTTTTGAGGAATTGCCCAGAAATGTAAACTTCTTGACCAATTATCCTGCCTTCCAGAAAGTGATATAAATCACACCAGTTTCTAATTGTTTATTTACCAATTTGGTACAGTGTGAGAAAAGATGTACAAACATGTGAGGAAAGGGTTAGTCTTATTGCAATCATTCAAATAAAAGTATGTTTATTAACTTGCAAAAACACAGAAGGACACAATACAAAGCAATGGCAACTACAATAATGACCACGCGCACACACGCACACTATCCTTGAATTAACCCTATCCCACAAATACTTACATTTCTAAACTCTGGTCCCCTGTCCCAAAGCAATATCCCATACAGTTTAACTCCATGAGCTAACTCCAGCAAATAATTACCATAAGTTGTATCTTTAATTTTAGGAAGGCTATCCTCTGATGTTGCAGTGACTTTGAGATTTTCAAACAATTTTCTTACATAGAATTCTGCTTTTAGGAAAAATGTTTCTTTGGAGTTGGGTTTGGTTATGGTCACAACTGTGCACCAGCTGTTTCTTCTCTAGTACAGAACTAACCCTGCTACTGATGTATCGCATTTCCCTTTTGATTTCATCCTACCTAAACAACTCAACTTAAAAATCAGCCTCTTGGCACATAAGTGTGACAAACATTCTTATGTCTCTACTTTGGTCTTACCTCTTGTATAAAATCTTGTGGGGTATAATAGGATGAACATATATTGTCTTTTTCCTAGGGAAGAGGAATTGAGAACAAGAAAGTATAAGTTTAAGGTGAGAGGGGAAAGGTTTAAAAGGAACCTGAGGGGCAATTTCTTCACACAGAGGGGTGTACATATATGGAAAGAGCTGTCAGAGAAAATGGTTGAGGCAAGTACAATAGCAACATTTAAAAAGCATTTGGATGGGAAAGTATCAAAGGGGTATGGACCAAATGTGGGCAATTTGACTAGTTGGGAAAGCATCATGGCTGACATGGATTGGTGGCCAAGGGATCTGCTTCTGTGCTGTATTGCTCTATGAGTCTTCTATAGTTGTAATGCTTACAATTCTATACTCTAATGTTCTCCACTTCGCATAATTAAATATCTGTTTAGCCTGCTGATAAGCTAATTTGCATATCAAAAGCTTTCCAAGCAGCTGCTCTCTTATCCAATTCTTTAAAGAAACTTGGATAAAATAAAGTTTAATTTTTGTTTTATCCAATTCTTAAATCTTTATTCAAGTGTTTTGACAACTTAAAATTATGAAAGACATATGGTAAGTTCCCACTTGCAGTATCTCCTGGTTGTCGCTGATTCTTTTTGTAACTCTGCAGCCGTGTCTTCAAGATTCATGCCTCTGTATAAATGTTCTCCTGTGCCTAGTCACAGTAAATGAACCCAAATCTGTCTGCACAATCCCCTGTAAGCAAATACTACCTTTATATAATTGTTGAAGCCATAACAGCCAATGCCCCTCTGGTTTTACCTCCAGGAAGGAGAAAAGACATGCCCTATCCTGGTGTCCTACACACATTCAATCCATTGGTGAGTAAATTGTTGGGACCATGGATCTATTACCAGGAGATTTCTAGGAGACGCCACAAGTCTGGAAGGAGCAGGGAGTGGTGGTGATGGTGGTGGTGGGGGGAAGGAGTGAGAGGGTAAGTTGGGTAGAGGGAATAGTGGGGAGGAGTGAGGGGGTGGGTTAGGAGGCAGGAGAGACCATTTTAAAATAGCACAAACCTAGTTATGTGGCCTTAGATCAGACTTGGGAAACAATGTCATACCAAATCTTATGAGATTAAGCAAGATTACAGACACCATTATCTGATCAATGTTAAAGTGAAACAACATTTAAAAAGGTCTTGATCTATCCAATTTCCATCATTTACGAAATGACTGACAAAGTCCCACATAGGAGATGTATTAAGAAGGCTAATGCATGTGGGATACTGGTGATCTGACAAGGTGGATTCATAATTGGCTTAGCACTAGGAGACAGAGAGTGGTGACGTACAGCTGCTTTAGTGACTGGAAGCTGGTGAACAAGGATCCATGCTGGGCTCCCTACTGTTCATCATTTACGTAAATAATATAGATGACCATATTCAGGTAGGATCAGTAGATTTGGCAATGACGCAACAATTGGTCGGGTGGTTAATAGTGAGGTTGAGTGAATTGGGTTACAAGAAGATTTAGACGAGATGGTCAAATGGACGGATAAATGGCAGATGGAATTTAACCCTGTAAAGTGTGAGGTGATATACTTTGGAAGGAGTAATTTGACAAGGACATATACTCTGAAAGGTCTGACACGGGGAAGTTCTGAAGAACAAAGGGACTTTGGCATATTTGTCCATAGATCTTTGAAGGCAAATTAACAGGCAGTGAAAAAGGCATATGGCACACTCTGTTGGGATACAGATTACAAAAGCAGAGAGGCCACGATGAAGTTTTGTAGAACTTTGGTGAGGCCAGAGCTGGAGGACTGTGTGCAGTTCCGGTCGCCACATTCTTGGAAGGATGTGAATGCACTGGATGGGGTGCAGAAGAGATTTGCCGGCTTGTTGCCTGGGATGGAACATTTAAATTATAAAAAAAGATTGTATAGGCTTGGTTTGTTTTCTCTGGAGCAGAGAAGACTGAGGGGGTGACCTGATTGAGGTGTTCAAGATGAAGGGGGGCATGAACAGTGTGGATAGGGAGCAGCTATTCCCCATAACTGAAGGGTCAGTTACAAGGGGCACAAGATAAAAGTGAGGAGTGTGAGGTTTAGGGTGGTGATGGTCTGGAGTGCATCGCCTGGGAGGGTGGTAGAGGTGGGATGCCTCACATCCCTTAAAAAGTACCTGGATGAGTACTTGACACATCATTGCATTCAAGTTTATGGGCCAAATGCTGGCAAGTGGGATTAGGTGGGCAGGTCAGGACCTTTCATGTGCCAGTACATTTGAAAGGCCAAATGGCCTCTTCTGTACTGTAGAATTTTGTGATTCTGTGATCTCAACGTCTGAGTAATTGGCAGTCTTCTGTAGTACAGAATTCCACAAGTTCACCACCCTCTAAGTGAAGATATTTCTTCTCATCTTCGTCCTAAATGGCCTACCCCATATCCTGAGGCTGGCACCCCAGACAGCGGAGTCAACATCCCTGCATCTAGTCTGTCCTATCCTGTCAGAACATTATGTTTCAATTAGATCCCCTCTGTGACTGGCATGAAATCTTGAAAAAGCAGTATTATCTGTTTTCAGTTCTTATAAACTGTATTTTGTGCACAATATCATTTGGAAGTTTCACGATACGGGGCGGCACGGTAGCACAGTGGTTAGCACTGCTGCTTCACAGCTCCAGGGACCTGGGTTCAATTCCCAGCTCAGATCACTGTCTGTGTGGAATTTGTACATTCTCCTCATGTCTGTCTGGGTTTCCTCCTGATGCTCCGGTTTGCTCCCACAAAGATGTGCCGGTCAGGTTGATTGGCCATGCTAAAATTGCCTGTTATGTCCTGGGATGCGTAGGTTAGAGGGATTAGTGGGTAAATGTGTAGGGATATGGGGGTAGGGCCCGAGTGGGACTGTGATATGGGGGTAGGGGACTGAGTGGGTACAGACTCGATGGGCCTCTTCCTGCACTATAGGGTTCTATGATTCATCAAGTTTGTGTTCAGGCACCTAGTGAAAAGAAGATTCAAAGGTATCTGATCAAAGTAAAAGCATGGGGTGAGGAATGGCAAATGGATTTTAATATACTTAATTGGAGTGTGTTGCATGTTGGAACAGCAGACTTGAAACATTAAATATTACCAATGATGCGTTAACAAACATGGAAAATGGGTTGTGGTCTAATCATTGGCCAATCATTGAAAACATCCAGTCAATGTGTGAAGGTAATTATAGCAAGCTTATCGACTAATATTGTTAGAGGTAAGTCATAGCGCATCATTTTAACATGCATAACATCATGTTCAATTTCTGGATGCCCTACTAAATGCCATTACCAATTGTTCACTGGAGTAAGCTGGTTACTGCAGTAAAGAAGATTGATGGAGGTTAAACAGCAAGGAAACTGCAGTGAAATTATCAAAGACTGCAGCCCTATCATGGTGATGGAGAAAATGTGAAAGACAATTAAACCAGGTACTAATTATAGGAGGAATCACATGGAGTGTATCAATAAGTATATGCTTTACTTATATATGCCTGAGAATCACTGGCAAGGCCAGCATTTATTGTCCACATTAAAGATCTTGGAAATGCAGTGCAGTGTGATGCAGGATTGCAATTTCCTGTGTCAGTAGGTGATTATCATATAGTATTCAGTAATCATTGCTGAAAATATATCTGAGTGACTTTGTGTGAGCACAGGATCAGCTTTAATGTTATGACCCCAGAATTGAATAGCTTGCAATCATTGTCTGGAGTCACGCCTGAGAAGCAGCCTTCAGGGGACTGCTCTTTGAAATGTGGGTCTGAAGTTTCATTTTCAAGGCAGGAAAATTCCCGGCTTGGTGCGCCCATTGGTCCCTTTCACACTTCTGCTGATATCAGGAATGCGTAGAATGGGAACAGGACTTTTGGATCCAGGTTTCACCTGCCATTTCGAGCATTCCAAAGATCTTTCCAATTCTGTAAAAATTCAGATCGTGGTTTTGAATCTAACACAGACTGAAGGGTACCAGTCTAGTTTGTCTGATAGGATACTGTGTAAAATGAGTAAATGCAAAAAGCCTCAGCACAAGATTATCTGGTTAATAAATTAGAAATCTCACTCAGTGAAATGCAGAAAATAGGAGCAGAATTAGGACATTCAGGCCTTTGAGCCTATTCCACCATTCAATCATGGCTAATCCTCTATCTCAATGCCATGCTCCCACTCTCCCCTCATCCCTTTGTTGCTTTAAGTATCCAGAAATCTATTTCCTTTTAAAACCTGTTCACTGACATGTCCTCCATAGCATTCTGTGGTATAGAATACTACAGGGTCACCACCCTCTGAATGAAATCATTTCTTTTCACCTCAGCCCTAAATGGCCTACCCAGTGTCCTGGGGCTTGTTCTAAATACCCCAGCCAGAGGAAAGAATATCCCTGCATACAGACTGTCCAGCCCTGTCAGAACTTTACATTTCAATTAATCTCCTGTCATTCTTCTAAACTCTAGAGAATACAGGACCAATCCAATAAGGTGATAGGAAATAGAATAATGTTCTATTGGTGCAGCAAAATGTGAACTTTTAAAATTGATGAGTTGAGGGAACTTTGCATTTGTCCAGGCACCTAAAGCTTCTTGATGCCAGTGGGGGATACTGGACAAATATTTCATTGTCCCCCATCGCCAGATTCAAATCATAAAAGCAACCCCAGCATCTGCCACCTTGATCAGTACAAGTGACATCAAATCACAGCCAGCTGAGTTCAATACAAGATGGCTGCCTGTACCTCATTGAATCATAGAATCCTACTGTGCAGAAGGAGGCCATTCAGCCCAACAAGTCCGTACTGACCACAGTCCCACCCCAATCCTATCCCCACAACTACATTTACCCAAGCTGGTCCCCATGACACTAAGGGGCCATTTGATACAACCTACCCATCTAACCTGCACACCCTTGGAATGAGGGAGGAAACTGGAGCATCTGGAGGAAACCCACACAGACACACTGAGAACGTGCAGACTCCACACACAATGACCCAAGCCAGGAATTGAACCCAGGCCTCTGGCACCATGAGGTAGCAGTGCTAACCACTGTGTCACCCTGAGAAACTATATTTCAGTATCAATTGAGATCTTTATGCCTGAAAGAGGGAAGTGTTGGAGAACGTGTTACAAAGCAATATAAGATAGCAATATACTGCAAATGCTGGATGTCTGAAATAAAAACACAGAGTTGAAAAACTCAGCAGATTTGACAGCATCTGTGGGGAGAGAAAGAAAGGTTTGAGGTCAATATCCATTCATCAGAACCACTCATCAGGGTGGTGAAAGATTACAGGCTTGAAACATTAATTCTATATCCCTGTCTGCTAGTGCTGTCTGAGTATTTCTAAAGATTTTCTGTCTTTATTACTTTGGCATTCGACTTCATTACTGTTTAACTATTGTACAGCAGCTTCACGTGACATTTCGACAGATGGTTCAAAGTTTATCGTAAAAAACAAACTAAGATTGCATAAGATCTGAGGATACTATTCCTACAACATGAGGTCGGCGCACTTCATCTCCTTCAGCCTGTTTTTCCGTGAGTATTTTCCGTGAGTTCGATAGGGTGGCTAGCATTTGCAAGAGTGACACTGATGCAAGTATTGATTTGGACATTGCAATGAAAAGAAAGAAGAACAGTTTTGTTTCTTTCTCGTGGTAAATCCACCTTTTCCTGGAAGGGTGGGGTTGTCCAGTTCTCCTCTGAGTAAAGATAGCTGGAATAATATAACGATTATATACACAGTCCTAATATTACATTCACTGGCTAATGAGGATCAGTCGCAGCTCTGGATTATGTGGACTCATTATTCTCCAAACGATAAGATTTATTATTGTCTTATAATCTGTGCAGACCCACGATCTCAGTGAGCTGGTCGAACAAACTCATAGAATCCATGGTGCAAAAGGAGGCTATTCGGCCCACTGAGTCTGCACTGACCACAATTGCACCCAGGCCCTATCCTCATACCCCCATGCATTTACCCTAGCTAGTCCCCCTGACACCCCAGGGCAATTTAGCATGGCCAATCCACCTAACTTGCACAACTTTGGATTCTGAGAAGAAACCCGGGGCCCCTGGAGGAAACCCACACAGACATGGACAGAATGTGCAAACTCTACACAGAAAGTGACCCAAGCTGGGAATCGAACCCAGATCCCTAGCACTGTGAGGCAACAGTGCTAACCACTGTACCACTCTGCTGCCCTATAGAACAAAATATGTTGCCAATATCCCCAGTGTAATTCTACTCATTTAACACATATGTGTTTCATGTAACTATTTATGAGCTATCACAAAATAAACCTGAGAAACTGTAAAATCTTTCCATCAATAATGGATGAAATAATGGAGCAGATTATTAGAGATAGACCTTAACTTACTAACTGGCAGTAAATTTGATTTCAGAAGGAGCAAATACTACTGTATCCAAATGTTTGATTTCTTGTGGGCAGTGTTTTTTTATTTTGGATCCTAGCGGGTGATGGTAAGTGGGTTTCACGTCACACTTCCTGTTGGACGGTGTGGCACGTACTCACAGTTGATTATACTCGTTCGGAAACTATCAACCACATTTCATATGACAATCCCTTCAAAACATGGAATTAATCTAGTACAGCAATGTTTTAGTGCAGCATTGAATTATCAGAATGATATATGGACTCGACGGGTTAAATTACAAGGATTAATTACAAAAACTAGACTTTGATTTCCTGAAGGTTAAAAGGTTAAGGATGTTTTGGTCGACACTTTTTTTTTTGAAGTATAAAACGAAACAATAGGATCGGTAGAGAGAATCTATTCCTGCTGATTGGGGAGTTTTGGACAAAAGATAGAATCTAAATGTTGGAATCAGATCTTTCGGGGTGAAGTTGAGAAGTAGTTCTATATATACAGGATTGTACAAATCTGAGATTAACTCTCTCCTGCAAACTGCAGTTAATGTTAGGTCACATGCAAAATTTAATTCGGGAATCAATAGATTTTTGTTAACTAAAGGATATGGAGCAAAGACGGATCCATGGAGTTAGGTCACAGATTGACCATGATTTCTTTGAATGGCAGAATGGGCTTCTTCTGTTCCTATGTTTTAATGTTCCTATGATAGATTACACATTGCCTGCCAAGTAACCATTAATGAATGTTCACGTAGTTTTAAAACAGTGAGTACCTGAGATAAAACTTGAACATTTCTTCAGTACTTGTGGTTGTGTGACCCTTTTAAGGGGCAAGTTATCAGAAGATTACATACCCATCAGGCCAATCGTGACAAGGAATGTGAATTGAGAGCTGGAGTACAGGCTTTCTGGTGGTTGGATTCCGGGAGTCGGAGTTCAGAAGCATTCTTATCTCTGCCTTGCGTATAAATAAACCCCTGTTTGTTTATCTGCCTTGTTGGTTGTCAGTTCCTTGCAGCTATTGAGTACAGAACCCATGAGTCAGCTTGCTTTATGTGCTCACGTCTCTGTAACCCATGACATTCTGACTCAGAGCTGGAAGCTACCACAAGACCAAGGCTAACACTGAACCAACTGAAATACCAGAAATCACGTGTACTCAATAGGAAAGTGGAATTGGAGGGACAAACTGAGTGAAGTCACAGAATCTGAGAATCATAGTGCAAAAGGAGGCCATTCAGCCCATTGAGTCTGTACCGACCAACCTCCACCCAGGCCTTATCTCCATAACCCATGCACTTACCTTAGCTAGTCCCCTTGGCACTAAGGGGCAATTTAGCTGGGTAACATTCTGGGGAACATACATCAAGTGTGCCTGCATTTGGTACTGGCGCCGATTTTGGGGCGCAATTTTCTCATTCTGTCGGCCATGGGAATTGTAGCGGGTGGAGGTAGACTATGCAAAGGTCTGTGGATCTCCGGCGTGAATTTCTGGCCTTGGCGCGAACGTGCCTGGAAAACCTTGCTCTTGGTCTCTGAACTCCAGGGAATCATTGGATTATATAGTGTGCCTGGTGGATGTTTTGTCCATTCAACCTGTCCCAGCTCTCTGAAAGAAACTGCCAGAAAGATATTTCCTGCCCCACCTTTCTCTTGAATCTTAAGAAGAACTGACTTTCTTTTGAGATCCCTTATGATTCTGTTTTCAGCATCATTTCTGGTGTGGCCATTGTGTGGGTAATTTTCAACTTCAATTCTTGAGCAGTGACCTGGTGGGGCAGGTCACCCTTCATTATACAGTCTGCACGATTTTCATCTTATTGACTACACTGTTCCTTCATGGGTTTCTGCAGCTCTTTTCCCAAGGTTCTGGGGAACATACATTTAATGGCAAACACCTGCAGAAATTCATGCCAACAAAGTTGGATCAAGGAAGATTAATGTAAAATACTATAACCCAGCACAGCAAGTCAAGGGCACATAGATATAACCTGGTTAACAAGGCAAATTTAGCATTCATCTCGTAGAATCCCTACGCTGCAGATGAGACCATTCAGCCCATCGAGTCTGCACCAGTTCTCTGACAGTGTATCTTACCCAGAGCCTCTCCCACACCCTATTCCACACATTCCCTATGGCTACTCCCCCTACGCATCTAGGGACACTAAGGGGCAATTTAAGATGGCCAATTCACCTAACCTGCACATCTCATACAGAAAATGTCTAGCTTGGCCTTGTAGGTGATATACTGCAGCTAAAAAGCTGTGAAGGAGGCCTAGATGGTCTGCATTAGCTTTGCTTTGTGATTTCTTTCATCAATTCTACTCAGTCACTGGGTATGATCTGCTATATACACCTGTTAGGACCTTAGCTAAGTGGACCTCATTCCTGCTTTTCTAGCCTTCTTCGCTCCTGTCTGTTTATTTCAATTATCACATTATATTTTTGTTAAAGAGGTTTCGGGTGCTTTGTACAGACAATGGATCCCTGATACCAACTTCAACAATGCCACAAACTGGGACAAGGGGAGAATACCTTGTAAAAATGACCGAGTTCAGTTTCCCAGAGACAAGGTATGTTTGAGTTCTCTTGGTTTTCCACTGATATCTTTTTATTCACCGCATGTCAACAAATTCACTTTTTAATCATATTGTTACCTTGCAGAGTTTAAGTGTTTTCATGCAATCATCGCTTCATTTGATGGAGATGGTAAGAAAAATATTGTATTTTTCTGAAGAAAAAGGGTTTTGTAAAATACGTGGTTAGATTCAAGCTTTTTAAAAGTGGCAAAATGAACTCTATTTCATTAATGTGCTGTGTAGTTTAAAATGTTTAACCTTCTGGCCACTATAAATGCAGAAGTTGTGTATTTGTGTAGATAACCTTTAAGCGGAGTTTCCATTTTGACTTGATTTATTATTCTCATGTATAAATATCCAATGAAAAGTACTGCTTCTTGCGCACTATGGAGGCAAAACATACTGTACATAGACGGGGAAAGGAGGGGTGCAGAATGTAGTGTTACAGTCATAGCTAGAACATAAGGAAAGATCAATGTAGTACAAGGTAGTTCTATTCAAAAGTCTGATGGCAGCAGGGTAGAAACTGTTTTTGAATCAGTTAGTACCTGATCTCAGACTATTGTATCTTTTTCCCCATGGAAAAAGGTGAAAAAGAGTCTGTCCAGAGTGCTGGGGTCTTTGATTATGCTGGCTGCTTTGCCGAGGCAATGGGAAGTGTAGACAGAGTCAATGGATGGAAAGCTGGTTGGCACGATGGATTGTGCAATGTTTACAACAGTTTGTAGTTTCTTGAGGTCTTCACCAGAACAGGAGCCATACCAAGCTGTGATACATCCGGAAAGGATGCTTTCTGTCGTGCATTTCTTTGAAAGTTGTTGAGAGAGGGAACGAACATGCTGAATTTCCTTCGCCTCCTGAGAAATTAGAGACATAGGTGGGCTTTAAACTTTTAAGCAAGGTTTCCACTGAAGTTAAAACAGCTGATTAGGAGAATCCTTGATAAAATTCACTGCATTAATCCAGCAATATAGAACTGACTGTCTGTCTATGTGAAGTTTGCATGTTCTCCCTGTGTCTGCGTGGGTTTCCTTCGGGTGCTCTGATTTCCTCCCACTGTCCAAAAGATGTGCAGCTTAGATTGATGACCATGCTAAATTGCCCTTAGTGTCAGAGTAAATAGGAGTCAAGGGGATAGGGCCTAGGTGGAATTGTGGTCAGTGCAGACTGGGCCAAATTGCCTCCTTCTACACTGTAGGGATTTTGTGATTCAGACAGACCTAAAAGCCAATCGATAGCTTAACAGAGTTTTCGGCATGAGAAGATGAAATATTTTAATTTGTACATTTTAGAAACCATTCCCTAACAACTGAATCATATTTTCCAATTTGTTTGAATTTTCAAAGTTCACCAAATTTACAGCAGGGAATGCAAATAATTTTGCATTCATTGTCAACAGTATTATTAATTTAATAAAATATCCCAAATCACCTAGAAAGCACAGTAACAAGGAGAAGCATATTTGACATCAGGCCACAGGAGAGTTCAGGACAGATGGCATAAACACTCTCCAATCAACTCCCTTAAAGCAATTTACAATTAAGACATTTTCCTTATAGTTTGTTCTGGAGGTACATTTTCACATGCATCAAATCCCCTTAAATACTCACAACATTGTTAAATAAAAATCAAATTAAAGTTTTAAAGCTTATTTATTAGTGTCACAAGTAGATTTACATTAACACTGCAATGGAGTTACTGTGAGAATACCTTAGTCGCCACAGTCTGGCTCCTGTCTGGGTACACTGAGGGAGAATTTAGCGTGGCCAATGCATCCAACCAGCACATCTTTCAGACAGTGGGAGGAAACTAGAGCATCCAGAGGAAGCCCATGCAGACACAGGAGGAACATACAGACTCTGCACAGACTGTGACCCAAGCCAGGAATCGAACCCAGGCCACTGGCTCTGGGCCAGCATGGTGGCACAGTGATTAGTACTGCTGGGGATTCACTCCCCTTGTTAACTCATCTGAGTCTGTTTGAAGTAAAATGGCGAAGATTAAGATATTTAATAATTATTGACGATGGGATTGACATTTAATTTAGTATCTTCTGAGTGTAAAACTATTGAAAGTTTAAGTAAAATTGCCCTCTGGCACACGAAACCTGTGTACGCTTCCGTTTTTGTTTCACAATTGGAATGCAATCACTTCCTTCACTAAGCATTAAGGATGGAACAAGTTTAATCCTCATTTTGCTTTGGTGAGGCCTTTAATGAGTTTTTATTAATCTGGTGTGGGAATACTTTGGCACTTTGCCCAATTTGAAGCTGGGGGGCGGATGCTGGGAGGGCGGTGTTGGCAGGGGGTGGTTTTTGAGGATGTGACATGTTATTCAGACTTGTCAAGTTTACATCAGATGTGTTGAATTTAAATTCAGCTAAACCAAACCACACCTTTATTTCATCACCGAAATTTGAAAGGAGTAAATCTCTTTTTAAAGGCTCTGTTCGAATTTCAGCACAGAAGCTAAAACTGTTTAGTTGAAGGTCAATGTTGCAACATGACTCCGGCTGGATTAGTGATAAGAAGGCATATAGCATCTATGCGCAAACAAGGCTGAAATTAAAGCTTCTACTAGCAGTAGGGATTAACTACCAATCAAATGACAATTTTGCATTCATCTACAAATTAATGGTTTCTTTGAAATGATGTGAGTTTTTATTCTGCTCGAGGTGAGAGATCTGATAAAGCTCTTCCCCTCAGCCTCTCTGAGTTGCCCCGCTCATTCACAAATGGACCAGCCTTCTCTCTCCTGAGGTTTGCCTTGTGATGGAAAGGCCGACCTTCCCCTCGGAGTCTGCGACCTCACCTGTCAACTACTACCTTTTAATATTGAGGGATTTGGTGGTTCATGGTTCCCCTACTCTACTTGTTACATTCAGTGAGCAGCATGTGATTAAATCAGAGTTATGTTGATTTGACTCAATGACATTTTTAAGCAATTTCACTTATCTTCCTGTCAGTTGCATGCAACATCGCTGCTTCACTGCAGCCCCCTCCCCATGTCCCCCCAACCTCTCTCCCTGCTCAGTGTTTGTTGATTCAGCCCCAGGTGCCCAATCTGGGGCCTTCTGCACAAGTCTGCATTATCCCCTCTCAGTAACCCACCTACCATGGTTCACATTCCAGCGATCTGCACCAAGGACGGATGTCAGAGGTAGGTTCTCTACCCAGAGGGTGGTAAGGGTATGGAATGCCCTGCCTGCTGCAGTTGTAGATGCGCCAAGTTTGGTGGCGTTTAAGAGGTTAGTAGATAAGTTTATGGATGAAAAGGGAATGGTTTAGGTTAGAGGGTCATTGCTCTTTCTTAATTGGTCGGCGCGACATCGAAGGCCGAAGGGCCTGTTCTGCGCTGTAATGTTCTATATTCTATGTTCTAACTCCCATCCGTTAAATTCTCAAGGGATAAATTTGGAGGCCCACTGGGCAGTACTGGGTAGAGGATCACAGGGGCTGACTATTTGTGTCTGAGATGAGGAGACATTTCAGCACTGAAAGCATGATGAATCTTTCAATTTCTCTACCTTTCAGAGCAGTTTAATTGTTACGCATGTTCAAGATAAATCTTTGGATGGTAAATGTAATAGGTCTGCGGAGACAAAAGTTCCTTCATCAAAATCCCTTTATTTACACTGTAACAACAGTACACAGCATGCTAATAGTCAGCAGTCTACCTCTGGGGGGATTAAATACAAGGTAAGGACTTCCTGATAGGCCAGTGAATTGGATCCCTAATCAAAGAATTCATACTCCAGTAAGCTAACCTCAGTGGCCTGCTTGAAGTCATCACTCTAAGAAAAATGGGGTTAACATGGGATCATATTGTTCAGATGGAAGAACAGCTAGATATGTACCAAATAGCAAAGTAGGCTTGAAGGCCATGTGGTCTACTCTTAATTTTCGACTCAGCTTCCCTCCTCTACTCTAATCTTATTGCCCTTCCAACCTACCTTAACCACACTCTCCATTTGAACTGTCCTACTTATATTCAGAAAACATAGTGAAGGATATCCCTGTCCACATCACAGTGATGAAGTGGAAATGGTCAAGAGCGTCAGGTTTCAAGGTGTTCAGATTATCAAGGTGTCCTGGTCCCCCCAGTGCTAATATTATAGATGAGAAAGCTCACCAACGCTTCTACTCTCAGGAGTTTAAAGAAATTCAGCATGTCTGCTATGATTCTCAACAACTTTTACAGATGCACCATAGAGAGCATCCTTTCCAGATGTATCACAGCTTGGTATAGCTCCTGCTCTGACCAAGACTGCAAGAAACTATAAAGAACTGGGAATGTAGCCCAGTCCATCACGCAAACCAAACTTCCATCTATTGCCTCCATTTACATTTCCCACTGCCTTGGAAAAGCAACCAGCATAATTAAGAACCCCACGCACCCTAGACAAACTTTCTTCCACCTTTTCCTGTCAGGAAAAAGATACAGAAATCTGAGCTTATGTACAAACAGCCTTTTTCCTGCAGCCATCAGACTTGAATGGACCTACCATGCATTAAGTTGATCTTTCTCTATACCCTAGTTATGATGTAAAACTACACTCTATACCCTCTCCTTGCCTTCTCCCCTATGTACTCTATGGACAGTATGCTTTGTTTGTACAGTGCGCAAGAAAAAGTACTTTTCACTACATCCCAATATATGAGGCAATAATAAATCAAACCGATTACTTTATCCACGTCTTTCCATTCCCCTTGCCTCAAGCTTAGAGCATGCCAACACTTCCTTATATCCATCACCACTTTCAGACAATTCATTGTCTTTCTTTTGTCCTCCTATTCAGAGTTTTTCTGCCACTATTGTTATTCTTAACAATTCTACATTTACCAACTCTACAGGTGTGATGTGAACCTTGATTTCTGATTCTAAGTTGAATTTACTGAGACAGCCTGTTTAGACACACAGTTATGGTTAAGTTCCAATTCCCTTCAGTTAAACATTGCAAAGATTAACACCAGAGCTTTCAGCCTCGCCATCAGTTCCCGTCTCCTACCTGGCAACTACCTTATGCTCAACCAGATAGTTCACAACTTCAGTGTTCTATTGGAACATGAGCTCCTTCCCTCTTCCATCACAAAGATCTTCCAATTTCATTGTAATCTTGTCCCCTCTCCTAAAATCCTGATCCATGCCTTTTTCTCCAGATTCAATATTTTCTTGGAATCCTTCAGGCCCCATAAATTTCAGCTCATCTCTTGCCTACATCCTGTTCCACACCAAGTCCCGTTCACCCATTGTTCCTGTCCTTACTCATCTACTCGGATCCAGTCCCTTAATACCTCAAAAGTAAGATTCTTCTTCATGGGTTTAAATTGAGACCTAGTCTCTCTGCTCCTCATGATTTACCTTGTCTAGCATTACAACCCTTCTAGAATTCTACATTCTTCAAATGCTAATTTCTTGCACAACCTCCACTTCATTCACCCAACATTACTTCACCTGCTTTCAATCATTTGGAAACCACCTTGTGGAATTTCTTCCATTTCTCCACTTCTCTCATCTCCTTTAACAACCTCCTTAAAACATACCTTTTAGTGATCTCTGCAAATATCTCTGCAGCTCAGTGTCAATTCCTCTGTCTGATTATAGTTTCTGTGAAACATCTTAGGTTGTTTTTTTTTAACTTTAAAAGAACAACATAAATGTGACTGTTTCAGAGTGAGACAGCCAGTTGTGCAGAATGATCAGTAGGACCATGCACTCATGCGCAGTACGAACTGAGTTGAGTTTGTCAAATCCACTTCAGACAGGATCTTTACAGCTAGTGTAAAGATCCCAACTAGTAAGTAGGATGGCACAGTTGGCATAGTGATTAACACTGCTACCTCACAGTGCCAGAGACCTGATAGATGAGAAAGCTCACCAACACCTCTACTCTCAGGAGTTCAAAGAAATTCAGCATGTCTGCTTTGACTCTAACAAATTTTACAGATGCACCATAGAGAGCATCCTTTCCAGATGTATCACAGCTTGGTATGGCTCCTGCTCTGACTTTTCCGGCTTGGGTCGCTATCTGTGTGGAGTATGCATGTTCGCCTGTGTCTCCCTGTGTTTCTTTGGGTGATCCAGTTTCCTCCCACAGCGTGAAAGACATGCTGGTTAGATGCTTTGACCGTGCTAAATTCTTCTTCAGTGTACCCAAATAGGTGCCAGAGTGTGGCAGCTGAGGGATTTTTCACAATAACTTCATTGCAGTGTGAATGTAAGCTTACTTGTGACACTAATAAATAAATTAACTATACTATTAGTTTGAGATTAACTGCTCATAAGGTTGCCTGGATTGGCAGTAAACTGGCAGAGGCATTAATGCCTGGTGCAGGAAGTAAAGATGTTGCACATGAGCAATATTGATTTAGTTTTTGAGGTTGGAGCAAACTTGGCTGCAAATATTTACTCCCATAAGTGCTGTGTTACTCTCTATGAATCAGAGTGTGACATTATATGCCCTGAGCGAGTTGTCATCTTCATTCTATTTCACACCATTCGTGCCTCTGAGTCAGGATCCACCCTATACTTCATCTATAAATCAAGACAGACAGTCTCAAGCAACACTGAGTGAGTTCTTAGAGTGGTTAGGACTGATGCCTCACTACGCCAGTGACCCAGGTACAATTCCAGTCTCAGGTGACTGTATGTGTAGACGCTGCACGTTCTCCCCATACCTGCATGGATTTCTTCTGAGTGCTCCAGTTTCCTCTGACGGTCCAAAGATGTGCAGGTTAGGTGGATTGACCTTGGTAAATGTGCTTTACCACGGGGATAGGGTGGAGGTTTGGATGTAGATAAGATGTTCTTTTGGAGAGTCATGCAGATTTGATGGGCCAAATGGCCTCCTTCTGAACTATAGGGATTCCATGGGGCTTTATTGTGCTTGAAATCTCTGCCGATGCTGGTAAACTGTGAAGTAAATATTTTCTTTTCCCAGACTTGGGATAAGGGGTGAATAAGTATTGAATAAAATGTCTTCTATATAACACAACCTGTTAAAATGTTACTGTCTAAAATATAGACCATGCACTATATCAATGAGCTGGTCTGGTGCCATAGTCCAGTATTGTTAATACAAGATGTTACAATAATGATCTATTTAACTACCGTCTCTTTGGATTGAGAAGAACTTATTGTTTTTAACTTGATCTGTATAGTACTTGCCTCTTGATGGGGAGTATATCCTCAGCCATGGTGCTGGATTTGCTGCCAGTGATGGTCAGAGTGAATCGGGATGTGAAACAGGTATGGTGTCATTTAATGAATTATATGTTCGCTCAGTTGGCTGGACGTGATGCAGAGCAGCGCCAACAGTGTGGATTCAATTCCCATACCAGCTGAGGTTATTCATGAAGGCTCCACCTTCTCAACCTTGCCCCTCAACTGAGGTGCGGTGAACCTCTGGTTAAAATCATCACTAGCCTGCTCTCTTTCTCTCTCAAAAAAGGGGAAAGAGGAGCCTGGCACTGTAGCTTTACTGGTGAGAAATAGTGTAATCCAACACTGATTTAGTGGTGAATTCCGGTTAAAGACATACCTGTCGGGGTTTTCCAGGAGTTTTTCTTAATGGATATAACCAAAAAAGTTTAATATTGACACTGGATTCACAGAATAAGAGATACTTAATTTCCCAGCAATTGTTGATTTTTTTTTTTTAGATTGGTACAACAAATGATCCTATACAGAAAGGCAACTTGGGGAAAAAATGTGGATATTTTGGGAGGAGCATTCTCCGGCTGTTCACACCAGCAGGATTCTGTGTCCCATTGATGGTGCACCTCCTCTGGCAACTCTCACGGCAACATTGACAGGAGTGGGACAAGAGAATCCCACCGGCAGTGAACAGAACACCTCCCACTGCCTTCAAGAAACCCGCGGCTGGGAAGAGGGAGGATTCCCCTGTTTATTGTGGAGTGATAAAATGACATGCCATATTCTTTCTCAACTGCAGGCGAGGACATCACTTTCAAAGACTCTGATCAGTATCAATGGTATGATCCCAAACACTGGCGCACAGCTTTATCAGTGAGTGACCTCGAAAATGAGAAATATCTGTTCACTTTGGATGAGGAAAGTGTCCCCTGCCAATATGATGATGTCATTTTCCGACCTGGGACATCTTTTTGTGTGAACCTGGACAGTGATACACAAATGATCAATGTTAAAACTATTTCAGTGATGAATAGGGTGAGTCCTCTTTTTCTTCAACTGCTTCCCAGAATTTTGATTCTGTAGCCATATTACCTGTATTTCCCAAATTAAAATACAGAATCATATAGTACAGAAGGAGGCCATTTGGCCCATCAACTCTGCACCAACCACAATTCCATCCAGGCCCCACCACCAACAACTCCATGCATTTACCTTAGCTAGTCCCCCTGATACTAAGGGTCAATTTAGCACAACCAATCCATCTAATCTACACATCGCTGGGAGTGTGGGAGGAAACTGAAGCACCCAGAGGAAACCCACATGGACACAGGGAGAATGTGCAACAGTGACCCACACCGGAATCAAACCCAGGTCCTAGGCATTGTCAGGCAGCAGTGCTAACCATTGTGCTGCTTTGCCGCCCAAAACATATGGGGAAAAAGGCACTGAAGTGGATGATCAGCCATGGTGTATTGAATGGCTTGCATCAAGCTCAATGGTTTACTGCTGCTTCTATGTTCCTCTGTTTCTATGAAGCTCATGCTTTGTGGAAAGGTCGACTGAGAAAAATGTGACAAGTTGCATCAGGCCATTTTTCAGGGATCAGGTATATCCATCTAAAATAGGCCTGTTTTCAGATGCCTCTGGGTAATGGAGATCCCCGAGAAGAGCAAGGTCAATGTTTTCTAAATATGTATACAGTCAAATCAATAGCTGCCAATGAAAAGTAAATTATACGTATTCCCTCATTGGCCTCTCACTCGCTGTCCTCCTCACCCTTCTCGTGACTTAGTGGCACTGACAGACTGGTCTATATGAATTTCTAGATCTTCAGCTGTTTGAAGAATTGATTTGTTGCAAAATAATGACAATGACTTGTGTGTCTTCTCAGTTAAATGATACGAGGTTAAACATTTTTGTTTTATATAATAGAAATTCACCAGCAATGAAGAGTTCACTGAGTATAAGTGGTCAAGTACTGGAAAGCTACAGTTCCAAGGAAATGGTTCAATCGCTGTGACTAACACTAAGTGTGATGATAAATCTGGCTGCGAATGTGGGAACTTTGGTGTAAGCATCAAGCTCAAATCAAATTTCTGTGCTAATTTTAGATTTGTCAAGCATGTATTTTCTAGACTTCCATTAAGTCATTTAGTGTCAACATATAAACTTTCATAGAATACATAAAAGACCACATCTCTGGATAATAAGTTGAACAGCTTTTGACTTCCATATATTTGTTGGCAATAGGGTAAGAAGTATTTATTTACTTGCAGCTGGTTTACTAACACTATTATCCATCAGTCATAATATTTCTGTCATTCTGGTTGCAAAGATTTACTCCTATAAGTGCGATGTTACTCTCTATGAACCAGACTGTGACATTGTATGCCCTGGGTCAGCGTCAGCATGGCTCCCTTCAATTCCCTTCAGTGGATCCCTGAAGCAGGGTCCATTCTATACTTGATCTCTCAGTCTAGACAGCCAGTCCTGTGCAGTGCTGAATAAGTTCTGCACTGTTCAATGAGCTGTCATATGAAACGCTAAACTGTGTGCCTGATGTGGTGAATGTAAAACATCTCAAGGGTCCATTCAAGGAAGAACAGGAGGCTCCCCCAGTATCATTAAAAATAAATTGTCTGGTCACTCATTAATGAGGCTTTGCTGTTTGCAGTGGCTATACTGCACTTACCTGAACAACAAGAACTGAAACTCAGCAATAATTAGTTATAAAATGCTTTGGGATATTCTGAAATTAACCAGGGTGCCACCATGCTTCCAGTAAATCCATTCAAAACATTTTATGATCTTGTAATCTACTGATAGCCAGGCAAATGAGCACTCCATTGGACAATGTGACTTCGGCTATCAACTAAAACTGAAATTTATTACAACCAAAGGTTAAGCAGAAACATAAATTCCATTCAGCACTTTTCACCTGGTTGTAATTTTCTCATGTATCTCCTTGAGCACAAAAGTAACAAAAAAGTTAAACTTTTGTTAATTCTCTCAATAAAAAATGAACCTAAATCACAGAATTCCGATGATCATCATTGAATACCTGTGCGTGATCATCCACTTCAGTGCTTTTTTCCCCATATATTTTGGGTGAAATAACGGCACAATGGTTAGCACTGCTGCCTCACAACACCTAGGACCCAGGTTCAATTCCGGTGTGGGTCACTGTTGCACATTCTCCCTGTGTCCATGTGGGTTTCCTCTGGGTGCTTCAGTTTCTTCCCACACTCCCAGCAATGTGTGGATTAGATGGATTGGTTGTGCTAAATTGCTCCTTAGTGTCAGGGGAACTAGCTAAGGTAAATGCATAGAGTTGTTGGGGGTGGGGCCTGGATGGAATTGTGGTTGGTACAGACTTAATGGACCAAATGGCCTCCTTCTGTACTATATGATTCTGTATTTTAAATTGGGAAATACAGGTGATATGGCTACAGAATCAAAACTCTGGTACACTATACAGTGTGGTACACTGGTGTGAGAGGAGCTAGGCAAAGCTGTGACATTTATCCTTCGGAGTCAGTAGTTCCTTGAATTGTCCATCAAATGAACCAAACCCACTTCCTCAGAAACTAGTCTCCAGTGGCTCAAAGGGACAAGATTTCACTCAAGCAGATTCACTAGAAACCAGAGTTAATTAACAGGAAGAGTTTCTCATGATGTCAGGCTACTTACTTTGAACATAAAATGTCTTACTATAATAAAGTCCATTAGGGTCACAGCAACTGTGTTCGGCTGTGTTGACTTTGGCCCCAGTTTGCCTTACCATGTAAATTCTAGCCACACCAATAGCATGTGGATCCTGCCTCTCCCAGAGGTTTGCAAATGCTGACAGGCAAATTTAAAGTGTCAGTCACTATTTCACAAGCCAACATTAACAAAGTAAAGTTAAAGTTTATTTATTAGTGTCACAAGTAGACTTACATTTACACTGCAATGAAGTTACTGTGAAAATCCCCTAGTCGCCAAACTCTGGTCCTATTCGGGTACACTAAGGGGCAATTTAGCATGATGAATGCATCTAACCAGCTTGTATTTCAGGCTGTGCAAGGAAACAGTGAAAACCCTCACAGATACAGGCGGAACATGCAAACTCCACACAGACGGTGACCTAAGCCAGGAATTGAACCCAAATCCCTGGCGCTGTGAGGGAGCAGTGCCAACCACTGTGTCACTGTGCCACCCCAAAGGACAAAGAGAAAGCAAGAAAGCTGCGGATGCTGGTAATCTGAATAACATAGAAAAAACAAACACTCGAAAAGTCAACCAGCATCTGCTGAGAGCAGACAAGTTGAATTTTCAAAGTTTTGACCTAGGGTCAACACCTGAAACACCAACTGCTCTTGATCTCTCCAACAGTAACAAAGTTACTCTTGTCATGACTGCTAGTAAAACATTACAATTTGGAGGAAGACTTAGCTTCCTCAGCACACAGGAGACTGAGTAATTTGTACAGCATTGAGCAATAAATCGTTTGGTCACCTCTGATCAAATTTCCCACTTGATTCATTTTAAGTGGAGAGGCAAGAAGTACCTGAATAGAAGTATAGACAGCAGCTGGAGGAGTTGTGTGGAGAAAGAAATATAAAGCTACTGTACAAGAACAGAGCATCACTCAACAAGAAATAGGGGATAATAGCCTATTAAATGATTGAGCACTTCTATCTCCAGGGAAACCAGTCAGTTTGCCCTCCAGAACCTTCCACACTCTGCCAAAACAATCAAGGGGTATGTTTCACACACTTATACAAACATGAAAGCAAAGCCCAGTTGCTCAGAGATCGGGGCACCATCTTTAAAGGATCCCCTGATCATAACCCGAGTAAACCTGTATTCCCCTTCCCTCAGTCCACCGTGAGGTCTCAGAGGCTCTTTTCCTAACCACACTTCTCTACCCCCCCAGCCAATTCTCAGTCCCTTTTCCCCTAACCATCAGCCCCCCCATCTCTGCAGTTTGTGCTGGCACCCACATCTCCCCCCCCCCCTCCCAAACAGCCATCGCTGGCATCCCCAGGCTGAATTCCTGCCCCCCATCCCCATGAGGCCCCCAGTGGGGGGGCTGCCCCTTAGCACAGGTTGGTACTCAGTTTGGCATAGGCATGGTGTTAACATGCCACTGCCAATCTGTGCCAAGGGGCAATGCTGGGGGTATTGCCCGGCCACTGACTGGATATGTCTTTCTCCCCACGGGAGTTACATTTCCCTTTGTGCCTCCAGGGAGACCCCCACGACAGGTTCACATCTGTGTAAACCCTGCCATCACGTCAGCACGGTTGTCAATAACCAACCATGTGGTGGGTTAATAACATTTAAATATATTTAAATTCATGTAAAATGGGTTCACAATATCCTGATGACCTTGCTAGCGAGGGGCTGGGAATATCTGAAATCTTGAACTTGCCAGCGAGAACTGGGATTTCTGGATTTTGAGCCTTCACCAGCATTCACAGCAAGCATGGGCTCAAGGTCACCCCCCCGTACTTCTATGAGTCATGTTTTATTTGCAGAATCACAGAAGGATTTGCTCTAATTTGCATCAAAGATCAGGAAGACTATGCCCGGGACTTCTTTGTACTAACTCATTGAGGCCTCAAGGACATTGCTGTAAAATATGTGGTGAGTGTTCCTCATGTTACATTTAATTTATCTTTAAATGTGATCTACTTTGATTTTGTTTGGATCTCTGACACACATTTAATTGATTTACGTGAATTCTGTGCTCATTAAGATGAGGGATGTTTGTATTACGAGAATGGGACATTTTTCAGTGCACAGTCTTCACCTATCAGCCTTGGACACTTACATTCTGAGTAAAATAACTATCTCTCAGCACATACTTAAGGAAAGCAACCAAGTGAGAATTACAATGATGACATTTTATTTCCCACAATGGCCACCTGAGTAGACTACAAGTTTAATGCCAAATTAGGAACAGCAATAGGATTGGGCCCAAAATTTGATGCTTGTCCGTCACTATAAATTCTTGAATAAAGACTAAAATCTAAAAAGCCTTTTCCTAGCATGGTTTTAATAAATACCAATGATAAATTGAATACAACTTACCAACAATGACAACAGATTAAGACTGTGGTCCATCCAATTTATGTATCATAATTGTAAACTATCATGTTGAAACCTCTTACATTACAATATATTTAGAATCATAAAATCCCTACATTGCAGAAAGAAGCCATTCAGCCTATTGAGCCTGCTCCAATAACATTACCAGGCTCTATCTCCATAGCACCATGTATTTACCCTGCTAATCCCCCTGATACTAAAGGGCAATTTAACCTGGCCAATTCACCCAATCTGCACATCTTTTGAGGAAACCCATGCAAACACGAGGAGAACTCCACACGGACAGTCACCTGAGGCTGGAATTGAAGTCATGATGTAGAGATGCCTTCCACACACCTGATGAAGGAACACCATTTCCAAAAGCTTGTGGGATTACTATCAAATAAATTGGTTGGACTTAAACCTGGTGTTGTGAGACTTCTTGCTGGAATTGAACCGAGGTCCCTGTGAGGCAGCAATGCTAATCACTGCACTACTGTGCTATTCACACTGTCTGTCCTAGTCAAAGTTGCATCATCTCCCTCCTCTGGAAGAAGTGAAAAATAGATAATAACACAAACCAATATGGTAGGGAGAAAATAAAAAAAAAAATCAACTTTGATCTATATAGGAAATCAAAATTAATCTGCTTTCTCAAGTGATCCGTTACTTCCTGTAAGGCCATATCCAATTTGTGCATTCAATTTAATGATTAGCATCCACATTGAAAGAAAAGAGTTCATTTTTAAAAACAGTCTAAGAATATTTGTGATTCTCTGATGTCCATGTCTAGTAATGGCATGAATGGACATTTAAATCAACATGTCCAGTAAAGATTAGGGCCTGTATCCAAAATGAACAAAAACAAATGAACTTGTACTCATATAACATCTTTCACATTATAAGATATCTCAAATGAAATCTAGAGATGAACAATAAATGCTGGCCAGCCAGCGATGGCCATGTCCCACAAATAAATATATTTAAAAAAGCCAATTTTTGAAACTGTAAAGTTGGAAACAGCAGCAACAAATTAGTGCATGCCAAATCCCTCAAGAAGTAATGAGGTAAGTAACCAACTCACTTTGTTTTATTCTTATTGGTTGAGGGAGAAATATTGTTCAGGATATTGGTGACTTCCTGCTTTTTGATTACAGTTATGACATCTTTTACCCAGTGCAGAAAGTTCTTAGTTTGACATTCCTTCCAAAGAATTGCATCTTCAAAAGTACAGCAATCACTCAGTATTCATTGAGCTATCAGCCAAGATTATATATTCAAATCCTGAAGAGGGCTTCAATCAAGAAATAAAAGTTTAAAGTTTGTTTATTAGTCACAACCAGGCTTACATTAACACTGCAATGAAATTATTGTAAAAAGCTACTAGTTGTCACACTCCGGTGCCTGTTCGGGTACACTGAGTGAGAATTTAGCATGGCCAATCCACCTAACTAGCACATCTTTCAGTGTAAGAGGAAACCGGAGCATCCAGAGGAAATGCACACTGACATGGGAGAACGTGCAAACTCTGTACAGACAGTGACTTTTCAGACTCAGAGGCAAGATTCCTACCATTGAACCAAGGTTGTCACTAAGGGGCAATTTATGTTCTGTGATTTCCATACAACACAATACCTGTACACATAGAAACTTGGCAGGCCAGTGAATTTTAAGAATGTATTTACTGTACAGCACTAACACCTATGTAAATTGGTTTCGCTTTCTAGTAATACTATGATTCCTGTGTGAATATAATCTGAATCAGGAGCTTGCCCAGAACTGACACTTCTGGGTAGATTCCTGCTCCTCTTCTCTCAGGAATCAGTGGATTCCACCTAATTGATTAGCACTACCCAAATACAGTACCAGTGCCTTCAGATTGAAGTATAATACGGAGCTAGTGAGTGCAAGTCTAAAATCACTGCCCAACATAATATTATAAACTGTATGTTGTCTCTGCAGGAGGCAGCTATATTATTACTTGTAGGATACATTGGCACATCACAAATAAATTACAGGTTAAGTGATATAATTATGTAATTCTGCAGGATTGACTTTTTCAAAAGCCTAGATCAATAACAAATTATTGTTGTCATCTTGGATTCCAGGTGCTATAATTTATTTAGAATACGGTCCAGCGTTCGATTTGGAATCATACCGGGCGCAACTCATTGACTCATTCCTTGGCTTGGTATGTTGTCTCCAATTCTCATAATATTTCATCTCTTCTTCATAAAGAAATAGAACTAGTCGGGCATCATTAGCTGAATATCTTCTAACTTTAGTTTTTGTTCTGCTGCCTTTCTCTCAACCCAATGCAGCAGTCATAACAACAAGGATTCATACATCAATATTCATTATTATTAAGAACCATGTTTTACAATATTTCACTTATCCCGGATTGTTTTAAGTTTCAAGGGTATTATTTCCTTGTAAGCGCCCAATGAATTTTGACTCTTAAGACAGATAATCTTCTTTCCTGTCCTAGAAGCACCCTTCCCCAGGCACTATTGTCCCAAGTGCTTTTCTTTAAGTGTAAATCTGAATAATAAATACCTGTAGGTTTATTTGACAATGGAACAAATGGCAGTCAAGTCTGATTTTACCCTCACTCACTGTTCACACAACAAGCAGGGGATGAAATTAAGGCTGGTGTTCCTCTCCCTGGTCCAGCGGCACCCAGGTTAATTATAATTCTTCAACCACCATTTCAGCACAGAGTAAAATTCAAACCTGGACCTTCCTTATCCTTGTCGGTCAACAACACACCAGCTAGTATTTTTAACCACAAAGGGACTAGTATTTTATGATCAGCTTTGAAGCAAGGTTGTTCAAAGCCAGCTGCACTGAGACATGTAGCGTTATGTGTGATGAGAAATTTAATGCTGTGAAATTGGATGGTTTAATGAGTATTTTCAGTGTTGAGCTGCAGTGACATCCTCAAGTTATCCATGCAGCACTGAGGAATTCTCACAGACAGACAGTCAAAAAATGTAAAAATCAACAATCAAATTACTTTTGCTTTACATAGTGCAACATAAGGATTAAAGCATATACAAGGGGTTAAGGTAAATACTGAAATACTCAGAATAAACTTTTAAAAAGACTACTTTTAAAATGGCTGAAAAATTTTGACATTAGTTTAACATATGCTAAATCATAGAACCTACAGTGCAGAAGAAGGCCATTTGGCTCATTGAGTCTGCACCCACTCTCTGATAGAGCATCTTACTCAGACCCACCATTCCACTTTATCTCCATAACCCCAATATTTACCCTGCTAATCCCTCTACCTAAAAGAACCCCACCACCTGGCTAATCTCCCTAGCCTACACATCTTGGGACACAAAGAGGCGATTAGCATGGCCAATCCATGTAATCTGCACATCTTTGAAGTGTGGGAGGAAACCAGAGCACCCATAGGAAACCCACACAGACACAGAGAGAATGTGCATCCTCTACACAGATAGTCATCCAAGGCTGGAATTGAACCCGTGTCCCTGGTGCTGTGAGGTAGCAGTGCTTACCACTGTCCTGCCCTAAAGCTACGTCCTGATTCAGAAAACAAATGATGCCAAACACTGATAATGCACAAAAATTCCATGCTTTCCTTGCTATGCTACATGGATACTCTTGAGATTCCACCCTAATGGCTGTAAGCTGCTGTAAAGATATTGGCTGGAATTTTTACTGCCCCTCATGGTGGGGGATTTTCCAGTCCTGCTGAAGCCTATGGATGTTTGAATGTCTCATTGCATTTTCCAGTCCTGCCCCAATTGAATGGTAAAATTCCATCCATTGTCCTGGACTTTCTTCTGGATAGATAGGATAGGATCCAATAGGATCCTAGAGCCTGACTGGTTTCTAATGTTTAGCTTGTGAATTGCTGGTGACAAGCAGCATGGTAAATACTGTAAATCTTCTAATGGAACAGAACTGTTCTTAGCCTACAGAACTCCTTCAAATCAGATGGCATCGTTATTGTGGATTAACATTTAAACATGGCCATAAATAAAAAGAAAATCGGAAAAATGGTGGTCATAATTCTTTAGAATGCTGGGCTTACAGGGATTTATGTTTAGAGCTGAAACTGCAAAGAGAGGATGGATTTGTGTTTCATCAAATGCTCATTTTGATATTGTGACGATGAGTAGAAATGGATTTGTTTCCACTAATGCTGGTCCTCAGCTGCTCTCTGTGGTAGGTCTGTACATCTTACAAAATGATAACATTGCTTAGAATAGAATCCCTAGAGTGCAGAAGGGCCCATTCAGCCCATCAAGTCTACATTCACTCTCTGACAGAGTATCTTAGCCAGGCCCTCTCTCCCACCTTATTTCCTTAACCCCACACATTTACCATGGCTAATCTATCTAACGTACACATCTTGGGACACTATGATATAATTTACCGTGGCCAATCCACCCAACCTGCATATCTTTGAACTTCCTGAATATTTCAATGTTTGTCTCTTATTCAGTGTGGCTGAAAGTTTGTTTTCACTTTACCAGAAGAAATATAAAGGTGTACAGATGTCGGTGACAAAAGTTTCCAACAAACAATCTTCAAAGAAAATCATCCCAATTGATGTCGTTCCCCGTATTCAGATTGTTTTAATTGATAAGGTCGAGTTAGCCCCGGGAACACTTGCAGCTGCGCTGGCACAGGAGATTATGGAGGATACCACTTCCCAAGGTAATGATATTTGTTTTGATACAATTGATAAAATCAGACCAGTGGGGTAGAAACTTGTGCTATTGAGCCCTATCATCTAAGCAGGTGGTTCAAGACAATGAATGTACTGTTTAAGATCTGGACTGGATATTTGTATTTTTCTGATAACAAACTGTGGAAATAAAACGGAAAACGCTGGAAATATTAAGCAGGTGGTGGGTGGGGAGGGGGGTCTGGGGGTGGAGGAGAAAGGCGTTGGTTGGTGGTGGTAGTCAGGGATGGGGAAGAGGGCTGATGGAGACCTGAGGGCAAAGAGGAGGGCTGGTGGTGGGGATGAAGAGGAGGCTGGTGAGTGACTGGGGTAGGGAGGAGGGCTGGTGATAGGGGAGGTTGAGTGGTGGGGAGAAGGATTAGTGGGGGTGTGGGGGCAGAGAGGAGGGCTGGTGGTGAGGTGGGATGACAGCAGGGGGAAGGACTGGAGATGGGGGTGGAGAAGAGGGCTGGCATTGGGGTTGGGGAGGCGGGCTGGTAAGGTGGAAATGGGAAGGGCTGGTGGTGGATGGAGTAGGGGATGGGGATGGGAAGGAGGGCTGGTGGTGGGTGGAATGGGGGTTGGCAGTCGGAAGAAGGGCAAGTGGTGGGGAAAAGGGTAGTGGGGGCTCGGGAAGACGGCTGGTGGTGGGAGAGGTGGAGGTGATGATGTTCGGATGGGGAGGGGGGAGGTCTTGGCCAAAACGAAAGTTGCATGAAAACTTTCTCCAGTTCTTTAATCAGAAGAGGTGATAGGATGAGTGGAAAGTGAGATGTGAGAAGGTGATTTCTCTTCGCTTCTTATGGCTTCAACTCCAGCAGTGTCAGAGCCACATAAATTATTTTCAGAACTGTCCCCTCAGTGGGGATGAGGACTGATGGCCGTGTTTGTCCTTTAACAGTTAGCTGCTGCTGTCACCTCTATGTCCAGGTTCTCCTGATATTGTGAAGAAAGTGTGCCTGTGACTGGTGTTTGGGTACTTTGCCCATCATGGTGCAAAGCTGGCACACACCATGGTAGTGTGTGCCAGCTCCAAGAGGTGAGCATAACTGGCATCAGGACTAAGTGTACAAGGCTGAGGCAATGAATTTTGGATATGAGTTACACTTGTTGGTGACTGATGATTAATGAATTGAACAATGGAGACGATTAGACCATTTCTAAGGATATGGGACAGAGGACTTTTGTTGGGTTTGGGAAATGTGAACCAGGCCATTTCCCAACTTGATAAACCCAAGCCCATTCTGCTATATTTTAACTTGCTGGAGAAATAGCCAGACAGAGGTCCATTTTCCAGACTCCAGAGACAGTGTTGGACGAATATGAGTGCCAAGATTGGCTGGCATTAGGCTTGAACTCATTAGCTGGGATATGATTTCTCCGCATCATTTCCCATGTCTCTCTTACACCCTCCATCTCCCTGTATCTCTCCATGTGTCCTTTTTCCTCCATTCCCCCATATTCCTCTACGTCTCCTGTATTTTTCATCCTTGAAATCCACCTACATCTCCTGCATCCCCCATTCCACCATATCCCCTGTGTCCTTCCTAGCCACCATGTAGTTTTCAGGAGTCATGTGATTGCGATGGGAATACTTTGAAATGGACTTTGAAAAAAACCCTCTAAAAATCTAGTAAAAGTGTTACTCTTTGCCACCCATTCACATGGAAAACATCTTCTTCAGCGATTATCCAGTCTAAAAAAAAGCAAACACAGATTCAGTGATCCAGCAAAGACGTATATGGAATGTAAAGATGTATTCACTCACCCTAACCTTGGGTGAGAACATTAAACCTTCTGTGGCTTTACATCCAGATCTTTGAAGTCAGTTTGCTAGTCACAGTGGCTATCTGTTTCCATTGCCCTCATGGTGTCTGTCTGGAGGGGATCCTGAGGGAGTGGGACCCCTCTCCTCCTCTATATCTCCTGTACTGAGACCTCCAGTGTGGCAGCAGGAAACATTGGAGCACATCTTCTAGTCTGTTGTACCATTTACCTTCCTCTTCCTACTAAGAGGCCCTTCTTGAATCAGCTCCAAAATCCTCCCCAGCCAGAATGCACCTCATCTTTAAGAGGTGAAAAGTGCTTTAAATAGTCTGGGCCACCTTTAAATGGTATCAGCCTCAACTAAACTGAGTTGCTTTGCTGAAGTTTGGAGCCATTCAGCAGCATGCTCAGCACAGTATGGCACATCATTTAAATCAAGGCTTATATACTTTGTTACAAGTATGAGGTGGCGATGCTGGCATTGGACTGGGGTGGGCACAGTAAGAAGTCTCACAATACCAGGTTAAAGTCCAGTCTAGCTCCTCTCTAGATGTGTCCACCACTCATTGTCCTTGAATCCTCCTTCTGCCATTGAACACCTTGACGGTGCTGAGATGTTGGCAAGCGGAGCCAATAAATATGGAAACGTCAAAACATAAAGATCCTCATCAGGTGAAGGAGCAGTACTCCGAAAGCTCGTGATTCCAAACAAACCTGTTAGACTTTAACCTGGAGTTGTGAGACTTCTTACTGTTACGAACAAACACAGATTAATTATACATTGTTATCCCTATCTGCCTAATCTAACATCCTCCTTTTTCTTTTAACTAGCCTAAATATTTCATGCCTTTAGGAAAGAAGTTTATTATTCTTCTGAATCATTGCTGTTTACAAAAAAGATTGTAAAATCCCAAAGTGTTGCAGCGGCTCATAGTTAAAAAATAGGGAACAGTATAGTTGGAACACAATAGTGATTTGAGCTAATAGCCTTTAGCTGTCTGCCTGTGTTCCGTTTGACTCTAGGCCACAAGTTTGGAATCACAAATGCTTGGCTGGAGAAAAGCGAAGAGCAGGATGGAGCATACATGAATGCAGGAAGTGTTGTCGGGATTGTGGCTGGTGTACTCATCGCCGTGCTGTTAATCGGAAAGCTCACTTACCTCATCGTTTCAGGAAAAATTAGGTGAAATTAAATTTCTTAAAGGATTAGCAGAAATTTCAGTTGAATCCAGAAAAAAATGGTAAGAAGCAATGCAAATGGCCAGACATCAAAAGTTGCAAAGAATCCTGATAAATATCACCATCTTTGGGGTAACACGTAAACTACCTATCCATGTGAGCCAATCAGAGGTGGCCAAACCAGCAGAAAAATTCAGGGATCTGAATTGGTCTTTTGTTGTTCTGCAGAATGGTGGAACAGTGGTTAGCACTGCTGCCTCACAGCACCAGGAACCTGGGTTCAATTCCCAGCTTAGGCTACTGTCTGTGTGGAGTTTGCACATTCTCCCCATGTTTGTGTTGGTTTCTTCCAGGTGCTCTGGTTTCCTCCCACATCCAAAGATGTGCAGGTGAAGTGGATTGGCCATGGGAAATGTGTGGTGTTAGGGTGATGCATTATGGTTAGTTTGTGGTTGGTGCTTCTTATACAACTTGATTCTCGGGACAGCAATTGTAAATGCACCAATATCCCCTGACCACAGCAGTTGGTTACTTGCTGTGACACATTTGGCTGAGGAACAGAATGCAGCAGAATGATCGAAACCTTGCTCCTGCAGATGTCTCATTGCCACCTTTGGTGGGGGGATGTCGTGGGGGCCGTTGCAGAGGGGATTGCAGGGCGTGGCCAGGTTTGATAGCCAACAGAAGCTGCACGTTGACTGGCTCCATCATCAGGTGCAGCCAGAGAAGCCCAGTTTAAAAAAAATTCTTTCCATGTTAAACATCCAACATGTTTAACCTATGACTGCCAGAAGTTGTGCAAGTCTGGTACAACCAGCACATAAAAAAGCCCCAGTTTGCAGCAACTTGTGTTTTTTAAAGAGTGATTATCAGTCTCTTCCATCGACAGAGCCAACATTCCATCAGCTGTCATCAATTTTAGAAGATATATGCAATTTGACAATGAAGAAACAACTGAACGAGGGATCAGCAATCCTGTGTTTGGTTCATCTGTGCATCTGTCGCCTGTAAGTCATTAAAAATGATCCTTCCCCTTTTGGTGACAACAGTAAATAATGAGGATTATTGGAATGGTGTCCAAAACATGAAGCAAATGAACTCTGAAAGCTCGCAATTTGCACTGTGCAGACGGATCCTTTGTACATTTGTTTGAAGCTGCTTTCTAAAATAGGGAGTTTTCTCAGAATGTGAGGCAGGAGGCCACACCTAGTAACCAGCACAGCAGACTCCTGCTCGTCAGCTAACTAGATCAAAGGGTGGGTGGAGTAATAAATGAATGTGGTTGGGGGAGAGAGGAGGAAAGGCCAGGGCAATTAACACCTGAGACATCCCTGTGGCAAAGGAACAAGCGGTGTTGCCGCTTTTCTTGACTGAGGTGTCGTGGGGGCCGTTTTTCTTTTTCCCTAAAAAAAAATCTTGCACCTTCATGGACTCGCAGCTGTTTGCTGCTGGGTTTCCCCACATGTCTACACTGGGCACTGAACTCTTAAACATCTAATCTTCAAACTTTCTCACCTGTGGATCATTCAGGTGGGGATCAGAGATCACTGCAAACCCACAACATTTTCCAACCAACCCACTCCCACTCAGTAACTGCCACTCCAAAACATACTCTTCAGAATTAACAGGCGGCACAATAGCACAGTGATTAATATTGCTGCCTCACAGGCCTGGGTTTGATTCCCAGCTAGAGTCACTGTCTGTGCGGAGTCTGCATGATCTCCCTGTAAGAGGTCTGGCAACGCCAATTTTAAATCCAACCAATTTATTTGATAGTAAATCTGCTAGCTTTCGGCGTTTGTGCCTTCATCAGGCGAATGAGGTGTCAGGCGAATGAGAACACCTCATTCGCCTGACGAAGGCACAAATGCCGAAAGCTAGCAGATTTTATTATCAAATAAATCAGTTGGATTTAAAATTGGTGTTGCCAGACCTCTTGCTGAGTTTACCCCAGTCCAACGCCGGCATCTCTACATCATGATCTTCCTGTTTCGATGGGTTTCCGCTGGACATTCCGGTTTCCTCCCTGTCTAAAAGATGTGCTGGTTAGATGCATTGGCCTTGCTAAATTCTCCTTCAATGTACCCGAACTGGTGCCCGAGTGTGGCAATTAGGGGATTTTCACAGTAACTTCATTGCAGTGTTAATGTAAGCCAACTTGTGACAATAATAAATAACCTTAAACTTAAGAAAACTAGAAATGATCTGGTTTTTCTTCTTTTTCACCACCACAACATTAGTGAATATTTACAAAATTAAATATCGGACTAAAATAAATGATGCAGTCCACTGAGTCTGCTGTCTCATTTAATCTAATCATTGCTGATCTCCTGCTTCAGATCCTCCATAATTCTTCGATTCCTCACAACAAGTAAAAAATCTGTCTACCTCAGCTTTATTCAGTAATGAGGCATTGACAACATTTTGGGATAGTGAATTTCAAAGATTCACAATTCCTTGAGTGAAGAAACTTCCCCTCAACTGAATCCTAAATGAGTGGCCCCTTATCCTGAGAGTGTGTCCCGTGTTCTATATTTCCCAGCAAGGGAAAACGTCCTTTCAGCCTTTACCCTGACACACCCCTTCAAAATCTATGGGGTTTTAATGAGATGACTTCTCATCTTTCAAAACTCCAGAGGGTAATGGGCCAATTTATTTAGCCTCTCATCACAGGACTTTTCAACACATGGACCAATCTAGAGCGTCTTTACTGTGCCTCCTCCAAGGTGAGAATGTTGATGTAGACACCAAAACAGTGCACAGTACTTCAGGTGTGGTCTCTCCAAAGCTCAAGGCTTCTGTTCTCTTATGCTCCAATCCCTTTGCAATAAAGGTCAGAACCAAAATGCAATTGTATACACTCCAAGTAAAAGGTGTGACTCTGGGCACCCACATAGGTCCCAGTTATGTTCGTCTCTTTATGGGTTATGTGGAACATTCTCTGTTGCAGTCCTACTCTGGCCTCTCCCACAACTCTATTATCGCAACGTCAAAGACTATTTCAATGCTGCTTCATGCTGTTGCCTGGACTTGGAAAAAATTATCAATTTTGCTTCCAATTTCCACCGCTCTATCACCTTCACACTTTTCTTCCCTTCCTCGACTTCTCTGTCTCCATTTCTGATGATAAGCTGCCCATTAGTATCCATCATAAGCCCACTGACTCCAACAACTACCTTAACTACAGTTCTTCACGCCCCACAATCCTGTAGGGACTCCATCCTATTCACTCGGTTCCTTTACCTCCGCTGCATCCGTTCTGATGATGCATTTACCAAAATACTGCTGTCGATATGTCTTCCTTCTTCCTCAATCATTGTTTCCCACCCACTTGGTTAACAGGGCTGTCCCCCAGAATGATGCTCTCACACCCTCTCTCCTCCATCCCAAAAACAGGATAGGTCCCCATGGTCCTCATTTTTCACTCCACCAGTCTCTGCATTCAAAGAATTGTTTTTTGCCAATCCTGCCAACTCCAGCATGATGCCACCACATCTTCCTCTCACCCCTCTCCTATCGGCATTCCACAGTGACTGTTCTCTCTGGGACATCCTGATCCGCTCTTCCCTCACAGGCAATACTTCACCCCCTGCCTGTGGCACCTTCCCATGCAATTGTAGAAGGTGTAACATCTGCCTTTTGTCTTCTCTCTGCTCATCATCGCAGGTCCTAAATACCCCTTTCAGGTGAAGCAGCGATACACATGTACCTCCTTTAATCTGATCTATTGCGTTTGCTGCTCCCAATGCAGTCTACTGTACATTGGAGGCACCAAACATAAACTGGGTGACCAATTTTGCAGAATAATTTTGGTCTGTCAGTAAACAGGACCCAAATTTTCCTGTCACTTACCACTTCAACACACCACCCTGTTCTCCTGTCCATGAGTTCATCTTTGGCCCTTTGCAATGTTCTAGCGAACCCCAATGCAAACTGGAGGAACAGCACCTCACCTTCCAACTGTGCACTTTACATCCTTCTGGACTGAAGATTGAATTCAACAACTTCAGAGGATGAAATCTCTCCTCCATTTTCACCCCATTTCCATTTATTTTATTCCATTTCATTTCATTTCATTCATCCATTTTATCATCCGTCTTTCTTACTTCCACTTTTCTACTTTGCCATTCCCAGCTCTCCTTCTGCATCCCCCCACCTCCCCTTTCAGAGCAACTGTCCCATTACTCAGGCAGTCCTTTGACCATCTTAACCTCTGTTCTGCCATTCATGTATTCTGATCACTCAATGGACACTTTTTGCACCTTCTCAGCCTCATTTACATTCTCTTTGTCCAATTCCAGCACTAACCCCTACCCACCCACACCGTAGTTTAAACCTCTGTCGATTCTCTTTGCGCTTAGCTCTGATGAAGGGTCATCTAGATTCACAACATTGGCTCCTACTGTCTAACCTGCTCAGGTTTTCCAGCATTTTCTGTTTATGTTACGACAGGTTACATACCAGTTGTTGTGTCTCCCCCTGCTCTCTGCTGAAGACAGTAAGAAATCTGACAACACCAGGTTTAAATCCAACCGATTTATTTGATAGTAAACTCACAAGCTTTCGACCCTCTGGCCTTTGTCAGGTGAAGACTCCAGCACAGTGCAAGATCAGAGGAGCACAGTCTGTTCTGTATTTAACTTGCGTTATGAAATAAACTCAGTTGACACTGGCTTTTCATTTTGTTAATGTGGAAGACTACATGAATAGGTTTTGAAACCAGCTGAACAAAGGTAAGTAGAAGGTAATCCCAATAACGTGTGACAAGATCAAGAGTACAATCTGTAATCATCTGAGACAGATTCTGTAGCATTGTTACAAAAAGACTTGTCAAAGTTTAATCAGGAGCCAACATGTATGTGGGATTCAAACTAACCTCTGTTTCTCTTGTAGGATTCTAATGGCCTCTACTTTGGAGAAAATTCAATAAACACTGTCGCAGATCAATCTGGGACCAATTTTGTTAATCCATCCTTTGAACAGGATTTCAATGACAGACATTGTTAAAACTTATACGTTCAGTTTTAATACCCTGAAAACCTTGAACTTGTACAAAGTAATTTGCCCCTTCACAGACAAATCACAGGAAGATGTAGAAAAATAGTTATTCATTTCATTTTCAAATCTGGTCGAATTAAAGTTTGTCAGACAGCACTGAGGGCAGTCTGTAAATTCAGTGGTTACATAAAGGTGTGTTCTTTTCAATAGATTTTTAATATGTGATAATGTATGCTTTTACTTTTCAATCTACAGATGTTATTCAGATAAGCAACTGTCTTTTACAAACCAAATCTTTCCAGTGCCAAGAAAATAATTTTGTGAATGTGCAGTGTGTCATTTTCATACTGGCTGATACACAATATTCTCTTCCTGTCTTACTCACCAATGAGCTTAATTAAATTTTAGACTGAATTAAGAGAAAAATAATTAGACTGAAAGAGAATGGGGAGAGCAAAATTCATAGCCAGAATGAGATACTAAACTGAAAAGACTAAGAAATGAAGGAACAGCAAAGGAGTTGTAAGAATTTTTTTTGATGGGTAGCTAAAATGACAGAAACTAGGTTAACGCTTCATTTATCCTCCAATCGCTATAATGAATCCTCCACATCGGAACCTGGATTATCAGGATTAAGTGCCAGCTAGCAGAATTTAATACTTGTGCTGGTCAGACTTGGTCCACATGCAGCTTCTGATATGATTAAATTGCCAACCTAACAGAGACAGACTATTCCCTTTCACAGAGAACATCAAACTATTATAACCCAATCGCTGTCTCTTATCAATCCAGGCTAATTTCCAGGATATGCAGTGTGGTTCTTACTTTGAACCATGAACAGACCACTCAGCTTTGCCTTAGGAATACTTAGGAATGATTATTTGTTGTATATGTTATCAAATGTAGACAACTACCTGACATATAAAACGCTGAAACAAATAGATAGAAGGTCATAAACATAAACTGTCATTGGCCAATGGTCAGAGAGGTGGATGTGTACAGATAAAAAGGTAATTATTTTATGACTTGTCCTATGTTTGTCCTTTGTATTGTTTCTTTTTGGTATATTCTAAACAATGGGCAGGATTTCCTATCTACACTCGCCCCAAAACTGGAAAACCCTGCCTGAGGTCGACATGGTCTGTCTGCCTTGTGGGTGGGACAGGAAAACTCCCTCCATTATTTGGAACTGATGTTTTCAGGCAATCATTAAAATAAAATTATGGTTAATATCTAATAACAGCTTTTGTAAAAGATATTTTCCCTTCCATGAGTCATTTTATAAGTTCGTGATCCTATTTTTAAACGCTGCTGACAGAAGATTGTAAAAGTTCCAGAACTATGGCTGGAATTCTCCGACCTCACCCATGGCTGGGATTCTTCAGCCCTGCTGCCGTGACTGGAGTTTTGGCTGGGCACCAATTGCTCCATTCTTGCTGAGCAGCGATGACAGGATGAACAAAATCGGAGAATCCCAGTCTCTATCTTTGTTCACTTAAAAATTGCAACTGCTGTACACCACCATCTTCATGTTGAAAAGCTCCCAACCCCCATCCCATTAGACACAGTCATCATATAAGCCATAAGATTCATAGCTGGTGACTGGTGTATTAAACACAGCCATTCTGCTGAAGTGGTGTCTAGAGATAGTGAGTTCCAATGTCTTTAAATGCTTTTCAATATAAACCATTTACTTTGAGGGAAAGTTCTCCATAAACATGTGAATCAAAGTGTTCTTGTTTTGAAATGTTGGTCTTGATAACTTTCTTGTGAAACTTGGCAGATAATTTTAGTTCCACCAAAATGTTTTTGAGTCAAAATTCTCTCTTGGATCTCAAAGAAATAGAGGAATTTAACATCTCCCACAAACTTCAACATTAATGAGATGGCAAATGCACATAGGTTACAGGCCACAGGATAAGCAAGGCAACTTTTGTTACATAATACTCTTCTGGCATTGGAGGATTTTTTTCTATTCACTTGTGGGACACAGGTGCTGCTGGCTGGCCTGCATTTATTGTCTATCCCTAATTGCCATTGGAGACAGTTGAAAGTCTACCACATTGCTATGGTTCTGGAGTCACATGTGGGCCAGATCAGGTAAGGATGGTGGATTTCCTTCCCTAAAGGACATTAGTGAACCAGATGGATTTTCCTGACAATTGGCAATGGTCTCATGGTCATCAGTAAATTCTTAATTCCAGTCATGTATATATTTTTTTTTCTAAATTCAAATTCCACCATCTGCGGTGGCCGGATTCAAAACCGGGTCGTCAGAACATTAGCTGAATTAATAGTCTAATAATAATACCATGAGACAAATGTCTGCCCTATCCAATATGAAGAAATCCCCTATTACCAGTTTAGCCTGAGAACCACACATCTTAGGTGGCAGTCAGGCCATCAAATCTGTGATGTTGGTGGGTAGATGAAAAGATGGCAGCTTGAGCTTATTACTGGTTCTACCATTTAAGGGGTCATGTCATATGACACCTACCTCTCCACTCTGGCTTTGACAAAGAGTATGCACTCCATTGTCTGGGTCCCTGAGATTGTTCATATTGCAACCATAAAGTCTTAAAGGGAGGTTATGCAGTCCTTTGTCCTAGCAGACAAATAGACTCCAGTTGAAATATAGAAGACCCTTGATAGTTCCCTTTGAATTTGGTCTCTGCAGCCTGCAAGGGCTATTTTAAAAAAACATCTGGAATTAAGAATCTACTCATTTTGATCATCATTGATGGTCAAAAAACCCCATCTGGTTCACTAATGCTCTTTAGGGAAAGAAATCTGTCATCCTTACCTGGTCTGGCCTACACATGACTCCAAACCCACAGCAATGTGATTGATACTCAATTGCCCTTGGGCAATTAGGAATGGGGAGTAAATGCTGGCTAGCCAGCAATGCCAAAGTCCCATGAATAAATGATAAAAAAAAATCCTGTATGACTGAGCTCTGGATTTTATGGAGTGCCTCCCTCGCCCATAACATTCCGGTTAAAAAGTCTGGTTTGCCACTAATAGATTGGAGGCGGGATTTCTGCCATGTGGGGATAGTAAGATCCAGCTCAGAGATTTGCTGGCCAATCAGAAGCTAGCAGCTCTTTATGACCAACAGTGCCACAAAAAGGAGTGGCCACTGATGGTACTGCAGTGTAGCAATACAGCATTTAGCGCTGGACTGCATTCTAACTGGGCTTTCTGGATGCCAGTCTAACAAGTCCCATTGAAGGTTATGAGGGTCAGTTTTTGAGAAGTAGAGGGGAGGGAATTTGCAGGGGAGGAACACTTTGGTGGGGATTCTCCAATGAGCCCAGAGGGCCCATTAAGACAGGCGCACAACATGTGCCACCAGTCTGCGCAGGAATACTTGCCAGTCTGATTGCTTGGCATGGTCACTCCTGCCATCAGTTAAATCCTGCTGGTAATAGAAAGAAGTCCTTAAGTGAGTATTAATTACCCAGTTGGGGGCCTCAAACTGGCAGGTAAGCCACCTGATGCTATCCTCCCCCCAGAAAGCTTATGGTGGTGGCTTTGCAAGAATGGCTTACAAGGATGAGAAACATCAGCTGTGAGGATAGACAGGAGAGGTTGGAGAAGCTGCAGCAGTTCTCCTTGGAGAGAAGGCGGCTAAGAGGAGATTTGACAGAGATGCTCAAAATCATGAGGGGGCTGGACAAAGGAGATATGGAGAAATTATTCCTCCTTGGAAAAGAACCAAAAATGAAAGAACACAGATTTAAAATGATTTGCAAAAGAAGCAAATACGATGTGAAAAAAAAATTTCAGACAGCAAGTCATTTAGGCATGGAATGCAGTGCCTGAAAGTGTGGCGGAGGCAGTTTCAGTCAAGCTAGTATGATGATATGTGCCTTTAAGAAATGTATTAACATCATGTTTCTTGTGATGGGTATGTTTAAAATTCTGCTGTGGTTTATCTGAATTGGTAAAAGATAAAGCAAACTCATTTGTTATATATAAACAGTAATGTTGAAATAATATTTGTTTTGATAAATGCTTCCTAGTAGGGCAATCTTGACCATGAATGAGCATGAAAACAGAAGAGAATCTCAGTCATTTTATGGATGAGCTCCAAGACGCTATCTAATAGCACTTAGAAAAAATGACACCAAACGCGATTCCTGCCGGTAGGGTGAGAGAACTAAGTCTATTCATGCTGGGGAGCCAGCTGAAGACTGCTAGAGGATACTATTGTGCAAGAACCCTGATCTCCCAGTGCACTGTGTAGAGTATATTCCCTGTGGCTCCATGCCACTCTTGGCCGATTATTGCCCCCAACTCACCCCCCACCAGCTGATTGTCACCCTGGCAATCCGCGATACAGAGTATGCAGCTCCCCATTCCTTACCCCCCCCCCCCCCCAACCCCTTCAGGCTCTGTCCTGTTCAGTCCCCTTCCCTCAGGACCCACTCCTCTACTCTGCCTGGTTCACAGTGGGCTGGGATAGGGTGCAAAGCTGTCATTGGCAATGTGAGACTGGCATTGCTCGCCTCTGCCCCCAGTGGCCTTTGGGTTTCACTGGCGAGGCCTTCACATCAAGTTCCATTGGTGGCAATCATACATCATCCTCGCCAATGAGGATCTCTTGCTGTTAAAGCAAGTCAGCCCAAACAATTCTGTCCTAGGTTTACTATTATTACTGAAATCAGGTCATGAATATTAAAATCAGCCTCGCACTCTTCCCAAGTGTGAAACTGATCATAGCCATTAATGATAAGTTGGTAAAGTCACCCTCAATGTGTTCATAGAATCACACCTGGAGTGAGGTCCCAGAGGACTGGAGAATAGCTAATGTTGGACCGTTGTTTAAAAAGGGTGATAGGGATAACCCTGGAAATTATAGGCCGGTGAGTTTGACGTCAGTGGTAGGGAAGCTGTTGGAGGGGATTCTTAGAGATAGAATGTATAGGCACTTAGAGCGTTGCAATCTGATTAGGGATACGTAGCATGGATTTGTTAAGGGGAGGTCGTGCCTTACAAATCTGGTAGAATTTTTTGAGGAGGTGACGAAAACGGTGGACGAAGGGCGAGCCGTTGATATTGTCTATACGGATTTTAGTAAGGCATTTGACAAAGTCCCTCATGGGAGGTTAGTCGAGAAGGTCAAGGCAAATGGGATACAAGGACAGGTAGCTAGATGGATAAGCAACTGGCTTGGTAACCAGAGACAGAGAGTAATAGTGGAAGGGTGTTTCTCTAGCTGGAGGTCAGTCACTAGTGGTGTGCCGCAGGGCTCGGTACTGGGACCTCCTATTTGTAATATATATAAATGACTTGGAAGAGGGAGTAAGTGGAATGATCAGCAAGTTTGCAGACAACACAAAAATGGCTGGACTTGCGGATAGTGAGGAGCATTGTCAGACGATGCAGCAGGACATAGGCTGGTAGCTTGGGCAGACAGATGGCAGATGGAATTCAATCCTGATAAATGTGAGGTGATGCATTTCGGGAGAAAGAATGTATGGGGGAGGTATATGATAAAGGGTAGACCTGTTAAGAGTATAGAAATGCAGAGGGACCTGGGGGTGCAAGTGAACAAGTCTCTGAAGGTGGCAGAGCAAGTGGAGAAGGTTGTGAAGAAAGCATATAGTATGCTAGCCTTTATAGGAAGGGGTATAGAGTACAAGAACTGGCCTTTAATGTTGCAGTTGTATAAAACGCTGGTTAGACCTCATTTGGAATAGTGTCCAGTTCTGGTCACCTTACTACCGGAAGGACGTGGAGACTCTGGAGAGAGTGCAGAGGAGGTTTACCAGGATGCTGCCTGGTATGGAAGGTCTGAGTTACGAGGAGAGATTAGGCAATTTGAGACTGCTTTCTTTAGAAAGACGTAGACTTAGAGGAGATCTGATAGAGGTGTACAAGATTTTGAAGGGGATAGATAGAGTAAACAGAGCTAAGCTTTTTCCTAGGATGGACTCAAATAGCACGAGGGGTCACGGGCTTAGGGTGAGGAGGGTAAGGTATAATTTGGATGCTAGAGTTTTTTCACACAGAGGGTGGTGGGGGTATGGAATGCGCTGCTAAGTAAAGTGGTGGAGGCAGGTACTCTGGAGTTATTTAAGAAATACTTAGATGGGCACATGAACAGAATGGGAATGGAGGGGTATAGAAAACTGATTTAAAATAGGGATCACGAGCCTTGGGAGTCCCTGGGAAGTGTGTAAATAGACGATGATATTGATGTACTTGTTTTTATCCTACAGGTGCTTTGGTCCACCTTGTTGTCTAATGAGGGGCATACACGTGATGGGTCATGAGAGGACTGCTCTTGGATCTTTTTCGAGAGTATCCTAGTGCTTCACGTCGTTAGTGTACGCTTGACCTGGACCATTTGATGGGCAATACGACAGCTCAGTGACTATTGCTGTGCTGTGCAGATACATGGATTTGGGCCTGTGTCTGTGGAGTTTGCGCATTCTCCCCGTGCTTGCGTGGGTTTTCTCCGGGTGCTCCGGTTTCCTCCCACATCCCAAAGATGTGCTCTTAGGCTACTTGGCAAAACAAATTCTCCCTAAATTGTCTCAAATTTGGTTTTTAATCCATAGATCTATAAACATGGACAGGGATCACGGGTAGAGTTGGGAACATCGAGGTGGCGGCGCGGGCTCGTTGGGCCGAAGGGCCTGTTTCCCGTGCTGTTTTGTTCTTTGTTCTTTGAAACACCTTCTCCTCACAACTTGGAACTTCTGATCCGGTTCCTAATACTAGGTTCAAACTAGGAAAGAACAACAGACACTGAGGTGACAAATGCGTCAAATAATCCCTGATAAAACAACCTGCAAATAGGAAATTAACAAAGTGATTCCTTGGTTCAACAAAAGGGCAGCAGAGAAGTGAGGATAATAGTGTGTCTGCTGTGGTTCTGTTGGTAGCATACGCACCTGAGACAGGCTGGTGCACGTTCAAGTTTTATTCCAAGAGTTGAACATAAGAATCACATAGAGAGTGCAGCTTAAACTACACAGACTGCAGAGTGACACAGAGCTGTAAAAATGTTTAAACTGTACAGACTGCTGAGTGTACAAATGTTTAAATTACACAGACTGAAGAGTGACACAGTGCTGTAAAAATGTTTTTTGAGGAGAAGCAGCACAGTGGTTAGCACTGCTGCCTCACAGCACAAGAAACCTGGGTTTAATTCCAGCCTTGGGTCACTGTTTGTGTTGGTTTCGTCTAGTGTTCCAGTTTCCTCCCATAGCCCAAAAATGTGCAGGTTAGGTGGATTGGCCATGCTAAATTGACCCTAGTGTCAGGGGGAATTAGCTAGGATAAATATGTGGGATTACAGGAATAGGGCCTGCGTGGGATTGTATTTGGTACAGATTCAATAGGCAGAATGGCCTCCTGCACTGTAGGAATTCTATGATAAAGTAATTCTTGTCCAGTGGGTGGGAAGATTTGATGTTAACCTCACTGTGTACGTTATAATGCATTCAAATTGATGTGCATCAGGTTTATGCCCTTCTAGGTGAGATCACATTGGTAGGTATAGATGTGATCGGTGCAACTCACGGGCCGAAGGGCCTGTTTGTGCTGTCGTGTTCTATCACATCATTAGGGAGGGCCCAGGAACATTGCGGTTGGAAATCTCACCAGCCCAAATACTGTTATTGACCTCTTGTGAGATTTTGTGGCCGTGACAGGATTTGTGCCCATGGCCACCAAGCCCTTTAGACCCGCCCGAGGAATATGTACGAATCTTGCAATAATCAAGATTATTAAAAAAATCTTGCATTATTAAAAAAACATGGGGAGCCAAGAGTTCTCATTTCCTCTAAGGCAACACCTCAATCAATCAGAGTTGGCTTGTCAACCAGTCAGAATCTATTTTCTCCTATGGTACAAATTGTTGATATTGTTTGAAATTTGGCATTTCTGTGTTTGTTCTGATAAGTACAAGTTGAAAGAGCAATATGTTTCTCCTTTCAGTAATACTTAAATTCTGCATCCAAAAAGCATATTATCAGTCTGCAGCAAGTTGCAAAGTGCTCACTGCAGAACCATCACTAGATGGAGACAGAGTATTAATTTAATTTAGTAATATATTTTAAAATGCAGGAAAGCTTAACAACTCCAGCATCATTCAGTAGTATATCTTTCATACTCAAGGTGTATGTCGTCACAAACATTATTGGTAAAACATGTCATTGTATTTGGAAACACTTGCAACTCAAAGTCAGAAGACTACAGATCTAGATTATAGTACCAAAGTCCGCGATTGTTCTTCCCCAGAGGTCTGAGAAATATTTATCCCTTAAGAAACACAAGAAAGATTATCTGATCATTATCTTATCACTGTGTGAGAAGTTGCTTTGTGTAGATTGGCTGCCACTCTTCCTAATATCATAGTGGCTGGGATGCATTGTCCCCTACCCACCACGTTGTGTTTTGCAGCAATGCATGCGTCTTCTGGTCCCACTGCTGTCAACAAGTTTACCTGTCATTTGCACAACGTTGTTCGAGGAACCTGCGGCGGATTGGGGTTGGGGTGGGGGTTGGGGAGGTGGGGGTTGGGGGTTGGGGAGGCGGGGGGAGTGGAGGGTGCCCTCTGATGGAGGGAATGGAAGGTCCCACCAATGAGAGTGGCTGCAAAATATCGGCCAGTGACTTCACTTCAGAAGTACTTTGGGTGTAAAGTGAGGTTATGAAAGTCGTAGAATCATAGAATCTTTCAGTGCAGAAGGAGGGCCAGCCGGCCCATCCAGTCTGCACCGACCACAATCCCACTCAGGCCGTTATCCCCATAACCCCATGCATTTACCCCAAGGGGCAATTTAGCACAGCCAATCCACCTAACCCACACATTTTTGGGCTGTGGATCCAGTCACTGCAGAAGAAGAGAATTTTTGTATCTCCTAGATTCTCGACGTTGAACAATGGAATACATTCCAGTCAGTCAAAACCAGCCGAGATAATATTCTGCCTTCATTTTCTTTATTTGCTAAGTTCTTAAAAATCATTTTACGAACAGGCCGGCAGACCTGAAAGGATCGAAGTCTATGTTGTTTTTGCTCCAATGGTTTAATTATTTTTTTTTTAAGAAGGAAACGATTGGAGTCTGGCTCAGGTGGCAGTGAGCTGTTATTTGTTGGTCAGCTCAATAACCGGGCTGCTCCACTCTGAGAGGCGATTGATTGCCTCCGAGGGAGGAACAGCTGTTTGTGCTCGCTAATTACACAGCCACAGTGACAGCTGCGCTGGAGACATCTGTGGCTCACATCCTCTTCGCTCGCGCCCGTCTGAAAGAGGCTGGGAGCCGGGAAAAGCCTCCTGTGGGAAACACTGAGAGAGTGCTGAAGGTAAATGTGGAGAATCACCACCTATAGTGACACCACCTGTCTGCAAATAGGGGGCTCACTGGCGCCAAGAGTTAAACAACCGCCCGGACTTAAACATGTAATTGTAATCCCCCCTCCCCCAGCCGCCCCACTGCCCATAAAGACCATCTGGTGACTCCCTTTCAAGGAAATTCCAATAGTAGATTTTCTCCTCAAACAATCAAGAGCTTACGTTAAGGCGCATTTAAATCGCCATTTCATTTCCTGTTGATTGCAGACTCAGTTTGAACAATTAATTCAGATGAAATTGTCTAGGGAAATGGTCTGGAAGACTTTTTGGCCAAAGAGAAGGATTAACGTCCAGCACAGATAAGGAGAATAGTTCTGCCAATTCAGCAAGCACCCTCACAACATTTGGGCCCAAGTGCATTGACAAATTTGGTCAATGAGAGCTTCTATTTTATATTTGCGCTCATCACCTCTCTCAGAAGTGCTTTAAGTTGCTTCACAAGTTGTAGGGTGGGGTTTTCCTATAGATGTCAGGCTCTGACTCAAATCTCTGTTGTTCCACAGCCCAGTTTTGACGCCTCTCTGAATAAAAACCAGTGGGTGGGTTTTTCAGTCAGATGGGTGTGGCCTAATCCAGGAAGGCAAAGCAAAGCAATCCAGAGGGATTGGGCCACCAATTTTTATAGGGCACCCCAATCAGCACTGCATTGCTTATTTATTTATTAGTGTCACAAGTAGACTTACATTAACACTGCAATGAAAGTACTGTGAAAATCCCCGAGTCGCCACACTCCAGCATCTGTTCGGGTACACTGAGGGAGAATTTAGCATAGCCAATGCACCTAACCAGCTCGTCTTTTGGACTATGGGAAGAAACCCACCCAGACATGAAGAGAGCATGCAGACTCTGCACAGACAGTGACCCAAACCAGGAATCAAACCCGGGTCCCTGGTGCTGTGAGGCAGCAGTGCAAAACCACTGTGTGCCTATAACTCAACTCCATCACCTTCCACCATCATGGAGATGATGGAAATTCTCCAGCCCCACTCCCCAACCTCACACAACCACTGGAGACTCTCCCTCCACAGTGTGGAAATATTGCTGGAGTTTATCCCCTCACTGCCAGCTTCCTTCTTCACCGCCCCCCCATGACCCTGCAGTGCCTGCAAGTTCCCCCCTCAATGTCCTCAGTGCTCTCAGCACCCCCCCCCCCCACCCCCAACCACTCAAAGGAACCCCTCCACTGAGTTCCCCAGGGGATCTGCCCTGGCACTGCCTGATAATAAGTCATCCCTGATAGAGTGGAACTGCCAGGCTAGGAGGTTAGCACTGTCCAACTTGGCAACAACAATGTGGTAGTGTTAGTCAATCTGTGCCAAGGGGCACTGACAAGTGGACATGCCCCTCTCCATCTAGAGGCTATAATTAACATTTGCATCCCCGAGGGGGATTCTACCATTGATTCAGGTTTTTAAATAACTATTGTAAACCTTGCACATGTGACGTCAAGTGGGTGAGGTTGAATATTCAGTGGTGGGGGGGAAATCATTGGACCAGGAGGAGGAGGCTGGCTAATTAAATTAAAATGCATGGTGTGGCACAGTGGTTAACACTGCTGCTCCACAGTACCAGGGACCCAGGTTCAATTCCAACCTCAGGTTGCTGTCTGTGTGGAGTTTGCACATTCTCTCCATGTTTCCATGGGTTTTCTTGGGTGCTCCGGTTTCCTCCCCCACAGTCCAAAGATGTGTGGGTTAGGTAGATTGCCCATGCTAAGTTGCCCATAGTGACAGGGGATTAGCAGGGTAAATATTTGGGGTTACAAAAAGAGGGCCTTTTGGTGGGATTAAGATTGGTGCAGACTCAATGGGCCAAATGGCCTCTTTCTGCACTGCAGGGATTCTGTGATTCTATCTTCAAAAACACTAAAATGAGGATCTCGCCTTTTGTAGATACGAACCTTGTGATGCCATTGGTGAGGGGCAGAGATAATTGGCAAATTCAATCTCTTTGGAGAGAATCATGTTTCACAATTCTTGACGTATTTTCCACCCATGTTGTCATTCTCACTGACAGAAAATGTGGACTGAAAATTGCCCCTGATATTGTGATCACCAGAGCAACAAGATAAACATTCTGGCCCAGATTTTCACTGTGAAAGAGAGACTTGCAGTTGCTGCAAAAATTGCTGAAACATCACACCAGTAAACTTGGCGTTTTCCCATCTCCACAGGGGCTAGATTGGAATTGGCTGGAATCCCACGTGTCTGATTTGTGAAGATGGGTGGTTATTTAATTCATTACCTGCCTCCACTGAAGTTGAATTTTGGGAAAATGGGAGTGTGAAATCTCAATTGTGAAAATTAGAACAGGCAAGAGTAGATCTGACTTGGTGAATTCTTATGGATAGCCACACTACTCTTTGGAGAGGTAAAGTACCACAATGGATAAGATTTCGCAGCACCTTTAGGTGTTATAAAGCACCCTTTGGGAGAATTAAGGTAGCCACTGGAATTGTTAAAAGTGAATATGGTTATGCACAAACTCATTGGATTTGTCATGTTGTAAAAGAAGTGTCCAGGAACTGTTCAGCCCTAAGTAAATGCTAAGGAGCTGTCCAACTGTCAAAACTATCCAGGAAATGTGAAACGTGTGAAATCTGTCAAAAGGCACTGTCCAAAAATACTAGGTGAGTTGGCATGGAGGAAGTAAAGAGTAGTCGGGCAGGTGGCATTAAGTTAACATGGAGATATGGGTCAATAGAGATGGACAAAGGGGTATTAAGTTGGTATAGGAGTGTGAGGGAGTGGGTAGAGGGTAACTAAGTTTGTACAGAGATACAAAGCAATAGAGGTATGAGACATGGGTTGATATGGGTTTGCATAAGTGGGACTTCAGGAATGTGTGGAGGATGAAGGATAGCATGGAGTATAAGGACTGGAGGGATGCTTTTTGATTTTTTAAAAATTTATTCAAGCACAGTGCTGGGACACAGATGCAGACTTGTGTCTGGCCAGTCTGTAGATTATCTTGTTGGCCTACACTGGCTCCAGTTTTCCACAGCTGAAATTTAAAATCTTAATCTCTACAAACACATTCTGTCCCCACTTCCCAACTGAAAATTCTACCTACAAGTGGCCATGTTTAAAATTCAGGTTTACCGAGCTGAGAAATCTCCAACTTGATGAATTGGATCTAGTGACGAAAAGCTGGTCAAATTCTTTTGCAAGTAACTCCTGACTCTCCAAAGTTTGTCCACCATCTACAGAGCAAAAGTTGTGAATGTGATCCATCCCGTTGAAAGGATGGAAAAAGAATCCCAAAGACCGAGAGGCACAATTCTGGTTTTGGGTCATTGCCTGTGTGGGGTTTGCACACTCTTCCTGTGTCAGTGTGGGTTTCCTCCAGGTGTTCTGGTTTCCTCCCACATTCCAAAGATGTACAGGTAAGGTGGATTGGCTATGCTAAATTTCCCCTTAATGTCCCAAGATGTGTAGGAGGATTAGTGGGGTAAATACTTGAGATTATGGGCAACACGTCTGCATGGGATTGTCCCTTAGTGTCAAGGGGATTACATGGGACTTACAAGGATGTGGGCTGGATGGGATTGTTGTTGGTGGGCCAAATGGTCTCCTTCTGTACTGTTGAGATTCTATGATTCTCGCAACAACAGAGAAATTAGTGTTGAAGAAAGATCTTAGGAAGCAGGCAAAAATCCTGGATCAAGAGGCCAGTTTTAAGGAGATGACTAAGTGGTTCTACATTAAAGAAAGGAGGAATGCTGAAGCAATCATTGTCAGAGAAATATGGAGTGTGTTTAGATTTTATATTTTAGCTATGGAGAACTGGAGCCGGTGAGGGCCAACAACATAATTTATAATCAGGGTGTTAAAAAAAAAGTTTACATAGTTGAAGGCAGTAAAATTAGAAATTGCTGATAATGTCTGTGAGAGTTCCATCCATGTGCTCCGGTTTCCTCACACAGTCCAAAGATGTGAGTTAGGTCTATTGGCATTGCTAAATTGCTCCTTAGTCACCCAGGGGTTATGGGATAGGGCCTGGATTGGCTGCTCTATCAAAGAGTTGATGCAGACTCGATGGGCCAAATGGACTCCTTCTGCTCTTTAGGAATTCAGTGATGATGATGATGATTTAATGGCTAACCTTCATCGGAAACTTTTTAAAATGGTTATTGTTGGTAGATTCCTCATTTAGGTGACCATTAGGAAGTTTCAGTGAGCGTGGGATGGTGTACCTTCTCTGCTGTAACTTATTTCGTGTAGATCAGTTGAGGAAACAGCAGGAATTTGGAGAGTTTCCCATCTCATAGCAGCCTATCTAAATACAGTTTGAGAGTAAAAAGAATAACTACTAACTTTCAGCAACAGGGTGGGGCACAAACAAAATAACTAGATAGCTTACAAGAGAACATTTGGGAGGGCCTCAACTATTCTAGCCACGTGAACTATTTTAAACATGTCTGGTTGGCAGCTAAAAATAAGAGTTATTTACGCAATAATTTTGATGGGTTGCTCTGACTTGTGGCACAAAAACTCACAACACAAGGCACAAAAAAACAGAGGACTTTTTTAACTTTAAATTTTTACCATTTCAGCTAACAATGGGTGTAGTCTCTCAAATAATGAATGCATACATTTCTTCCTGTAGCAGCATGTACCATTTGCTGTTTGAGCGATTGGATTAGACTTGTGAAATATTTAATCTAGTTTTATATTACATGTCTCACACTTCGTTAAAACTAGACTACATATAAATTTATCTTCAATATTGAGGACTTTTGTGGCTTTTGTTTGCAAGTCATTGACGTGGTGCTAATTTAGAACTTCTTCTAAAAGCAAGTTTCAAGTTTATTTATTAGTGTCACAAATAGGCTTACATTAACACTGCAACAAACTTACTGTGAAAATCCCCCAGTTGCCACACTGCTGACGCCTGTTCGGGTACACTGAGGCCAACACACCTAACCCAACACATCTTTTGGACTGTCGGTGGAAACTAGAGCACCTAAAGGAAACCTACACAACCATAGGGAGAATGTAAAGACTCCTCACAGATAGTGACCCAAGCCGGGAATTGAACTAGGGTCCCTGGCACAGTGAGGTAGAATGCTATTTCATAATATCGCATGAGATTTTCTGCTCCTGTCACCAATCCCATCTGACAAAAATGTGCGTGGAAAATCCCCCTCATTAAATGCATAGTTATATTGCAATATTTAACCTTAATCATACTCTGTAGTAGGTTTTCACTTTTACTACTTGAGTGTTCAACAATGCTTGAGCAAAACTCAAAACGGAAAATCAAAGGGAGATATTTACATGTCCTTCATGAACGTGCCAGGTCTTCCTTCCAGAAATTTGATTAGGTGACTGAGATAAATCTTATTATTGTTACATGCATTAATATAGTGAAAAGTATTGTTTATTGCATGCTATACAAAGCATACCATACACAGAGAAGGAAACGAAAGAATTCAGAATATAGTGTTACACTTATAGGTAGGGTGCAGAAAAAGGTCAACTTAATGCAAGTTAAGTTCATTCAAAAGTCTGATGGCAGCAGGGACGAAACTGTTTTTGAGTCAATTGGTACATGATCTCAGGCTTTTGTATCTTCTTCCTGACGTAAGATGGTGGCAGAGAGAATGTCGGGGGTGGGTGGGGTCGTTAATTATGCATGGGGATCCTTGATTACGATGGATGTATAATCCTTCTGATAGTTTTTCCGATCTGCATTCGGCCCATGGGGGAATGCTGATGGTGCTTTAAAAAAAAAGACAAAGTACCTTACTGTCAGCTAAGCAAAGACATTTAAAGGGTATCATTCTGTAGTGATGCTTTTAGTGGCACTTTGGATGCTTATCTCTGCTTCCCAGCAGCAGGATGTGCCATCAACTGCTTCTTCCATGCCACTTGGCATTCTGCAGAGCTACATGTGACAGAAGTATTATTCCCTATAAAAACTATCGATTTGGTGGTCTTGGCCATCACATAATCTGATGTGATACCAGGTTCTAAAATTTGGGGAAATGTCTCTGCAGGCAGCATCTACTTTGGGTACGCAAAACAAAAAGATCCAGGCAGCTGGATTGCAAAGAAGGTAATTGTTGGGAATTTTTTTATCCATTGCAAAGTGTCTGGTAGTACGCTGGAATGAATTTGGAAGCTTTTTGGCGAGTTTTTGAATTTACCAGAGAATGTTGCCTCTTTTCACAGGAATGGAACAGGTGGCCCATATTCACAAAGAGGCTGACCAAGTACAGATGCAGTGGTGGCAGTACCCAGTCTGAAACATGAGAAAGAATTCCAGATTGTCAGCGGTGAAAGCAACCTCTGTACCATATCCTTGTTAAATTGGAGCTGAAGCCCTCCATGCTCCCTGACAATAGCAGGAGGCTGTCAGCAGGCCAGCTAATGCACCCAACATCTGTGTTTCAGTTCAGACACTGCAGTGCTTTTTCAGCGAGAGGTCTTTATTGAACTGATTGTAAAATGACAACTCTGAGTGCTTCAAAGGGCAAAGTCATATACTTACAGCAACTCCCAGATAGGACATGTAGTAATACTGTATTTCAAAACCCAACTATCCCCTTTACATAAACAAAAGATCCAAACATCACCCTTTCCGAACAAACAAAACCCATTGCAGGCATGACTCTGAGCTACCCATTGTTCTGATGCATTAACAACTGCTTGTTCTACTGGTCTGTCTTTGCCCTTGCATTGCACACATAGTTGTTAAACTGTGCAGGTTTCTTAATGAAATGCATGTGTTGTCATTGGGGAATAGCCATTCCCTGGTTCATTCTCCATGCCTTGACCAGAGTTGACCTGCTGGTTCAAATGTGAAACAGAAGTTTAGCAGTTAATGGTTAACTGCTGTCTGATGCATTCTCCATGGCAAACCTTAACTAGTGCCAACTGGTGTTCTTGTCTCATGCCCATATAAACTATTGTTCACTTTACTGTTGGTTTATCTTGTGATGGTGCATCTCTTTTTTAAGCAAAATCAGACTAAATGTCATATTCTTGTTAGTTCATTGGAGACTTGCTGAAATGGTTTTTAACCATTCTAATGGAGTTTAACAGTAAGAAATGTGAATGGGTTCTAAGTTGCATCTGATGCAGATGACAACATCTAAAATATATCAACAGTTTTTTTTAAAGAATGGTAAAGATTGTGCTATTTCTAAAAGTGAATACATTTTTAGAAACGCCTCAAATTTAGCAAACTTTCAAAATGTCAGTTAAGATGTCACTAATTTAAGATTCCATCTCTGTCGAGACATATAAATGCAGATTGTCCATCTGCTTTCTAATCATATTTATTCAGTTCTCAGGCTTTTCTACTTTCTGCACTACAACTTTTTAAACTATTTTTAAACTAACTCAAGTTCTCTTATCACTCTTCCCCACCCCCATCTTCACTAACCCCCAGCCCTTTACTGAGAGACTAGTGGCAGCTCCTCCTTGTGTGAAGTACCTCAGCCACTCCCTCTATTTTCCACAAGAAAATTCGTTTTTCATCCCTATTCAGACCCACTCTTCCTATTTTTTAAGTTCATAAAATACTTGTTTGCTTTTGTTACCACTCCTTGTTTTCTCACTCTTTTGCCCTTTTTTGTCAGCTCGATTCTTTATTATGTGACATTAAACCCTGTTTTCAATCTTATTTTGCATAGATTCATAGAGCACCAAAGGAGTCCATTTGCTGTTTTATATCTGGGCTGAATCTTTTAAAGAATTTTCCAATTTAATCCTCAGATCCAGTTTATTACTCGTTAGTTCATTCCTGCTCGTCTGGAAGCATAACAATTTGGGGGGAGGGGGAACAGACCTGATCAGGAATCATTACAAATTGGAGGATCTTGTCTAGGGACCAGTCGTAACACTATCCACATTGAATTGCAAGTCAAGTTTCAACCAGTCCTCATTCTCCTGAGGACCGCGACTACCTTGCGCACAATTTGCTATAGTCATGCTTTGCAGCCTCTGCAAACTTCAAAATTGTCATGCCTAAACCCAAATTCTAGCTATTTATGTATAAGCAACAGCCCAAACATTGATTGCAGAGGACCTGCATACTATACATATCTTAGTCATAAAAACATACATTTACCACTACTCTGCCTCCTATCTCTTAACTAAATACACACCCATGTTACCATTTCCAATTAATACCATGTGATTCTATTTTCAGATTGTGTGTTTTATTCAAATACCATTTGGAGATAATGGACTTTTATCTCCACATTTGTAGTCATGCAGGGAATTTTAGCTGTGTGCCCTTTCTTTTCTCCTGGTAAGACTATGATTCAGCTTGTACCCTACCTATCTCCCTCCTTAAATAGCTCACATTGTTTATTTACTATTTCACCTGAAAACTAATCTTTCTTTCTAGTGCTTCGTTGTGGTTCTGAGGACATTGGTTCTCACCTTGTTTAGGTGCAACTGACCAAACTCTGTACAGGCTTCTATTGCCCAGAATTGGTACTAACATCTAACTAATCTGAAGATTTCTTTACAGTGCCACTTATGCCATGTATCAACTTACTTATCGAAGTTGCTAAGTGGCCAAAAATTTCAGATGAATGCAACAACATTCCTTTGACATTTCGGGATCTTTGTTCATGTAAACACAAACTATTAAACAGTTTGGTACCTCCCTCTTATGCTTTATTGACAAGTCAATTCTCAATATTTTGTCAAAGCACAATTCCATAATTACAAACAGTGGTTAGCCAATTTTAAAACTACCCACTTTCACAAATTAACATAAAAAATGTTTCACCAGTAGTGTTAGGCTCCACAGCGAGCCCTTTTAAGTAAATGAAAGAAGTTTGATTAGTTGCTTAACGTGGCACGTCACAATTACCATCCACTCGGTCAGGGATCTGGGTGACTAAAACATGCAATGCTTTTTGCAGTGATCTTGAATAGGGAAATCATACTGATCAGTATGAATAGTAAATTGTCACAAATACAGCACGGAAGGCACACAGGTGTGATGGCAGAATTGATATACTGGCTGTGATGTATAAGCCTTTAATGCAATATGGACACAATTGAATGAGTAATAATGTTATCATACACTGAACATGAGTTATATATACATTGACACGCACGCACACATTAACTGCATCCACCAGGAGCACATCATCTGGGTCCATACCAAAATTTACAAGACTGCTGTGGATATTTTTTTTGTAAAGAACATAACTAGTACAACATGTTTCATTTCAAAGGAATGTTTTTTCATGCAAAGACTGACTTTGAAGAAGATCAAATTAATGCAGCTTTCTTTCATCCCAGAGTCTATTGCCTTATATCTATGCTACCTCTTGATCAGCAATTAGGACACATACTTTGTTGAGTCTTTTACAATAATTGTATATTTGAAGCTGGTCCAAGTCTGGCATTTCCCAGCATTAATATTTCTGCATTGGGTCCATAGACATTGATAAACATGGATATTGTCTCTCACTACAATACAGCACAAAGGACATCTACTTCAAAGGTTAAAAACAGTAATACAAAAAGCAACTAAAATTCTTATTCACAGTATTATTTACTAGTGTCATGTATACCCTGAAGAAAACATTTTTTTTATATATATATATAAACTAAGATGCACAAACAGGAACAGTACATGGACAATTTTTTTTCACCATTTTACCAACTATGTTAGAAATTCAGAAGGAAAGTTTGGTGTGAAGAGGGTGTGGGCCTTATAATCCCAAATTTATTTGGCTGTTAAAGGCTGCAACTTAACATCAACACTGCACAAAACCATAATCACCAAAGAATATGAGTGACACTTAAGTCAGTCACTGTATTGGCTGACAGTCAAAATTAAGCTGGAATTGTTCATAAAAGGAGCCTGGATACATAATTTAATGTGCAATCAGCAAGAATTAACAGAAAAAAAATGTTCTCCATTCTTGGCACTTTCTTGGAGCATTTCATCAAAGATCCATTTTTTGAGAGGAAAAGAATCTCAGAAAATGGAGAATCCTATTGTTGTGTGGCTTTAGGTGCTGTAAAGTGTCACTGAAGGAATCAGTCATGCATCACATGTGGAGTGGTCCAAACCATCCAGTGTAAGTTGGTTCCTGTGAGGAGAGTTTGGGCTTGGTGGGCTACTTGGGTTTGAGCTGTTTGAAGGTGTTGAATGCCTGGTTGAATCAGAGTCCTGCTGATTGACAAAGAAAGGTAAGCATATTAAGGTTTATGTTTGCTGCTAACTTACATTAAGGTAATCAAATACTGATCATTTTTATTTTCCATTTTATATATACTATATCGAAATAATTAGATGTAACTGCTTACCTCTCTCTCAAGATCTTGGTCCGGATCAGAGATATTACGTGCTGTCGTAACAGCCTCCCCACCTGAGAAGCAAGTACATCATAGTATTTTGACATATTAAAAAATTATATTTCTAGGTACCATATTTAAGAATCATACATGATTAGTTCTCTTGTAGTCATCAAGAATTAATGAAATAATCAAAGGCAAAGATTAAAAATATCCAAATGATAATAAAATAATTCTGAACATTATTAACTTTGCCTGATCAATCTCAGACTTTGATGAATGACATCTCAGATTGGTAGCAATATTTTAAGATGTAAAATCACCTCAACTTCAAAAAGCCTCAGCAAAAAGACATCAGTGGATTTCAAGGACATGGGCAGGCAATAGTGATTGATGAAAAAGTGACAAAAAGGCAATGTGAGGAGAGTGAGGTTAATTGAGGTTGAAGTATGGAGTTAAGATGCACTAAGAGTCTGTCTTGGATCCTTCCTGGAGTAAATCTAAATATACAACAAATGTTTCTGTTTCAAAACAAAGTGATTAAAACTGCAAATGGTATAAAGCTAGGGAGAATTATGGATCCAGAAGAAGCAGCCTCAATCATATAAAGGGAGCTTCACAATCTACAAAACTTGGCTGACCAGTGGCAAATAAAGTTCAATAATTTCACATCAGAACTAAAGTGAGGTGGTACACGTACACAATGAAATAGAATTTGTCAAGGATTAAGTTGAAACAAACATTGGGGTATCACTTTGCATTAATGAAACTAAGTGGCAATCAACAAAATAACACACTACTGGACTGTTTTTTTTCACAAAACAGTTGAGATAAATCTCCAGAAATTACTCCAAAGCTGTACAAACTCTGGCATGCATCATTTATAGTTGTCACTATTCAAATGCTTTAGGCAGTGAAAAGCAATGGAGGGTGATCCCATGCGCTTACAGGGATGAGGTAAAGCAGCAATTTATAAGGCTCTTTAAAATTGGATAAAAAACTCAGAGGAACCATTACAGCTAATTAATTGATTAAAACTGATAAAAGAGCAGGACAATAAGGTATAGGCTTAAAGTAATCGACAGCTGGTAACAGGGTGCCAGGTAGGTGTCTAATGTCATGTCCTGAAAACTAAATGCCGTTACGAAAAAAATTATATTCAGGACAGAAATCCCTTTTTAAAATCTGAACGCATCTTCTTCCTCCTCTCAAATTAAGGAAGGCATACAATGTTGCATTGAGAATGTTTTATTAGAAATAAAAATAAAAAAAATTGGTTAATGTTGCTCCAGTGCTAGACAGACTTGGCTGCCAATGATAGAGTGAAGAGAAAGGGGAATGCACATCAGGCTAGGGTCAGAGTCAGGGTTTGGGTTGGGACATAGGGTTGAAAATAGTTAGAGAGTTAAGTAGAGGAGGGATCCAAATGGGATTTAAACATGAGGATGAAAGAAGCTATTATTTTCTTGTACAAGAATTATTCAATAATTATTTTGAATTAATTATTGGACAGTATTAAGCCATTGTTTTCAGTTCCTGCTCCAACCTCTGTTCCTTAGCTATTAATTCTATTCCCTCTCTGGCAACAGTCTGAGACTATGCTAGCCTGTTTGCAGCCTTTGGGTCACATCTGATCCTGACTTGAGATTCTGACCTCATTATCACCAAAACTACCTGTTTCCAACTTTGTAACATTGCCTGACTTTGTCCTGTCTTGGCTAATTGGCTGTTGAAATCCTTGTTCATGCCATTGCTGTCTCTATTTACAACTATTTCAATGTACTCCAATGTTGAAAGAGCCTGGTTTTCCCACATTTTACCCCCTATAAACCCGAGTTTAAATAAAACTCCACTTCCTGTGTCTTAACTTGCAGGAAGTTCTGTTCCCCCACCACCTGTGCTAAATGTTCCATACTGGCTCGCAGTCAAGCAACATCTCACTGTGTTTTCAAATTTGTGACCTTGTGCCTCCCTATCACTGTGATCTCTTCCAGACCCACAGTGTTCTGAGACTTTTGTACTCCTCTAATTCTAGCCTCTTGTGCATCCTCAATGATAACTGCCATGCCTTCTGTTGCCGAGGCTCTGAGCTCTGGAATTCCACTCGCTACCTCACTTTCCGTGAGTCTATGAACGAGTTACTTAAAAATTACCTCCTTGACAAAGCTTTTGCCCATCAGTCCTACAGTCTCCTTGTGTGGCTTAATGCCAAAATCTTCGCTTTACAGTGTACTTGGGAGGTGCTCTGGAACTTCTTGTTATATTAAAGGCGCTAATAAATAAGTTATTACTGTATATAAATATTAATGCTAATGATTTATGTATAGACTAAGAGGAGCTATCCAGGCACCCACTTTGGCAGATACACTTGCTTAGCATTTATGTGGAATGGTTGCAGTCTCAATGATGACCCTGTACTCTCTGGAGTTTTGATGAAGGTGAGGTGAATGCATATAAGATTTGAGGGGATCAAAAGAATATATTTTCAGAGGCTTTTCCCCTGGCTGGGAAGTCTAATACTGGGGATACAGTCCTAGAATAAGGGGTCAACTATTTCAGCTTGGTTTGCCAACCTAAAGTGATTTCCTGTGTTGCTTCCCTTGACTTTAAAGTTCTTATCCTCATTTTCAAACTTCTCAGTGGCCTTGTCCCTGTCCCTGCCCTCATCATTCCAACTTTCCACAGCTCCACAATCCTCAAGAGATTTCCAGACTCCAATTCTGGTTCCTTGCACATGCTATATTTTAATTCCTTCTCCATTGGCAACCGTGCTTCAAATGCTAAAGACCCATGGTTTAGAATTCTCTACCTAATCTTTTTCGCTTCTCTACCATTTTTTCCTTAAGTATGATGTTTCTTAAAACTCTGTGGTTGCCCTAATATCCTGATATATGGCTTAATTTTTTTTTATATAACCCTCTTGTTACATTGCATTAAAGCTACTATAAAAATGCAAGTTGCCATTGTCCTTGTACAAGATATAGATGCCAAATGCATTTTCCCTGTGTTCTGATGAATAATTTATTCCAAGCACGATACCCTTCCCCACATACAAATGTGCATTCAGGAGATAGAGAGCTGGGGAGGAGTTTTTTTTTTAAAAAAAGAGAACTATACAACTTAAAATAACTTATCATGCAGTTGTAACCAGTAATTTGTTATCTTATTGTTATTGTGAAAATAGATGTCCATATATGGCTGTTTCTATTAGCAAACTTGCATAATCATCTAGAACACTAATCCATTTGAAGACTTTTGTTTCTTTATCACGCAGCTAGCAGTACCCATGGACATACAAGCATGCTTAAAGGATCACAAAATTACACGAAGCAAATGTCATTACCTGATGCTGTACGTGTAATGTACTGTTTGCTTCGCTGTTGTCTTGAAAGATTGGACTGGGAAGCACGTTTTTCTCTTAACTGCTCTTCCTGTGACACCGGTGACACGCTCTGCAGCAACAAGAGAAACATTACATTTATTTTTCTTTTTCGAGAAATGCTCAGTAACTCTTTAAACATTTGAGTTGAAGATGATTTTCTTTTGAGGGTATAATCAGCTACACTTTGGGATAGCTATTCCTATCCTGGCTGAGAAAGAGGAAGAGAGACAGGAAGAGAAAAGAAAGCAGAGGAAAGCCTTGCAGTGAGGAATGATCATTCTGGAGATAGACTTCAGCAGGGAGCAGGTTCATGTGACAGATGTGCTCAAAGTTGGTTGGAGGAGATATCTGGACATAGTGTCGAGAGGCTGAAGGGGAAGGAAACTCATTCTGCTCAGTCAACAAAAGGAAACAGGCTAGTTAATTATCTCAGGAAAGAAACATCAAATAAGCTTTTCTGCTATACTACAACGCCCACAACCACTTAAAACATACCATTTTATATTTCAGAAATTGAAGTCAGATGATCAAAAAAATCCCTATCCCATAAAAACAATTACACTGAATTCTAGCTTTCATAGAAGCTATTTTGGTATGATAAATATTTGAAAATTACAATAGTGTTAGCTTGCTGCCTGTTCAATATTCAAAAAACTACGAAGTTTTTGTGGATACCCTGGAATGTTACAGAACTGTGAAATAAAAAGAATTGAACTATCAGAATGTTTATTGGACCTTTCAAGTATAATTGGTGCCTTTTAAATGACCTCACACAGATGTTTTCCCAAGTATTTTTCAGTAGTTACATGCATGACTTGATAAATTACATTGTGCCAGTAAGGTTCTTGATTTAACAAGTTATGCTTCCATTGCAGTGCAAAACTTACAGTGAAGAGACGTTCTCTAAATAAAACGAATGATGCACATAAGGAATTAATACAGAAAGGAAACTAGGAAGTACAAACGTGAGAGTGCTCAGTTACATACAGGCTTAAGAGTTTTGAATGTGTGATATTGTTCACATAAATAAAGCTGGAGATCTTTCTGAACACTTCATCTTCAATTGCTCTTGGAAATTTGTTTGAGACTTAAAGTTCATTCCAATTCCCAGAATATTTCACCTATGTTGTATAAAGGTGAATTAAGCAAATAACCCACTCAGTTTAGCCAACTTACAAAATAATTTTGGCACATTACCTTATATTGTTTCTCATGTTAAGTTTGTATTCTAACAAAATTGGACAAAAATATTTTTCATTTTTATTTTCCATATTTACCAGTGGAAGATCCATAAGTACTTGCATGCCATCTCCTGGTCCCATGTGAGCCACATGGTTAAAGTTTGTTGGATTTGATATCAATTTTGACCGCATTTCAGGGTCTCTCAACATTTCCCTGGTATGAAAACAAAGATCATTACATGCAAATCAGAAATTCTAAAATTGCTCATAAAAATAGCTCAATATCTCTCAAACAACATGCATTGTTAGTACACCGCTCAAGATCCTACCGTCTTTGTTGTAACCTTTCTTCTTCAGGTATCTTAAAAGCAAACCGCTTTTTGCTGCGGGTTCTGAGCATCTGCTTTCTGCTGTTGTCTGAAGTGTCTGGCACACTCAAATCATCTCCCTCTGTAAATAATGTTTGAAATGAATGCACATCAGAAACCCAAACTGCATCAGACAGTAAAGGTATAAGATTTCTATACCTCATGAGGAATTATAGCCAACATGTTAAAGGACATGGTTGAATTAATCCTCAGTCTCAGTTTATGATAGCGTGGTAGCATAGCTATATTACAAGCTATACAAAAATTCTCTCCATTGATAAAGAATTCTAACTGACCTTCGATGAGCCCAAGAGAACAATAACTCTCAAATGTGAGAAAACTGTAAGACTTTTTCATATGAATAAACAACTATCTGGGACATAATTAACTGGAGAAAATGAATAATGTTGCCATCAAGGTACTCTTAGTTATTGAACAGCAAATGGATCCCATAAGTTTTTTCTTCTGTTGTCTTCAGTCAATTGTAACTGGTGCTTGAATAGGGCAATGAGATACCACTGGTAGCTATCCAGAATTTTGGCCATGTGACACTTCAGCTGCAAATCCAGGCAATCTCTACCTTGCCTTCACACAATATTCTCATGTGTTTTTTCCATCAGGGATCATAGTATAGTACTTAAGAGTGGGAGCCTTGGCTAATCATTTTCTTGCTTAATTCAGAACATGGATTGTAATGTCCTCAAAACTGTCCCAGTTGGGGTAATTTAGATCAGCATAGACCGTAGACTGAATCTGAACTTTTGTGCTCTTGTGCTCTTTAAAACTCAGTACTGTGCTGTATGGCAAATTTACCCTGACTTCTTTAAGATTGTATTCACCTTTTAAAAAATAATTCCTGAAAAAAGCAGCACAATGTATCACACACAACATTGAGTGTTGCTTCCGATGTAGATTTCTGGCTTCCAGGATTGCAAAAATAAATTATCTGACAATCAGATTGTCTGTAATTCTCAATAAAGCATTACTGGAATAAAGCATATTATTCAGCAAATTGCTAAATAATATGCTAGATATTATTTAGCAAAATAGCTATAATTCGACATAATTGTGGTAAGTCAATGAAATGATTTAAAAGGCTCGAAGGAAATAGCCTAGAGTACACATCTTATTAAAGCTGGATAAACATTTAGACATTTTGTCAAACAAAGTATTTATTTGTGAGCCAAAAAATATCATCTAAATATGACTAAGAAAAATAAGAGTTAAGCCAATGTTTGAGGGCCATCTCTACATTTAGTGCATCAATTAAAATGGAAAGGTAAACAATGCAACTAAACTTCCTATACTTTCACTTGAAAAGAACGACAGGTGCATATCCAAACATAAATCTCCAAACAAAAATATCCCTTGTTCAACATCTCTACTTTGAGTTGCATCTAACTGAAGACAAGTGAAATTACAAGCTGATCTGAACTGGTAAGGTGTAGAACTGTGTGAGACTAACTGTGCTATAACATCTAAAAGTGAGACACAAAATAGCAAAGTCCCAAAGTAAAGGTCCATTTCTTTGATATACAAAAGATACAACATGTACTCAAATACATTTATATCAAAATAATGAAACAAACCTGAGTAGTTACTCTTGAAATATATTAACCGTGGAGGTTCTGAGTTGAGTTGGTTGAGTGTACCATCAGCATTTAGTGGTCGAATCTGTTTAAAACATAATATAGTATTCAAATTGAATTTTATGTGAAACAAGAGGCCTTTGCATCAAACTGAAATCTGATCATCTACAGTACCTTCCTAAGAGGAATTGTTTGGACCCATTCCATTGTGTTCACGTCAAAGATGTCCACACCATACTCACTGTATATTGTTAGATAAGCAGAAGTGTAACCTAGCATAGATGTGAAAAGTAAGTAATTAGTTAAATTTAGTAAAAATTGCAGGTCTGCAGTTTTCAGAAATTTGTTTCATTATTTCCAGTGCAATTCATGCAAAACCAGTGCAAAAGACCAAGAAATTTTAAGCACAAATTCCATCCAACGTGAATCCAATCTCTTATACTGCTTTAAACAAAAGTTCATGTTGGAAGCCAGCTTTACTTTCAAACTGATCAAGTCCCAAATTCAATAAATCCATTGATTTCCTTTGTTGGTTTCTTCTCCTTTTGAGATCTTAAACAGATTCTTAAAATTAAGCTGCTTTTTTTAAAAAAAGACATTAGTAAACATTTAAAATTTTTTTTTAAAGCTTGCTAACAGATGGACTGCTGTATACCAATGCAACTGGTGAATAGCTCCGTGTAATTTTTTTGAAGTCATTTTCTGTGATCTTAAAATCGAGGTATTTGCAGATGGTAACCAACCATTTTAATAAGAATAATTATTTTTTGTAGCAAATCCATTTTCAGCTGTGTGAATAAAACTGCATCAGGCCCCCACTCCTGAACTTATCAAGAAATTTTTTTAATGCAAAATTTTAAGTAGTTCTAAAACACTGCTCAATTGGAATAGTTTATTGAAGATTTGACATTTGGCAATATGGAAAGCAGTTTGAGGAGGACACTTGAGCAAAGGAAGCATGCTTTTTATTATTTGACAACAACCGGTGTCTGAATTGCTGATTCGGCCTAAAGTGAAAATTCTTGGTCCTGATGTTCAAAATCAAGTGCAACAAAAATTTCTGTTGAAGATGAATTCCTCTTTTTCCTATACCAATATACTCCTTGCTCTTCCTCACAGGGATAAGGATCTACAGATATGGTGTTACCTCGAATATACAGCTGTCACTTGGGCCTTTTTGAAGCAATCCCCAATAGTGACAACAAACTGCACACAGACCAAATTGAAAGGATCTTCATGGCTTGGCATTAGAAAAACAGACTTAGAGAGATTAATGTGAATGAGCAAAATCTTGGTCATAGCCATTTGTTTTATATTTAAAAAATAATTAAAGTTTTTTTAAAGTTCAAAGTTAATTTATCAGAGTCACAACTAGGCTTACATTATCACTGCAACATAGTTACTGTGAAAACCTAGTTGCCACACTCCAGCGCCTGTTCAGATACGCCAGGGGAGAATTTAGCATGGCCAATGTACCTAACCAACACTTGTTTGAGTGTGGGGAGAAACCTGAACACCTGAAGAAAACCCAAGCAGATATGGGCAGAATGGGCAGACTCCACGCAGGCAGGAATCGAACCTGCGTCACTGGCGCTTTGAGGTTACAGTGCTAACCACTATGTCATCGTTGGGGTAAACATTTAGACATTTTGTCAAGCAAAATATTTATTTGTGAGCCAAAAAATATCATCTAAATATGACTAAGAAAAATAAGAGTTAAACCAATGTTTGAGGGCCATCTCTACATTTAGTGCATCAATTAAAATGTTAGGTGAAGTTGGCTGTTTAAAAGGCATAAAGGCTTGTTGGAGATCTTAAGAGATAGGATGTTACGCGAGATCACCATATGACCAATACTTCCAGGGTCAATGCTAAAAAAACCTTCAATTTCTTGGAAAAGGTTCAATTAAAAAAGCACATCTTTATGATGTATTAAAATTGTAAATATTGAAGGCACTGAGTCTGTGATATCAAAAGCTCTTGTTTAACAAACTTTAAAAACTTATCAGAAAATAGAATATGTTTATTGAAATGGTGCAGAGCATTTGGATTATATCCGATGAAGATCAAGGAGATGGGGAGAATACAACTAGTTGGACTCTAGCCTGTGCTTGTCACTACACTTCAACTGGTTTAGAGTGACATTGGTTAAGGCTTGGAAGAGGTAATCCAACTAGTCACTGCTGTGCAGGGTTGAAAGACCAAGGCAGAGTGAAAGGAGATTTATATTAACAAAATTTCAGGTTTCTTCATGTGTGCCAGCAAACAGCTGTGAATATACTTCCTGTGTACATTCCCCAGGTGGATAAAAACAGAGCTTTAAATAACTATACATTCAGAGGGTGGGATTTTCTAGTCTTGTCTGCTACCAGGATTGGGAGTCCTACCAAAAGTCTAGGCCACTGAAACTCCCACAACAGATAGGAAAATCCTGGCATGGGTTTGCTTGCTTAGTCTTATAGAAGATTGTAGTAGATAGAATCTGAGCCATCTCTTTACTAGAGCAATCCAAAGCTAATTCTATTGCCTCCAGTGTGCCAGCTCAGCGTTCAGTCATCTGAAGGAAAGAGTATTTCAGGACCAGGATCTCAGATCCGAGACCAAGTCATGTTTCACTAGACAGCAGTGACTCCTTCATTCCTCTATCCTTCAGTGATTTGGACAAATGCATGCACCTCAAAACACTGAAGTACACCCAGTGGTGCCTTCGCAACAGCTTACAAATCTAGTATCAAGAAAGATGCCCCAACAGCAGCATCTGCTCCCAAACCAACTTACCAAGGTCGAGGCACTAATCACTGAGACTCAGCTCCACTGAGTAGAGCATGTCAGTCACATGCCTGAGCCTAGATTTCAGAAGCAACTATTCTACTCAGAACTCGGTCATGACAGGAGAGTTCAAAAAGGACAACAGAAATGCTTTAGGGACGTCCTCAAAGCATCCCTGAGAGAATCAATTATACTCATGGGAGATTCTAGCTGGTAATCATCAAAAATGAGGAAGCCATATTCAGAAAAGAACTGAGCGTATTTAAAGACTTTGTGGGAATTTGCAAAGGTGAAGTTGAAGAATTGGAGGGAAAGTTCAAACGTCCAAACAAATTATCTATTCAACCCTCCAAAGCACCATCTGCCCTACTTGTGGAAGTAGGTATTGGACCCATCAGCCGTTTCAGAATCTTCAAATTAGACTGGAAGAAATCCTAAGGTACGACCCGAGAACGAGACTCTGAAACTGATGGCAAGTTCTGAACTCTGCAAAAGTACAATTAAATAGGGAAAATCTAGCAATCTAAAATCTATAGCTTCACTATAGGATGCATGCTGTTGAAGTCCTGCCAAATTAAAATCCACCAGGAATCAATGATAGATAAAATTGAGTGGCACAGTAGCACAGTGGTTAGTACTGCTGCTTCACAGTTCCAGGGTCCTGCTTTCGATTCCCAGCTCAGGTCACTGTCTGTGTGGAGCTTGCACGTACTCCCCATGTCTGCATGGTTTCCTCCGGGTACTCCTGTTTCCTCCCACAGTCCAAAGATGTGCAGGTTAGATTGATTGGTCATTTTAAGAAATTGCTCCTTAGTGTCCTGGGATGCATAGGTCAGAGGGATTAGTGAGTATAATGTGAAGGGATATGGGAATAGGGCCTGGGTGGGATTGTGGTCGGTGCAGACTCAATGGGATGAAGGGCTTCTTTCTGCACTACAGGTTTCTATGATTCTGAAAAAACTGTTCTTATATGCTTAGGTACACTGTAAAACAAAAATCCAGAAAAAAGTAACACCTTGTTGAATGAGGTGTAGCTGGGCTTTTAATGGCAGAACAAGTTCATAATTACTGTTTAATATTCTCACTGCCCTGGCAATTTAATTTTATATTTACAAATTGCCAACACTTCCCCTACATATTTTTTGAATTTTTTTTTACAATGTGATTAACTATATTTCTGCTTTGCATGGCCCAGACATTATTTTGCTCATTGCAAAACTGAATGAACAGTGAAGGATTATCAGTTCATTCCTACTTTGTTGGGTATTAGAATACTTCAAGATGATTTGATTACTTATCCTGCTTGAAGGCATCACTATTGCTGGATGCCTAAAGACTTGATTCAAACTAATGATGAAAAGATGAAATCCATGTAACAGAGATTGCTAGATCTTTTTCGTCAGCTTTCTTCTAAGTCAGTACCAAGTACTGATTCTTTGCCACTAATTGCAAAATACACCTTGATTTAATTGGGAAGGTGCTTTTAATTTAACTGGACCGTGTGTTTCTTTCCCATGTGAGTGTGTCCTATAAGGGATACTTGTTTTGTAGGTTTTAGTTTAATAACAACCCAGTGTCACTATTATTGGCCCATCAAAATAGGTCCTATTAGTACTGAGGATAGCAGATGGTTTCTGGTTACACATTTCACCATCTGCTGTGTCACAGTGCAAGGGATCCAGGTTCGATTCCTGACTTGAGTCACTGTCTGTGCTCCCCATGTCTGTGTGGATTTCCTCCGGGTGCTCCACTTTTCTCCTGCAGTCCAAAAGATGTGCTTGTTAGGTGCACTGGCTGTGCTACGCTCTCCCTCAGTATATCTGAGCAGGTGCCAAAGTGTGGCAACTAGAGATTATCACATAGAAAATTACATGTTCTATGGTTAGACGTTTGGCAGTATAGGCGCATTCAGTTTCCCTCCAAGCCTCATACCATTTTGACCTGAAAATATATTACTGTTCCTTCACTGTCACTGGATCAAAACACTGGAACTGTCTCCATAAGAGCACCTTGGATGTACCTACATCATATGGACTTTATGGTTCAAGAAGGCCACTCACCACCACATTTGCTAAGGCAATTAGGGATGGGCAATAAATGCTGGTCTATCCAGTGATTCCCAAATCCCATGAATAAAAAGATTAAAATATTCATAAGCAATGTCTAATACTGTTGAATCTGAGAGAATGTCTAAGGTAGATATCAAACATCTATTGAAGAGTTTCACAGTAATAGTTCAAAGGATTTCAAAAGGTAACATCCCTTTCTGAAATTCTGTTACCTTAATTCTTATTCTAGCTGTGAAAGCTGAAGATCTCATGGGGAAATTATTCCGCAAGAGAAGAAACCAGCCTCAGTGCAAGAAGTCTGTTAATAATTCCAGAACAGTTCAACATATTTATTAAAAAGGACTTTAGCTAAGTACTAAAGGGCACATATTTTTGTTCTAGTTAAAAATCAGAAGAAAATCTCTTTAATAATTTAATGGATAAATAATCTGCTTGCTGCATTCTGAATCATGCAGACTAGAAAAGCTTAAGTTTAATCTCTGGTCTGAATTAACTTCTCAGCCAGTGTGGTTACTATTTACCTTATTGGTGAGAGCCTTTAGCAGCAGGGAAGGTAGCCATTGAAGACAATCATCCCAACTTCCACTATGTTCACTATCAATAAACTCTGCTCGCTAATGTGTGTGTGTGTTTTTGGGGAGGACATGCTAAGGCTGACCCACTAATCCACCATCCTGACTTGAAACTATAATCACTGTTCCTTCATTGCTGTTGGGTCAAAATCTTAAAACTTCTGCCCTCATGGCACTGTGGGTGTACCCATACCACATGGAGAGCAATGTCTCAAGAAGCTGGCTCACCATCACGTTCTCAAGGGCAATTAGAGATGGGCAATAAATGCTCACCTTGCTAGCAGTGCTTGCTCTCCACAAATAAAAGTACCAAAGGAGAAATAAAATTGTCAGAATGTCAACAGGAAAATACTTTAAGTCAATCATATTTCCTGGTGCCCTTCAATGTTTAAGGTTATTGCGATGGAGAAACTTGCTGTTTGAGAGGTGAATTAGTTATCTGCATTGCAGTGTAACATTGCTCCAAAAGTCTGGGATAAATGTCTACCCTTTTAAAAAAAAAACAGCCACCAAAATTCCAATCCAGAACTTGTAGAGAAGCATTTTTTTTACACTTTATATCTGGAGAGACTAAGTTAAATGCTCCTTTCTAAATTGGAACTTCGATGGCTGTTTAATTGACAACTTATTTACTAAAGCCTTCCATTTCAGTTACTCAGCTAACTGAAAAACTTGAATCAGTTTTTTTAGTATGATACGCTGGATATTAAATAACAATTATTTTAGCACAAAAAATTTTGTTTGGCATTTGAAAGTATTTTACACCTACTCTTTGAACCAGAAGACACTAAAAAAACTGCAAAGTTTTTGAAGCGTAAATTCCACAACGTTAGGTGAATTGAAAATTCAAATATAAAACCCAAGAATGCTTAGGTATTTAGGGACAATCTTGGAAATAATGCAGAAATAATGCATTTAAGGACGTCTTAGAATTGGTATCTTAATACTAAAGGGAGAAACATTTTGAATAAACAGAAAAACACAAAAAAGCTCAATGCTAATAACAACTTGCGCATAGAACAAAAAATATGTACATACCACAGGCAACAGGAACTGCAGGCCACATCAGTTCTTGCATTCGTGACCTCCTCCCTTGCACGTCCACATATACACCAACATGGCTAAAACAGAGCAAGAACTCTTTATTGCTAAGCGGCACAGCACAAAGAGCATCAAAAGGCTGCTGTGAGAGAAATGCAAGCGATGAGTCCATTAGATTAACGAGGTTTGTGGAAGGTCCATCTCCCTGGACATTAAGCAGTGAAAATCCAGAAGGATAACCAACACAAAGTCTTTCCTCAAAGACCGCCATCCATTGCACATTGCCCATGGCCTGAATTTCATTGAATTTCTTGTAGTAAGGTTTAGTTCGGCTAATTTCATAGCACAGGACTTGCCGTTTCACTGCCACAAAAAGAGCGCTCACAATACCCTGCCGCAAAGATCCAGAAACCATGGTTTGGCAGCCTTTTGTTTCAGTGAGTTTAATATCAAAGGTGGTCTCAGGTCCATCAAAAGCAGCCCACGGATAAAAATGAACATGTCGGTTTCGACCACAAATAAGGACAATGAGATTTTCTTTGGGAATAAGCTCAATCTGGTAGACTTTTTTACAGTCAGCTGCTCGAACAATCACTGCAACCAAGAGAAGGTTTATTATATACACTGAAAATTTTCTGCATTGAATATTTATAATAGAAGTAACTAAGGTACATTTTTGGTCATGTAAGTCTTCAAATCTTTCCACATTCAGTAAAGTGAGCCAAGTTTACAAAAATCAATTCCTGTTCAGACATTTTTGAAAACTATATTTAGTTGCAATTTGAATGGAAAAAGATAAATCGATATTTGGTAGCTTACTATCTCTTGTTAGCTCTACAGCAAACAGTCCATCCTCTGTGCCCAGAGCTATACGCTCACGATCTAGGAAGATCACAAAAAGTGAGGTTTGATTTTGCAAAAGTAATCTGTGAAAACTGGTATTAAAATTTACACTCCCTTGAGGAAAACATCAGCTGGCCTTACCTATAACAGCAGCAGATAAACTTGTTTTAATAAAAGGCAGTGTACTATCATAAGCTTCCTGTGGAATATATACAACTCTGTTTCTAAGTTTATTTTTTTGTAGGATATTCTGCAATCCTTCTAAGATTCCAACCCATTTCCTTTTCTCACTTTCACTTTCCGTCAGGATGAGGAGTGAGCAGGTCTTTGATGGTGAGGAGAGGAGCAAAGTTGTCACCTGCAGAATAACATTTGATGTAATTAGATTTATGTCAACTATATAAATGCAATCACCATCCTTTCTTGGTGCAAATAAAATCAGTTGGATTTTGCATTCATCCACACATCGTAGCCTCTAATAGTTTTTACCTTATTTCTGCAGCATACTAATATATTGAAATGTGGTGCCACTCAGCTTTTTCAAAAATTCTCGTGAACATGAGGAAGGTCAGTGTTAGAGTACAGAGTCATCTTAATCAGAATTCTAATATTAAAGCAGGACAAAGATCCCATCAAACAACACAATATATTTCATGATCTTTCTGACAGAGCCTGCCAGTTTAGGGGCAATCTGTTGAAATATACACTAACTTATCAAATTCATTTCATATAGGAATCTTAAGAGATGCTAGGCAAAGACTTTCATCCCTATCATCTGGGGGGTGGATTTGAACCCAGATTCCACTGCTCCTTTTTCAAAGCATAAACTCAGTACATATGTTAAACACCATCAAGCATTACTGAAACTTTCATTCACCTCCAACGAAGTCGAATTTTAATACGGACAATGCCAGTGAAGATACTCAGGACCTGCACAATTTAAGTTCATTATTGTGAGATTAATTCTAACCTTGAAAATGCAGGGAATATCCTTTCGCGTGGCATGAATTACATCAGATGCAAATACTGAACTCACAGAAAAGGCTTCATCTCTGCAGATAAAGTTTTAACAGCAATAGTCACAACATAGTTTAGACTTGGTGAAACATCATATCATGCGAAGCTTGGAAGACAAAAGCATACATTTTACCAAAAGATATATTCTTCTTACCAATATTTTGCAAAGCTCAATCTTACACAAGTACAGTTAACTATTTATTGTCCCTTGACAACACAGTAGATGGTAGAAATAAAATGGTGGGTGGTGCATGGTTTAGAAACAGATAATCATTAGAAGCTGCATAATCTCATAACTATTTTTAATTCTAAAAAGTAATTCCAAATTTATAAAATTGCTTGTGATTCAGCTAAATGAAAGACTATGGTTTTCTCTTATCACTATAACTTCAGATGATGATTTCTGGAAATCCCAAAGAACTGGCATTTTTTTTGGAAAGGAATTCATTTGATGAAATGACTCACAATGAATATGACAAAACTATTCAAGATAAAATAAATTGGGAGTAATTTATAATCAAGATTATAGATTATATATACAGCATGCATTTGGGAATATAAATTATGATCAAAGTCAAAACAATTCCTACGTACCGCATAAAATTTCAGACAGAATAATTAAGACAGAATTAACATGCTGAAATTACTTAATTCGAGTGAGCCAAGTGGGAAAGGGGCCAGCTGTTGGGAACCCACACTTAGGAAAACCATAGCAGGTTTTCAAAGATAGTTGAATGGTTAATCATTTTCAGACAAGGAGAACATTCCAGGAATAGGGAGAGGACAGGATGGTGATCAGGTGTCAAGTCTCTAGTTTTCTGTCTAAGCAACAGCATGCCAGGATAGAGCTCAGACACTGAGCACTAGAGTGAAGTTCAGTGTTAACTAGCAGGGATCTGATAGTTACTGAAGTGAAAAGAACTAACTAACAGAAATAGGTAAAGCATTTTGCTATTTTCTGAGTTATGCAAAGTATTATCGAATCAAATTAAATTTGCCATAAATTTTGTTTGCATACTATATGCAAAATATATTAGCTTGTTTACAATTGATCTCATCTCATTCGAGGAACAGCTTCCTTTTACAAGACAGGAAAAACACATGGGTCGTGCAAAATTTCAGCATCCAGTTTACACAATGCGGATTTCATAGTCAGAACATGATGGTTGCATTATTGATGTCTGGATATTGAACAGATTTAGTTTTAAGTAAGGTATACTTGCACTTGAGAGTTAGGAACAAGATCTTGCTTTTAAATTGAACTTCTCCTGTTATATTTGTGTTTTAAGAAAAGTGAAATCTAGATTTGGTTTCATTTTAGAGAGTTTTTTTTTAAAGATGGAGCTGGGAAGTATCTAGGTTCCGTTTGTACTCATGCATTTTTAATGTGGTTTCATGACTCTTGAAATGAAGAAATGGATTAACAAAGGACTAGTAGTTAGGGAAGTTAAAACAAACAAGAAGAAAAACTGTACTGTTGCTGAGTAACAGGGAATCAGAGCAAGAAACCACACAGAGACAGGGAGAGACATGAAAAGCAGTTTTGGTTTCAGTTGGATACACCATAAAGTGAAGACTCTCTTTAATGGTAAATCATACAAGACTGCTGAAGAAATTAGTTTAAGTAACTCATATGTGTCGCTCTAAAGTTAAAGAAAGAGTGCATTTAGAGCAAGTTTTTTTGGATTTCAAGGAAGATATTAATTGTGGAAAGACTCCAAATGAGTGTTCAGAAATCTTGTGGAAAAGAAAGCTCTTTGCAACTGAATCTGCTCCACCTTTGCTGTGAAACTAGTGGCACTTCTTCACTAGACTGTTGGGTCTACTTGAATCAATGTTTTTTTCTTGGTCTGTGTAAAAAGTTTCCAATCTTTTTTTCCCCTTTGTAATATAGTTAATGTTTCTTTAGTAAATGTCTTATCTTTTTGTTAAAAAATTAACACTAGATTCCTATGAGTCAGTAAGTATCATCTACAGTGTCAAAAAAGGACAGAACGATCTATCAAGCCAGGTTCCCTTCTGGAATTTGACTTGTGCAACATCAGCTGGAATCATAGCAAACAGTAAGGACAGAGGAGGTAAGGGATTTGACTTCTACCTGCAACATTGCAAAGTGATGTACAACCCAACAAAATATTGCAGTAGATCTGACCTTTTAATATTTAAATTTGTGAAGCAATGGAAAACTACAATTGCAGATTCATTTCTAGATTCTTTCCAATTAAGACAGTGAAGAAAAACCTTTATGGTCAGATTACAGAACTACTTAAAATTACTGAGTGGATAAATTGGAATTCAGCTTTTCTATTACTTTTTTGTATGAGGAGGAGGGTTGGAAATCAAAATACTAATGATCTACTTTTTATCCATTAATTTCAGATTTCCAAATCTGAAAGCCTACCTCAAATCCAGCACCAGGCTAGCAACAACTCCAGGCTGCATAGATTTGCCTTCAGCTACATCATATAGAAAAAGTTTACAATCACAAACCACTGCATATGCTCTTTGCCAACCTTTCTTCACCCCAGTGGGCTTAGGAACCTAAAGCATACCATTAAAGGAAATAAATAAATAGAATTAAAAATTGTTTAATCATCACAAAATGCCTAAAAGAACTTTTGCACAATCCCTTTCCCAATTATATTTTGAACTTTTATACAGTCAATTATCTTTTCTAATTAATCTCATTTTGCAGTTTTTGGTTATCTTCCTATTCTGTTATTCAGAAAAGTAAATTTTACAGATATATTAATTATACATTTGAATAAACAGTATATAATATCATTTAATAATTAAATCCCCCAAATGTGCTTAACAGCAGGTGAGACCCAAACAGTTAGTGAGCATTGAAAAGCTATCTGAACGCTGGTTACTTAATCACATCTAGTACTCATAGATCATGGATGGGGTGATTGGATAATGTTTAATCATATTTGCATTTCAACTGCAAACTACTAGGAGTTAGCAGCACTATGCTATTGATTAAATTAAGATGGAGCACCATTTCATTGTGACCACTATGTTTACCAGGACAATAATCAACTATAGGTTTAAGTGCAGAGTTAATCCTGTCAATTTGCTAATATTGAATATACACTGAATTTGCACACATATCAAGCTTTGTAACCTTTGCCGTAGGTTCCAGATCTTATCCAAAGATGATTTCCATACCTTCACATAGCCTTTGTAAGCTGTTCCTATTCCCCTCTGAACATCTATCCCAAGCGGTCTCTTTGCTTGCTCAGATGGAAGAGGGCACACTTGAGGGGCACTGTCTTTGCATAAAACGTGGCATATGAACGAGCACACTATGGAATAGCAAATGATATTTAAAGGGAGACATAATACAAAAGCACATTACGTTTTATTGCGATATTAATAAAATTGGAAACTTGACCAGATACTTAGATATTGTCAAATGGCGGCACAATTTGTTATTCACTACGTTACCAATATTTTGTTGAAACAAAAATATAGGTGCAAACGTAATTTTAAAAAATTAATTTACATATTATCACCATCCAATATTAAATTTCAAGATCAAAATTATTAGAACAGGCAATGCTAGTGAATCACTCACCATCGCAGGCATATCCTTGTCGCACTAAGCCCACCATCAGAGATGTACAATGGCTACACTGTGTAGGGCTCGAGAAATTTCTGATACTGACCTGATGGGCTTTAGGCTGAGGATTTAAAGAGAAAATTATAAAAGTGGACTTAATAAACTGACAGAGCTGTTTCTTAGATTAAAAAACTGGTTATATCTTTACTGGCCCAAGGACCAATTCCACCTCCCAGAAACATGTGTCAAATATGTGGTCAGAGATGTAGCTCTGGGATTGGGTTCATCAGCCACGCAAGGATCCACAGAACCCAGTGAAATGGTATTTCTTAGATGGACAATCATTCTTGTTAGCAAGTGATTGCCAAAAATGATATCGTTATTGATCAAGTGAACTCATTCAATTTTTGGAGTTGGTTTGGTATAGAGAATTATGGGTCAGATGCAGGCAATTGGGACTAGTTTATTGTTTTAAAAACTGGGCAGCATGGACAAGTTGGGCCGAAGGACCTGTTTCCATGCTGTAAACCTTATGACTCTAAAAACTGAATTCCAAAGTTATAATATAGTTTTACTTTATTAAAAAGTATTTTACAAAAATTCTGAAATAAATTAAACTTGGCTGTTATGCACTTAGCCAAACGGAGGAGAGATGAGTTTTTAGATTAACATCTTTTCCTAATAATTCCAGAAGTATGTTTAAAAAAAAAATACCTTAGGCAAAGGAGTAGGCTGTACAAATATAGGAGATGTAGCAGCAGGAGCAGTTTGCTGGGGTGTTATTGGTTCCTGGAATTTATAAAAAAAAGCAAACATTATATTGTAGTAAATTCAAGCTCATGATTTCAACATCAGTGATACATAATAATCAACTTTTCTTTTTGCTTTTAAAAAATGTTAGTCAAAGTTACTGAAGAATCTGGACATTGAGGTTATCATATATAACTTCATGCTAGAATTATATCAGGCTCAGTTCAGGCAGTTTGGAAAACCGTATCTTTGAATGTTCAATATACAGCATATTCCAATAGTGATACATAGTACCAAGTGATGGGATGTTTAATTCTCAAGACGCTACAGGACGAATACGCTTATAAAAGTCCAATCAAGGGATCTGTTTCAAGTTAAAAATATTCGAGAACTATCCATAATATACTACATAATGTCTGAGGTTTTAATAAAAGGCAAATTCAAAGTTTAATCTGCTGTAATTTTAACTATAGCATTTCTTTACTACATGACCTTACTGAAGCTTTCTGGTAATAAATCAATATAACCAATGCCAAAAAATATCACAATTGGCAATATCTTACAAGGCCACTGTAATTACTGTGAAGTTACTGCACGCATACTAAGAGCTCATTCTCCTTGGTTTTCAGAAATCCTCCAGTGTAGAGCAACACGCAAACAGTAACATTTCATAAAGCTACATCTCCCAAATTTTATACATGAAAATATCCATTATGTACATTATTCCAAAAATCTGTATCAATATATTAAAAGTCTTGCATATGTTTACGGTCATTTTTCCCACCATAAATGCTGAAGTCAATAATTATTATGGGAACGGTCTATCTAAACTTGTCGTACTGCAATTACACCTGCCTGCTTGTGGGGGTACTGAAGCACCACAATTACAGTAAGGCAAGTTTTCAATTACAATTAGATCTCATGACTTCAAGATGGCAAGGTCGAGTGGGTTCTAGTGGCCCAGAGACTGGTGGAAATAACATGTTGACAGTAAGGATAGACCAAGCCACATCAGCTTGCTTCCTTCGCATTTTCCCTGATAATGCCCTCCAAAATTTAGTGGGAAGAGAAATTGCTGGTGTTAACATTGTGCTACGCAGATCTGAGGACTTTAGTTTGGTTTCCAATCTGTGCTTAGTTAGCTAGGTAGCAGTTGGGGTACCATAACATGATTCAATGCCACAAGGCTAGGAATGTGCAAGTGATAACAGATCCAGTTTCCTACTTGATCACCTTTGATGCAATCTGTACCTATGCAAATGTTAGGTGGGAAGAGGGTGAAAGTTGAGTACAATTCTCTCCACAGTGAAATGATCACTGACCTAGGTTCATAAGTGAAATTTGGCTGAAGCTATACACAGTAAGACTCAGAATATTGATAAAAGCATTTAATTGGGTTGGAAAAGGCAAAGGAAATTACTTTCTTGGGAGAATATTATGCTTCACAAAGTGACTTAACAGTATATGCTAAGTTAAATTCTTTGGCATAAAGGTTTCTATCATATCGCTAAAAAGAGAGACATGCTGCCAAAGATTTCAGTCTTGCACTCATCAGAATAAAGCAAATCTGTATTGATTGAACTTCTGAACTTATCAACTTGCACAGTTGAGTTCAGTTTTAATGACACCATATATGCCTAAATAGATGGAGTAGTCATCTGATCCCTCTACATTCAAGTAACATTTTCACTGGTTTCCATAAGAATTGCTTTTTTAATGGAAAGAGGCCTAACCTACTCAGTGCATTTTTGAGATGTAGGTATGTTTGTGATTTTTAAATGTGTAGCTGCACACAAGGATTTCCAAACAATTTACTACACGCCATCCTGCGCTCAAGTTCATTTTTGATATGGAGCAGTTTAATGTGCTCACTTTCCTCAACGTGCTAATTTAGTAATCTGTTCACAAGTTCTCCACCACCATCTATCGTAAGCCCACTTTCTTGGGATTCCAATAGCTCCATACATTATCAAGTTGGTCCCATCAGCAATCTTGTAACTAGGGCCGAAGCCATTTGTCAACCTTACTAGCTTGAGGCAGAACAGAGTATATCAAAGCCATCCTGCTGTACAATGGCTATCCTGATCAGATGGTTGTTTACTGTGTGTTATGCTAACTTGCAAATGGCCAAAGGCCACATTTTAATACCTGAAAAGTGCCCAATCTGTTCAGAAAGGCAAAATGTCTCAGCAATTCAACAAGCCATTTCACACTACTATAATGCAGTGGCAATGAAAATAGTGCTTTCCAATAATAGGATGCTGTCATCCATCCAACAAGTCATTCTGCATACCACAACTGAGCAATGTTGTATATGAATTTCAATGTAGGTGCAAGGTACAAAGACTATACAACTCCATGACAGAATCAAATAACATGCTCTCCCACTGGTTGTAACAGACACCACACTCAAGCAGCTCATGCTTGCAAAAACTCGATGCAAAATGTCTTCTGTTAGATGTGAACAAATCCTGAATGCGCCAATCATTACACCAAGAACCAATTTAAGATAATCAGACAAGCTCGTAATATGGCTCATTTTTACATTCTGGAAGAGACATACCCTCATATGCAAGGATCCATTCTCTGTAAATAGAAGAAATACGTTCAAGCTTTGCAGCAGTTTTGAATCATCAGGAAGATTGGGAAGCCAATAGTTTTCCCATTGTTTTCTCAGCGGCAACACCTCAGACAAATCAGACTTGACTTGCCAATCAATTTTTCTCTTACAGCACATATTGTTGTGTGTTTACCATAATGAATGCAAATCAAAAAGCTTTGGGAACACATTTCTCCTCATGTTTACACAAGTTTTGTACTAACAAGCAACTGATGGTTTCTATCAGTACTTACATCCCTCCGGTCCAAATTACTAGAAACTGATGGTGATGGAGAATGGGACGATGCTTCTGGTTTTAGGCCCCCAATGTCAGATTCACTAATAGAACCACTCTGTAGAAAATAAGAAACAATATTAAACAAAACTTTGCACAAGGATCACTATCAAACGGACATTTCAATTTCAGTAGGTTGCAACCTACAAATTGTCATTTTGATGTGTGCAGTTATGGTTTTAATATTGACTACAGTAAAAGCTTATGATATTTTCCATGTGGAATTTATAACAATTACCAAGAATCATGATGACTGCAGGTCCAATTATCAGTTTAGGTAGTGCTGAGGAAAGCAGCAGTTTTATGCAGAAACTGTGATATGAAAGTATTATTCGCTGGGATGACCAGACTGATGTATGAGGAGAGATTGATTCGGTTAGGATTTTATTTGCTAGAGTTTAGAAGAATGGGGGGAGGTGGAATCTCATAGAAACCTATAAATTTGAACAGGACTACACAGGGTAGATGCAGGAAGGATGCCCAATGTTAGGAGAGTTCAGAATTGGGGTCACAATCTAAGAGTAAGGGTAAACCATTTAGGACTAAGATGAGGAGAAAATGGTGAGCCTGTTCCTGTTGAATTTTCTGTCAGATAAAAGGTACAATATTGAAGGCAAAATCAACAATGAATAGCTTAAATCACTAGCTTTATATTAAATGAAAATATACAAAACATTTACTTTGTGCAGAGTTTCTCCATGTTGGGGAAAGTGATGGCAGTGAAGAGAGGGAAGGATGCTGGACCTCTGACAATACATGGAAGCTTCATCCTACTCATGTTTCATGTGGAATCTTGCTCGTGTGGAATTCTCTACCACAGAAAGTAGCTGAAGCCAAAACATTACGTTTTCAAGGAGTTAACTGTAGCTTTTGGGGTTAAAGGAATCAAAGGATACGGAGGCAGGGGGGAAGGGAGGAAGTGGAAATAGGTTACTAAATTGGATGATCAACTACGACCATAGTGGCAGAGCAGGCTTAAAAGGGCCAAATAGCCTAATCCTGCTCCTATTTTCTAAGTTTCAATGGGACATTTGGGAGACCCATTCAATTGGAACTACCTCTGGTGTTTTATAGCATTACTCAATGTCAGATTTATTGAATAAAATGCATAAATAAACGCTGCAGGATCTCAGAATTTTGAAAAATTTCTCATAAAAGGCCAAATCAGAACTTATATTTCAGTTGTAAAGAATGTATTTCCCAAAAAAGGAAAATTTTCATATTGCAGTGGCATAATAACTGACAGCAGTAAAGGGCAAAAATATAACTAACACAAAAATGTAGTCTACCGTCATGATATCGTGCTTTATTCCAAATAATGATTTCTAATCCATTAACTGGAAATATGAATTGAACATTAAAAAGAAAACATATTTTAAAATACAGACTAAAGTGACTGGAATTCACAGCCTAAATGTCTACTTTATTTCCATTGCATTCCACATTGCAATCTTTTTGAGATGGACATTAGCTTTTGCAAGCATGCAATCAAAAACAATGACCTTAAGAGAAAGACAAATGAACCATATTTTCTAATCCGGAAATATGTCCGCAACAAAGTCGAAGGCATAATATCAAGATACTCAACTAGGCAGGACAAATCAAACTCAATATTGTGAGCAATGGACGCTGACTAAGAGGGAGAGCTGCGCTCTGAAAATTAGTGGCTTTTGCTACCAAAGAAACCTGTTGGACTTTAACCTATGTTGAGACTTCTTACTTGGTCAAAGAAGACAGAGAATAGCGGTGGAAGGGTGCGTTCCTGAATGGAGGGCTGTGACAAGTGACGTTCCTCAGGGACCAGTGATGGGATGTTTGCTGTTATAACATATGATTTGGAGGAAAATGTAACCCCCTACTCTTCCAGGGACCATATCTCTCTATTACCATCCTATTCATGTATTTGTCAAGACGCCCCTTATAAGTCACTACCATATCCACTTCCACTACCTCTCCCAGCAATGAGTTCCAGGCACCCACCACATTATAAAACATTTGCCTCGTACATCTTCGGTGGTCAGTAAGTTAATGGAAAAGGTCCTGAGGGATAGGATTTACGACCATTTGGAAACATGCAGCTTAATCGGGGATAGTCAGCACGGATTCGTGAAGGGTGAGTCTTGCTTCACAAATTTGATTGAATTCTTTGAGGTAACTAAGTGTGTAGATGAAGGTAGAGCAATTGATGTTGTATACATCCATTTTAGTAAGGCGTTTGATAAGATTCCCCACGATAGGCTCATTAAGAAAATAAGGAGCTGTGAGATAGAGGGAAATTTGGCCAATTGGATAATTAACTGTCCATCTTATAGAAGATAGAGGGTGGCGTGGATGGAAAATTTTCAGACTGGAGACAAGTTACCGGCGGTGTACCACAGGGACCAGTACTGGGTCCTCTGCTATTTGTGATTTTTATCAATGACTTGGAGAGGGGGCTGAAGGATGGGACAGTAAATTTGCTGATGACATCAAGATTGGTGCAGTAGTGGATGAGGTGAAGGGCTATTTCTTCGAAAATGTGACTGAACACATTGACGAAGGAAGAGCAGTGGATGTGGTGTACATGGACTTCAGCAAGGCATTTGACAAGGTCCCACATGCAAGACTTCTTGAGAAGGTGAGAAGCCATGGGATCCAAGGGACTTTGGCCTTGTGGATCCAGAACTGGCTTGCCTGCAGAAGGCAGAGGGTGGTTGTGGATGGCTCTTTTTCTGCATGGAGGTCGGTCACCAGTGGAGTGCCCCAGGGATCTGTTCTAGGACCCTTGCTGTTTGTCATTTTCATAAATGACCTGGATGAGGAAGTGGAGGGATGGGTGAGTAAGTTCACCAATGACACGAAGGTCGGTGGTGTTGTGGATGGTCTGGAGGGATGTCAGAAGTTGCAGCATGACATCGACAGGATGCAAGACTGGGCGGAGAAGTGGCAGATGGACTTCAACGCGGATAAATGTGTTGTGGTCCATTTTGGCAGATCCAACGGGATGAATGAGTACACTATCAAAGGTAGGAGTCTTAGCTGTGTGGAAGAGCAGAGGGATCTTGGGGTCCGGGTCCATAAGACTCTCAAATCGGCCTCCCAGGTGGAGGATGTGGTTAAGAAAGCTTACGGTGTACTGGCCTTCATTCATCGAGGGATTGAGTTCAGGAGTCAGGAGGTAATGCTGCAGCTTTATAGGACCCTTGTCAGACCACACTTGGAGTACTGTGCGCAGTTCTGGTCGCCTCACTATAGGAAGGACGTGGAAGCTATTGAAAGGGTGCAGAGGAGATTTACAAGGATGTTGCCTGGATTGGGAGGCATGCCTTATGAAGACAGATTGAGGGAGCTGGGACTGTTCTCCCTGGAGGGACGAAGGTTGAGAGGCGACCTGATAGAGGTTTACAAGATGTTGAGAGGAATAGATAGGGTGGACTCTCAGAGACTATTTCCCAGGGCTGAAATGGTCGCGACGAGAGGGCGCAGATTTAAGGTGCAGGGAAGCAAGTACAGAGGGGATGCTAGGGGAAAGTTTTTCACTCAGAGGGTGGTGAGTGAATGGAATCGGCTGCCGTCGGTGGTGGTCGAGGCGAACTCGCTGGGGTCTTTTAAAAGGCTTCTGGATGAGTATATGGGATCGGGGGTTACAGATAGGTCTATGGCTGGGTAGGTTTTGATGTGTTCAGCACAACTTGTGGGCCGAAGGGCCTGTTTGTGCTGTAGTGTTCTATGTTCTATTGTAGCTGCAAAGTGACACTGATAGGATGCACAGCTGGGATGAAAAGTGGCAGATGGAGTTTAACCTTGCTAAGTGCAAGGTAATTCGTTTGGTAGGACAAACTTGAATACAGATTGCAGGGTCAATGGCACGATTCTGAGGAATGTGGAGGAACAGAGATCTTGGGATTTATATCCACAGATCTCTGAAGGTTGACACTCAAGTGGAGAGAGCTGTGACGGCACTGAATGTGTTAGCTTTACTAACAGGGGCTTTGAGCTTAACAGCTGTGGGATTATATGCTGCAACTGTACAAGACCTTGGTGAGACCATGGTTGGAATATTGTGCACAGTTCTGGTCACCTCACTATAAGAAGGATGTGGAAGCATTGGAGAGAGTGTAGAGGAGATTTACCAGGATGCTGCCTGGTTTGGAGGCTATGTCTTATGAGGAAAGGTTAGGAAGCTAGGGCTTTTCTCTTTGGAGCAGAGGAAGGTGAGAGACGACTTAATAGAATAGGGAAAATAAATAAAGTGGATGTTCAGAGACTACTTTTTCAGGTGGATGTGGCTGTTACTAGGGGGCATAACTATAAGATTCATGGTGGGCAATTTAGGAGGGATGTCCAAAGAAAGTTGTTTACTCAGTGGTTGGGGTGTGGAATGGATTGCCTGCTGTGATAGTGGAATCAGACACTTTAGGAACTTTCACGCAGTTGTTGGATAGGCACATGGTGCACACTAGAATGATATGGAGTGGGATAGCTTGATCTTGGTTTCAGACAAAGCTCAGCACAAAGGGTCGAAGGGCCTGTACTGCACTGTGCTATACTGTTTTATGTTTCTATCTCCTTTAAACCTTGCCCCTTGTATCTTAAACATATGTTCCCTAGTCATTGACTCTTCCACTCTTCGAAAAAACTTCTGACTATCCACTCTGTCCATGCCTCTCAAAATCTTGTAGACTTCAATCAGGTCGCCTCTCAACCTCTGTCGTTCCAATAAGAACAAACAAAGTTTCTCCAACCTCTCCTTATAGCTGAAAGGTTTGAAGGGCCGAAGAACATGTTCCTATGCCGTAATTTTCTTTGTAAAACAAAAGTTAACCTCTTATGTGCTAAACTCAAGAAAACCTCTCCTACTGGTTCTTTTACAATCATTGTATGCAACCAGTTAAGTACATACTGAATTGACTAGTATATCCTTTAAAATAATTTGTGTTCAAATAAAGAAAGGGAAAAGGGGGAGCCTTTTGACTCTTTCCAAACAGGTTTTAACATTAGCAAGAATAGAAAATGTATTTTATCAACAGCAATATGTTCAGCTTATGCACTACAAACTGCATTGGATTGAAGATGTAGACATTGGCCTCTTTCCCCTTCTACTGATTCACCTATGCCTTACACCATCCCTGGTTTATGGGGTAGATATACTGAAATTGATTGTAACAGGAAAATAATAAAAGGCAATTCTTCAGTTTTCCCAGTCTCATTATGTGGGAATTTACCCACCAGCATTTCCTAACTCATGCCGGTTGATACTTTAGTACAGTATTAAAGGTGCCTTTCTCAGGTGAAACATTAAACTAAGATCCCATCTTTCCTCCCAGGTAGACATAAAACATCCCATGCTAATATTTCAAAGATCACAGCTGAGATATCTCAATGTCTTGGTCTCAATCACTAAAAGCAGATTACCTAGTCATCATCATGCTGCTGTTCGTGGACAACATGCATTTTGGCTGCTATGTTTCTTACATAACAACAGTGATGCATTCAAAAGGATTTCATTGGCTGTAAAACACTCTGGGTTGTCTCAAGTTCACAAAGGCACTGTTTCAGTGCCGCTCCTCTCTGTAACAACGTGAGCTGACATTTAGACCAAAAGGATGAGAATGCAGTGGTAATTATGTTTCTTTATTATCATTCTACCTTTGCTATGATATCAAAAATGAATAAAGGTTTACAATTATATAGCACTTTCAGAATGTCCCAAAGCATTTCTGACAATGATGTACTTTTGACGTGCAGTATTTACTGGTGTAATTTGTGTGTCTTAATGAGTCTAATTAAGCACAAGATCTAGACCGAAAATCTGGTGCAGTAGTGTGTGTGTTTTGCACTAAGAGGAGCAACAGATTGGAAGAGACTGAGGTCTTGGGCATTTACATTCAAATATAACAAACTTACTCAACATCTATCTACATGTCAAGTAATCCCTCTCTTTCAAATCAAAATATACTTCAAATTTGTAATAGTACACAACGAAGAGTTGCAATCCAGTTTTGATTCTTCTAATGAAACAAATTTTGTTGCTTGTAAGTTATGCAAGGAACCAAGTGGGATAAGTTACCTCAAGTGTCTTCAGTATGCAGTTTCCTCTTAGCAGGGACTTGTATAATGCATTCAAGAGCAACTGTGCAACTATTGATATATGTAATAAAATTGTTATCTCATCTAGCCACTTGCCTCCAATCTGAACAATATAACCAATGTTATCATTCTTCTCTTGTTCTCTTTGAACATATCACTTTCACTGCCATAGTATAGACATAATAGCTGCTCCTCGATTTCCGACAATTGCAAACACTTGCTGGAAAAAAAATCAGGGCACTGCAGTTTGACTTGCCCCAAATTTTCTTTCCTTGCCACGCAGGAACAATTGACAGCCTGACAGCGAATTGTAGGGAATCACCTGCAAATTGAAAGTCATGATAAACTAGATCCTACCAACTAATAAAACTTTGCTTTAACATTTGGTTCACCGTTTGTTACAAAATAAACTACTATGGCATTAGTAGCAAATCTGTTTATCACATTTGCTGTATATGCAGTAATTGGATCTTGAATTATCAGGTGCTGTGTTTCAATTGCTATACCAAATTTATGCTACTGCATTCAAAAACAAAATCTACAATTAAGCCCACCCATGTAGGCATGTCAGGGTTGGTATAGCATTATGTCATCTAGAATGTGCAGACTGTTATAGCATCATAGAGGTATACAGCTCAGAAAAAAGACTCTTCAGCCTATTACGTCTGTGCCAAAGACAAACCACTCAGAAACAACATGAACTATAATGCAGTGAGAACACTTCAGCTGCATATCATGCAAGGCTAACTCACTCATACCAATATTTAGCTGTTCAGTTGCCTACAAAATATTGAAGTGTAAATACAGAATTACACATGCAGCTTGAGGCAACTCCAGCAACCATTAGCTACAGCCTTTGAAATTCTGCTAGTATAAAAAAAGTAGCTTATTCTTAAATTCTTTTCTTCTTCGCACTTTATTTTTCCTGGAGACTCACTCTAAGCATGACATTCTCATTGGAGGCAGCCTTCTGGTATAATACCCAATTTGATCTAATCTCTAAATATGAGCACCATATATCAAAAGGTTATTTGTTGGGATTATGACAGCTAAAACTTTTCCTTTACTGATCTGATGTTCACACAAGCAGACACTGGTATGGCTCTATGCATTGTAAGCAATAAAGTGCTGTCAAGAGCAGGAAACCAGTGTTTCCTGATGTTTCTCCTCCTTAGCTTAGCAAATGGAGACCGCTATGACACATTTACTTTTAATATTTTGAGTCAGGTCAGTGCAGAACTGAGATGGTGCATGGCTCTTTGAATGAACTGCTGACATATTTTGTTATTCATTTAACCATTTGGTCAATCTCATATGGTAAACATTACTTTACTGACACACAAAATACAAGGTAATACTTAACAAAATGGACAATAATAACTGTCTAATGTTCAAATTCACTAGTTACAATTATACTTATTACTCACTTTGTAAAAAATCCACAGGAACACATTCTTAGCTATTGCTTGACAATTTGCAATTATAAAGTTAATGAATTGACAGTGAAAATTCATACTAAGTTTTATTGAACTCTAAAACCAATTTAATGTTAAAAGAAAGTAACAACAAAGGGAAAAAACAAATTCAAGGCAAGATGATTTTGAAACAATTTTTTTTACACCCCAATACATAACTATGTCATTGCACATACTCACATCTTGAGTATTCATCGTTTAAAAGCTTTATGTTATACAGTTCAGAACTGATACCAAGGACAGGATACAGCCACAAATATACAAGTAACCTCCAACCCCAAGCAATCTAATTGCATGACTGAGTTTTTCTACTCTCTATTGTTTGGCAATGGAACTTTGGCTTTTGCTTTTTATAAATGATGTAGTTAAGTCTAGTTCATTAGGGAGCAAGCTTTAATATTGCACACAAAGCAAAGCACTTTTGATGAAAAATATGTTAAAATGAGGATATGGCACATTTATCTTAAAGGATCTTCTAATAGAAGGAGTGGTACTGCTTCAATCAATTTATTTTTAAACCTTCACCTACAACTGACTGAAGAAAGGATGGTGTCAGGTATGGTAAAAGATTTCCTTACATGTTTGTTCTTTATAAAGCAGGGCTTGATGGAAGATATCAAAGATTGAAAAGAGTAGGCAGCAAAACAAGAAGAATCATTGAAAGAGTACATTAAAACAATATTTTAGACAGCAGTCAACTGCACATCACTTAATGTAAATCTCAGTACTCTTAGGATGCAGATTAATTATCTGTACACTAAATGCCAAAATAGTTCTGGAGTTCAAATAAATACCTATGAAGCCCTTGCTGGAACCAGAAAATAGGAATTGATGGCTAAGTACTAACAAAGCTTGACCTTCACTGAATAAAACAGCCAAACAATACTAAATCTTTGCTTAAAATACATTATAATTTAATTGTTTAGATGAATTGAAATCATTAAGCACAATGACTGATCATTTGAAGTAATTTGTCCAATTTTATTTGAACTCCGTCTAGTTAATTGGTGTTGCAATGAGACACAAATCTTTTCAGAAATGCCAACCCACGTGTTTAGTAGGCTGCTGCATTGCGTTATAATTTAGGCAAAGGATAATTCTATATTTTTTCAAATACAATCACAATGGTAACTGCAGCTTGAAGTCATTGGGAAAAATGACTACTTGAGTACTAATTTTCAAAGATTAGCAATAATAATAGTAAGTACAGAAAGTTTCATGTAAAGCTACAGCAGAAATAATTAGGATGGAATAAGGAAGCAGAGTGAGTTCAGAGGGTCAGATTATGCAAGTGCCAATAAGTTAGGGTGACAAAGCACGCACAGAAACTTACTTCTTCCCAAAATGCTAGGAGAGATGATGTAGACGAAGAAACAGAGCCCTTTGTGCAACAGATATGAAAAAAATACACTTAGTGAATTCCCTTTTGCAAATTCAAAAGTATTAATGAGGACACCATCTCTCACAAAGAGATTGCTGCATTTGGGCATAACCAATTTTGATCAAAAGACCTTTATTTCATTTAAAAAATTACAAATGTTTTAAAGGTTCTTGAAAGATGTCTGGAATTAGCATATGCAATCTGACAAAGTGTACAATTAGTTTAATTTGTTTTTAAAATTCTAAAAGTTAAGGACCGCAGCTTGAAGAAGAGTGTGGACTGAATCAACTGATTACAAAAATCAGCAAGTGCATCTTTTTCTGGGCAACTAACCAGCATTTCCTGAATCATGCTACTTTTCAACATATTCTGACTTTTCTAACAACTGTAGCAATTTGCTGCAAAAGATTGCAAAATATATTCCGTGTAGATGTGGCAAGATTCTCTACTCCATGCGAATCCATGTTTCTGTTCTACTCTATACAAGATATTCAAAAATATGTACCCTGCTCAATTAAAACATATCAACCACCACCACAGATAAAATACTCCTCAGAGTTTGAATTTATCACTGTATAATGAGCACTTACTTTAAATCCCAAGTCATGTGGAATTGGAGAGGTGTTAAAGTAGTCAAAAATGGAATCCTGAAAATCTGGAAGTTTGAGACCTTTAAAAAGGGCAAGAACACAAAAAATTACTTCCTTTAAAAAAAATAAAGCTAACCATACAGATGTTTAAAAAACCAGGGCTTTTGTATTTATAGCTCATAGTAAAGCTGTTGTATGTTGCAGACATCACCAACCTTTTTCTGTTCTGTTCCTGCTTTCCTCTAATTCTTTCTTTAAATTCTGTATCTCTTCTATAAATTGCTGATTCTTGGCATCTGCCTCCTTCAGTTTACTAAAATAAAAGGTTCATGATAGAGACAGAATACAGAACACCAAGATGAATTCAAATCAACATAAAAGTTTCCAAGAAATTTGCCAAAGATTTTATAATTCAATATTTAAGTTACAAAAATCAAATGGAGATCTTGCATTTATGTAGTGCCTTGTTACAACCCAATGTGCTGCATAAGCAAAGAATTGTTGCCCTTTGTGAGGGCAAATGCAGCAGCCAATTTCAAAGCAGCAGGAATCCACAAATTCAATTGAATTACAATCACTAGAGAAGTGGTATTGAGCAAATTGTTGGGACTGTAGCTGAAGAATCCCCCAGTTCTGGATGGACTTCACCCTAAGATCTTGAAAGAAGGAACTAATGTGATAGTTGGTGCGTTGGTTTTAATTTTCCAAAGTTCCTTGGATTCAGGGAAGGTTCCGTTAGATTAGAAAGTCGCAAATGTAACCTCTTTATTCAAAAAGAGAGACAGAAAGCAAGAAACTACAGGCCAGGTGGCCTAACATCCGTCACAGGAAAAAGATTAGAAGCTATTATTAAAGATGTTTTGGCAGGCCACTTGGAAAAATTCATGACAATCAGGCAGAGTCAACATGGTCTTGCAAAAGGGAAATTAGATTCTTTGAAGAAATTGCATGTACTGCGGTTAAAGGGGAATTGGTGGATACACAGTACTGACATTTTCAAGACACATTTGATAAGGTATCACAAAGGTTATTACAATAATAAAAACTCAAGGTGTATGGGGTAACAATCTGGCATGGATTAAAGCTAACAGGAAATAGTTGGCATTTTGGTCTTTTTCTGGTTTGCAGGGTGTGATGAGTGGTGTGCCACAGAGGCCTCAACATTTTGCGATTCATATAAACTACTTAGATGAGAGCACTGAAGCTACTATTGCTAAATTTGCTGATGATATAAAGATAATAAATTGTGAATGGAATGCAAGAATATTACAAAGGGACATAGATATTTTAAATGAGTGGGCAAGATCTGGCATATGGAGCATAATGTGGGCGAATGCAAAATTCTCCATTTTGGCAGGAAGGATAACAAGTAGTTTATTATCTAAATGGTGAGAGATTGCAGCTATGAGATGTAGAGGGATCTGGGTGTTTGACTGCCTCAATCACAAAAGGCTACTATACAGATCCAGCAAGTAACTAGGAAAATCAATTGAAAGTTATCATTTATTCTGAGGGAGATTGACTACAAAAGTAGGGAAATTATGCTTCAGTTGTACAGGACATTGGTGAGACCACACAGAGCACTGTGTACAGTGTTGATTTCCTTATTTAAGGAAGGATGTAAACGCATGAGAATATTTCAGAGGTGGTTTACCAGGCAGGTTGTCTTATGAGGAAATGTTGAAGTGGTTAGGCTTGTATCCCTTGGAATTAAGAATAAGAGATGACTTGATGAAAACTTTTAAAAGCCTGAGAGGTATTAACAGGTTGGATGTGGAGAGGATGTTTCCTCTTGTCAGAAGATCTAGAACAGTGATCACTGTTTAAAAAAAGGGGTCACTCATCCAAGACAGAGATAAGGAGAATTTGTTTCTTTGAGGGTCGTGTGCTTGGAACAAAAGACCATGGAGATGAAATCTTGCAATATTTTTAAGACAGGGTTATGTAGATTCCTGACTAACAAGGAGGTAAAAAGTTATCGGGATAGGCAGGTGTGTAGGGCTTAGGTTGCAATCAGATCAACCAGTGTCTACTTGAATGGCGGAACAAGTTCAAGTGATGAATGGCTTACTCCTGCTCCTAATTTGCATGTTTGTATGGCATAAACAGCCAGTTAATTTGACACTGGTTGTGCTGGTTCACTTGAAGGGCAGCACCACTACCAACGCAACATTTCCTTACAGTGCCATGAAGTTCTAGTCTCTTCAAATCTAATTAATTTGACTTACGCTTCTTGACTGTTTACTTTCCAATTGGTCAAATTTAGTTAACTTTAATTCGCTTTAATTAACTTGGTTAAATTTCAGAAACAGTTATGCTTGTGGTACTTTTATAAGATGTTTAGAATGAATTAAAAAAAAGTAGGCCAGACAGTCCCTCAATCTTGAGCCAGCATTAATTAGATCATGTCAAATGCACCTATTGCTCTGGGAAATTCATGGCGAGGGTGCACCATTGGCAGGACTGGAAGATCACAAGGTTTGCTGGTACTAGTCACAGAGAAGTGACTATTTAGTCCACTGCACTTGTTCTATTTGAATTCCAAATTGGAACTGAGAATCCCAGAGTATTCCCACTAATTTGCAATTTTCCTCTCCTCTGCAACTTCATCCATTTTAAAATGCTTTATCGCTCTTTTAAAACTGCAACTGTCTCTGCCACAATGTTTTCAACATCTCCATCTAAAGAAATTCATTTTAACCTCTCTCCTCAATCTCAGATGACAATCTCCAATCAAAAATCCCTAATTACTGACTCAAATTAGAGTAAACCATCTTTCCCCATTCACCCCATCAAACTCTTCATAATCTTAAATATATCTATTATATTTCCTCTCACCTCCCTGTTCCAGTGGAAATGATCTCAGTATCTCAAACTTATTTTCATAACAGCAATTTCTCATCTCTGGTATCATCGTGAAAAGTCTGCTATATGCTCTGTAACTAATTTCCTTTCTATAATGGGCAGACAGCACTCTTAACAATGACCTAGCCATTGCTTTGTACACATCTTAGAAGGGTTCACAGGGTAGATGCTGATAGGTTATTTCCTTTGGCTGGAAAGTTTAGAAGTAGGAGTTACTGGATTAAAGGTTGGCTATTTAGAACTGATTAGGAAGAAATCTCTAAAGAGTTGTGCATTATTGGAATTCTTAACCTCAGAGAGCTACAAGTGCTCCGTCCTTGAACATATTCAAGATTGAGATCAAGATTTTTGTATTATAAGAATAAGGTATATACAAAGAGAGGGGGAAAGCGTGATTGAGATCATCAGTCATGATCCAACTGAAGGATGGCGCCAGCAATAAGAGCTATAAGGCCTATTCCTGTTTCTATTTTAAAATAAAGTTCCATATATCCCATCAAAATAGCAGCAACAATCATTTCAAGCTAAAAATTTAGCTAAGTTGAGTCTTCAAAAAGTCCAATGAAAACTTACTGAAAAAATTTTAAGTGTAAAATTTCAAGTTGAAAGTCAAATAACTAGTTAGAGGGAAAGTCTACAGAATTTTGGAACTGCGTTTATTCGTTCTCTTGATTTATGGAGACTAGAAGAATGAATGATTAAAGATAATGGGCAGGATTTTCCGGTCACGTTCACCCCGAAACTGGAAAATACCACCCAAGATCAACAGATTCCGTTAAGTGGATGGGAAAATTCTGCTCGGTATCTGTAGAGATCTAGTCAATTCAGCGAGCAAACCCATGGGAAATTAACAGCAGTGCTATTAAACAGATGCACCAATAACTAGAATCAATAAGTAGTTTGATAATGGAAGTCATACCTCTCAAATGCCATATTAGCAGCTTTCACCCTACTTAGCTCTTCCTGTACCAATTGCTTAGCACGTATTTCTGCTTCAAGGGCTGACTGTAATTCTAACCTAGCTGACATATCCAACTTCGCGCTGCGTCTCACTTTCCACAGTGGATCCTGGAAAAGACACAAGAAATTAACACATCAGTTTGTCTGGAAAATATTAACAATTTGGTAGATTTACCAGTCTGGCAAGAATGAGGAAGTTGAATTAACGTGTCTCTGAAACATCCTATGTTAATAATGATCTGTACAGATGGTAATTAATAATACTAAGTTGGCTTCTCATATTATAAAGTCCAGTAAATGGCAGGTGGCATCATCACTATTCCCTTTTTAATTACAACGACAACAGTGGCTAGATACAATATATTATGCATTCAATAGAAACACATATTATAAATATATATGTTATAAATGAATTCTACAAGGGGCAGTGACAGTGAGGCTCTCCAACAGTTAAATGGCAAAAGGCTTTTGTATTTTGCTGAATCGTGGTTACTATTCTAATAATGCACAAACAAGATCAAAGCACACTTCCCTCAAGTTGCAGATGGCTGGTAACTAGAATAATATATCTCCACCTTCTCCAGAAATATTTTATGTTGCCATGTATTTGTAACATCATATAGGATTAGAGGCTTAACAACTAACTTTAACAGCATATAGCAATATATTGATATTTCAAAATGTTTTGATCTACACATTAATTACAGGTAAAATGTAACCAGAAAAGCATATTTGTTATTTTATTACACAAGATTATTCACTTTTAAATGGTGCTGCTCGCAAGACTATAAATGAATATTTCTAATATGAATTAGGCTCATTAATATTTTCTAAATTAGTATTCTTCCCTCAGCAAAAACAAAGTAAAAGATGATTAGGATTCAAGTAAACTATTAAAAATCATACCAGTGTTCTTGAACCTAAACTAGAATTGCGCAGTGATTCAAGTTCTTCTGTCATCTTGGATGCCAGAGCTTGTAAGTATCCTCTTGCGTCCTTCTCATCACTCACCCTAACAAAAAGGAAATTTCCTTGTTACATAACGATTAATAACTACAGAAAGGATACACGATAACATACAGAAACTGGAAGACAAACAGACAGTCTCAACAATAAAACAATTCTATTTTAAATGGATACCAATACATACCACTGTATAATTTCTGCAATTTGAGCTTCCCAGTGAGCTACTGATTCTTTTCTGGCTGTAAGATCTTGCAATTCATCTTCAAGTCGCCTGTTCTGTGCTGTAAGCTTGTCCACAAATGTACACATCTGAAAAACAAAAGTTTTTAAACTAGAAATGCACAAATATTTTTCAAGTGACTAGTTTATGAATGCTTCATGCACATATAGGATTTTTATCATAAATATGCATTTAAGCAAGCATTATCTAATTCCAGCAAACGTTCAATCATCATAGGAACCTAAAAGCTATATTAGATAAAATGTTTAATGATCTACTAGTCAATATGAGCTTGTGACAAGTCGGGCTATATTTTTTGAAAATATACAAACGCCTCAACCTGTCATTTTCTAAATTCCATGCATGCACGTTTCCCAGCATTTATTACTGAGCGATTGGCAGGAGGGGCAATAAGGGGGAGGTGGGAAATACAGATGAAAGATTATTCACTGGAAATGGTGGAATTTAGATCTTGCAATGGCATTCCCCCCCACACTGGCTAGGCAACCACTGAAAGCTCTGTGTCATTTCTATCAACTGGCTGGCGTCAGGCATCACATGGTGTTAATTCTCCAATCCTAACACCAAGAGTTGTTGGCTAAGTAGAAGCTGGCATCTCTCTATTGCTGGCAGTGCCACTGGGAGCAAAGACTGGCGCAGTTAATGTTCTGAGGTCTTCATCAGGGATAACTGCTGGATCCCTGAAGACAGACGAGTTGCAGGGAGGGTGTCACTGGCAAGGGCGAGGTGGGGTGGGGGGGGCAGGGTGATGAGGAATCAGACGCAAGGACAGGAAAGTGACTTTTAGTAGCCCCTCACCTCACAGGTATGCCCACCTGATCTCCCCTCCTACTACTGCCTCCATTACCTTGCCACCCCACCAGGTTCCATTAAATTCTGCCCATCAACTATTTCTCTCTGCAAAAATTCTACTGGATCTACTGAATATTTCCACCATTTTCTGTATTTACTTTAGGCATAGTTACTGCACTGGCTGAAATGAACAATCCCATTCTTTATCATCGATTATACTAACAAAAAAGTAGTTGCTAAAAGTAGAACTTAAGTATTTTGTTTTAAATCCTTTATAAACATGTTCAGCTAAATAGTTAACACAGGTGTTAGCATGATGTGAGAAGAAAAGGCTGCAGCTGTATAATTTCATAGAATTGTCAGTTATTACAAGTAACTTGTATATCCAGTACACACTGGATATAATATGAACACAACAATATTTGTCTTATCTGGGGTTTTGAAATTCTACAATTGTGTAGAAGTTAATTGATCTTAATTGAGTTAGAACAATCTTCTAAATAGTTCCTTAACATTAGCCCTATCTTTGCACTGTTATAACATTTTTCGAAGTTGTAGTTACAAATCCAGACATCATCAACTGACCCTGCTGGACAATTAAAAAAATGGGTCAGCAGCAACGGGTAGTGCAGAGTAATCTATCAACTTACCGACATTTTTTGATGTACTTATGCCTATCTAGAATGAATTTCTATCTAAACCCGGTCTTACAAAAGTATGCATCTGATTATACTTCACATCAAAAATGAACGCATGGATAATTACATACATTTCTGACATGAACACTTTCCTGAATAAAACTTAAAACAGCACAATTCATGGATACAAGAGTGATAATATTTCTGAAATATACATCAAACAAAGTGACTTACTCGATCGTTCTCGACTGAAAATTTCTTGTTCTCTTCGATAAGCATGTTTCGCTCACATTCATACTTCTTTTTTAGCTCACCCAGAGTCTCTTCCATTTCATTGTGCCTATGCGCAAGATAGATAGATATATTCAGCATTTTTATTAATTGGCAATTCATTTGTTCAATTACACATCATGTGGGTCTTTTTTGCTGCATTAGTCTCCATCTTACATAGATAATGATCCACAAGAGGTAGTTACACCAAAATCGAAATCTAGAGCTAAACGTGTAAGTTTCTTTTTTGTTTGAACTATATACAAAGGTTCAGATAGAAGACAGATGAATTATTCACAGCTTCACTTACTTTATTGTACAATTTTTGCATGTATTGAGCATTATGGTAAAATTGAACAGCTTATGGTTCAAAATATGTAATGATGTAATTGCAGCAATGAAGTTTTTTGTAATGTTAAAAGCAATTGTTTTTAATACTTGACAGAAATATTAAACAATTGAATTCTTCAAAAAATCATATTCATGGATGGGTTAAGAATGAAATACATCTGAAGGCTGTAAATTTAACCCAAAACATTTGCAGACTCAATAGCTAATATCTCTTACTACATCAAATTTGTTTTTGTTCAGTAGATTTTTGAATATTACCAAATTAAGAATGGTTTACTGGAAATTAGAGTCAATTGAGGCTTGAACTTTGATATCAAAGATCAATTTTGCTGCTTTTGCTGAAAAATAGCAAATTAACAGTAAAATTCTTCACAATTACAGCTTCAAATTTTAAAATGAATGTTGTTGACTGAATTAATTGGAGGACTCAATAAATGTTCTATGCTTTTGCATCAAAATATGGGACAAGAAGCAATATTTCCAAATTTTCTTAATATACCTGAACATTGCAAGCCAAGACTTCATACAAGTACACAATGCTATTTAGTCTGATTTCCTTTAGAGCTATAGAATATACTTAGTATGCAACAAGAATATAAAAGTATTAAAAATAAAGAAACAAATAGCTGAGTAATATGCATTCATTAAATACATATAGGAGACTATGCTGGTTAAAAGCAGAGTTGTATAAATGTATGGAAGCAACCATCAAAAGAAGTCCAATAACGCCATGAGCAATCAGAACACATACTACTTTCAACTACTTATTAAAATAAAGCCATGCCTATTGTTTTCTCCTCACTCCTCGTCTCTCCAATTGTACCAAGGTCCTACTGCTCCCCAGGAAGATTCTCCCTTCTTCACCGTGGAAAAGTATCTAATCTGTGTTTTTGCCCATAATGAAATAAAAGAGTGGAGTACACTAGTGTGGATTTAAATGACCAACCATTTCATGGTACAGTACTTCACTTTTCTATTAAGAGCAGCCTTATCAAGGCAGTTTTCTAAGTGAGCTTTTCCTCTATTCTCCAGAAAGCCGTTTCTCAAGCTTCATATTATTTCCACAATTGTTGCACTTCTATTTAAAGCAACTAGTTAGACAAGTAGAGTTCTTAGTAGTTAACTAAGTTAAATGCCTTTTTTTGGCTATTTACCTGTCTCTCTTGGCTTTCTCCAGTTTGTCCTTTAGGATCATGATGTCCTTTTGGAGAGCTAAATGTTGGGCATCTGAATCATGGAGTTCCTTTTTAAGGTTCTTAATTTCTGTGCTATGAGCAGCTTCACACCTCACCAGTTCCTCCTCGTAGAAAACTAGTTTCTTCTCCAGTTCTGCTTTCGTCTTGGAGAGTTCTTGCTGATGCTGCAAACTGGAACCAGCAGTTCGACCTCCTTGCTTCAGCTAAGTGTGTAGGGGAGAAGACAATTGAAACTACTTTTCACATACAAAAATCCTTTCACCTAGTGCCTCATATCTAACTCACCTCCTCTGGCCAAATTTGGTTGGAATATTCTACTCTGGGACAATGTCCCAATATTTTGCAGCTGTTTGGAGATCAGCATATTCATTTGGGTATGAAAACTAAATAAATGAGGGCAAACAGTCTTTAATTAAGGAATGTGATTTTGTTTTATAGTTACCCTCTAATTCACCTATATTTTACCTTCAAATAAAAACATGATTTAGTTTTGAAAAATATTTTTAATATATTCTGACCTTTAATGATTCTACTTCACTTTCCAGTTGTTTGGAATAAGTTTCGCTGTGTTCTCGAAGCTTCCTCTCCTTTGATGCTTCAGCAATCGAGTCTTCCAACTGGGCTTCCAGCTAGAAAAGGAAATATTCATTGCAAACCTATGCATACACCCCATTTCATATTTCCCATCACAAAATTGATGCACAATCCTTTTGGCAGGCATTATAATTGATTACTTACCACAATGTTTCAGAAACAGAACCAAAATCATTTTTCAAACCAAATGAGAAAATGCTGGAAAATTTCAGCAGATCTGGCAGCATCTGTAAGGAGAGAAAAGAGCTGATGTTTCAAGTCCAGGTGACCCTTTGTGGCACAACTTTGAAAAAGGGTCATCTGTACTTGAAATGTCAGCTCTTTTCTCTCCTTACGGATGCTGCCAGATCTGCTGAGATTTTCCAGCATTTTCTCTTTTGGTTTCAGATTCCAGTATCTGCACTAATTTGCTTTTATCCTTTTTTGTTTAAAATAGCCTTGGATGAAACAAATAATTAAGAATTGTTTAGCGGTACTGTTTATTCCACAAATTCTTTTTTGCAGCTTTGGGGGATTATGAAAATGATCTTGGAGGTTAAAAAAAATCTGAAGTGGTACAAATAGGTTCGAGTTCTCAAACAACTTAAAAGATTGAAAACAATGTAATGAAGAGCTTTACACTGCATTTTACAATATAATTTAAGCACTCTCGTTCTATCCTTGGTAACTTTACTCACATTCGTAATGTTTTGCCATTTACCAAGTGACAAGATTGCATAATGTCATAATGAAGTTAAATACAGCTCACTACAATTCATATCAGTTAAAATTAAGGCAATAAAATGTCACCTTCAAAAAGTGGTGAGACGCAATTGCTAAATATTTAAGACAAGAGTAATATTTTAATAAGCTTGGATTAAAATTAAAGCAGAGCACAAAAACATAATATATAGGAGTAGAACATAGCCTGCTTCGCAATTCAGTATTATCATAGCTGAACTTGAGATTCCACTTTATTTTCCTTTCCGCTTCCCATAATTCACCAAGAAGCCAAAAATCTGTCTTTCACAGCCTTAAATGTCTTCAATGTTGTAATATCCACAATCCTCTGGATAGAGAATTTGAGTGAAGTAGTTTCTCCTCATCCCAGTCTGAAATAATTGACTGCTTATCCTGGATCAGTGCTCTCTCCCCCTGCCTTGTTTTAGGCACATCAACCAGTGGAAACAATCTCTCAGCATCTCCTCATCAAATCCCCTCAGAATTTTGTACTTTCAAACAGATATTCTCTCATTCTTCGGAATATTAGAGAACATAAGCCCAACTTACTAAGCCTTTCATCATAGAACATCATCTTCATCCCAGGTACCAAACGAGTGAACTTTTATGATATTGCCTCCAATGCAAATATATATCCTTATATAACCAAAATTGCACATAGTATGCTAGATATGGTTTCACCAAAATCCTTTAAGTGTAGAAAGGCCTCTTTGTTCCTGTGCTCCAATTCATTTACAATAAAAGCCAACGTGCCATGTACCTTCCTAACTGCTAACATTTTTTGATCAACATTTACAAATTTAAAACCTTTAAAAAAATATTCTGCTTGTCTACTCTTAAAAACTAAGTGAACAACTTAACACTCTACATTGAAATCCATCCTCCATCGCATTGCCCTATCACTTAACCTATCGGTATCTCTTGCAGCTTCCTCCCCAGTGCTTATTTTCTCACCTACCTTGGTATCATCAGCAACTTTCATACGTGGCTCTCTAATCTCTTCACCCAAGTCATTAATATAGAATGCAATGTTGTGGGAAATTCACCACTTTGGAGTCAGACTTGGAGGTTCAACAAGACAGTTTTATTCAGACAAAGCTTTGGGAGAAGCGCTAATACTCCTCACTACTGCCAGCCACCTTCTCAACTACACAATGGCAGTTGAGCATCTTTTATATATTTTTAAATAATAGACAGTATGGACATTAGCTGTTAGCACATCATCACAAGTTGACTAGACAGATACAGACATCAACAGTTAACAAATCGTTATAAGTAGAGACAGTACGGACATCAATAGTTATACATAGAGCATATACATTTATGCAGTTATGTCCTCTATCAATGACTGGTTTTGTTATATACATTTATGTCCTAATCAATGGCTGATCTCGTTATCAAATTTATTCTTCTGGGTCTGCTCTTATCTCAAGTTTTAAGGTGCTTCAAGGTCTGACCAGCTTCCTGCAGTGATTTAAACACTACAGGTTTAACTCGTTGTGCAAATATCCCTTCCCAGAGTTCAGTGTGTGTGTGCCAGGTAACCATTTTGTGTCCATCACTTCCATTTCACCCTAACAGTAGATAGCTAAGGTTCCAGCTCAAATTATTGCAGCACTCTAGTATTCACTGCTTGACAACCTAAAAAAGTAGCAGTCTCCTAGGGTTAACCATCTTCAGTTGCTTATCAAGTACCTTCCCTCCATCATGAGGTGAGAAGTTGGGATTGTCACTGATGACTGCACAATGTAATCACTATTTATAGCCCCTCAGATACTTAATTAGTCCATATCCAAATACACCAAGATTGGAGAGTATCTAGGATTGGACTGACAAGTGACAAATAACATTCACGCAACACAAGTGCCAGGCAATGAGTGCAGCTCCATCAACACTGAAAAGGCTCAACACCATTCAAGACAAAGCAGCCCATTTGATTGGTATCCCTTCCACAAATATTCACTTCCTCCACCACCAATTAACAGTGGAAGTAGTGTATACCATCTGCAAGCACACTACAGGAATTCATCAACGCTCCTTAGATAGCATCTTCCAAACTCATGACCACAAGCATCCAGAAAGCAAGGGCAGAGATACTCAAGCACAATATCACTTGGAAGTTATTCTTCAAGTCATTCACCATCCTGATTTGAAAATATATTGCGATTCCTTCACTGTCATTGGGACAAAACCTCCCTAAAAGCATTATAGGTACACCAAGGATTGAAGCAGTTCAAGGCAGTTCACCATCACCTTCTCAAGGTCAACTAAAGATGCGCAATAAATGCTGACCTAACCAGTGATGTCCACATCCAGGAAATGAAAAGAAATGAAGAATCAATTTTGTGATCAATGAAGTTCAAATGAATAATTAAGGTTAGATACTTTGAAAAGTGAAGTATACTTCAAAAGATAATATTATTTTGTGTTCTGTGTCTGAGGGCAATGTATTGCTGTCTTTCTGCTCTTCTGTCCAGTCTCAAACTCAAAATAGCAGGTCCATCAACATAAATATGAAAAACTTCATATCGTAAAAATAGTACAGCAATTTCCACTAGAATATGCATCATTGAATTATGCTTTGAGATTTAATTCAAAAGCTCAAACAACTTGATGCGTGGTTATTTATTTATTAAGATTATCTAGTAGATCGTTCGGTAATTAAATGATTAAGCTGCAGCCCACTACAGTATGATTAATATTTGAATATTTAAATGTTAGTACTTAAAAGCAGCGTGATGCAGAGACTAATAAAGAACTAACAGCTAGACAAATTAGATTTAGCCAGAATACCGTTTACTTGCAAAACTCTCATACTTGGAGAGAACTAAACAAACAAACAATGATCTTGTGTAAATCAAACTCATTGTTACATTAGCTTCCTCTCAATGATGCTGACGTGTTCACTGCCTTCCCGTAACAGTTCTTTTGTACTGGAGTATATTGATCAGATGAGAGCTTAGTCAGAATTTAATTGATCTTTTGTAAATTTACAGGTCAGGATTTTATAGCCTCTCTCTGCCGGCAGGACATTTATGTCCCTTTGAAGCAAATGGCAATTTAAATGGCTCATTGTATCTGCCAGAGAGATATGCCAGACAGGGCCATAAAGCCTAGCCATGGTCTTGCTTTCCATTGGTCATTACTGTTTGAATTCTAATTCTAGGAAGGAGTAATGGTGCGAAAAATATACTGAAACTCTGAGGGACATATGTCAACTGTCGTCCTTAACATTATAAAATGAAAGAAGAAGAATTGGGAAAATGCATTTATAATTTCTTCAGAAATGTATTCAGCTCAGTTGAAATTAAGAGGCCATCATTTATCTTTGTCGATCAATACAGGTGTTAGTTGTAGTATCTGGAATCAAGTTTGCAGTGATTTAAATTTTGAAAATCCTTTTTCCACAGTAACAATTTTTTTTTAAAGATAAGCTTGCTTACTATCGCTTTCAATTGTAATGGTTGTCTGATGAGGACCACATTAGTGAACAGTTCAATTTTTTTCCTCTGTTTCATTGCTCTGATGCAGCATATATGAAGATAGAAAAGAGAAAAAAAAACTAAAGCTTAATAGTATAACACAGATACAATGTGACTATGTGAAACAGTCAAATGCAAATGAACAGTCTGAGGATTTGCAGTAAGAAAGATAGCATATCTGAATGAGAGACTTGTGCGGGGGGGTATCTCTGATTTCTTTCCACTTCTATCCAGTCAAACATCTCCAACATCCTGACATAATTAATTTTGCTGTGTTCGGTTCTTTGATATGGCACCAAAACAAAGCAGATTTCTTACAGAATGAAGAGGCATGCACTATATGCTTTGCACCCTTGCCAAAAGTTAAGAATTCAAATTGTCGAACAGTTGAGGAAAACTGCATTTGACAAGTCAAAAAACAAAAATTTACAAATGACAATTGGCAGCAGGCTGATTATTCTATCTTTTCATTGTTCCTCCATCTATTGTGCTCCGTTTGCTTTTTTTATACTTTTAGTGCTTTTTCCCTAGCCTATTAACTGTTTTGTCCTTTTAGGACTTATTCAATGAGAGGTCACGAAACAGTTTCTAACAAGTGTCAAATTAGTACATAGGGATTACTGCTTGTAAATGCAGAGATCAGTATTTTCTAAACATTTAAGTGCTCAGGTCTAATGTAAAGTGGAACTTTGAATATATCCTTTTAGTTTGTTGATGACTTACTTCCTTTCTGGTCCTCTCTGCTTTCCTGATTTCTTGACGCATTGTGTCAATCTTCTGCATAGCCACTTCCAACTCTTCCTCTTTGTCACGAAGATGTCGGGATAACTTTTGTTTCTGTGAGCGCAACTCTGCCATCCGTTCATTGAGTTCAGAGAACTCTTGCATTGCAATTTTCCTCTGCTGATGTGCATCCTTTAATTCCTTGGTTTGGGATTTTTGTCTTTCAAGGGTTTCAACAAGTTGCTGTCAAATTTATGGGTCAAAAAGACATTACATTAATACTAAAAATAAATTTGCAGAATTTAAGAATTTGCTATAACTTAAAATAAGTTAACTTATAAGTTAAATATAACTTAACTTCCTAGGAATCTGTATTAAACTACAGATTCCAATTTCAAACTGGCACCTGTCAAACTGAATGAAGTTCAGTGACAAAACAGCACTATGCATACTCCAGTCCCATATGTGGTTAACTTTTAATATCAGAAAGGTGCTGGCAAAAAAATATTCTCTCATGTTAGTCTTCTTGAGATCAAGATTTTTCAAACTTTGGGCTGCGAAACCCCTGGTGACCTTCCAAGTGCATCAGGGAACCCCAAGTACTCTCACTGTCAATACTCCTTTTTCACCACAAAATGTGAGAATGCAAAAATCAAATGTAAACAAGTCTTTTCTGGCTAGATCTATGCATATAATAGGAATTAGAATGAGGCACACAGAGACACATATTTTCTATACACACACGCCACACACTTCAATTTCCTAGTAATTTTTTTCCTTTACATTCTTTCCACTAGTTGGTGACTAGAGACTATACTGAGCAATGTAGTTGCTTCTTTTTTGTTCCTTAGCTAAAGCCAAATAGATTCTGTCCTTGATCCTTCTGGGATTCCTCTCTCAAGCACTGCGATGCTCTCCTCAATCAATATTGTCATTCCTCCCACTTTTCATCTTTTCCTGAACACCTTATATCCAGGAATATTTAACACTCAACCCTGCCCTTCTTTGAGCCTCATGGCAAGATAGCTGGCCTACAAATCTACGTTTTCTCAATGCAGATTTGTGTTGGATTGCTATTGCTTTGTGTTAATGTCACCATTCGCCTGGATATTCGTGCATAATTCCCATATTAAGCCTGTGAGGTTAAGGTAAGCAGGAAATCTTGGGAGGGGGATTAGAGGTCTCAAATTGTTTCTGATAACAAAACTTCGCATAATGTCACATTTTCTGGGACCTGAACAACAATGTTAAGCACTGGCTTCCAGACATTAAAATTAACATTATAATTTGATATCTAAAATGTTACACATTAACAGGTTCTGACTAACTTGCTGCATATTTCAAGCAATTTATATATTTTACAACATTTTAAGGATTTGCATGATTTATGATGCCACAGGAATACATTTAACATTGCAGTAACATTGTTCCTTTGCCTGACTTCTTGAGCTAGTAATGAGTCAATAATGAATTTTAAAAACACTCCCGATTGTAATAATGCTCCTTTTTTAAATCATAACCAACCAAGGTTTGTTTGCAATAATCAAAATTAGAATTTTTCTTGTGTACCTTGTGATTTTCTTCCTTTTCTTGTTTAAGTGCTTTAATCTGTTTTTCAAGTGCTTTTACTTTGTTTGTAGTTTCCTCAAAGTCCTGGCGGAGCGACACTGCATTTTCAAGTTGATGTTCCAATCGGTCAGATTCTAAGAACAATGCATTAAAGCCAAAAGTCTATAACTGAAATGTATTTTTGAATGGGCAGTTAAAAAAGTATTCAAAGCCTTTTCGATCACTTCTGTCTGTAGTGTCATCATAATAGCTGAATATTACAAATTCATACATTTTTTCCAGAGTTCAGTGCAGAAATAAGCAATGGCATTTCTCTGGGAAGATTTGTTAACAATACTATTTTGATTTGATTTATTATCACATGTATTAGTACAATACAGTGAAAAGTATTGTTTCTTGCATGCTATACCATTGGTAGAATGGTAGACAAAGCATACCATTCATAGAGAAGGAAAGGAGAGGGTGTAAAATGTAGAGTTACAGTCATAGGTAGGGGGCAGAGATGGGACATGATCTGAGTTTTTATCTTTTTCCCAATGGAACAAGGTGAAAAAAGAGACTGTCGGGGTGCATGGGGTCCTTGATTATGCTGGCTGCTTTTCTGAGGCAGCGGGAAGGGTAGAAGGGAACACAGTCAATAGTTAACCTTTTGCAGTTAAATCTACTTTGTAATCATATTATGCACACCTGATGAAAATTAATTTTATTGTTCTATCAAGGTTTATCAGCATTGTATTCAATTTCAAAATGTTGATTAAGTTTGAAAAAATGCATCAGATTCAAGTACAGAGTCCTATGACTGAACGAAGTCTGTCTCAGTATTTTTTTTATGCAGTCACAAACTAATTAAGATACCTGTGAGTAGCAAAAGATGTGAATGTTACTGTACTTGATAATTTTACAAATGGGAGTCCAAACCAGCTCTGACATATGGCCACATTTGAGTTTAAAGAATTAATCAATTTGCAGTTGACCTGTCACATCATCTCAAAAGATATTAATTCCTTAAGATGTGCAGAAGCATATATGGTGAGACAATAAGGTTAAATTTTATCAAAAAGTCTCCAGATTTACACAAATATTTGGCAAGCTTTGTCGATGCACTTAATGTTCTAAAGATATCTATCTGTCCAATGAAAATTGTGTGTGGCGTTAGAAAAAGGTAACAGCAAAAAGTATCAGTACCAGGAATTTTAGAACTTTAAATAAAAGCAGGCGGCACAATGGTTAGCACTGCTGCCTCACAGTGCCAGGGATCGGGTTCAATTCCTCAGGTCACTGTCTGTATGGAGTTTGCACATTCTCCCCGTGTCTGCCTGGGTTCCCTCTGGGTGTGCTGATTTCCACTCAATTCAAAAATGTTCTGGTTAGGTTGATTGGCCATGCTAAATTAACCCTGGTGTCAGAGGGATTGGTGGGGTAAATATTAGGGTTTACGAGAATAGGGCCTGGATGGGATGGTGGTCAGTACAAACTCAATGGGCTGAATGGCCTCCTTCTGCGCTATAGGGATGCTATGATTCTTATTAATAACAATCTCCAAAGAACTAAATATCAGAGAAACCATAGAATTCTTACAGTGCAAAAGGAGGCCATGCGGCCCACGTAAATCTGCACCAACTCACTGAAAAAGCATTTTACCCAGTCCCAATCCATTGCCCTATCCCACTGACAGTGCATTTGCCATGGTTAATCCACCCAACTAACCTACACGTCTTTGGACACTAATAAGTAAGTTAGCTTGGCCAATCCATCTAACCCATACGTTTGGACTGATAGAGAAAACCAGAATACGCGGAGGAAACCCGTGCAGGCACTGGGAGAATGCATAAACTCCACACGTACAGACACCCAAGGCTGGAATCAAACCCGGGTCCGTGTTGTGATGCATCAGTGCCAACCACTATGCTGCTCAGATTCTTCCAGGAAGCATAGATCTACTTAACTGGATATTACAGACACAAGGAATTCAGATATATTAAATGACACTAACTCAAAGAGAGTAGAAAGCCCAGTTTTCTAATGCTCCTTTAATGCACCAGCTCTTGGAAGTATTGGTCTTTGGAATTTTTATTGACAAAGTGTGCCATAACTATGAAATAAACATCAAATAACCTATGAATTTGATTTGAAATACATGTTGTACTCAATTCAAAGAAAGACTTGCTTTATACTTCTAGTTTAAATAGTTTATTCAGAATAACAGCAAGGGACAGCATGGGAATCACTAAATTGCGTTTTCTTTAACTAAATTTTGATGCAATAGCCATGTTTAATATAGGGGTGGAGTATAAATGATCAAAAATAATGGTGAGAGGTTTTCTATGAAGGAAACCTGATGAATGATATGGTGTTATTATGTCAGACAGACAAAAAGAACTACCTAAGAAGAGTGCTGGTGAGGACAGAACCCATGCTTGAGGAAACAAGGATTGTGAAGAGTTAAAGATCATGGAATTCTTTTGCAACAGAAATTGATAATATTTGATTATGCTCAAAAGGATTGAGTGAAGGAGACTTTCTTTAAAAAGACAGAAAGATTCACCCCAGTAAAGCAGGGAGATCTTGTAAGGGACACAGGAGGGGAACTGTGCTTAGAGCCCGAGGGAATGGCGGAGATCCTGAATGAATACTTTGCGTCGGTATTCACGAAGGAGAGGGGCTTGTTGACAGCTCCTGTCTCTGAGGGAGCTGTGGACCAGTTGAGGGAAATATCCATACCGAGGGAGGAATTGTTAGAGCTTCTAGGTAGCATTAAAACTGATAAATCTCCTCGGCCTGATGGCATTTATCCCAGACTGCTTAGAGAGGTGCGAGGTGAAATTGCTGGGCCTCTGACGCAAATCTTTGTCTCTTCCTTGGACACAAGTGAGGTCCCAAAGGACTGGAGAATAGTTAATGGTGTACCGTTGTTTAAAAAGGGTGGTAGGGATAACCCTGGAAATTATAGGCCGGTGAGTTTGACGTCAGTGGTAGGGAAGCTGTTGGAGGGGATTCTTAGAGATAGGATGTACAGGCACTTAGAGCGCTGCAATCTGATTAGGGATACGCAGCATGGATTTGTTAAGGGGAGGTCGTGCCTTACAAATCTGGTAGACTTTTTTGAGGAGGTGACGAAAACGGTGGACAAAGGACGAGCTGTTGATGTCGTCTATATGGATTTTAGTAAGGCGTTTGACAAAGTCCCTCATTGGAGGTTAGTCGAGAAGGTCAAGGCAAATGGGATACAAGGACAGGTAGCTAGATGGATAAGCAACTGGCTTGGTGATAGGAATGATGTAAAGATGCCGGCGTTGGATTGGGGTGGTAAGAACTCAGTAAGAATTTAGCAACACCAATTTTTAATCCAACCGATGTATTTGATAGTAGTGTTGAAAGCTCGCAATTTTACTATCAAATAAATCGGTTAGATTAAAAATTGGTGTTGCTAAATTCTTACTGAGTTCTTGGTAATAGGAGACAGAGTAATAGTGGAAGGGTGTTTCTCTAGCTGGAGGTCAGTCACTAGTGGTGTGCCGCAGGGCTTGGTACTGAGACCTCTTCTATTTGTAATATATATAAATGACTTGGAAGAGGGAGTAAGTAGAGCGATCAGCAAGTTTGCAGACGATACAAAGATGCCTGGACTTGCAGATAGTGAGGAGCATTGTCAGACGATGCAGGACATAAATAGGCTGGTAGCTTGGGCAGGCAGATGGCAGATGGAATTCAATCCTGATAAATGTGAGGTGATGCATTTCGGGAGAAAAAAATGTAGGGGGGAGGTATATGATAAAGAGTAGACCTATTAAGAGTATAGAAACTCAGAGGGACCTGGGGGTGCAGGCGAACAAGTCTCTGAAGGTGGCAGAGCAAGTGGAGAAGGTTGTGAAGAAAGCATATAGTATGCTAGCCTTTATAGGAAGGGGTATAGAGTACAAGAGCTAGCCTCTAATGTTGCAGTTGTATAAAACGCTGGTTAGACCTCATTTGGAATACTGTGTCCAGTTCTGGTCGCCTTACTACCGGAAGGACGTGGAGACTCTGGAGAGAGTGGAGAGGAGGTTTACCAGGATGCTGCCTGGTATGGAAGGTCTGAGTTACGAGGAGAGATTAGGCAAACTGGGACTGTTTTCCTTAGAAAGACGTAGACTTAGAGGAGATCTGATAGAGGTGTACAAGATTTTGAAGGGATAGATAGAGTAAACAGGGCTAAGCTTTTTCCTAGGATGGACTCAAATAGCACGAGGGGTCACAGGCTTAGGGTGAGGGGGGTAAGGTATAATTTGGATGCTACAGGGAGTTTTTTCACACAGAGGGTGGTGGGGGTATGGAATGCGCTACCAAGTGGTGGAGGCAGGAACTCTGGAGATATTTAAGAAATACTTAGATGGGCACATGAACAGAATGGGAATGGAGGGGTGTGGAAAACTGATTTAAAATAGGGATCATGTACTTGTTTTTATTCTACAGGTGCTTTGGTCCACCTTGTTGTCTAACGAGGGGCATACACGCAATGGGTCGTGAGAGGACTGCTCTTGGACCTTTTTCGAGAGTATCCTACTGCTTCACATAGTTAGTGTATGCTTGACCTGGACCATCTGATGGGCAACACGACAGCGCAGTGACTATAGCTGTGCTGTGCAGATACATGGATTTGGGCCTGTGTCTGTGGGAGTTTGCGCATTCTCCCCGTGCTTGCGTGGGTTTTCTCCGGGAGCTCCGGTTTCCTCCCACATCCCAAAGATGTACTCTTAGGCTAATTGGCAAAATAAATTCTCCCTAAATTGTCTCAAATTTGGTTTTTAATCCATAGATCTATAAACACGGACAGGGATCGCGCATAGAAGTGGAAACATCGAGGTGGCAGCGCGGGCTCGTTGGGCCGAAGGGCCTGTTTCCCATGCTGTTTTGTTCTTTGAGTCAGGAAGAGCTTTGGGCTTTATACTCAAACTATAGGCAAGCAGCTGTTTTAATGAGCATTCATGAAATGCAAATAAATGCAAATTGTAATCATGCCACCAGCCAATAGGAAGGCCAGCCCACCATTGGGAGAATTGCAACATGGTTTTACGCCAGCAGGTTTCTGATAGATTCTCCACTCTTGTCTGCTAGGGGCTGATAGGAGAATTTCACCACATGAATCTATGAAGAGAGTGCAGTGTGATGCATAAATGCACTGTGGGGTTTTCGGTTGCTGGCTATGGTTGCTGTTTAAGTCTGTGTTGATTCCATTGTGTTTGTTACATTAAAAATTGTAATGAGATCCTTTGAGTCAGAAGTTGGGAAATTCAAGTTTCTTTTTAAAAGCGATTTGAGGGGATTCTAATAAACTTCATAAATTTAGATGTAATAACAAAATTTGCTTTCAGGATCCCTAAAACTTTACCTTCATTGAGCATTTGAAGAGAAATGCACAAAATTATTGGCTGAGGTCATAGCAGGAAGATTATCTTGTTGCAGTCATTTAAGTAAAGCACACGAGCCTCTGGCTCATACATAAAATGTATTTTGTGTTTAGGTCTGTCACTTGTGTAATTAATGGAATAAACTTTAAGTACTCCTTTCCGAAACAAAATACAGTTTGCTTCCCCTACACCAGTTGTTTCCTTCATGTGTGAACCTGCTACTCCAGTGGGAATGAAGGATGCAAATGCCTGCTAACCAGGTGCATCCTGAGCAATGAGGATCAACTTCATTTCCAGAACATTAGCAAATTTGAAATGTAATTTCCATTTATCACATTTATGCCTTAAAATGGGATTGAATAGTCCTGAGCAAATCTTGAATGCATCTCATTCTTTGATGGGCAAAATTTGTCCACACAATTAGATATCAAGCCATCTTTTTAGAAAAAACATTCCCCAATCTGAATATTAATTTCTTGGATTTCAAGAACAAAGAACAAAGAGCAAAGAGCAACACAGCACGGGAACCAGGCCCTTCGGCCCAACGAGCCCGCGCCGCTGTCCTAACGTCTTAATGACGTATCCATGACTTTATGCTATGCCTATTGTGGAAGATTCCCATATAGGGACCAATATAGGGACAATTTGTTACCCAATCAGCCCAAGAGCTGATTTCGATTGAAGCTCATTTCCTGCACCTGGACACATCAAGGAATACATGGCAAAGGAAATGGAAAGGCTTTCTCCGTACCTTGGATTTGAGAAAAAAAAATTAGCAAATAATCCAATGAAGAAATGAGGAATGTTTCTTTGGTGATGATCTGAAATTTACCACCTGGGGGGGATCATGAAATAAGAAATAACAAATAACAAAAGGATATTATTCAGCTCATAGAGCCTGCTCTGCCATTCTATAAGATCATGACTGATCGGATTGTGACCCTCAATACACTTTCCTGCTCTCCCCCAGAATCCTCAACTACTTTGTTGATAAATCTAATTCAGCCTTGAACATATTCAATGACCCAGCCTCTACTGTTATTTAGAAGAGAATTCCAAAGGCTAATGAAGCCTAACAGAAGAAATTCTTCACCGTACTTGAATGGGAGATCCCTCATTTTCAAAACTGAGTGCCCTACTTCTCAATTCCCCACAAGATCAAACAGTCTCTCAGGATCCACCCTGTCAAGCCCACACAGGTCTTTATAGGGTTCAATAAGATTACTCCTCTCTTTTAAACTCCAATGAGGGTAGGGCCAATCTACTCAACTTTTCCTCATTAGGAAACACTTCCATCCCAGTAATCAACCCGGTGGACCTTCTCTGAACTGCTTTGTATACCCCAAAAATGAAGGAGCCCAAAACTGTACACAGTACTCCACATGATCGCACCAAAGATCTATACAGTTGTAGCAATATTCCCCTACTTTTATCCTCTATCTCCCTTGCAATATAGGTCAACACTTCATTTGCCATCTGAAGTACCTACATGCTGACATTTTGTGATTCCAGTACAAGGACATCCAGCTTCCAGTGTACTGAAGAATTCTGTAGTTTCTCTCCTTTTAAATAATATCCAGTTTTTCTATTCTTTCCACCAAATTGGATAACCTCACATTTTCCCACATTATACCCCGCATCTGCCAAATTTGTGTCCACTTGCTTAACCTATCTATATCACTTTGCAGATGCTTGGTATTCTCAAGTCCTTTCCTATGTATCTCTGCATCGTCACAAATTTGGCTGCGACATCATCAATTCCATCATCAAAGTCATTAATGTGGACCATAAATAGTTGAGACCTCAGCACTGATCTGTGACATTCTACTAATTAGTCAAGCTAAAAATGATCCATTTACCCCAACACTGTTCTCTGTTAGCCAATCCTCTGCCTGTGCCCATATAGGAGCCCCCAAAACCACGAGTTATTATCTTGTGCGGTAATCTTTTGTTTGACACTTTATCAAATACTTTTTATCAAATCAAATTCACCATATTTGCTGGTTTCCTGCCATTCTCCCATGCTCATTACATCCTCAAAGACCATGAATAAATTTGTCAAACAATTTCCTTTCACAAAGCCATGCTGAATCTGCCTGTTTGCATTATCTTCCACATACTCCGCTACCACCTGAATAATGGATTTCAGCAATTCCCAAAGACAGATGTTAAACTGTCTAACTTATATAGGTTTCTTTCTCCCTCCTTCTTAAAGTGCATTTTACATTTGTTTTTCCATTAAAAGGGTGGAAAAAGTAGGTTCAGTAATATCAAAAGGAAATTGTATATATGTAAAAGGGGAGCAACGTGCAAGATATAAGGTAAAATGTAAAGTCTTCATAGTCCTAGACGGCCATGTGCTGAGGGGGAGAGCTCATGGTGATTTGACTGAGATCACCACACCTCAGGCAATAGGAGGGGCTATTGGATAGTTCCTGCAAAGAGCCAGCACCGGCATGATAAACTGAATGGGCTGCAAAATTCCAACTGTGACTTCTCTGGCTGCAGCTGATGTGAACCTGGCTTTTACAAATGGAACATAAAGGCTTGAGAGGGGAAAAACCTGGAAAGTCATCACCTGAGAAAATAGCTGAGTCATGACCTGAGGCTTACAGATTGAATGATGTTCATGTTAAGTAAAACAGATTCTCATTCCTTGCGGTTATTAATTTCAATAAGATATTAACAAAAGAGTCAAGGCAAATGATCATTGTCCAAAATGTTGGATGCCAAGGTTGAAAAGTCAGAAAAAATGTGTTGGGGTAATCGGAATTAGGTGGTCATTGGTGAATTCTCAAAGAATACAGCCAGAGATGACAGCTCTAGATATAAAGCTATATACTAACCTGCACAGAAGTTCATAATACCTAGTTGAAGACTTTGGAAAGAATCACAATAATAATGAACGTTATGCAAATGGCTAAGAGTAAAATGGAAGAGAAATGTATTATGGACAAGAGGAACAGTTATGCTGAAAACACAGTGATGATCAATAGTTAGAAAAAGACATTCAAGTTAATGAATAATTTAAGAATTTGATACTAGCCTCCATCAGTTCAAATTTTATTGGTTTAATGGCAATAGCCTGATAGGTTAAGCACAATCACCTTTATTAGAGATAGAAGTACAACAAATAAGTCTTTAAGGAAAGTTGTGGCATGAGTGCAAGAAGCCAAAATATGACAAAAAAATGTACCTGCTAATTTTTTTCTGAGTTTCTCCATTTCTTCATTTAATTTCTTGATTTCCTTATCTCTGCTGCCAGTTCCCATTCCACGTGTTGAATTATGAAGTGACTGTACTGTCTGTGTAGATTCTAAGCAACAGTTCAAATATATAAAACTAAATTAAAAATTATACAGAACTGAAGTCAAATCAGTACAACAACAGCAAGATCTTACATTTATGTAGGGCTTTCAACAGAATGACACATCCCAAGATGCTTCACATGACATAACAAAACTAAAGTATGACACCAAGTCATATTAGGTCAGATGGCCAAAACGTATCTCAAAGTTGTGGGGCAGGAAGAGGTTATAGAGGCTGGGAAGGCAAGGCCATACACAGATTTCAAAACAAGTATGGAAATTTTAAAATCACGACATTGCTTGACCACTGTGGGTCAGCGAGTATAGGGTGGTTAAGTAGCACAACTTGTTGCAAGTTGAGAAGCTGACAGCAAAGTTTAGATGCCTTTAAGTTCAAATCCATGATTTCTACCACCTAGAAGGCCAAGGGCAGCAGATGCACGGGACCACTACCATCTGGAAGTTCCCCTCCAAATTGCTCACCATCCTGACTTGGAGATATATCATCGTTCCTTCACCGTCACTGGGGCAAAATCCTACACTTCCCTCCCTAACAGCAACATGGGTATATCAACACTGGATGAACTACAGCAGTTCAAGAAGACAACTTCTTGAGAGCAATTAAGGATGAGCAATAAAAAGTGCTGGCTTAGCCAATGTTGCACAATCTCATGAAAAGAATAAAAAATAAAAAATAGTTTGAGAGCAAAACATGGGAGAGCAGCAAAAAGTTCACTGATGTGGTCGAGTCTAGAGGTAACAAAGGCACGAATAAGAAAGAAGCAGCAGATGAGCGGAGACAAAGGCAAAAGTTGAATAATGTTCCAGAGGTCTAATTAGTCTTGGCACAAATAAGATCAGAAGCTCAGGTGCGAGCCCAAGTTTGCAAACAGACTGGTTTAATTCAGACCACTGGCAGGGAAAGGGATGCAGTCAGTAGTTAAGGAATGGAATTTGGAACAGGAACCAAAAACAATGGCATCAGTTTGCCCAATTATTTAACTTGAGGAAATTTCTACTCATCCAGTGCACTGTGTCAGAAAACCAATCTTATAATTTAGCAATAACGCAAGAGTTGAGAGACGTGTTGATGATGCAGAGCTGGATGCTGTCAGCAGACATGGGAAAATATTGTGCCTTCAGGTGTTGCTGCCGAAGGGTAGCACATAGGTGAGTAATAGGAAGGGGCCAAGGATAGATCCTTGGGGGACAACAAAGGTGTTATTGCAGTAACAATCTAATAATCTTGATCTTTTAAGAAAACTTATGACTGTTGAAATCTGAATAATAAAAAAAAAATCAAGTGGTACCTGTAAAAAGAAAAGACAGGTTGATCTTACAAGTGTGCATATCTCTTTAGAACTGATACCTTTTGGTTTTCTGTTTTTGGACACATTGGTTTCCAAATCTATTGATGTTTGCAAATTATAAGCACTAACTTGTCTTTTCCCTTTACAGATGCTAACTGATCTGCTGTTTTCATGCTTATCCTTATTTAAATCTTAAACTTACCTTGCAGTTTCCTAGTTAGTTCTAGTTTTTCTTGTTCAAGCCTGTGGATTCGCCTTTCATAAGCCTCTACTTGCAAACTGTTTTCCAAATCTATTTGTACATCTGCATCCCCATCAATTGAACCTGATTGCATAACATGTTTCAAAGAAGTCCTGTCTGATAAAGGACTGAAACAACAAATCACATTACTCATTGTTGCATTCAAAATATCAGATAACTTGATTAAGCATTGACAATTCAATGAATGTAGTCATGCAACCCAGCAAAGGAATAAAGCTCACATTCAATAAACGTTTTTCAAAACCTCAAGTATCCCAAAATGCTTCAATTTTGAGATATAATCAATGTTGTAACATAGTTACAACTATGTTACTATGGTTCCACCAGTTGTGGAAAAGTGTGAGGTAATGCACTTTGGCAGGAACAATAAATGTGTAGAGTATAGGGCTAATGGTAGGGCTCTTAATAGTGTTGAGGAACAGAAGGATCTTGGTGTATGTGTCAATAGATCCCTGAAAGTAGGCAGTCAAGTGGATAAAGTTGTTAAGAAGGCATATGGAGTCTTAGCTTTTATTGGTAGGGGGATTGAATTTAGGAGCCGCAGCATCATGTTGCAACTGTACAAAACTCTAGTGCGGCCGCACTTGGAGTATTGTGTGCAGTTCTGGTCGCCACATTATAAGAAAGATGTGGAGGCATTGGAGAGGGTACAGAGGAGGTTTACCAGGATGTTGCCTGGTATGGAGGGCAGGTCCTATGAAGAGAGGTTGAAGGATTTGAGGTTGTTTTCGTTAGAAAGGAGGCGGCTAAGAGGGGATCTTATTGAAGCATATAAGATGATTAGAGGTTTAGATAGGGTGGACAGTGATAGCCTTTTTCCTAGGATGGAGAAAGCTAGCACGAGGGGACACAGCTTTAAATTAAGGGGTATGAGTTATAGGACGGATATCAGAGGTAGGTTCTTTACTCAAAGAGTGATTAGGGAGTGGAATGCCCTGCCTGCAGCTGTTGTAGATGCGCCAAGTTTGGTGGCGTTTAAGAGGTTAGTTGATAAGTATATGGATGAGAAGGGAATGGTTTAGTTAGGAGGGGCATTGCTTTTTATTTTGGTCGGCACAACATCGAAGGCCGAAGGGCCTGTTCTGTGCTGTATTGTTCTATGTTCTATGTTCTATAGTGAAATATGGCAAATAATTAATGGGCATAAAGATCCCACTAAAATAATCATTAAATTTTTTAATGATTAACTCTCTGTGATTTGAGTTATGGGATACACGCTATCCATGACACTGGGAGAACTTCCTACTCCTTGAATAATGTCGTGGGATTTTTGGCATCTAGTTGAGGCAGGGGAGCCAGGACAATTGTTTAATATTGCACAGGAAAATCAACATTTTCCTACTGTGTAACAATCCCTCAGTATCACAATGAAATATCAGTCTAGGTCAGCATGAATAAGTTGGGCCGAACGGCCTGTTTCCATGCTGCAAATCTCAATGACTCTGTGATCAAACTGCTAGAATAGTAGTTTAACAAATGATCTTTTTTTGGAGTAAGAATGCTTTCACTGTGTCATGGGTAACTCTTACTAGAATGTGTCAAGATCACTCGAAATTAGACAATGAATGTTTAATCAAATTCTATACTGACCAAGAGCTGAATGAAAAAATATTCAGATCTAATGACTTGGCCAACGTAATACATTCAAATCGATGTCACTCATTTTATTGTGCAGTTTACCAGCAGCTGTGAAAAATAACAATGCGCCAGATGCCATTGCACCTTACATTTATTGGATAATAAATGTATTTTCAACAGGTTGAATAACAGTTGATCCGTTTAACTGCACGGTTCATTCCGATTTAAAGTTATATTTTAACTAAACCACGGTACTTAATTTGTGTTAAACAAGGACACACCTAACTCAACACATTAAACAAGTGAGCAGCTGAGACAGGAAGATGAGGAAGATTCAGGTTTGATTTCTGGCTTGCTCTCAGTAAGTTGATCAAAGGCAAGTGTTTAGCTCAAGACCTTTGGGCTAGGGGGAAGGAATATCAGCCAGATTCCTGCACTAGATCGCACTCCATGTTCAAAGTGCTTTGTGGACATCAAGGAAGGATTGGTTATGCTTACCAATAATCCCCTACTTGGCCAAATGGTCTCACACATCAAATATGACCTGGGTGAGATGTGGGATTGTTTGGAATCCTGAACCATCAAAAGGTCAATTGCTCAAAAGAAAATTAGTTTTTATGAACTATCAGCTTATACCATTTGATGCAAATTTAAAGCTCTTTAAGGGAACAGTTTACACTAGATTAATTAGGACTTGCTTATAATAAGGTGTGGTTTGTTTTAATTGTTGAGCATTTTTTTAATATTCTGAACAGAAAAAGAAGAAAAGACTCCTTACGCTGTTTTTCAGAAGCTGATGTAATTATGATCCATTTGTTACAATAAATAATTGTTTACTATAGTACACGTAGTCACACAAAAAAAATTGCAGCATTTTAATAAAGTGCCTACCTGCTGGTGGTAAATGTGAAGCCTACAAATGGCAGATGGAGTCCAGAAAAAGCAGTGTGAGTAGCTGGAGGCACCAATTCCTAGGACAATCAAAAACATTAAGTATAAATGGAGGACTTTTAATTCAATAAATTATGACAATTTAATGATTTAAAATCAACTCTGAATACTAGCCATAAAATAGCAAAATTAATTAAAATGTAGAATTAAAATAATTGTGTTGTCCACTTCAAAATTAGAACTGTATAAGTATTTCTGCAAAATAGGACTGCTGGTTCTGGTCAGTTCAAGCACAGATTTATCTTGATGCTCAGTGTCAGCACACTGAACCAGCTCGTAATAAATAGAAGTTGGTTAAACCCCTCCATGTCTACTTCTTGTTCTATGCTAAAATACTTTAGCTGAAGGAAGCCCAACTTTGAAGTTTGGCAGATATTGGGAAAGCAGCAAGGTTCATGGAATTCCAATTTCAGAATTCAATCGGTGGACTTGTTAAGGATGTGAGTGAGAAAGCTATCTGACGAATCTTGACTCACCCATCTGCAAAGACCCCAGAGATCCAATCTCCCTTTCCTATTGCAAAATACTACTGTTTTGAAAAATCCTTTTTTCTAAAACAATTTTTGCCTCACGATGTTACTGAGAATTCTAAGAGTGTTATTCTGTAGATTTAAATTAGTCTTTGAGGTGTTTCATTCAATGTCCCCTTGCCCAATTCAAAACTAATGCCAATATAGATTTTTTATGCTGAATTGGCAAATTATATTTCAATTACTAACAAATTCTCTCTCAAGGCAAATCAGATTTGACAGTCCTGTTAGTTTACTCTGCTTCTCTGGTTAAAGAACAAAAACAGGGTGGCATAGTGGTTAGCATTGCTATCTCACACCTCCAGGAACCTGGGTTCAATTCCAGCCTTGGATCACTATCTAGCTGGAGTTTGCATATTCTTCCTGTGTCTATGTGGGTTTCCTTCCTCAGTCCAAGATGTGCAGGTTAAGTTGATTGGCCATGCTCAATTGCCTCTTAGCATCAGGAAGATTAGCAGGATAAATGTGTATGGGGTTATGGGAATAGGACCTGGATGAGATTGTTTTTGGTGTAGGCTTGATAGGCCTAATACTTCTTTCTGCATTATAGGGATTATATTATTCTACGAGGCCCAGTTTTATTGAGAGGTTGGAAGGAAAAGTAGAGTTTTTGATTGGTCAAAATATCGAAATACTGCTGATTAATCTTCCATAGAAATTTTAAGGTCATTTTTGATGGAGCGGTTTGGGAGGGTGGGTTGAAAAAGAGTGAACTTCAAATGAGTTACACAACGCTAATGGCTGTGACAAGTGTTGCATAAAGTAACCACAAACAATCAAACTTTAATTTAAAAATGATTAGGATTATTTTTCATTTTTAATTATTTTGTTCCCAAGTAGCCCTCTATACTGAATCACACACAATATAAATAACGTTCTGTGCTTTACAAATTGGCTTTGCTTCAAAATTGCATTTCTGACCAATTAAAGCAGCATATATTATTTTAGGAAAACACAAGGATTGTACCTACATACATTAGTAATACCAAGATATTTACATGTACAATAATCATCCTAAAACTTGAGTTTTTAATAATTCAAATTATATTAATTGCATCACACATTTTAAGTAATAGGAAACCATATTAGGACAGATGGATGTCAATATTTTGAGAAAAATCAATGGAATAACCAGATGTCTAGGAACTAAAACAGTCTAAACTTCCAGATGGTCACAGATTTTAATCCAAAAGCGGCCTGACAACTAAATGAGCTTCCAGTGCTTCCGATGAATTTAGATGGGTCTTGGTCACATAATTAAATAAACCATCTAGCAGTGGTTATGCCAAAGGCCTGTGACTCACCAGACCTTTCTTCCTGCCGCTGCAATTTTGGGAATAAAACAATGTTTGGAAAAGAAGAGGAAGTGAAGGAAAAGTGTTAACATAAGGGTGGTAGTTCTGTGAAATGACACACAAGTACAGCTAAAAATCAAAAAATGTGTCTCATTTGTGGTCAAATGGTACCACTGGATGTTACACTTTAAGCTATTCCATCTTAGAACATTTAGTAATCCATTATAACTGAAGTACTAACTGGATTTTTCAGAACATCATCATCTACATCAAAGTTTGAAGTGTCTGTTGGACTGCTGACTTCAGGAATATAAGGTGCTTCAATATTTCTAATATTGTCCCAATCAATCCCTTTGAAAAATGAGTGTTTTCTGAAATCTTCCATTCCATTTTTTCCAATGCGATGTTCTCTACTACAGATTAATCGCTGTATCAAGTCCTTGGCTTCATCAGATACATCAGTGATATGAGACGGAAACTGGAATCGTTCCTGTCAAAGATGCAAACTAGATGTTACTGATAATATCATCCAAATAAATACAGTAAATGGTATCGTTTTCATATACAAGACAGAGTTCTAGTTGTACATACATGTTCTCTGAAAAAGAAATTAGCTTAGAAACAAAGTTTTATTCTGCTTTCCTTGAGTATATGTTGTTTTCATTACATTTTTGTTATCAGCATTCTAGATATGTGGTTATTAGAACTGGGTGCAAGATACAATAAACTCTAATGGCATGCTCAAAATAAAATCAATTTAAACATGCAGTGAGCATATGACCAGCTTGTCATAATGTATTACATTACAAAGTCATCCTCTCTCTACATAGTGAATGGCTGTGTTTCACTGCAAATAGTTTAATCATTACATAACTTATCTAAAAAAAGCGTCAACCTAAAAGAAATGTGACTTACTTGGTGATTCATAATTTTCCCATATGTTTCCACAAGTGACTCTGCATAAAATGGTGTTTCTCCAACAAGCATTTCATACATGCATACACCAAGAGACCACCAATCGCATTCTGGTCCATACTTTCCCATTCCATCCTCCATTGCTTGCAAGATTTCTGGAGATATGTAGTCTGGAGTACCCACTGCCACAGAGGATTGTACCTAAAGACAAAAAATTACACCTGAAACCTGCATATTCGTGCATATTTTACTTTAACCAAGGTGATGCAGCAACAAAATGTTATTGGTTTAAACATTCAACTCCAGATACAGTGAAACCCTGATTTTACGCACCCGATTTAACATGAATTCAGATACAATGCGATGAATCATTGGTCTTTTTTTTGCTCTTTCTGGGGAACCAAAAAGTTTTTGGTGAGTTAATTTCATGTTTTCTTAGATCAAAATGGAACAAACTGCTAGAAAAAGAATCTTTTTCAGTGAAAGATAAACTTCACGTACTTGACGTGATCAAGACTAAAAGTCAAACTCAAGTTGCACAAGATCTCGGGATACCAGAATCAACACTTCTTGCTGAAAATCTCAAGGAGAAAAGTTACAAGCATCGCTTTGCAAAGTTGAAGAAGGAGGCCTAAATGTGAAGGAAGTTTGCACTTAGGTCAGAAAGCCGAGACAGCACTCAGCTCATCAGTGTAGAGAATTGCTGGGAAAAGGATCTGGGGCCAGCTTTTTCAACATGCCAATTCACCATGGAAAATGACAACAAGCCAGATTTTTATGACTTCAGAGGAAAATGTGCACGAGGTAGAGAAGCTGTCTGAATGCAGCAAAGAGGAGCTACACCAGTGGCATACTGCCAACGATGAATGCCCAACATACGAGCATCTGACCAACACCAAAATCATCTATAACGTAACTATAGCAGCAGTAGAGGCAAGTGTACCGGTTTTCGAGCCACAAGAAGATAATAATGAAGAGCCTCCAGCCCCAAACATGTCTGAAGCCATTGAACATCTCGAGGCTAGCCTCCATTGGCTAGAGGCTCAGGTGGCAGCCCAATAAAAATCCTCCAACTCAGAAGTATTTTAGATTGCGCTTGTAGCCAGCAAAATGCTATGTTCAATCAAGAAACACTCAATCACTTTTTAAAGAAATAAACTGTCGTTTTGTTTTATTAAAAAGCTTTACTAAAAATTAATTTGTGTTTTAATGCTACTGTAACAGCAATGATTTATTTGCAGAATTCTTTAATTAAAAGATAATTTACTTGTCAGATGGTAAGTGCGCAAAAAACCGGTCAAATAGGGTGATGAGGGGTGTTTTAAGAGATTAGGTCAACATTGAGTGAGTTTGAATGCTGATTTTCTTGAACCCCGATTTAATGTGACCCCATTTTTTCACATTTTATGGACCCAAACCATTGTGTTATAATGGGGCTGCACTGTATTTAATGAAAAGTATATCCCATCTTCACAAATACTACAAAGTGAAAAACATTAACTTTCACTTGTCATTGTAAAGCTATTTAATTAATTCTTGGAATGTGAGCATTGGCAAGACCAGCATTTGTTAACCATCCATAACTGCCCCGGAGAAAGTGATGAGCCATTTTTTTGAACCTCTGTGGTACAAGTGCATTCACTGGTATTAGAAAAGGCGCTCTAAGTCTTTGATCCAATGATAGAGTTTCATTTCACGAAGGGGAGTGTCTTGGAGGGGGACTTGCAGGTGAGTGTTTTCCCCAAGCGGTTTCTGCCCATGTCTTTCTGAGTGGTTGAACTCTCAACTTTGGATGATGCTATGACAGTGGTGTGGCTGTTTGCTGCAGTGCATATGGATGATATGCATGGTTGCAACAGCGCAGGTTGGTTGTTTAAGGTGGAGTATGTTTGCACAATTATTATGAAGCATTATTGTGTAACTAAACAACAAAATACAGTTCCGGAATCTCTCTCATTCCCTCATCCATTCTATGAATATCAAAATCTCAATCAGCTTAGCTTTCTGTAGAGTTACTGGTTTTCATCAGATTAGAGGAGAAATTCTAAACTAAGATTTTACAGAAGCTTTTTAATGCTGTTGTTTGGCAAGCGTCAGTCATAGGAAATCATGTTTATAACAAGACAGAACAAATTGTTAACTTTTGAGTTTCAAAATGATTACAACCGGACACTAAAAAAAGTAAACAGATTTAGTTAAGATTACCAAACAAAACGACATAAAAAAAATTAGGTAATTACCAAAACTTTGCAGATGTTTTGTTTGAGAACAACAAAAAGTTGTTTGTACTCTACACTAATATAGCAGACATTGTAATATATTGCATGTCCTGTGATACAAATAGCTATTTCCTGAATGTTACTAGAATACGCAGTAAACACTATTCCAATGTAGCTGTTCTTCAAATATACATCTAGAACATACTTCCAGAAACATTACTCACAGTGCCATCATTCATTAACTTCAAGCAGGAACCAAAGTCAGCAAGGCGTATATGTCCATTCATGTCCAGCAACACATTATCAGGTTTTATATCCCTGCAAAATAAAAGTGACCATTATCAATTTTTGAGGGGACAGGAAAGGGAAACTCGCGCACAAATAATGATTTTGATTTTCAAAGTGAATTACAGCAGATGCTAGAATCTGAAATAAAAACAGAAAATGCTGGTAAATCTCAGCAGGTCTGACAGCGTTTGTTAATGTTGAATCTGGATGAACCAATTGGCTCTATTCTCTCTGCACAGATGCTGTCAGGCCTGCTGAGATTTTCCAGCTTTTTTTGTTTTTATACTTATGTTGATTATTTATCTGAAATCTCCTAGTTTCTTCAGCAAACCATTCCCTATTCATACGTATAAAAAGATATCATTGATATTTATATAAAGCAAGAGAAAGTTAGATAGAAATAAAAACGGCGCTGTAAAAGTGCAAATCGTCTGGCACCATCGAATCCTACAGACCAGGAGTTGGCCATTCAGCCCATCAAGACCACAATCCCACCCAGATCCTATCCCCATAGCCCCATGCATTTATCGTAGCTAGTCCTCCAACACTAATTTAGTATGGCCAATCCAGCTAATCGGTGCATCTTTAGACTGGGAGAAAACCAGAATACCTGGAGGAAACCCCCATGCAGACACATGGAGAATGCGCAAAGTCCACACAGACAATGACTCGAGCCTGGAACTGAACCCAAGTCCCTGGCACTAACTTGTTGTGCCAATGTGGAGAGAGAAAACTTTCTAAGTCTAAAGACTCTTTCCATCAATATTAATGCAAGATTGCTTTGAACAGTATCACCTTACACTATGTTTACATTGTTTTATAGTTACTGTGCTTACTTTTTAAAATACATTTCTGATTACTGCATGCAATTTTGTAAAAATGCAATCCTTTAGAGTAATTGATTATTCATAGTATGCTAGCTAGGAAATTTGGTAAATGTCCTTTAAATCAGTAAGGAAGGGCAGAATACATGTCACAATGAAAATTATTTTTATTGCTCTGTCAAGCTTCTCTAGAATTTTGTCAAAGGGGCTTCAATCTTCCCACAGTGATTTTACCTTTACCTTTATCCCACTTTCCCTACCACTTGTGTCTAAGTACATTTTCTTAGACAATGTTTTACCAGTACCATGACAAAGAGTAGACTTGCTTCAGGTTCACAGCAGGTTATGTATTCAACTTTCTAAAATTAATTCTTGGGATGTGAGCATAACTGGTAAAGCCAGCATCTGCTGCCAGCCTAACTGCCCCTTGAGAAGGCAATAAGTCACTTTCCTGAACTGTTGCAGTTTATGTAGTTGGTTACCCTAACCCAGAGCAATCAAAGCAACTCAAGCAATTCAATTAAATTCAACCCCACAGTTGCACGACAAAGGTATCGAGCAGTCCTATTCCTTGCATGATTCTGAGCCTCAATGGGGTACTTAAATGAGGCAATTTATACATGATTCCTACATTATAGGCACTAAAGTAAGTGCTGGTCTGTAATTTTAAGTCAATACCTCTTTTAATCTCCTGCTTACACTCGTTTTACCTGCTGAATTTGTTTGTCTATGTTTACTACATGTCTACATTCTGCAGTAGTTCATGTAGTCCTGCCTCCTTGCCGTGCCTCATGTTTATGGAGTGGTGCTTGTCCTTCAACCAAAAACACAATCAATTCTCTCTCTCTCTCTCTAATGAAGAGAAATGCCCACAGAACTTTGTGGACTATGGCTATTTAGCTTGCATCAAAAAAATTCATAAAAAGACTAAATAAAGTCAGAGTGTGATTCAGCTTTCAGGCCGCAAACTTGTTTCATATATAAAAAATCATTACTATGTAGGACAGGTACATCCACTGTGCTGTTAGGTAGGAAACTGAACTGTGTGGGCAATTCAAGCTGTTGTTGGGTACAGAGCAGAGATGGGGATTCTGATCAATTTTTGCACCCTCTCCAAAGCCACAATTCTAAACTAAGCTGATCCTTCAGCTAATCTCAACTCAAAACAACAAAATTAGTGACCTGAAGTCAATTATGCCAACTGAGATTAGTAGAGACCAGGTATCGAGTTCAGAATCTTCAGGGCCTGTATCAATACCATATAAACCATTATATCCACCCAGGGAAGTGAATAGAAAACCTGGTCCTGATCCAGGTTAATTGACAACAGTTTTTTTAAAATCTAATTAGACGGTTTCATCAACAGGCAGCATGGTGGCATAACAGTTAGCATTGCTGCTCACAGCGCCAGAGGCCTGGATTCGATTCCAGCGTTAGCTGACTGTGTGAAGTTTGCACATTCTTCCCATGGATTTCCTCTAGATATTCCGGTTTCCTCGCACAGTCTAAAGATGTGCGGGTTAGGTTGATTGGCTATGCTAAATTTGCCCCTTCTTGTACCAAGATGTGTAGGTTAGATGGATTAGCCATGGTAAATCAGAGGAAATCATTGCTAAACTAAAAGCTGCATCTATTCTATGTTGTATGTAAACCTAGCATTGATAAGGAATGCATTTTACTTAAATTTTCTTATAATTCCCATGAGGTCAGCAGGCTCTGAATGAAATAGAAGAATTTGTTTTTGTCCATGGTCTTTTGGAAGCAATGATATAAATAGCTTGTCACTCATTCACACAACTGGAATATTTGCGCCATAAGTAAACCTGGTGGTCAGATCTGTGATTTTTCTCTCATGAGGCTTGCTTTTGTAAAGCTATTTCTTTTGAAGTTAATAGTTTTTGACCTTAATGATCAATGATTGCTGGTATCATTGTAGCTTGTTTCTTCTCACACTTAACAGTAATTGAAAGTTACTTTAGCATGTTTCCCACTACAATAAAAAGGGTGCAAATCACAAGTCCTGTACAGAGTTTAGCCAAAATCCCAACTAAAACATGCACTCAAATGCCATTACTGAAAAGGTTGCAGTGCTACCATACTTTTGCTACTGAAATTAAGTTTTATATTTGATGATTAAACAAAAAGGTTTAATCACGCAGTTCCTTGTACTGAAGACCAAATTTCACTTGAAAGCTCTTTAATTCAATTTGCAAATCAGCAGCAAAGTTGCTAGATGGTCAGAATTGTACAAACAATTAATGCAATGCACTGCACGCAGTTCACAACCATACAGGCACAAATGTTTTTCACATCTGCTATCTTGATGTGTATGGATTGAACCGAGATCTGAATTCCAAATAAGGCTCCAACAGCAAACATAAAATTACATGGCTGAAATTTAAATTTACTATAAGTTATTTTTACTTGTCTAAATTGTGGTGAAATAAAATGAGAATCTTATTTTCTTAAGCAAAAATGTTATTTTTATTTTATGCATAACATTCTGCCACTTATGAAATTCTCATTAGTGCAGTCTTCCATGAAATGTTTGTTTATAAAACTCATACTTTTCTCATTCTGGCTTCTCTTCTGTAACCCAGGCCACACATTCCAGTGTTGCATTCTGTATGGTTGGTTTTGTTCCAGATTTAAATTTGTATTGCACAGTACTCTTATACAGGTTTACATAGAGCCCAGAGCACAATGTTTAATACATCATTTCAAAACTCCTGGTCATTGATGTAAGCTCTAGGGAAGCCTGACACTTAACCACCACACCTAAAAAACGTTCGAGTTAATTTTGCATTCATAATGTATTCATTCTTCCCTTGCATTTTTTCCCATTCTCTCCTTTGATCGAAAGCTATTAAATTGCTAGGTTCTCTCATTTTGGTGATTGGCCACAGATTTGAAACATTAACTCTATTTATTTTGCCTGACATCTGCCAAACATAAGTATTCCCAGCATTTTCTAATTTTGGTTAGATTGTATAACTGAATATAATTCTGAACATTTTAGCAGAGGTGAAAATAAAACTTGACAAAGAAGAAAACCCGAATAAAACTAAAACAGAAATTGAACAAGAAGGTTTATACCTTCCATTTCAAAGCTGGAAAAGGAGAGTGAATGTCAGGTTATGGTAGTGGGTAGGGCAGGAGAACTTAAATAAGACAAGCTAAACAAAACATTTTGTTCTTTTCATGTTTATTCCTGTAGTAATGTCTTCGGTCTAACACTTGGCAGGTTTATCACTGAAATGTTATTTTATTCAGCACCACTGTGAAATATGAAATGCCCTGGAACCTGCTGGTAGTCTTAGCTCTTATATCGGTGCAGACTTGATAAACCAAATGACCTCTTCTACACTGTAGGGATTTATGGTTCTAAGTACGGAGCTCCTTTATTGTCCCTACACTGAATTATTTTAAACACTTGGGGGGCTGGCACAGTGGCAAGCACTGCTGCCTCACAGCACCAAGGATTCAGATTTAATTCCAGCTCAGGTCACTGTATGGACTCTGCAGATTCTTCCCTCATCGGCGTGATTTTCCTCCAGGTGCTCTGGTTTCCTCCCACAGTCCTAAGATGTGTGGGTTAGGTTGATTGGCTATGCTAAATTACCCTTACTGTCAGGGGGACTAATCGGGTAAATATGTGGGGGTTATTTGGATACAGCCTGGGTGGGATTGTTGTTAATACAGGCTCGATGTACTGAATGGCCTCCTTTCAGATGCAAAGATTCTAAGTACTGTGTTTTGTAAGATATCAGTTATATATTATATCACAAAATACTGGGGATCATGGTTCAAAATACAGGGTGAAATTGACTTGTGAAGTACACACACAAATTCTGTATCAACATGATTAACTGCCTTATTGATTTAAGAAATTAAAAACAGTGATTCCGACTGTACAGCAAAGTACTTCCAATGCCGGAAATCTGAAATAAAAGTAAACAAGGATGTTGGAAATAACCCGTGGGTCATGCAGCATCTTTGGTGAGAGAGAAATACAGTTAACTTTTTGGGTCAATGAAATTCTGACAAAAGACCACCAACCTAAAACATTAATTATGTTTCTTTCTCCATGGATGTTACCTGACCTGCTTGAGTACTTCCTACTTCTAACTTCTATTCCAAGTTGTGTTGGCCAGTTTTAGTACTGAAGTCAATTAATGATTGAATGTGAAATCCAGACATAGTTCAATGAACAAACATAATTCTAAAGTATCCACTGTTTGATTATGCAAAAATATTTGAAAGCAAAACACCATGAATGCTGGAAATCTGAAAGGAAAACAGAAAATGCTCAGTAGGACTGGTTCCAACTGTGCAGAGAGAAACAGAGTTAATGTCTCATTCAAACTGATGAAATGTCTTAGTCCTGAAACGTTACCTCTGTTAACACTTCAAAATAATTTCATTGGCAGCAAAGTGCTTTGAGACATCTAGTCATTATGAATGCATTATGCAAGTACAAGCTTTCTTTATACAGATGCTGTTGGTCTGCGGAGCATATCCAGTATTTTCCATATTAAAAGAAAGTAATTGGTAGACAGACACTCAAAAACTTTCATGTGTATCAATTTATTTACACTTCAGTAATATCAGCATAAGGAGCTAAACTTACCACTACTAAATAAATGTATCTAAATACGTGGTTGAAGTTAAAGGCTTCATCTTTTAAAATTTTTCTATAGTACTTGGTTAATATTTGAAGAGTATTGCCCAACATTCCCAGAATTATGATATTACATGAAAAGATGGAGCATGCACATTAACGATGTACAATATTCACTAACACTATAGATAGGGACATTCAAAAACATCCACAAGCAGATTAGAAATTATTCACAACTGGCAACAGTGAGAGAGTCAGACACCATTTTTATGCCATGCATCCCAAGTATGAAAAATGAAAAATTAATAGAATTCGCCTTCCGACAATCAAAGATCTGTGATGATTGCGCTAATTGCGAACATGGCAATGAAAAGGACAATGCAATTGGCTTCAACAGCTGAACCTGGGGGGAAAATTGATTAATGACTTTTGCTAGATTTCAGGCAAGAGCATGATTTAGTTAGTTGATGCCCTGACATTAAATTGCCTGCCAATACTCACGTGCAATGTTCTAACAGTGTTAGGAGTTGTGGGTTTTAATTAAAAAAAATGTAGATTCCACTAACAGAACAACTCTAGCAATGTTTTCCTGCACAGAATTCAGAGTAAAACAGCAGCCTCTGCAACACCCTAATGACATCACCATTAAGTCATGTGATCAACTCTTAAAGCAATCTGCAACAAATAAAGTATATAACATCACCATCCCGACTTGCACTTGAATGATAGCAACTTGATTGAACTACTAGCAAGGGCATAACACCTGCATAACCACACCCCAGCAAATGGCCAACACCTTTAGGATTGGTGGGGGGCATGGTGCATAAGGTAAAATAGGTAAAAATCCACATCATCATAGCAGCATAAGATTCACATAAAAAATACACACATACCTGTGTACATAATGTAACTGGTGAATGGAGTCGATAGCTAAAACCATTTCTGCTATGTAAAATTTGGACATTTCTTCTGGAAGCCTGTCTTCGAACTTGCTGAGCAATGTCAGCAGATCCCCACCCACATAGTAGTCCATAACTAAGTACTGAAAATACACAAAAATGCACCTAATAAGACAGTACACATGTTCTACCTTTAAATATACTTGGTTAATCAAACCAATTACAAGTAAATGATTATCACTAAAAAACCCTGCTTTAACAACTTGAGATACTATTTTCTCTGCAGTGAAAAACTGTTATCTTTTTGTTCCGTTGGGTAACTTCAGAAATGCAAGTGAAAGCGGACTTACCAAGTAGTTATCATCTTGGAAGGCATAGTGTAGTGTAGTAATCCACTGGCAATCACCATTCACCAGAACATTCCTTTCTTCGCGAAAGCAAGCGGTCTATACATAAGGAAGTGTTTCATGAGCCTGATTATGTATTTTTAGTTAGACTGCATTATTTCCTACATTACTTCCTAGGTTTGGCTTCCATTCGATCAAACTGGACCCCTGGTATGACTACTGACAAGCAACCAAAGGGATTAGTAAAGCGGAGAAAAAAACTTTTGCCCACAATTAATGCTTCATAGTTTAAATATCATTTAAGAACATTAAAGCCCCATTTTGAGTCATTTTCAAAATTTCATGCATCTTGAATACATCATGCTTCCTTCCAGTGATTTTATTTTAATATCTTTGTTAGCGAATGAAATACGACCTGACTTACTTACCATCAGCCTGTCAAGAAATGGCATGTATTCAAACTAAAACAGTGGCTTCATTGTGCCAAGAATATCAGACAGATGGAAATTGCCACTCAATACTACTGAAACTAATGTTTCAGAATAGTAACACAATTAAAATTCTGCCACTAGTTTACTTTGTGATTATTTTATATTTAACAGCTGCCTAAAGATAAGCAGGGTACATTGCTGAATCTTTTAAAGCAGATGCTACATGCGCTGTCAAATGAAACCAAAATAAGGAATGAAGTGAAATTGATAATTTAAGGAAAAATCCAATTCTGTGGAAACATGTGCTTACATGTGAATGAGTCTTCAGAGTGCAAGGCCAACAAGTTGAGGATCTGCCAGTAAAGGAGAGAGAGATCTGTGGCGAGATCCGTGACTTCAGAGTTACACTGCATCTCGAGTCCATGTGGCAATCTCATGGATGTGGAGAGTGGGCTCAAAATGTCAACTCTTAAATCTGCATCATGGCTCAATTTTGATCTAAAAGTAGCAAACTAGTAAGCCCCTGAAATTTTGGGCTTCTAAATATTTATTTTATTGAAAAACATTTTAAAATCTGACAATTCAATCAGTGACCAACTACTTTTAATGATGGTGGAAATCTGCATAGTGAATTTCACCAGCACCATCGCTTGCACAATATATTCTGAAGATATCATTCTTCCTAACCACAAATGAATTTAAACGTAGGTGTAAATTTTACTGATTGTGACATTAAAGACAAGCCAAAATCTTGCTTAATGAAAGTGTGCCTCAGAATCCCTTATTAATGCCTGTCTGCAATCTAATTTCAACACTGGTGCTCAGCTGAAGTGTTAACTTAATCTAAGTTTAGTCTAGATGAGACCAGCTCTGGTTAGCAGGATTTACTCTGCATCAAATTACCAAGTGCCTATCCACACACAGATTGAAATACTAAAATAGGCTTGATAGTAGCTCCCCCCCCAATTTCCCAACCAATAAGTGATAGGAGCATGTTGAAGCACATATCCAATTAACGTTGTCATACTCTTCCCAGATGTAAAGATCTGCCAATGGCAGATGGAAATCATAGGTCATCTATTAATTTTAGACGATATTTCACAATATTGACCAGAAAGTCTGTAGACTACTATAAGAAAAGACAGACGTTTGCCAGTCTTAGGTGATTAAGGACTGCATGGTTCAATTTATTTCTTGTAAAAATGCAGCATGTGCAAGCAGATTTTGTGAAAAGAACTGTGAATACAAATCACGTGGCATGAAGTGTTATTTCTTCACCAAGATGGGCTTACTGTAAAGTTATTGACACTTTTGAACAACAGATGCCTTGAAGTAATTGTCACATTTCATTTTAGAAAAGGTAGGTTCATTCTTATATCATCGATATTTCTGTATTTTCTTTTCTCCAAAAAATCCTTAATGCATGTGTGACTAGATGACAAATCACATCCAGCCCGTACTAAATCTTTCTAACACATCAGCACAATGGTCAGTTTAAAGAAAAACACTTATTTCCCCACTGCTTTTACATGGTTTATACAATTCCCCTGTAATAATACAAAAATATATACTGTAGTCCCTAATGTGTGTAACCGATACTTTACACAGTTCTAATGATTCACATTGTGATTGTAATCCTTCCAGCTTAAATCAAGCTCCCGCACCTAAATAAACTGGCTTGCTCATTACAGTCAGATAAAAAATCAGAACAACTACAAAAATTGTAGATATTCATGTTGTTTCGAGTTCTCATATATAATAATAATTAGGTGTAATCACAGACTGGTTTAAGCAAAAACATTTATTTTGAAAAGCGATTGTGTTGAGGAAATGAAAATTAGATTCAATTGAGCACCTAATGACAAAATAAATTCCTACAAATTATTTACTAGCTAAATTTAATTTTAAAAGATCAGAAGGAGAAATCACATCATGTTAACATTATATGGTTCAAGTGAGAGTTTCAACCATGATCCATTTTCACTGCAATCTCAAAGCATAATTTGCCACATCCAACTGCGAGGTGATTCAGCCCAAAATGTAAAATTGAGATGCATACACTGAAATCTACACTAAACCCATTCTTACCTCAGCACGTTTCAGCATCTCCCATTTATTGAGTATTTTCATAGCATAAACACGTTCAGTGTTCTTCATTTTCACGACTGCAACCTAACAAAATTGAGAGATTTATACAAATTTTATTAACAGCTTAGAAATCATTAGTCTATTCAAAATTAATAAAGAACAGAATCCATGTTTAATTTCTTCTTGCTCTTTGTTCTAAACAACTCATGCTCTCACGTTTTTAAAAATTAACACATTTATGAGTAATTTTGTAGAATTAAAGAAAATGCAGCACAGAATTTGGTCTGTCATGTCTGAGTTGGCTTTTTCAAACAGCAATCCAATTACTCCTGTGCTAGTTCTGAACAAATTTTTTCTCCTTCAGTATTTATCCAATACTCTTTTGAAACTTAGTACGGAATCTATTTCCATTCTCCTATCAGACAATGCACACCAAATCCAAACCACACGTCACGTAAAAGATTCTTTCCTCATGTTGCTGTGTCAAATCATCGCAAGTCTGTGCTTTCTGGCTATCAACTCTTTATGCATTGAGGAGTTGAGTCTAGCTTGTCATTCTGTATATGAATTAAAGTGTCTTTACTGCTCTTCAATACCCCACTAATGTTTTCACTGTAAGGTTTCAGCCTGGGAATGGTCTTATTATTTTTGTCTAGAACTGATCTGTAACAAACTGAAATTAGATTGTGCGTCTTGAGATTGCGTATTTTAACCAACTTTTTTAAGATGCCTCATTGGCATTTAGTCAGCAAGCAACTGGAATACTGTTCACCAGTTTCTAACAGTTTGTGCTCATTTGTGTTTCCAAATTACTTGCAGAAAGATTAGGAAGACAAGTTTGAAAAGCTTTATTCAGATAAAAATGACTGTGTTGGCAGACAACTTGCGTAAAAATGACAGTCTATAAAGATTACCAGCCTGAACTCTAAAAAAAATACAAATTCAGTCTTGAAACAAATAAAAATGTCTAATTATCCATTATAAAATGTTTGCTAAAGTTGGAAATGTAAACATTCTAAATAGTAACAGCTGTGAGACAGAAAGAACACGAAAGAGAAACAATAAGATGCAAAACTCCATATCAAGGGACAATGTATTTAATCTTTGATATTTGAGGAACTGAAAGAACATGGAATCCTGCAGTGTAGGAGGGCAGTTGGTCCATCAAGTTTGTACCAACTCTGTCAGTGCATCTTTACTCAGGTCCTCTCCCTCACACTATCCCCTTAACCTTACATTTACCATGGCTAATCCATCCAACCTACACATCTTTGGATACTAAGAGGCAAATTTAACATGGCCTATCCACCTAATCTGCACATTTTTAGACTGAGGGAGGGAGCCAAAGCATCCAGAGGAAAAAAACACATATGCAGAGATTGATCATGTGGAGTTTGCACATTCAAGTTTGGAGTCCCAGGTCCCTGGAGCTGTAAGGCTGCAGTGCTAACCGCTCGGCTGTTCAAAACATTGAGGATTCCTCTTTCTTCACCCTCACCTTCCATAAGGTGAAAGTTACCTCTCTTTTCCAAATTTAGACCAATGTCAGGAATCCACAAGTGAGTCAAACCAAGTTCACTTTCCATCAGGACTGCTAAATCCCAGGTTCCGAATGCACAGCAATTCTAAGCCACAGGGTGACCTCAAGACGCCAAATTCCAACATCCTCACTGTATTATGAAACTGCATCAAAACCCTAGTTCCCCTTCCGAGTACTGCTAAACAGTAGACAATACTTTCCTCTTAATCACTGCATCTCACATACCAATTTGTGTTGTGTTGTTAGCTTTAAAATAGTAAGCTAACAAAAGGTCACTTTCGGTTATCACAGAATAATTAATAGTGCTGAGGAATTTAATCAAAGTACCCAATGAAGGAAACTGATTAAAAATATTAATTTAATCACTAAATCAGTTGTCTTGATGTCAAGTTTAAATATGCATTAAATGCATCCAGTGTTATAGAATGGAAAATAGCAGATTTACTATCAAATAAATCGGTTGGATTTAAAATTGGTGTTGCCAGATTCTTATAGAATGGAAAAGGCAGGAGAATGGGGATGAGAAAAATATCAGTCATGATTGAATGGCAGAGCAGATTCAGTGGGCTGAGTGGCCTTATTCTGCTCCTGTGTTATGGCCTTACAGAATGGTGTTACCTTACAATATCACAGAACCACTACTGACTCTTAAAACTGTTGAGAGATTCACAGCATCCCAAGCCATTGTAGTTAGTTCTATTTCAGGATTTATCAATGGGAAACTCCATTTTAAACATGTCAACATTTCCATGCAGTAGCCTTTATATCTGAAGTTGGTCCTGTTGATTGCCATTAATGTACTAGCAAACAAAATCCTGTAATTTAACATGAGTTCTATCACTTGCCAGCTCAATTACAAAGCTGCTAGATTGCATTCCAGAAATCCATCAGTCCTCACTTGACTGCAGTCAAAGTGGAGCAATGTAATAAAATGTAAATACTTGAAATTCATTTTCTTCTTTGCTAAGAGTAAGGCACCTAGTCACTTGAGCTGGAATAAGCTGTACATAGTAATAAGAGGCCTCTTGAAGAGAATCCACTAGTGTCCACAATTACTCCTCATTCACCATTCCAAAAATCCATCTGTTTCTTCCACTATGCAGTTTCACAATTTTGTCCAATATCTCTCCCCACCCCCTGCTGTTTTTTTGCGAAAATATACTTTATTCATAAAATATCTACAAGAGAAATTACAAAATATTTCAAATTGTCAGAACAAGTGCAATGATATTCACATTTTTTCCCAGAGGTCAGGATTTTCTTTAGGGCGTTTCAGTTCAGTAATGAGAATATCACAAACATTTCAATATTTTTGTTACAGAAAATAAAATTTTATTCAAACAATACACATGGATCATCTTGCATTCTGAGGTGCTTCAATACAATTACGTACTATTAGGATTAAGCACACGTTTGGCAGGGTTTTACATGGTTCAAAGCCCCTTTGTGTACATTGGCTAAGAGGCCTTGCACAGTGGCTTTTTCCCATTGTACTTTGGCAATGGCTGCCCCAAACTTGAACGCATCCCTCAGCACGTAGTTCTGGACCTTGGAATGTGCCAGTCTGCAACACTTGGTCGAGGACATAGAACATAACAGCGCAGAACAGGCCCTTCGGCCCTCAATGTTGCGCCGACCAATTAGGAACAATCAGTGACCATCTAACCTAAACCATTCCCTTTTCATCCATAAACTTATCTAACCAACCTCTTAAACGCCACCAAACTTGGCGCATCTACAACTGACGCAGGCAAGGCATTCCATACCCTTACCACTCTCTGGGTAAAGAACCTACCTCTGACATCTGTCCTAAAACCACCACCCCTTAATTCAAAGCTATGTCCCCTCGTGCTAGCTTTCTCCATCCTAGGAAAAAGGCTATCACTGTCCACCCTATCTAAACCTCTAATAATCTTATACGTTTCAATAAGGTCTCCTCTTAGCCGCCTTCTTTCTAACGAAAACAACCTCAAATCCCTCAGCCTCTCTTCATAAGACCTGCCCTCCATACCAGGCAACATCCTGGTAAACCTCCTCTGTACCCTCGCCAATGCCTCCACATCTTTCTTATAATGCGGGGACTAGAACTGTACACAATACTCCAAGTGCGGCCGCACTAGAGTTTTGTACAGTTGCAACATGACGTTGAGGCTCCGAAATTCAATCCCCCTACCAATAAAAGCTAAGACTCCGTATGCCTTCTTAACAACCTTATCAACTTGATTGCCAACTTTCAGGGATCTATGCACATATACACCAAGATCCCTCTGTTCATCAACAATATTAAGAGTCCTACCATTAGCCCTATACTCTACACATTTGTTATTCCTGCCAAAGTGAATTACCTCACACTTTTCCACATTAAACTCCATTTGCCACCTCTAGGCCCAGCTCTGCAACTTGTCCAGTTCTTGGCACTGGAAAATCAGCAGACCAAGGAGCATCTTTCACTGAGTTGATGATCCTCCAGCAGCAGTTGTTGTTTGTCTCAGCTCCTGGGAACAGTCCACAGAGCACAAAGTCCTGTGTCACAGAGTTACTTGGGATGAATATTACTATATCTGTCTCCAGACTATTTTTGCAAAGGAACATTGCAGGGCTGTGGTACTGCTTTAATATGCTGACATGACAGTTGCTTTTCTTTCTTATAGTTTGGGATATCAATTAGATAGTCCACCTCCCCAGTTCTCTCTGCTACTGTATGGGCGACTGAACTGGGCTTTCAGAGGGTCACCCTGTATCAGTGGGAGCACGAACACACTATCTCCTGGCCAAAGAGTTCAAGCCTTGAAATGTTTCTTTGCTAGTTTTTTCATAGCTGTTTGGGAGGTTTTTTATGCACTCATGAACCACATCACAGTTTCCTGTAAGATGCTCACAAAATGGATCTGATATTGTCTAACATGGCAAACTCTTTCTTTCACTCTAAACATTTATTCTTGATTAGTTGCACAGGACCCTTCACTTAGTACCTATAAGCTAACTCAAAAGAGACAAACCCGCTTAACTCAGAAGTCTTGGTGGAAAACAGAATAAAATCCAGGCCTTTATCCTAGTCATGGAGGTACATGTGACAGAATGCCTTAAGTACCCCTAAAAAAATCTCCTTACAAATGTGGATGATATGTTGAGGACCTCCTGGAATACTTTAACCAAGCTTTAAGCCCTAATTCGACTGGATCTCAATGGGCAGCTGATAATTGTGTTAATTCCTCCATCACTAGCTTGGCAGAGATAGTTCCCAGAAGAATGGCCTCTGGGAATTCAATAACCACATTAATAGTAATAGGAATATACGGTTTTGTTTTCATCAGTGGTCTTGCTCAATCCACAAACAGCTTTGGTTCTCCAAATGCAGGTGGGGGAAGCATACTTGCAAGTTTATTTCCAAGCTGCAGTTTCCCCACTACCTGACAGGGATGGCAAGATTTTCAGAATCTCATCACATCTTTGTGGAGGTGTGGCTAATAAAAATGCTGGTTTATGGCAGCTTGAGTTTTTTTATATACTGACACATGCAGTCACTGGGATTTCATAGGCTAGCCTCAATGTTTCCCCATCAGTATCTTGGCAGCATCACTATCTGGTGGATCATTATCCACTTTTCATTTGAATGTGTGACGGGCTCTCCACTTCAGCCTGATTTCGAGCAGTGTGTACCAAGCCAGCTTGCTGAGCCACAACCAAGGAACACTTTAGAGTCTTCCAAACTTACCAAAAAAGTTCTGGATAACTAGATGGTTGGAGTCATCAGTTTACAGTGCTGGTTTGGCCACCTCTGAATGGCTCATTGGGCCACAGACCAGGTTACCCCACAGTCAAGAAAAATGCAAAGAATTTTCTCCTGCTTTTTATGTGCCCCAATAAATCCTGTAGACTTTCCCTCTAACCTCCAAAAATCAGCACAAAAGTGATCAGCCTTAAGGGAACTGGAATACATAAGCATCCAAGCCTTGCTCCTTTTCTTGTCTGAGGTGGGGTTTCTGTATTTCCAGCCATCCATCCAGCCATCCTCTCTCTCCCATTGGTGCTCAGTTTTCTAACATTCTCCCACCTCCTAAGCTTTTCAGGTTGCTGAGGATGAATAGATAAGAGTTTCTTTTGGGCCGAGGACTTGAACACAAGCTCAATCATTAGTCAGAGTTCTGCCTGACTGGCCCTTGCCACTTTCTGGTCTTCTGTGTGTTTTTAGGAAGAGGCTGTGCATTTTTGAATGGGATGGGGTGGCATGGTGGCACAACGATTAGCACTGTTGCCCCACAGGGATCCAGGGTCAATTCCCGACTTGGGTCACTATATGGAGTCCACGTGTTTTCCCTGTATTGCATGGGTTTCCTCCTGTTTCCTCCCAGTCGGAAAGGAGCAGATTAGGTTACATTGGCCATGTTAAATGCTCCCTCATGGGCATTTAAATGCCCATGTTAAATGCTCCAAATGTAAACAAGATTTGATCTTTCTCTTTCTTCTCATTTTTGTTTTGGAATTCTAGCTGTAGCCATCTCTGTTTTAGTTGTAATCATGCTGAAGCTAAGCTGTCTGTTCCACATCCTCCAGGTAAGCAATCTAATTGTGTGGCCAGTAGTTTTACAGTTTCAGCTTTCCTGGCTTTTGAATACATCTGTAACTGCACCTCCTTAGCTATACTTTTTAATTCAAAGGTTTGAAACTATAGTAAAACCAAGAAATTTTGCAGTAATTCTTTTTTAAAGAAAATTTGCTTTAAGGGAACAGGGGTTTTCATGAATTTAGCAAGGATGCCTTTGTCAGTACTGCAGGAGTCCCACTATCTACACTTTCAAATGATAAAGAATTAACCAGAAAGGTTATTTGAGCTTAAACAAACAATATAGGTTTATTGACCCTAATTCTGAATTAAAACTAGACACACTGCAACCATCATTCCTACACTCACGTCCCTTGGGCCCATATACACTAGTTCAACTGGTAGAACATGAGGATAAGTTTACAGTTTGTGAAAATAAATAACCAAATAAAATATACAGTTAACTGTCCTTTGGCTAGTGTTGATGCAGTGATTCTACATTGTGTTCAGTTGTGTTCCTAAGTGTAATTGTATGGAGTAGATTTCCACATTTCATTCCCAAAAGATCTTGGTTGGCAGTAGATTTCTCTTCAGGGAAATTACTTTGCAAATCCTGCAACTACACTTTAGGAAGGGCGACAGTGGGACAGACAGCTTCCTTGCAGCTTTTCAGTGTAGAATTCTGATATCTTCTTGTATACTCTGGTTTTGTAAAACAGTACTGCTGGCTGTAAATTCCAGAGTTAGTCTTTGTTTCTAACAACAGGTAAATTGCATTTTGATATTTCATCTAATATGCAAGCCAACCATTGCTGTAACAGGATTCCAATTTGCTTCTTTTTTAAATTGAGCCCAAAAATTTAAGACAAAAGCACTTGCATGAAATGCAAAACACCAAAATCTACTAAAAGAGTTTTTATGAATAATGTATCTTGATTTTTATCTATTAGAAATCATTTTTGTGAACATTTTTCTTATAATGTTGTTAAATATTATCTTTCTTTGCATCTCAATGGTGTCTCTTATGACACTCATCTTCCAAAATCTTTTATAAATTTTTTCTGATTAGTAGAGACATGGCTCTTTATAAAATAAAAAAGAAAACCATTTACGTAAATATGCTAGTGAACTGTCAGTTACCAAAATTATTTTCATGCTACTGCCATTAGTTGTTTTGGATCCTGTAATGATTTAACATCTAGAAAGAAAGAAATATTATTTCCAATAGCAGATACTATCACCTCAGAGAAGAAACTTAATGTAACTGAATGTGTTATCGCCTTAGGAAATTAACAATTTGTTCTCAAACCTCAATAACTAGCATTAAAAGAAATAAATGGCAATTTGGGCTGCCATGTACTGTTTTTCTACAGAACCCCAGGCAATCTGCTAGGTTATACAGAGTAATACATAATGTCTTATTGCACTGCTATGATCATGTCTCTCTATGTCTGCAGAGTTTAACTCAGGTTGTCAAATACATTAACCACGAGTCAAATATTCTCAGGAATTCAGGTGTGACAAATTGCATGCTTGATTAGTTTATTGAAAAACAGGAGGCACCAATGTCAGGCATATGATCTCAATACTCATTTTGCATAACCCATGAATGTGCACATTGCCTTTTTGTAGGATTGTTGGTGAAATAGTGAACACAACAGCAGTGCCCAAATACTTTTGATTGTTTCATGCACTTTACTTTCTTAGTTCCTACTAATGATCTGCTTCAAATGTGCAATAATTTTATCCATAGAGTCCCATCATAATTCCAATGAATCGGCACTCCTTCCAAGGCCAATACACAAGAACACAGGAATTAGGAGCAGGAGGCAGCAATCTAACCCCTCAAGCCTACTCCGCCATTCAATAAGATCATGGCTGATTGAACTCTAGCGGCAACTCCACTTTCCTGTCACCCATAACTCTTCTGATCAAAAATCTATTTAACTTTACCTTGGCTACATTCAATGACCTAGCCTCCTCTGATCTCTAGGGAAGAGATTTCCTAATGACCAGAGAAAATTTCTCCTCCTCTTAGTCTTAAATGGGAGACTCCTGTTGTAGACAAGGAGGGAGTTTAATTTTAATTGCGCATGAGTAAACAGAAAAGTTTTGATTTGTATTTTTGTATAATCGGTAGTATATTTCTCTACACCCCCAACAATTACTGCATTCATACATAAAAAGCAAGATAAAAAATAGCTAAGTAGCTACAAGGAAAAGATCACAGAAAATATGATTTTTTTTTCAAATTAATCCAGATTCAAAATCCAATGGTGTATTCTTCCATGAATTCCTAATGCACATCTATCTCTCCTTAAAGAAATCAAAACTGTACACAATGCTCTAGATGTTGTCTTGCTAAGGCCCTGTACAGCTGCAGCAATACTACCCAACTTTACCAACATGCCATTTGCTTTCCTAATCACTTGCTTTTGCTGCATTCTAACATTTTGTGATTCATGTACCAGGACTTCCCTGTCCCTCTGTACCACAGAGTTCTTCAGTCTCTTTCCATCTGAATAAGATACTGCTTTTCTATTCCTCCTGCCGAAATGAAATAGTTCATATTTTTGCTCACTTCCTCAACCAACTCAATCCTTTTGTAAATTCTATGCTATCTTGACAAATGACTTTCCTATCTTTGTATCAGCAAATTTAGCAATTGTACATTTGGTCTCTTCATCCAAGTCACTGTTACAGATTGTAAGTAATTGAGGCCCAGCATTGCTCCCTGTCTCATTCCACTAGTTACAGGTTGCCAATGCAAAAATGACCAATTTTCTCCTATTCTCTGTTTCCTGTTAGCTATGATGTGGAGATGTCAGCATTGGATAATAAGAAGTCTCATAACACCAGGTTAAAATCCACCAGGATTATTTGCCTGAAAGTACTCGCATTGCAACCATTATCTTGTAAGTTGAGTTTCTGTCCACGTACATGCTCTGTTGTGAACACAACTCCTTACTCATCTGAATGAAGGAATGAGACTCCGAAAGCTTGTGCTGCCAAATAAACCTGTTGGACTTCAATGTGGTGTTGACAGACATCTTACTGCCTTAGTAGTTAGCTAATCTTCTATTCATATGAATCATTACCTCCTCTATGGGTTATTTTATGGAGTCAAATTTAATGTGCTACTTTATTCAATAATTTTGGAAATCCAAGTACCCCACATCTATAGGTTCTCTTTTCCTCAAAAAGCCAACATGTTACTCCTGCAATTATCTCTAGTAAAGAATTCTCACATTTTTTCTATGAAAAGTTAAATCAACTGGTCTCTAATTTTCTTCTTTATGTTTCCTTTCTTTCTTGAATAGAGTGATGAGATTTATAATTTTTCAAACCACTGGGACTTTTCCACACTTTTGGGAACTTTCGAAGATCACAGCCAATGCTAGTACTATCTCTGCAGACAATTCTTTTAAAACCCCAGGATGAAAGCCATCAGGCTCAGGAAACTTGCCAGCCTTTAGTTCAAAATTTTCCCAGTACTTTTCCTTTGTGATTGTCTTAAATTCTTCCCTCCCTCTTACCTTGATTTTCAATTAGTCTTAAGGTTTTTTTGTCTTCTATAGTAAAAACAGATTTAAAAAGTCAGTTTAGTTCAAGGAAAGCACAGGGAAAGGCAAAGAGCCAATATTACACCACCTATTAAGGCCCAGGAATAAATACACTCAAATACAAACAAAATTCAGCTCATTGGCAATATCCCCAGCAAACATTTTGAAGTAATTATTTTATGTGTGTCTCACCAACCAGAAAATTAAATGTTTTAGTCCTCAATCTTTGGAGTTTTATTTGTAATTCCATTATGAAATGTGCACAAGGACAAACATTTTACAATTAAAAGTACTGTATACTAAATATAAGCTGCACAAACAATTTACGCAAAATTATGGATATTGTGCATACTATGCCTGAAAGCTGCACTGTTGCTCATGTTGAGACTGGGCCTCAAGAGACAGAGTGAACTAGAACATAGCATAGGTACAAGACAACTATACTGCCATTGTGTAAAACAATACATGACACGTAGAGTACCTCAAGGGCAAAGCCTTAATGGTAATTTCCGCAAAGGAAGCACATTTAAAAAGAACATTTAATCAATCTGTGACTGAATCAGTGGTCAACCAAGCCAATGCAGTCCCAAACTCATTTGGTGAACAGGAGCAGGAAGGAACAGCCAAGCACTTTCAGACATTCAGTTCCCTCTTCTGTTGACAACAGCTGGCCACATTTAGGAAGGCTGTCTGATAGAATGAGCTCTCAGCCCCGAGGAAGTGCGTGTCCAGGGGTGTTTCTTCTGTACATAGAAACAGTTAACTCCTTGAATTGTTGCAAGAACTTAACCTCAAAGAGAATTACCGTATACATCAACAGTCATCTGTTTTTGCTGAAGCCAAATATGTACATACAACTGACGCACAATGGATTACTCATCATCCACTGATATTAACTTAGTTCCTGTACATGGTCCCACCTTGTTAGCTGCAAAAAAAGACATAAAATTGCTTACTTTGTCTGCAATTTCCTTCAGTGCGTGACCCCACCCTGTTTGTACAATAAAAGAGTTTAATAAATTTGTGTAGAATCTACCATGAAGCCTCTCCCAAGCAAGCAAAACGTGCATTTGTGTAACACTCCTACATCTTAAGGACTACCCATAAAACTCAAATAACTTTCAAAATCAGAGTCACTGTTATTTGGGCAAGCATGGCACGAAATTTGTACAATAAGTCGTCTCATAACACCAGGTTAAAGTCCAACAGATTTATTTGGTAGCAAAAGCCACTAGCTTTCGGGCCTCTGACCCTTTGTCTGGTGAGCGTAGAGTTGTGATCACGAACAGGGGATGTAAAGAGACACACTCATCTTTACATCCCCTGTTTGTGATCAGAACTCTCCACTCACTGACAAAGGGTCAGAAGCCTGAAAGCTAGTGGCTTTTGCTACCAAATAAAGCTTTTGGACTTTAACCTAGTGTTATGAGACTTGTTACTATGTTTACTCCAGTCCAATGCCGGCATTTCCACAACAGAATTTGTATACAACAAACTGAAACGAGATAAATGACCAATAATGGTGAACTGATTGAAGAAAGAATTTGATCTGTAAGTTTAAGAACCCCCTTGCTTCTTTTGAAATAGTATCATCGGATCTTTTACATCCATCTGAACACAGACTGCCTCTTTTCAATACCTCTTCCAAAAGACTACGTAATCTGTCAACGCAGCAGCTCTCTCAAGCCGGATGTTTGATATGCTACTGACCTACAGGACTATTTAAAAAGCCAATACCCATGAGCAAACAAATGGACGCACTTTTAGAGTTTTTTTAAGTTCTGATTCTATTTGGAATTTCTTCTGTGTGCACAAACAAGCTAGTTTCTGTTTTGCTACTCAAGCCTCAAGGTGTATTATATGATCATGATGATGTCATTGCTCAAATTGCATTCCTCTTCTATTTGTGGTCTACATAAACGACTTGGAAGTTGGGGTAGGTGGTGAGATCAGCAAATTTGCTGATGACACCAAGATGCTTGGATTGGCGGTTACAGAGGAGCAGTGTCAGGCAATACAACAGGACATAGATAGGTTGGTAGACTGGGCAGATAGATGGCAAATGGAATTTAATCCGGATAAATGCGAGGCGATGCATTTTGGCCGGAAAAATGTAGAGGAGAGTTATAGGATAAAAGGTAAAACTATACGGAGCATAGAGACGCAGAGAGACTTGGGGGTGCAGGTTCACAAGTCTCTGAAGGTGTCCTCACAGGTGGAGAAGGTGATAAAGAAGGCGTATAGTATGTTAGCTTTCATAGAAAAGGGTATAGAATACAAGAGTAGGAGTTTGATGTTGCAGTTGTATAGAACGTTGGTTAGGCCTCACTTGGAATACTGCGTCCAGTTCTGGTCGCCGTACTATCGGAAGGATGTGGAGTCCTTGGAGAGAGTGCAGAGGAGGTTTACCAGGATGCTGCCTGGTATGGAAGGACTGTCTTATGAGGAACGATTAAATAGACTGGGGTTGTTTTCCCTTGAAAGACGTCGGCTTAGAGGGGATCTCATAGAGGTGTATAAGATTATAAGGGGTATAGATAAATGGAGGTAAACTTTTTCCACTTTCAGAAATGGATAGGACGAGGGGTCATGGCATTAGGGTGAGGGGGGCTATGTATAAGACGAATATTAGAGGGCAGTTTTTCACAAAGGGTAGTGGGGGTGTGGAATGCACTGCCAAGTAAGGTGGTGGGAGCAGGCACGCTGGGGCTGTTTAAGGGTCTCTTGGACAGCCACATGAGCGGTATGCAGATAGAGGGATATAGTAGGACTGTTTAACTACGGCTTTTTTTTCCACAGGTAATTCGGTCCATACTTGACCAACAATGAGCATGCATTCGGCAGGTGGTGCGAGGACAGCTCTTGGATGTTGATTCATGGGTTGCCTGGTGCTTCATGTCGTAAATGAGTGCTTTATCTGGACCATCTGAAGGGCACCATGACAGCTCAGTGACTATCGCTGTAGCTGTGCAGACACTTGGAATTGGGCCGGTGTCTGCGGGAGTTTGCGCGTTCTCCCCGTGGTTGCGTGGGTTTTCTCCGGGCACTCCGGTTTCCTCCCACAACCCAAAAATTCGCTCTTAGGCTGATTGGGAAACAAATTGTCCCTATAGTGAGAGTCTTCCATATTAGGAATAACCTAATTTTATATTATGATAATGGAATTGCTACTATATAGTTATGACGGCGGCGCGGGCTCGTTGGGCCGAAGGGCCTGTTTCCCGTGCTGTGTTGCTCTAAACAAAAAAAAGGGTCTATATCTCAAACACACACATTCAGGCATTTGCATTGTGTCATGTCCTCAGGCAGCCCCAAACCCCTTTTCAACCAGTAAGTTAATTTTGAGGTCAATCACTTGTGCGTAAACAAATGTTGCAGACATTTTGGATACAGCAAAGTCCCAGACACAGCAAATTAAATGAACCAGTTAATATTTTGTTTAATGGCAGCATCAGCATCATAGAACTAGTTTTAATAAAGTATAATATCAATTAAACACTACAAGGCCTGCACAGCTTGAACGTGCAGTTTGAATCTTCCTTCTCTTCTTCCCCCTCATCCTTCCGAGGACCAACTATGAATCAGCAACAGCTTGTGACTACTGCAAGCCAGTAGGCATGCTGTTGGGTTATTGACATGGTTTCCATTGCTACATTTCAGGAACCGGAATCACAAATCATCCTTTAAACTTGTAAGAGCAGCAGTACATAGGCAGCGTTTCTCACTTTACTGGCATAAACATGTAAACCACAAAATGCATTTCAGGAAACCACATTGGTCACCATTTCCTTTCACTGAAAATATCCTCTTCCTGACAGCATCCTGTAAGCATTCTCACCCTCGATAGCGATTAATAATAATCTACTTAGTCTACTGAAGTCTTAAAGTTTTTGTTAGTCTGAGGCAGTTAAAGGATCAAATAAATTATTAACATTTTCAAGACTTCTCAACGTGTATCTATTGAGTACAAGAGCAATAAAGAAAAGATAATTGAATGCATTATAACTTAAATTTCCAGTGTGTCAATTATTGTATATTGGGTCAAATAAATCAGTTTTACTACTCTTCTAAATGTCCATGATGATCAATACATGAAAATTATATTTTAGATTCATCCTGTTGTGCACAATATATGGTTCATACATGGTTCTAAAAAATGCAATTTTATAATATTTGCATTAATAATAGCAATGCCATTACCTTAAACACCAAGATGTCATCACCTTAAGTTTCACCACAAATGAAACAAATTTTAAAGTTGAACATGTAAAAATATTTCAAATGCCAAATTAAAAAAAACTAGATTAAAGATAATATGATCCAAATGTTTGAAACAGGAGATATAGTAAGATGTAGGTTCAAACAATGTTTTAATGCTTTTTATGCAAGCTTAGTTAATGCCTCATCTGGATTCAATTTCTCCAATATTCTCATTGTTCTCACCGGGTCCCCATAGTCCAAAACCTCTAACTTGTTCAAAAGCTTAGTCTTCAATAAGACCTATTTTTCATCACTTCTATCTCATTAAACAACAACTTATATTGATTTCATGCTCCCAATACATTTTCAATTACCACTATAGTTTTGTACCCACAAACTCTATTTCTGCCATGTCCCCCACCGCCTTTACACAACACTGATTTTACACTGCAGAAAGAAACCAGTCTAACAGGTCCATTTTGACTTTGTTCCTATAAGCCTCCTCCCACTTTTTAAAATCAGACTTTATATCAGCATGTCCCTTTATTCTCCTCTTCATCACGTATTTTTCTAGCTTTTCCCTAACTGCAGGTATGTCAGACATCTCAACTACTCCTTAGTTCTAACATTCTAATCACTCACTGGATAAAGAAGTTTTTCCTCAATTTGTGACTACATTTGTTGTAGATACAGCTCTAGTTCTGGTCTCCCTTCAAATGAAGGCATTTTTCCTACTTTTGTTAAGAGCCCAATTGATGTTATTGCTGGATGAGAAGGTCCCAGAACAGCCATGAACTTAAACAATATCTCAGGAATCCAGCCACTATCAGTTACAGGCAAGAGGTAGAGATTGCCAATCTTACGACTACTTCAGATCTTTGGCTTCTCACCGGCCAACTTCACTAGCTCTGTCCTTAAATTCAATAAACATGATCCTGTTCAAGTTTCGCTAATCCTTTAACTGGAGTTTTGTGGGATCTTCTTTTTCCATTCCCTGATTTCTAGAACTACAGTCCTGTAATTTATCTGGGACTTGCTTTCTTATGCTTCTGGCAGAGCTGAGAGAGCTGTTCCACCTCTAGCTTCCTGGATCTTTCTACTATTGGTTCAGTTAAAATAAAAACACAAGGTATTTTTCCTAAAGGTGGGCTCTCATTGCTAAGCAACAGCTTGTCCTTTCTCCAATTTCTTTACTTTGTATGCCATAAGCTCTCTAAACACAATAGAGAGACAGTGTGAAATGAAACCAAAATCCTCACACATGCAAAGATTTTTGTTTAACTTGAGTATAAGTGAAGTTTCAACACTTTCTAACACTAAACTCTTAAATCTGTAACTTACTTTTAATATCTACCAATACAAACATAGTTTACTTAAAACATCACCTTCCTGATACTGCCTTATCAAACTCTTTATAAATTTAAAAGCCGCAATCAGATCTCCTCCACCTTTTCTTGTAGTGTTCTCCCCCCTGCATGGGTTTCCTTCCACAGTCCAAAGATGAGCAGGTTAAATGGTATTGTCCAAAAATGTGTAAGTAAGGAGGATTAGTGGGTAAATATATGGGGTTAAGAAGAAAGGGCCTGGGTGGGATGCTCTATCGGGGAGTTGGGGCAGATTCAATGGGCTGAATGGTCTCCTCCTGCACTGCAGGATTCTATGATGATTATAAATTTATAAGTTAACTAACCAGTTTTTAATAGCTTCAGGTACTACATGAATTTATGTCAAAGTTTGTTGCTGCTGTCACATTGCCATTTTTGAAGGCAAGAGAATCCTGAATGAAGAAAGGATAAACTCCATAGCTTTAAAAATTTGAAGATTTTCTGTTTTTTGTTCTGTGAGGACCACCAAAAAATAACATAGTATAAAAGCCAGTGGAGCTTTAAGGCTGTGGGCATTTAAGAATCAATACTGACAACAGTAATAATAGAGGACAGAACAGCTACTGTTAGGAAAAATTTAACATCTGTAATTCCCTATCATCTCATTCTATAGCCTTTAGTTCTATGCTCATATGCCTTTGGTCTTTTCAACAGTTTTCCATCTTTAACCCGCTATTAGTTGCGGATGTGTTAGTTAGATAATCGCTGCTCTGAAACTTCGCCCCTTAACCCTTGTCTTTTTAATTCTTTTTCCAATAACCATTCGAAAAGAATCTTTTCAACCAAGTTCTTGCTTATCTCTAATTTAGCATTAAAAATAATCCTTTATTTAAAAGTGGTAACCTGACAATTTTATTAATAAAGTTTATAATGAGTTTATCAATAAACTCTATTAATCAGTGTCTAGTCCACGACCTGCAGATAATCCAATACCAAATCATAGAAAATCATTTTTAAAAATCTATATATAGCTATTGACTGGTTTCATTCCTTCATTCCTGTGCAGTAGACAGTTTATTAGCTAGTTAAATATTAGTCCATTAAAAACTATAATGGGTTGTATTTGCATCCTGGCATCTGAAAGTACAATTTTAAAAATATTCTTAAAGTCAAGCAACCGATCTAATTAGCATAAAATCACCCTGGCGATTCACATTTTTTTGGGTTGGGGCAGGGAAAGAGAAAAAGTGGACAGAGTTGGCTCGATGTGATTTTTGTTTAATATTAGTGCTAGGGGTTGTGGAAATACGATTTACACTGGATGCAACTTGGATGTGAAATTTCTGGATCTTTAACACTTGGCTTGCCCAATTTAGAGAGCAAACTCTGCTGTAAAGACTAGTGCAACCTAGCTAAAACGCTATTTCAACAGGGGCTAACAAGCCTAAAATTAAAGTAAAATTCTGTGGATGCTAGAGATCTGAAGTAAAGATAAAGCATTGAAAAAACTCAGCCACACAGGCAGCATCTGTGGAGAGAGAAACAGAGTTGATGATTCTAGCCCAGTACAATGACTCCTCAGCACTATTGCCAGACAGCTACATTTTTCCAGCACTTTTGGTTTTTATATTTAAAAGTCTTCCTAGCAACACTCCTATAAAGAATTTAGGGAATTTCTGCTCAAGGGGATTTAGGATGGGCAATAAATGCTGACTTTGCCAGTCACTGTCACATCTCAAACGCAGATCTTTACAGTGCTCAATGTAAAAATCCCGAAATGAAGAAATAAAAAATCCTATAATCTGTAAAATTTAATTCTGTGTGTTATATTGTGCTGAAAATCTTCAATCATGCCTGGCAGAATGGCAATATTCACCTCAAAATTGCACATTTTCTCAAACCTGGTTTCATTTCAAAATGTTGGCATTCCTCAGTTGATATCCATTTCTAAAATTACTAAATAACTGACAATAAATCATGAATCTATAATCCAATCTCAGGGTTTAAAGCATTTTATGAAGCGCAATGAGAACAGTTTCTCTCTAGCTACTCTATTTACACCCCTCATGATTGAGTGCATCAAAAGTTCTCTCAAACTTTACTCTAAAACAACCAGGGCTTCTCCATTGACTCACATAACTGAAATGCCTCATCTCTTGAGCTATTCTCCTCGCCAATCCCTTTACACCTTTCCTCAAGTGCAGTACCCAGAATTGAACAATATACTCCAGTTGAGGCCAAACTGGTGTTTTCTTAAGGTTCATCACAACTTCCTTTGTTCCTTTTGTCTCTTTATAAACCCAGAACTCCAATAACGATGCTCATGCAGCTAGCAATATTGGAAATTTGCAGCGTTCTTCCTCAAGGGTACTAGATGGTGTTTTATAAAATGACAAAGGTTTATCAATGAAATTTTTCCTAAAACAAATCTTTTGGACTCATCCTCCTCCTATGTATGTTTTGATGATTAATATTGCTCTTCTGTTACTAAATACTAAGCTTAAATTATTTTTTACTGCAGTTTTACTTAATTACTGAGTCTTCAAAGGCCAGGATCCCACTGCCAGCAAAACTGTACCCAACATTTCAACTCAAGACCTGGTGCCCTTCCCGGCCCATTATGCACAGAGGTATCATAAGAGTGGATCACTGCTGCCCCTAACACAATGCTGCAGTGAGTTACACAGCTCTTCCAAAACATCTTGTGTAAACCACATCTGTGCATCCGCTTGTTGACACTTAGTCACATCCTATTCAACGTTAAAAGTCCTCACTACACCCAGCTATATAAAGAAACAAAGCAGTTTTTTTCCCAATGTTTCAAAGAACAAAGAAAATTACAGCACAGGAAAAGGCCCTTCGGCCTTCCAAGCATGCACTGATCACGCTGCCCGACTGAAAAAACCCCTGCTCTTCCTGGACCATATCCTATTCACGTATTTGTCAAGACTCCCCTTAAAAGTCACTATCATAAATTCCTTCAAAGTTCTAAAATTTAATCTCTTATTAGATCAATAGATCTTCAAGTTTTGCAATTTTAAGATTTACTGAAGCATGTTAATTAGACACAGGCAAAGTAGCTCTGATAATTACAAGCCTGAGTGGCGTGTGTATAAACACAGGAATAAAGTAACTAGCTGACTTTGGTATGTGGACAATTTGAAACTTAAAAGGGGGAAAATAAAATACAAGTACAGGATAGACTAATTTTCTTACACTTGCTAAGCTAAAGCACCAATTTTATGGATTTACCACTTTTTAAGGGCAATCGGTTTAGTTATACAAGAATTTACAGAAAAATGGAGAACTAATGGATTGAACTGATAAGAGGTTCTAATCAAGTTCATTTATTAATCAAGATTTGTATGTAAAATAAATGAATTGCAGGCCAATAGTTCTAAGAAGAATTGTTGAGATAAAAATGATTTAACTTGCACGACAGGTAACCTGTTCCATTCATTAAATTTTTGTCTTGTTGTTCTGTTTTCCTTCCATCCAAATGCCTACTTTCTATATCCTCCTTCACTCACTGGATATTTTATTTTCACTCTCTATTCTTCTTTGCTGCATCTTTTACAGCATGGCTTACTTTCCTTTCATTTTATAAATCCTTGCCTTTTCCATGTTGAATTCTGCCAAAATTTCTAATACTACTTCCTCATCAACAGTTATCCTCTAATTGTTCTATCTTCTCCTTTTGTGACCTCCGTGGCCAACCACAAACTTCTGCAAAAAACAAAGGCTTTAATCAGCTACTACTTTTAACAACTTTCCCTTTTTATGTGTACAATAAATTCCATTAATACTTATTTACCTGACAGTCACTTCCCATACCTTCTACTTTCTCCTTCTTTCTTCCCTCTGCCACATTAGTTTATGGTTATTGCCAAAGCATTAGTTATTCTCTTGGAAATGACATTGATCATAGCTTAGGTTAGCAGAAGCCTATAGAGTTCTTAACTGATACGGAATGGGTCTGATTGTGTGAGAAATCAGAGCTCTTCCATCCCAACACCATTTCTCCAATCACATATGTAATTGAATCATTATTACTATACTGTCTAGCCTGTTAACTACAGCAGTACTTCTGTCATTATTGTCCTTGCTCTTTCATCACCGTATGTTTTGGTACAATCTCAATTCTATTTCCAGGATTACAACTTTTGTTGTTTCCCATCACTCTTTTAAACAAGATAACCTGGCAGGCAATCCATTGTTTGGAAATCTTAGTGGTATCACTGTAACAGGGATTTCACACCAACTATCCACTTGATAATTCAACACTCTTAAGGAAATCTCTGTACTACCTTTGTGGATGCTTGCTCACTCTTTTTCTTTGCTAACTGTTGTAATGAGACCAGGTCAAAAGAGTTTACTAATTTTCACAAGGGAGAAGTGAGTTCATCAAGAGGAGGGGTGCAGGTGGAGAGGAAAAGCCTCTATTTGAAAAAAATCAACAATCCACCCCTGATAAGGAATCTTAAATGGGTGCTTGTATTATTTCCAAGGAGTGGACAGCCCCTTCCTCAGATAAGTGGCAGGCACTGGGTTTTCTGGCAGAATGAAGCAAGCAGGCACTTAAGATGAGGTCATGACAATGAGATTCCAATCCTACATAATACAGAATGAGCAGTTCTGGGTAGCCTTCAGTGGGCACATCACCAGCCTAATTCTTAAGGTCACAACCCAAGCTTTATAAAGGTCCACACAATCTTAACTTACACAACTGGTTGAGTAGCACTGTAGGAACCAGCCAATGTATAACTAATCACAGCGGCTGTTAATTAATTAAAATATTACTGGCTACAACCAACCATGAGAGACATTGCACTGTCAGTAAGTTCTTAACAGCAAACAGAAATCAAATAAATTAAAAGCACTGTGCGATACAAATTGCAGCACTGTGCCCTAATTTCATCTGGCGAAACTAAGCTTCACATTCAGTGTTCTTTCACACTTGTAATCATATTTTGAAAAGTTTTTGGAATTGTTCTTTCTATACATAGTCGTATACAATTTTAGACCATTCAAACCATTTTGATGGAGCAGTTAGCATTGGTTAACATTTTTAAGTTACACTTGGAAAATATAAAATAATTGAGACTCTTTGTGCAGTGACAGCTTCCTATTAAAAGTGATTGATTTCCAATATGGTTGTGAGACAGAATTTCCTGTACACCCGGTGTTTGTGTGGCATCACATTCTTACTTTCAACCCCTTTATTCACTGCAACTACAGTGTTATATGCCAGGAAAAAACTTGATGTGTCCCTTGTCATAATAATGCCTATTAAGGATCTGTCTAACAAATTGCAGAATGTAACCTGTTGATTCTCAGACAGGCTTTTAGTCCTCCATTTCTGTTCAGGAAATAATTACATTAGAGGATATGAACTTAAGCCATTTCAATGGTTCTTGACCAAGTCCCAAACAAACACATTGCGTTTGAAAAGTTTTACCTCCAAAATACATATATATTTACACAGATATAAATATGTTCTCTTATTACATTTTAAACATTGAAATTTCAATGTGTTGGATTTCAACAATTATCCAATCTAGTAAATTAAGTTTGAAAATAATTCACTTCAGGGACTGTTTAACCAAGCTAGCAAGGTCAAAAACTGTATCAATATACTACTTTTCTGAAAGTGAAGATGTCGGTATTGGACTGGGGTGGGCATAGTAAGAAGTCTCACCAAAGTTTAACCTGGTTAAAATCCAACAGGTTTATGTGACATCACGAGCTTTTGGAACACTGCTGCTTCATCATCCGAAAGCTCTTGATTCCAAATAATCGTGTTGGACTTTAACCAGGTGTTGAGAAAGAAAATTGGACATTGGGAGGTCACATATCACATATACCGGTAAATCTGGGGTAGTGGTGTTGCAAAACGATAACTCGCGCAACCTTCTTCAAATATGCAATCTGGTCCAGAGAATAGTGCTGTCAAGTTTTATTAAACTTGTTGAGAATTGGTGGCAAGTGTCTGTGTCTAGAAATGCAGAGATATAATGGAAGGTTAAATGCCCAAACCACTATAGAGTGCATATTTTGATAAGAATCAATATTCCAGACTGTACATAATGTTCAACTCAACTCAAAAGGCAATGGCTGAGTATCTGCCAAAAGAAGGTGATTTGCAAAACATATTGGAATTTCAGTAGGTGTTTCATTAGCATAAGAGATTATTTGTTTGACTGCTCACCTCACCAAATGCTCCTCTGCCAATGACTTTCAACATTTCAAAATCATCTCGGTGCAGCCTCAATTCCTTTACAGTAGAGGTGAATGGTTTCGCTGTAAAGTTCAAAAATGGTGGAATTAGAGAAGTTATATACATTGAACATTTATTTTAAATTATGACTTTCATTGGAAAATTAAAAAATTTAGGCCAAAAATTCATACAATTCCACTACTCCAACTATTATTCTCTGCAAAACAAAGCACTTTAGATGTTTTAAATAATCAGATCGCCACATTTTAAGATTATGAAATTAGTTGTAGCTCATCTAAATGGGAAAAAAATGCAAGACAATGGGAAAAGGATAGGAGGCTGAGAGTAACTAAAATGCTCCTTGTAGAAAGCCAGCAGCGGCTTAACAGAAGGAATGGCCATCTATAAGGATTTTACAATTCTACTCTATTGCCCAGGTTTTCATTCTTCAGGCAGGAATTGTGAGACAGCCTATTTCCTAAAGTTGCTATCCTGCCTCCTGCCCTGCAGGACCCATTCACGTTGTTTTCATGGTGGGGTGATGGAGACACGCTGGAGTCAGGGCACCTTCTTTGCGGCAGACCAAAAGAATTGATCTGTCCATAGACATTGGAGATCAAGATCAGACATCAAAAATTGATCTGTCCATAGACATTGGAGATCAAGATCAGACATCAAAAATTGATCTGTCTATAGACATTGGAGATCAGACTTTGAAATGTCGAAGTAACAAAATGCAAAACGTAAGAAATCCCTTCTGGGAATAATCTATAGATTCCCTAATAGTGGTTCCACAGTATAAACCAGGACACACAGTGGGGTTGTAGGAAAAGTACAATCATCATGGCTGATTTTAACATCCATGTAGAGTGGATTAATGAAATTAGTAAGAGTAGTCTTGGGGAAGAGTTCAGAGTGAATTAGAGAATGTTTCTTGGAACAATGTCAAATCAACCAAGGAGCATGCTATTTTAGATCTAATATTTGTGTAACAAGATAGGATCAATTAATGACCTTGTACTAAAGGATCCTCAGGGAAGAGTGATCATTGCATGCTTGAATTTCATATTCACTGAATCCCACACTGGTGTTCTGATTTTAAGCCAAGCTAATTACATAGGTATAAATAGACATGGCTCTAATGGACTGGGCAAAAAGGCTAAAAGATAGGACTGTTAATGAGTGGTGGCAATTGTTTAAGGAGATATTCAATTCTTCCCAACTAAAATATATTCCAGAGAAGAAGGAAGACTGCAAGAAGGGAAAACAACATCCACAGCTAAGCAAGAAAGTTAAAGGCAACATAAAGACAAAATTAAGGCATACCATATTGCAAAGGTCAGTGACAAGCTGGAGGATTGAGAAACTTTTATAGAGTAGTAGAGGGTTATTAAAGACCAACAGAGGGTTACAGAGAAGAAGGTCGAAAATGATTGTACTCACAACAGAGTAGCCGAAAGTATGCATACTGCATGCAGGCTTGCTGCTAATAACTTATCTTGGGACCATAATCCCACATGACAGGAATCGTGTGTTAGGATTCTATCCAATTTTTAAATCCTCCCTATCTTCATTCCAACGCAGACAGAAGTATGAAAATCCAGCCCTATGATTCTATAACTAGTAGCATGAATGTTAAAATTCCGCAAATGTTTTCATAGCTTTAAAAGGCAGTATTTACAAATGCACGAGTGTTCAACAGATATTACCAATGATAAACTTAAATTAAATTTTTAAAAATTCCAAATCCAATTTTATATACTTTTCATCAAGAAAACACTGACCACAGATGAACATTCTTTTCAATGAAAATGTTTAGACATAAATCAATGGAACACGTGTTTGAAGCTATAATTCCTAATTTGTGTTTGCGCATGTGTCTTGTTGAAAGTGAGGGAAAAATGGCAAAAGGTAAAAGCGAGGTTGGCATGGTACCTCACAGTGCCAGGAACCCAGGTTCAATTCCAGTCTCGGGTGACTGCATGGAGTCTGCACATTCTCCCCGTGTGGGTTTCCGCAGAGTGATCCAGTTTCCTCCCATTCTTCATAGATGCACAAGTTAGAAATCGACAGACTGTGGTAAATTGCTCCTTAGGGATTAGCAGGGTAAATATGTCTGGTTATGGGGATGGGCCCTGGGTTGGACTGTTATCAGTGCAGGCTCGATGGGCCAAATGGCCACCTCCTACATTGTAAGGATCTTATGATTCTATGAGGAAAAGTTCAGAGGAAGAGTCTGTACTGTGGTAGTTTCACAAACTCCACCACACATAGTTTAAGAAAGTCATTCTGAGGAATTGGGTTTGTTCAGTTTGCTATTTACTAAAAATGAAATTAATCATTCAATTTACATCATGATTACTAAGGAACTGTGTGTTTCAATTATATAAAAAAGGTAAAGCTGCCATAATGCCAGATGACCAAAAACCGTTCTTTCCCTTTGAGGGGGAAAAGTTGATTGGTGGCGATTTAACTTGAGCGTCACCAGATCTCAAGGGGCAAGGTTGAGAAGTGGACCTTCGTGAATAACTTCAGCTGGTACCAGGAATTTAACGCAGTTCTACGTCACTAATCAGCAGTCCAGCCAGCTGAGTTAAACTGAACTTGCTTTTAGTATACACACGAGAACACAGGCAGCATAATTAAAAAACATATTTACATCATTCCACTCAATCTTGGGATGTAAAATCAAGTATTTTTGAGGTGTGGTCACTGTTTTAGTATAAGAAGTGCAGCCAATGTGTTCACAGGAAGATCCCACTAACAGTAATATGATAATGATCAGATAAACTGCTTTTAGTACAACTGGAAGAAAAATAAATATTAGCCAGACGCCTACTCTCTCTGAAACAGCATCATGGTGTCCTTTACGTCTACCTAAGAGAGATGGACTCTTAGCTTATCATAATTTAGCAACAGAAAATCTGTACAAATGCTATTCAAGAAAAAGTTTATACCTTTTAAAGATGTGAACAAGGTTGGCAAACTACGTGATGCAAAACAAAACACTAATATGTAAACTAGATATTTTAATTGGCATTCCATTTGTACATTATGACTAAATGTGCTTAAAGTTTTGCAACACAAGTAAAAGTCGATGTCACTGTATCAATGACCAGAACAGATATAGCGCGCTGTTGTACGAAGACCACAACATAAAGGTCAATTGCACAACTTTCAATTAATATTTTAGCTATTAACATTGTGCAATATTAGCTGAGGTGGCAAAGCAGATACAGAACTATCTATGCAATGGTGGCAATTCATATCATTAAAACATTGCAGCAACCCAACCATAAAACAATACTTCATTCTGCAGTAATGCATTTTGAAAAGTCTAATATAGGTAGGAAATATACAGTAAATGGCAGAATCCTTCAGAGTATTCACAGGCAAAGGGATCTGGGTGTACAGGTACACAGGTCACTGAAAGTGGCAATGCAGCTGAAGAAGGTAGTCAAGAAGACAAACGATACGATTGCCTTCATCAGCTGGGGTACTGAATTTAAAAATTGACAAGTCATGTTGATGCTTTATAGAACCTCAGTGTGGTCGCACTTGGAATAGAGCGTTCAATTCTGGTCGCCACTCTACTAGAAGGATGTGGAGGCTTTGGAGAGGGTACAGAAAAGATTTACCAGGATGTTGCCTGGTATGGAAGGCATTAGCTATAAGAGGTTGGAGAAACTTGATTTGTTCTCAATGGAGTGACGGAGGTTGAGGGGAGACCTGATAGAAGTCTACAAGATTATGCGGGGCATGGACAGATGAATAGTCAGAAACTTTTTCCCAGGGTGTAAGAGTCCATTACTAGGGGGCGTAGGTTTAAGGTGTGAGAGGCAACTTTTAAAAGAGATTTATAAGGCAGATTTTTTTTTATACAGTGGTTGCCCGGAACTCGTTGCCAGGGAGGTAGTGGAAGTGGATATGGTCGTGACTTTTAAGGGGCGTCTTAACAAATACATTAGAGATATAGTCCCTGAAAGCATAGGGGCAGCATGGTCGGTGCAGGCTTGGAGGACCGAAGGGCCTGTTCCTGTGCTGCATTTTTTTTGTTCTTTTAAAACACCACAGCTGTTTTACTTCATGCCAGAAAGCTGAATGAGTAAACAAACCAATATTCTACCTCCATAGGTTATGAGGCTAAAATAAAAATTGGTTTTCACTGGTGACTCAAAGCAGAGCTTTCCCTTTTGACAATACCAATACAAGTCAATGATAATTGTACTTTCTGGTTACAGGAAGGTGTAATGATGCAAATTTTGTTATTACTTAGTCCAAAGCCTGAATGTTGTCCAGGTATTGCAGAATGCACCGTCAGACTGCTCCAATATCTGAGGAGTTATGAATGGCACTGAACACTAATCAGCAGTGATCAGCCCCACTTCTAATCTTATGATGGAGGGAAGGACATTGATGAAGCAACTGGAGATAACTAGGCCTAGAGCACTATCACAAGGAACTCTTCATGTCGTGGAGTTGAGATGATCGATTTCCAACAAGCATAGCAATCTTCCTTTATGCTCGATAAGTCACCGACCCATGCAAAGTTTTCCCCCTCAATTCACATTGACTTTAATTCTGCTAGGCCTCTTTGATTTACATTGTCAAGGGCACTCACTCTCATTTCACCTCTGGAATTTACAGCCTATGTCCACGTTTAGACAAGAATTCTACACTTGAGGTCTGGAGCTAAATGGCCCAGGTAGAACCAAAGTGAGCACTGCTGAACAGATTATTACTGACTAAGAGGCCATTTGATAGTACTGTTGACAACATCTTTCATCACTCTACTGAGACAGAGTAAATATCACAACAATTGGTAATTGCTGGACTGGATTTACCCTGCATTTTGTGGTTTGGCCACCCCCAGGTCAATTTTCCACATTGCTGGATAGATGCCTGTGCTGTAACATATGACAGTGAAGAGTATAACTAGTTTTGAAGCACATGTCTTTTTGCATTGATGTGCTGGGCTCCTCCATCATTGTGGAAAGATCAAATCACATTCTCACTGGTCATTTTATAGAAAAATTTATCAAGTTGAACCAAAATAACAGCTAGTTCAGATCCAAACATCGAAGGACACAAATTTCATCTATTTTATTGATGTCTCGCTTTTGTGGACTCAGTTTGATTTTTATTGGCCAGTCATTTAAATAGTTCCACAAAATTGGCTTTCCTTTTATGACCCTAAACCTGTTAGTTGATTTAGCATATGTGAATTTACATTTGTGGGCTTCTCATCACTCTCTGTGCAATACAACCTAAATCTTGTGCTATCCAGCTATACAGTTACCCAGTTGAAAGGTGTAGAATATTATGGAATGCGAACAACATGTGCATGAGACTTGTATATTTATCACACATTGAAAAGTGATGATCCACTCCAATAAAGATTTGTACATGGCATAAAGATAACCTTAGGCAGTGAAAGAAAAAATAATAAATCAACAGGGAAGTTTTAAGTGGCCACAGACTCAAGTAGTCTAAAGCATTGGCCCAAATTTTGTACCAAGAGTTATGGGGAGTCCAATACCATTCACTCACTATTAAGGAGTAAATCAGACAGCAGTACCTGGCATCCATACATGCACAAACACAGAAATCTAGATATTGCTGTCTAAGGCACACACTCCCCATTCACAAGCTTTGCTGCACGGGCCTTTTGCTAGCCAAGAGATTATGGTATTTATCCAGTAAATACCAGAAAAACAGTTAGCATGTCCATTTAAATGAGTATGTTTGCATAGCTTGGCCATTATAATCATGTGTTTGTTATGAAAATAACAAACGGGCACTCAAAACCAATGCTTACCTCAGATCATATCATGGCATTAAACAGAAAAATGTGAGGCAGGAACAAAAAACGTTTCACTGAAAGTTGGCTACTTGCTTTGCTTTTACAAAAATATTTCATCAAATTTTTGAAAAATATGTTGCATTTCCAGACTGAAAGTTTACTCATATAAGACTTGAAATGTATAGTGACAGATATTTAGTAATGTCATTAGAGAATTATTTTTTCATCAATGTTATTGCAATTGTACTGTGAACAAAATTCATTGGGATAAGTACTAGACTACATTGACAACAGAACTGTTCATAAGCACGGCCAGACTTCAGTGGCAATCAATATTGGGAGCATCAAGACAAGAGCACCCAATTTCATCTTGTGTTAATAGAATTCTGTGTTTAGAGGCTGTTCAGCACTAATTATGTCTTATATATTGCCCAAAACTTAGTTACATTCAAAAAGACATTTTCTGGTTTTGCAGCAAGCATACCATGTTCAAAAGTTGAAGTTCAAATCAACTCTGATTATGTTCACTGCATCTGTGAAGATTATATCAATGCACCCTGTGGAGGATGAAGCTACCACTGGTAGCAACATTAGGATTTTTGCATTTAATTGCACATGTATGGATGCAAATTGCTGTCAGTTTTGCACAGCATGAAGGTCAACATTAACAGTTTCACAGTCGTTACAACTGTAAATTCCAGGACAAAGTCTTTAAGAGGATGTCATGTCTTTGCACCTAAACTTCAGAGTGACAACAAATAGCAAAGAGAGTGACTTAAAACAACTAATCTTGGTATTTCTTTACAAAAGTATATCAACAGCTCAGTATTTAAAGAATAAGAGCCAAACAGCTTATTTGAAGGATGGATTATTCACAACCTAACAAAACCCTGCTTTTGGCTTGCATTGCTGTAAGTAAACAACATCCTTCACTAAAAACACATTATCAGTATTGAAGGTCTGAAGCTGCTGCCAAACAATGAAAGAAATTAAAATGGTATAGGAAGGGGAAAGTGAATTGATAGATGTTCAGAATGACAAATACAAAGCAAAGTTTACAGAAAGTCCAGTGGTGACAATGACTTTCTTGAAGAGAACATCTAAAAGTTAATTATCTTGCTGACCATCTTGGCCTTGGCTGCACTCAAAGAACAAAGAACAAAACAGCACGGGAAACAGGCCCTTTGGCCCAATGAGCCTGCGGCGCCACCCTGATGTTCCCACCTCTACCCGTGATCCCTGTCTATGTTTATTGATCTATGGATTAAAAACCAAATTTGAGACAATTTAGGGAGAATTTGTTTTGCTAATTAGCCTAAGAGCACATCTTTGGGATGTGGGAGGAAACCGGAGCACACGGAGAAAACCCACGCAAGCATGGAGAGAATGCGCAAACTCCCACAGACACAGGCCCAAATCCATGTATCTGCACAGCACAACGATAGTCACTGAGCTGTCGTGTTACCCATCAAATGGTCCAGGTCAAGCGTACGCTAACGATATGAAGCAGTAGGATACTCTCGAAAAAAATCCAAGAGCAGCCCTCTCACGACCCATCACGTATATGCCCCTTGTTAGATAACAAGGTGGACCAAAGCACCTGTAGGATAAAAACAAGTACATCAATATCATCATCTAGTTACACACTTCCCAGGGACTCCCAAGGCTCATGATCCCTATTTTAAATCAGTTTTCTATACCCCTCCATTCCCATTCTGTTCATGTGCCCATCTAAGTATTTCTTAAATAACTCCAGAGTACCTGCCTCCACCACTTTACTTGGCAGCGCATTCCATATCCCCACCACCCTGTGTGAAAGAACTCCCTCTAGCATCCAAATTATACCTTACCCCCCTCACCCTAAGCCCGTGACCCCTTGTGCTATTCGAGTCTATCCTAGGAAAAAGCTTAACCCTGTTTACTCTATCAATCCCCTTCACAATCTTGTACACCTCTATTAGATCTCCTCTAAGTCTATGTCTTTCTAAGGAAAACAGTCCCAATTTGCCTAACCTCTCCTCGTAAACTCTCATAACATTTACACAGAGATAGTTGTTGTATTATTTTCTGCACATGCAATAAGAACACCAGAATTTTTTTATAAGTCTGATTGGATCCTCACTAGCCTGGCTCAATATGGAATCCTGTTCCATGGAATGTGGGCCTCATTGGCCAGACCACCATTAGTCATCCATTCTAATACCCTCAAAGAAGTGCTGGTGAGCTGCTTTCTTGAACCACTGCAGTCCACATGGTGTAGTTACACAGTGCTGTTGTGGAGGGGTTTCTGGGATTTTGACTCAGGAACAGTGAAAGAACAGCAACATATTTCCAAGTCAGAATGATAAAGGATTCAGAGGAAACGACCAGGTGGTGGCGTTCCAATGAGATTGTTGCCTTTGTAACAGTAGCAGTTATGAGTTTGAAAGATATTCACCAAGCAGCCTCAATGTGCTCCTGCAATGCATTTTTAAGTGATACACATATTCATCAGTAGTGAAAGGAGTGAATATTTCTGGAACTGCACTCATCCAGGCGAGTCCATCCCACTGCATCCCACTCCGGGCAAGTGAAGAGTACTGCATCCCACTCCAGGAAAGTGGAGTGTATTCCATCACACTCCATGCAAGTGGAGAGTATTCCATTACATTCGTGATCTGTGCTTTGTAGATGGTGGACAGGCTTTGGGGATTGCTAGCCTCTGATCAGTTAGTACAGTCACATTGTTTTCACGGCCAGTCCAGTTCAGTTTTTGGCCAATAGTAGCCCCCAGGATGTTGGTGGCAGGGGATTCAGTGATGAAAATGCTATGGACTGTCAAGGAGCAATAGTTAGATCTTATTTCGTTGAAAATGATCATGACCTAGCATTTTTGTGGTTCAAATATTATTCGCCACACTCAACCTAGATATTGTCCAAATATTGCTACAATTAGAAATGGACTGCTTCACTTAATATCTGATGTACTGAATTTTATCCCACTGTTGGCATTTAACATTTTGAACAAGGAGTTAGCACTGTTGCCCCTCAGCACCAGAAACCCAGGTTCGATTTCTCGCTTGGATCACTGTCTGTGCAGAGTTTGTACATTCTCCCCACATCTGTGCGGGTTTCCTCCGGGTGCTCCAGTTGCCTCAGCCAAAAGACATGCTTAGTTAGGTGCACTGGCCACGCTAAGTTCACCCTCAGTGCACCCAAACAGGTGCCGGAGTGTGGCAACTAAAGGATTTTCACAGTAACTTCATTGCAGTGTTAACATAAGCCTATTTATGATATTAATAGATAAACTTTAAAGGCGCAAACTGTAGTAAGGTAGATAGTAGAATTAGATGTAGTTACATGGCAGACATCATATTTAAAGTACAGTTTTTGTTCATGTATTTACTTACACTTCAATGAAATTACTGTGAAATTCCCCTAGTCACTACGCTCTAGCACTTATTCGGGTCAATGCACCTAACCAGCATATCTTTCAGAATGTGGAAGGAAACCGGAACACCTGGAGGAAACACATGCAGACATGGGGAAAACAAGCAAACTCCACACAGACAGACAGAGACTCAAGGCTGGGAATCAAACCCAGGTCCGCGGCACTGTGAGACAGCAGTACTAACCACTGTTCCGCCCCTGTTTATTAGTCTATTTGTCCGTGAACAACATATCTCAAAAACTAATGGTCAGATTTCAACATAACTTGGTACACAGATTAGGATGTGGCCTAATAAGTAGCTTTGGGCAAAGATGAAGGTCTGAATCCTGGAATTTTTTAAAGAATCAGTAAACACAAAGGTAGAGTGAATGGACATTTTTAAAGAATGCTGTGCACTGTTTTAGCTGGAATACTGATTGTTTTAGAATGTTTTGGATTGTTTGGATTGTCTCAGCTGCTTTGGTGGAATCTGCACAGCAGTCAAAATATAAGCAGGGTTTTCAAAGCAGGTTGGTGGATGTGGATTGGCATGAAGCACAAGATGGAATCTCCTAATAGAACAATTTATTTTTCAGCTTTGTAGTTACGGGGCATCAACCAGGCAGGGAAAAGTTTCAAGATAGAGCTGTGTAATTGTAATAATGCTGAGGTAATACAACGTGACAGAAGTACGCGCTCAGCAAACTCTCTTTACTTATTAATGCTGTTTAAAAACATTTAAAAGCTGTTAAATATCAGGTTAAAACAAGACTGATGGTTCATAATGGCAATTATAGATAGGACTAATTTAATCTTGTGTGGAACCCAACGCTTCTCAAACTTTTGTACTATGAAAAACACAGTACACCTATCAAATCAGTCAAGAAAAAAATATATCTTAACGGCAGCATTAAAACGTTTGTAGAAGTGGTGCAAAAGTTTCAACAGCAATCACTGAGGTTTGCTATATATATACTCTCACTACATTTTCAGTCTCCTTCGTAATAGGTTGAATGAAATCACAAAGACTGCTTATTGCCCAATTAACTCTGCAGTAAAACATTAGTGAAAAAAAGAACATGGAATAAAAGAGTAAAAAAATTAAGAGTTTTTTTTAAAAAGAATATTGGCTTTTCTGAGCTCAGAATCTACTTTCTTGTTTAACCTTCAAGAAACAATCTGCTAAAAGCCTATAAATCATGAAAAAGAGGTGTGATCTTAAGTAATCATTACAGGGTTACTACTCCCGCAGTTGTAAACCTTCATGAAAAATTTGCACCATTCCAGATAAATTCTGGAGAGTTGAAAATGAATGGGAATATGCCAATCAATAGTTGTTGCAGTCTCACCTTCAACATACACAACGCAGGACAAAAAGACCAATGATTCAAGATCTAACTTCATGATGTGGAGATGCTGGTGCTGGATTGGGGTGGGCCTAGTAAGAAGTCTCACAACATCAGGTTAAAGTTCAACAAGTTTATTTGGAATCATGAGCTGTCAAAGCGCTGCTGCTTCATCCACTGTTGATCAATTGGGTATGGGCTGATGAATGGTAGATAGAGTTTAAATTAAACAAATGCAAGGTAATGCATTTTGGTAGATTGAACCAGACAGGACTTACTCAGTTAATGGCAGGGCGATAGGGAGAGTTACAGGACAAAGAGATCTCGGGATACACGTTCATATGACAGTGGACAGAGTGGTGAAGAAAGCATTCGGCATGCTTGGTTTCATTGGTCAGAACACTGAATACAGGAATTGGGATGTCTTGAAGTTGTACAAAACACTGATAAGACCACACTTGGAATTCTGTGTGCAATTCTAGTCACTCTATTATAGAAAGGATATTATTAAATTACAAAGAGTGTAGAAAAGATTTACTGGATGCTACTAGTTCTTGATGGATTGAGTTATAAGGAGAGACTGAATAGACTGGAACTTTTCTCTCTGGAGCTTAGGAGGCTGAGGGACGTAGACAAATTTGATAGTCAATATTTTTTCCCAAAGGTAGGGGAGTCTAAAACTAGAGGGGAAGAGATACAAGAGTGTTCACAGGGGGAACTTTTTTCATACAAAGAGTGGTGAGTGTCTGGAACAAGCTGCCAAGAGGTAATAGCAGAGGCGGGTACAATTTATCTTTTAAAAAGCATTTAGATAGTTACATAGGTAAAATGGGTACAGAGAGATATGAACCAAACACGGGCAATTCGGATTAGCTTAGGGGTTTTAAAAAAAGCAGCATGGACAAGTTGGGTCAAAGGGCCAGTTTCCATGCTGTAAACCTCTGACAGCTCCGAAAGCTCATGATTCCAAATAAGCCTGTTGGACTTTAACCTGGTGTTGAGAGATTTCTTACTGCTTCTAACTTCAGAAACTGGAACTATTATTTGCTACCAGAATAATGTATTATACAGTATGGTCTCTTTCGATACAAAGTATTTGTGTTCTCTGCAGCAAACAGACTTCTGTACATATGTTGGCATCCTTCCAACAGCGTATGATGATGGACACGTAGCAATCCACTGGGGACGAATTAGCTTCATTCGGCGCATTTTTACCGACTGCTGAAGAGATTGATCCATCAGAGGCAGTTTACATTAAGTCGTTACCAGGTGCAATTGTGGGTTGTCACTTGCGCTGTCAGTGTTTGTTGCCAAGCTGCTGTAACGAAAGATCATCTTGGTGGCATAAGCCATGATATCACCAGCAGGTGAGATATGTCTGAGAACTTGCCACTATTGCTAAGCATGTTGATAAAAATAGGAATATTTTTGACTTCAGTTTCAGTTACAGGCTTCCATAATCAGTGGTTAGTATTGCTACTTCACAGCGCTAGGGATGCAGGTCCGATTCCAGCCTTGGATGGAGTTTGCACATCTTCCCGTGTGCGCGTGGGTTTCCTCTGGGTGCTTCAGTTTCCACCACATTCCAAAGATGTGCAGATTAAGTTGACAGGCCATGCTAAGTCGCCCCCAAGTGTTGGGGGATCAACAGGGTAAATATGTGGAGTTACAAGGATAGGACCTGGATAGGATTGTTATGTTATGTTCATTTATTTGTCACAAGTAGGCTTACATTAACACTGCAATGAAATTACTGTGAAAATCCCCAGGTCGCCGCACTCCAGCACCTCTTCGGATATATTGAGGGAGAATTTAGCGTGGCCAATGCACCTAACCAGCCATTTTTTGGACTATAGGAGGAAACTGGAGCGCCTGGCAGAAACCCACAGACATGGGAAGAACATGCTAACTCCATATAGACAGTGACCCAAGCCAGGAATCGAACCCAGGTCCCTGGTGCTGAGGGGGAGCAGTGGTAACCGCTGTGCCACTGTGTTGTCAGTACAGGCTCGATGGGCTAAATGGCCTTCTTCTGCACTATAGAGATTCTATGAAATTATTTTCTACTTATTCTTTCCTCTCCAATTCAAGCTTGCTTCCAACAAAATGCTCACATTATTAAGTGCATTGCATTAGCAATATAGGGTAACTTTCTAACCTCACAACAAATCTCTCCAGGTATCCATATTTAGGTTTCCTAAATTACTACTACATTTTTATGTCTTATCTCTCGCTGTCGATCTCTGTTTCAACTTCAAATACTGTGTACAGATCTGGTCACCTTATTACAGAAAGATTATTAAACTAGAAAGAGTGCAGAAGAGATTTACTAGGATGCTACTGGGACACGATGGTTTGATTATGAAGGAGAAGCTGGATAATCTGGGACTTTTTTCTCTGCAGCGTAGGATGCTGGAGGGGTGAAGTTAGAGATCCATAAAATAATGAGGAGCATGGATCAATTAGTCAATATCTTTTCCCAAAAGCAGGGGAGTCTCAAACTTAGAGGGCATAGGTCTAAGGTGAGGGGAGAGATACAAAAGTGTTCAGAGGGGCAATTTTTCACAGAAGATGGAGATGCCAGAGGTAGTAAGAGACAGGTACAATTTTGTCTTTTAAAAAGCATTTAGATCGTTACATGGATAGAATGGGTATAGAGGGAAATGGGCCAAATGCAGGCAATTGGGATTAGCTTAGGGATTTAAAATAAAGCGGCATGGACAAATTAGGCCGAATGACCTGCTTCCATGCAATAAACCTCTGACTCTATGACTCTATAACTCCTCCCTCAGAAAGTTCCAAAATATGTACAATGATTTAACACCCCTTCTACTGAAGTGCCTTATTGGCAGAGGAGGAAACCAACTTGTTCCAAATTTTTGCCCTCTGCCATTTCTAACTAATTTTCCCATATAGCTCCCACGTATACGAAATATATTCACATCCTTTGATATGAATCAATGAAAACATAATTGAATTATTTTTACGCTAATTTTTGAGATGCTCCATATAAGGTCCAATTAGTTTAATTGTGGCATACTGCCATTACTATGTTAATCACTGGTTCCTGTTTCTTGGTAGCAGCCAAATATAGATTATTCTCCTCTCATATTTGACCCATAGTTAATCACAGCTCACTGCTTCCACCTCATTCAATCTAAGTACTTATAGTAAAGGTAAGCATTGCGATTTTGGAAGTGAGACCATACAAATAATTAATTTACTCTTTATGGTGGAAAAAAGTGTTATCTTCAATCACGTCAATCAAAATATTCTGTGATAACTTGCAACTAAAATCACCTAGCCTGGTTCACTAATTTTCCTAAGCAAATGGGAAATATTTGAAATAATACGGCTGCAATGTGTTTTGGTGGACAGGGGACCTAAAGCAAATATAGTATTTTGTTACATTATTATTCGGAACCTCAAAAAAGCCAACTGAGGGAACACAGAGGTATTGGAAAAAAGTGTTATAATGATACAATCTAAAGACAGTGCACAGAACTGACAGTTGTTTATCCAAATCCAACAGCAGCATCTCCACATCATACAGTTGCTTCAGCAGGGCCATTTACAACTCAGCCACTAGAACCATTCTACAGGGATAATGCCTGGTTTTATACCTTACCTGAGGAAGGAGTCTGCCTCCTTACTTCCAAAAACATGCATTATCCAGTAACCCAGATGTGGCAGACTCTCTGATTAAATTGCTGGATTGTGCTCACCAAGCCAGATGGAAAGAGGCAACAAGCCTCACCTGCACAAGCCAAAATGTTGGAGAGTCCTACATCACCTCAGAACAACCCAGTGATCATTAACACCAAGTTACCCATCTGCAAATGTCAAACAATGAGCGGTCTCCTTCACATAGGAAAGGCATCACTGGGGGAAAAAAGTGAAGCAGCAAACCTGGAGCAAACGGAAATCCTTCCATCGGCAGAGTGCCTCCAAATCTTGCCCTGGATCCTTCACCACCCTGGAGTTGGTTCAAGTATTACATTAAGCTGGGCACTGCTGTTCGTTATGGCAGCATCATTTCAGAGTTCCAAAAGCACTTTGACACCTGCGCCCAGTCCTTATTAGTCCAATTCTTTACAAGGGTCACATGAGGTATGATGTCAAAATCTCAGCACATACAAGTTAATGACCTCCGACAAACAGGCAAAGATTCAAAATTACCACCAATTTACTGGGCAATATTCTTACTATCCGTATGCTGCAAAGCAATAGAGCATGTAACCAATAGCAAATTGAGTCTGACACTGAGAATGTGCACCAAGCAGACGTGCAACAAAGAAACATATGCAATCAAGTTCTCATATTAACCACTTGCACAGGAATCGCAAAACAGGAAACAAGTAAATGGTTTATCCCAGGAATCCACCTTAGCCCCAGCTCTGTTCAACTTGTACAGCAGCAACCTACTCCCAATCTGTTTCCAAAAGCTTATCCAGGAAGAGGATGTGGGATACCAGCTCAGACCTCTCCTGATCTGGATGGCATACTAAACAATGATATTACAAAGTTGGCTAATTACAGCAAGACAAGAACCCAAAACTGAGCATCTTCACAATGCTGGCACCAACAGGGAACTAACTGATTCTGGATGAATAGCCAAAAACTGAAGCAATTCTGATTATTTAGGCATCACTCTTGACAGAACTCTCATGCGCAGATTGTACCTCTTCATGATTGCAGAGAAAATTACAACTCGCAATAAGCTCCTCAGCAAACTTGCTCATATCTCATAGGGATCACAGGCATAGACCGTTAAGGCTTCTGCTCTTGCCATCACATACTCAATGTAGAATACTGCATCCCATATGAAACCAGTCTGCTAACTTAACAATGCAGATCATCACAGTATTCTTTGACCAATTCACCTCCCTTGGGTCCTAGACCTGAGCAACATTTACCCTGCATCACTATCACCCATTCTCTCCCCCATTCACCTATTATTACACACATGGTTAAACATCCACATTGAAGAATAATAGCCGAGGACCCATGGCAGAATTGGCAGGAGAAAATACCCACCAGAAACCATTGTCTCATCTAGACTCCATTGCTCACTCACCTAGCCTTGATTTGCTATGGCAACAGTGATCTTTTGTAAAAAATTTTTAGAATGGCCAGGGTCTGTGCTAACACCTACATCTATGAGGCTGCCAAGACTATCCAGGCTGCAGCTGCAGCATAGTCTAAACATTGTTCAGGTGTGCCACTGGCTAAACTTGAAGGTAGCCTTTAAGAACTCTGTTTTGTCACTGACAAAGACATTCACTTAACTCTGTGACTAAGCACATTTTAAATAAATGTCTGCTATATTTCCAGTAGACACAAAATGGATGAAAATAGTTGTGAAATGCAGTAGAAACATTAATCAAACAATTAGAACTCTTACTATTAAAGTTCCATTCAAGTATGCATTTGCTTTTAAAATCAATTCAAAATCAGTGCGAAAAGTGAGCAATATTTAAGTGCCATTATGAGACTGGCACTTTTCTCTCAAATCAACTAGTCTAGAATAACAGTAACTGTCCCAAGAGCTGTCACTAATTATATAAAGTTTATTTATTAGTGTCACAAGTAGGCTTACGTTAACACTACAATAAAGTTACTGTGAAAATCCCCTAGTCATCACATTCCATGCCAGTTTGGGTACATTGAGGGACAATTTAGCATGGCCAATGAACCTAACCAGCACATCTTTCGGACTGAGAGAGGAAACTGGAGCACTCAGGAGGAAACAAACACAAACACAGGAAGAATGTGCAGAATCTCTAAGAGTAACCCAAGCCAGGAATTGAACCTGGGTCCCAGGTGCTATGAAGCAGCAGTGCTAACCACTGTGCTGCCCTATTTACACATCCTAAATAAGAAAATGAATGAGTATTAATCTATATGTCCAGCATAAGCATAGGATAACAAGAGTAAATGTCCCCATGGCAAGGTGGCACAGTAGTTAGCGCTGCTGCCTCTCAGCACTAGAGACCTGGATTCAATTCCAGCCTTGGGTCACAGGCTGTGTGGAGTTTGAATATTCCACCCGTGTCTGCGTGGGTTTCCTCCGTGTGCTTTGGTTTCCTCCCACAGTGCAAAAATGTTCAGGTTAAGTTGATTGGTCATAATAAATTGATCCTACTGTCAAGGGACTAGCAGGATAAATTTGTGGGGTATAGGACCTGGGTGGGATTGTGATTAGTGCAGACTCGATGCGCTGAATAGCCTCCTGCATTGTAGGGATTCTATGATATTGCATGACTTGTAGCAAGATGCACAGTTTTATTTCAAACGAGTGGTTTTAATAACATCCTAAACCATAAGTGCGCAGCTGGAGAATTTTAACAAACTGAAGACTGAATTGTTGCTCTAGCCTCAGTTGCAGCTACTTGTTGTTTTACAAGATACTGTACAGTTCCTTAAAGATGCCCCGGAAATATAACTAATTTTATTAAATAAAGACAAGCTATAAATCCATTATTAATGTGTGGGCTTAGCAATAATGCAGAACCTGTTGTACAGTTCCTTCTGACATCCAATATGTGACTATGATTTACATTTGGCTATATTTACAAGTTTCATAAAATCATTGTACACTTACTGTTTAAACAATGAAAATTGTTGGGAAAAGTTCTTTGTTACTGACATACCTTGTTTTAAAAAACTCTAAACACCACATTTTCCTTTCCATTGTTTTAAATACTGCTCATTTTTCTAAGTTATTAAAGAGGGAATTAATCTACCTCTTGTCTTTTTCTCCATTTTGTTCTTAGAATAGACTAACCAACATTGAGGCTGCACAAATAGCTCACCAGAAGCAATGGATTGTAGCCTAAAAATTCCTTATCCTTCACTATGGAGAAACAGCCTGACCTCCATTCACTCCTACACCCACCCCACAACAGAACAGCAGCTTTAAAGTTGCATCTGCTGCTGCCTCCAACATTTGCACATATGGATTATTTCAGGTTGATTTTAGTTCTGCTTTTGTACAGTCAGCTAAATTTACCTAGTGAACCACAAGTCTCATTCTTTGTACTGTTACAATTCCCCTTTGTTGGGTGATTATATTGATAGTGGTATCTGCAGTTTAGCAGACTCAAAGCTGAATTATAATTTCCTATTAAATTCATGTTTATAGCATAGATATATGCACAATTTTCCTGCAGGGCTGGAGTTTACAAATCATGACTATGACAAGAAACACCACCAAAATCTCACTCAAGGTTTAATTTAACAATGCAATTATGCCAACAGAAATCAGAGAAAATTTATAAAGAATTATATGAATAATTTCACCTCAAAATAAATCCCACCTCACCTGACCCTCAGACTCAAGTTTGCAATTTAAATTGCATTTTCAAATGGCTCGCAATGCAGGGTAAATGTCTTGGGGAATTTTGCACTTTTGGGTAACTGATAAACTAACCTCACCTGTGAGCATCCACAGGTGGTTTCCCAAATTTCTATAATTAAATTCAGCTTTTGTTTAATTAACTTGCATCTTTGGGGTACCACCAACACGATACCCTGGAGCTTGAAATTATGGCCCAATATCTAAATACAAATTTTTCTTTCCATCTAAAATAATAAGCACATAAGTACTATGCCACAACTGGATGACTAAAGTCCCTAAACCTTTTATTAAAAACAAAAATCACACTGTGTGTAAACATTGCTGCACCCACTGTGTATGTCACCGTAATAACCATTGTCTGTTGTGGCTGCAGAGGCTGATTTGAGTGATGATCCTTTCTGCAATTGGCACAGGTGAATAGCACTGGCCCAAGCACAACTGATGTTCTTTTCATTCTGGCGCCTCTATTTTCTGCAATCTGGTCACTTTTTCTGTCCTCTGCTCTTTCCACGCCCTTCCCAACTGCTTGTCTCCAGACACTCCAGTCAGCAGTGAAGATTTCCCTTGCATTGATTTTGATCACTGTCAACTTGAAGTCTCAGTTGCAGACACCCGTGAATCACAGATGCAGGTCTGGCACCGATAACAAACTCAAAGTCTAGGTTAACATGCATCAAGAGGAAGAGTCCTTACACTGACATCTGGGAAATCCCACTATACATTTTTCTTCTGTTTGAAAACTGCTCACCATGACCTGCTCTCTCCTGTCACTTAGCCAACTTTATATTTTTTCAAAAACATATTTTGCCCTTAACAAGATCAAATCTTAGCTTTCTTTAATTAACCTGCACTTGCCCATGACTATTAAATTCATCACAAGTCATCGTTTCTAAAAGTTACCTCACCATCAAGGAAATATTGACTGGCCTGTCGTTGCTGGGCTGATCCTTAGCCCAGGATCTGTAGAATGAGAATATAATATTTGCAATTCTCAAATGCTCTGTCATCACCCCTGTACTGAAGAATGACTGGAAAATTATGGTCTGTGCCTTTGCACCTCTGAGTCCTAGGGACTTATCAGCTTTATGGACAGTCAACCCATCAAATACATCCTCCTCATCAATTTCAAATTAATCAAGTACTTTCCCTTTTGCCATGATTTAACATTCTCCTTGAGAAAGACAGATACAAAGCAATCAGTCAGTGCCTCAGGTTTGCCTCCTGTCTCCATGTGCAAATCCTCTTTTGGGTTCATAATCAACCTCATTTCTCCTTTTACCATCCTTATACTATTTATAAGCCTTCAAGAAGGATTCCTTATGTTAGCTGCCAGTTTCTTATCATGCTCTCTCATTGTTTCCCTTATTTGTGTTCTCATTTTACCTCTGAACTTTTGTTACTGCAACCAATTTTCAACTGTATTATCCACCTGACATCTACAATAAGCACCTTGATCTTAATCTCCAACTCTTTTGCAATCTAGGGAGTACTGGATTTCTTTGTCCCATTCTTCAAGGGAATGTGCTAATTTGATTCTAATAAAAAAGCTTTTGAGTGAAAAGGCTGGAGCTAGATACACAATCAATCACTTCCCTGGTCTAACAATTTAAGGGTTAATGACAAAAGTACATGGTTTTATGCTTTCTGCTTTTGACCATGTTCTTCTTTGAACTTTAGTTCTCCCTAGGTTGGAAAACAAACAGCAACCAAATATTACAGGGCAATAAAGTTTGTTTCCTAGCACCATGGGACACTCCTTTAGAGACAAATATTTATAACCCATCTATTTACCATATAAAAACTAACTAGCACATAATGAGGAACTGAACTGGGCAGAAACCGGTGTGTTAATAACACAAAGACCAATGTTCCTTTAAACACTTCAGGGGAAACAGTTGTGTAATGCTAGAAATATCGGCCAAGATACACAAGTCATCAATCCAATCAGGATCAGCCTGGTCTAGTAAACCATTCATAGAAGAACTTGTCAATATAACTAGTTTATAATTCATGAAAAAGGCTAAACTTGCAGGACAATGTTTATAAGAATCAGCTACTGCCCAATAGATGGAAATCACGGGTTAATAAGAATTTCAAAATTCTGACTGCTATGATTATCAGTCTGAAATTGTGCACTAATATTGCTTTATTGATTCTTAACAATAATGATCAGACCTGAAGAAAGTATTTCACTGGCTGCTAGATTTTTGGGACACTCAATAGTCACAAAAACTTTTTTCCTCCCATTCTTTCATGGGTTGTGAGCATTCTAGGCTAACATTTGTTACTCATCCCTCACTGCCCTTAAGATGGCGGTGAGCCACCTCTTGAACTCTACTTCATCTGTTGTAGGTACACCTGCAGTGCTGTTCGGAAGATGGAGTTAGACCCAGTAATAGTGATGGCAGGAAGATTTATTTTCCTGTCAGAACAAAATGCACCTTGGAATGGAACTTGCAGATAAGGGTGTTCCCATCAATCTCTGCCCCTGTTCTTCCAGGTGATAGAGGTCAGAGGTTTGTAATACGTTGTTGATGGAGCTTGGTGAGTTGCTGCAGTGCATCTTGTTGATGGTATACACTGCTGCTACTGTTCGGTGATGGAAGGAGTAAATATTTAATGTGATGGATGGAGTGCCAATCAAGTGGACTGCTTTGTCCTAGACTGTGTTATGTTTCTTGAGGGTTTTGGAGCCACAATCGACATTTCACATTCTCATCTCGTACTTTGCAAATGGTGGCTGGACACTAGGGAGTCAGGTGGTGAGCGACTTTGCCAAATTCCCAGCTTCTGGCCTTCTTTTGTAGCCACAGAATTAACATGGCTAGCTCAGTTCTGTTTCTGGTGTCGAATGAAGGGGATTTAGCGATGGTAATACCACTGAAAGTCAAGAAATCATTGTCTAGTACCGATGTGACACGAATTTTACTTGCTACTTATCAGCCCAAGCCTGATTGTTGTGCTTGGTTGTGCAGCTTTAGAACATAGATGGTATGTGAGGAATTCCCAATGGTGCCAAACACCGTGTCATGATCAGCAAACGTCCCTATTTCTAACATTATAATCGAGGGAAGATCACTGATATTGCAATTGAAGATGGTTAGGCCTGAGATAATAACCTAAGGAACTCCTGCAACAGTCTACAGAGACTGCAATGATTGCCCTCCAACAACCAAAATCATCTTTAATGCTAAGTATGGCTCCAATCATCGCAGAATTTGCACTCAGTCTCGCTGACCTAAATTTTGCTAAGGTCCCTTGATGTTATTCTCAGTCAAGTGTCACCTTCTTATCAAGAGCAGTCATTTCACCTGATCTCTTTTGGGTTCGGTACTCTTATCCATGTTTAGACCAAGGCTGTGATGAGGGCAGGCGCTGAATGACCATGAATGAGCATCAAAAACCTATCAATTAAGAGGTTATTACTGTGTAAGAGCTGTTTTACTGCACTGAGTAGGCTGATGGGCAGGAATTGGTCAGACTGTTTTTGTCCTACTTTTTGTGGAGATTACACATCCGGGCATCTTTCCACATTGCTGAGTAGATGCCAGTATCATAACCATACTGTTCTAGTTAATGGTGCAGGTGGTTCTGGAGCACAAATCTTTAAGTACTATTACTGAGGCAGTACTTAATCTTGTAGTCTCAGGTGCCTTTGGCCATTTTCTTTACATCACGAGGCAAATTGAACTGGCTGAAAACTTGCACCAGCTATGCTGGGGACCTCAGGCCAAGATAGATCATTTCCCCCAACACTTAACGTTAAATATGGTTGCAAAAATGATTGCCTTTTGCATTTATGCTCGTTGTTCCCCATCATCAAGGGTGGGGACGTTTGTGTAGTCTCCTCCTCTGATTAATTGTCCAGCACCATTCAAGACTGGATGTGGCAGGACTGTACATCTTAGATCTAATTTAGTGCTTGTGGAAGTGTCTCTTCTCTATAATGCCTGTGTTGCGACTTATATATTATAAATATCTAATTTTAAGGTTCATTTGTCTTAGGCATAAAACTTTTAGTTTAGAGAAATAGATTTTTAAATGCACGATAAATAGAAAAGCCTGGTTTGGGAAACTGGTAAACACTCCTAGGATAAACTACAATTCAAAGGATGGCCTATGTTTACTGAAAGGGGTTGGAGTTAATGGTGGACCTCTCTTAGCTTCCTAATAGAGCCAGCGAATCTGGTAAGCTTGCAGCTGTTCCCATAAATTATTCCTCAGTTCCAGAATCAGAAATGTTTTGAAGGTAGAGTTAATTAATTTGGATCATCCCAGGCATGCCACGTCACTATGGGAGTAGACTGCAGGGAGGTTTTGTTTTTTTTTAAACTGAGAGATTTCTCATAAAAAGACACGAGGTCAGCCTGGAAGCAGCTTTTAGACAGGCAAAGAGAGGAGAGAGAGAGAGAGAGGAGAGAGAGAGAGAGAGGGGAGAGAGAGAGAGAGAGAGGAGGGGAGAGGGAAGAGAGGAGAGAGAGAGAGAGAGGAGAGAGAGAGAGGAAGAGAGGAGAGAGAGAGAGAGGAGAGAAGAAGAGAGGAGAGAGAGAGAGGAGAGAGAGAGAGAGAGAGAGAGAGAGAGAGAGAGGAGAGAGAGAGAGAAGAGAGAGAGGAGAGAGAGAGAGAAGAGAGAGAGAGAAAAGAGAGAGAGAGAAAAGAGAGAGAGAGAAAAGAGAGAGAGAGAAAAGAGAGAGAGAAAAGAGAGAGAGAAGAGAGAGAGAGGAAAGTGCCAGGAGTGGTAGACCATTAGCAGAGGCCTGTCAGGAAAAAAAATCGTTAGTGACTCCCCATCAGAAAACAAGAGCAATGAGGCCAATGCTCAGACTGGGGAGTCCAGGTGAGGTGCTTCTTTGGAGGGGTGCCATCGGAAACAGGTATAGCTTTCTTCCTGTTCAGTTCTTAGTCTGGTTTCTTCAGAATTGGGTTCTGCCATGTTTCATTTAATGGAGCAAGATGCCCTCAGCTCCTGATGACAAACAGGAATAAATGTGAGTTATATCATGGAATTCTATGCAACATCCAAAGTACACTGCGGCATTCGGTCTGATATGGGAGCCACCCAGAAAAACTGAGCTGCAAGTGGAAGGTTGGGAAGATAATGGTTTTTCTACATAAAAAATTAAATATTGTCACAAGTATGAGACTTGCATCTCTCAGGAAATATGGATGATGTTTAAATTGCTGGTTGGACAATACCACTTCAGCAGATTTTTTTTAAACAACATTAGGAAAATACATTCAAACTGAGGCTATGGCAGAACTTTACGGTCCAAAAACTGCACTGCATGTCTCCAAACATCAATGAACAATGCCATGCAAGATTTACTGGTACATCAGTAATGAATAGTTTTATAATGTCAACATGTTGCAACAGCATCTGGATTATTTATTTAATATCAAAAGTCAGATTCTAAGCATCTGTTTTTTTTCTTTAAGCAAAAATATTCTTATTCCCTCTGGCTGATTTTTTGAGATGCACTGTTGTAAAATATTTGAAACTGGATGACTGTTAGAGGGGGAACTGCTGAAATATACAAGGTTTACCTGCATCAATCTTACAAAGATGCCTTCATATAGCCATGTTAATGCTTCTATTGCCCTTGGATAAATGACACAGAAAATGCGAGCTGAACAAGAAATGAAGGATATAGTTCAGAAATTTAAAAAAAAATCCAAAGAAAAAGACAGCTGACTTGGCATACCTGTTTAAAATTTGAGGTATATGCATATCTATGGAGATAAATCTGAAAGTCTCCCATTTTTGCAGGAAGATGAAGACAGAACCGACTTGCATCTACATTTAATTTGAATACTGAAGCAAAATGAATAGTTAAACTTCACAGTAATTTGATAAAACAAGCAATGTTTTGAAAGATCAAAATAATACATAGGACAATGAATACAGAGCTAAAGTGAGGTTTATTAAGAGAGGTTTCAGAAATTTAACCAGCTCTGGTAAAGCTGTCAATATATTTTTACTGCCTTTCGAAACACAATAGGTTTTAACATGGAGTGGTGGTGGCAGGAGGCATAGACAGTAAGGAAAAGGAATACAACCTTCTGTGGGATGGAACTGACTTAATCCCTGGACATCCAATTGCACCAGCATATGTATAATCTACAGGATGCGTTGTATCAACAAGCCTCCTTCCCTTTCAATCCATACACTGACAAGGATAACAACAGGTAAAACCCCTAGAAAAACCAATATACCAAATTCTTCTCCATTGTAACTTGGACATGATTGCTGTTTCTTCTTCATCACAAGGTCAAGATCTTGGAATTCCTAACTGAACACCTTTGCAGGAGCATCACAATCACAAAACCTACAACAATTCAAGGACAAGACCCACCACAGTTTCTCAAATTAGCTAAGAATGGACAATGTGATCTTTCCAATGCTGCATAAATCCTAAAGAGGGATAAAATGACCACGTACCTGCATTCTTGACTTCTTATAAAGTTTCAACTCAAAATTCAACAAACATTATAGTGATCAACTCAATGAAAATATAGCTTATTACAACTTACATTCACATAGAGCCTTTGCCAAAGAGGCAAAGGCAAACCTGGTAAAAATGAGTGCCAACCTAAAAGCGATATTGTTGCAGCCAGGAGAACTTAGACATACGGACAGGTGAAGCTACGAGGCAATTCAAACACAAAGGTAAGAATGTTATTGAAATGCATACTTAATCAGTGGATAGACAACAGATTTCAAATCCTAAATTATCAGAAGTATTAGTCAAATTTAGCAAAAAAGTATGTGAAGGGTTAAGGGAAAGGAACAACTATCTTAAGTATTGTCATACAAATGAATCTGCATCTGTGGTTATTTAAACGTGTTCTAGATTTGTGGTTAAACCTGCCTGTAACTCATGTTTCTCGTACTTGTTATATAATTAAAAGTGGAATAAGCATGACAGCTGGATACAAAACGTTAGCCATTACATGCATCAAAATTAGCAACATATGGTAAGATATATACCTGACCTTACAAATTTCAGCTACAGAAAAAGAAATTTTTTTTCTAAGAAGCATTTTGACTGTTCATCAACTATGGCAGTTAAAAGTCAGACTATTTTTCATTTTAGGAAGCTGACATAGGGATATTCCACAAAGACATACTGATCTACCTGTATTCCAATATAAAAAAGTGAGATTGGGAAGTTTGGGGTATATAGGACGTATCAAAATAATGCAGCAGATTCTCTAGAAAGTCAACAATTTACATTTTTGTTACACATTAAATAGTGATAAAGATGTTTTACGTTAAGGTGGATAACAACGTTGACAAGAAATGGGAGAAGCCATCAGAAGATTAGAAACACAAATAAACAGGATCATCTCAAGGAAGCTGGTGAAGACAAAGGAAAGAAGCAGTAAAAAGACACTTAAGGTTGGAGTTTGAGAACAGAGACAAAGTTGATGAAAGAACGACCACTGATCATGAGGAAAAAATTATATATGGTTCAAAGAGATTATGGAAGTAAGAAAGGGGAAGGCTGTGGAGGCAATAACTTAAATCTTAAAGTTGTTTTTCACAAGACATGAAAAAATAGCTCCAGCGTGCAGGTCAGGTCTCAGACCATTGCGTTTTGAGCGACATGCACTTTTAATGAATGACAGGAATGACAGGCCAGCATTGAAAGTATGAAGTTCAACAATTAGGTAATACAATTCAAGTATTTAACTGCAGCAACACAATGATGGGAATATAGTTTGCATTTTGATCCACTTTAATACTGGATAAAAGTTAATTCTATGCTTAGAGTGTACAACTATTTTACGCCAGTTATTTAATTTTTAAATATTTAATTCAGAGCTCAATCATTGCATGAATTTTTAATTTCCATTAAACTATTAAAAGTCAAAAGAACATTTGGCAATGTTTTAAAATACTGAAATGTCAAGTACATCTTTAAAACCACCACATGACAAGTTAAAACGAAAGAATTGTTAACTCAACTTGAATAAGTTATTTGATCAAATAACATGAGGGGTGATAAGGATAGTGCGGTCGACCTATATACGACATTCAAAAGGCATTTGACAAAGTACCACATGATAGACCTGTATGCAAATTTAAAATTCATGGGATTAAGAGAGAAATACAAAATCGGATAAGAATTGGAAAGTGGAGAGTAGCAGTGAGTGGACTTTTTCTAGACTGGGGAAATGCACAATGTACCTCAGGGATTGTCATTAAAGCCATTGCTCCTTTTGATATATATTAATAACTTGAACATGGGTGTACAGAGCACAATTTCAAAGGTTGCAGCTGACACAAAAGTTGGAAACATAATTAAAAGTGAGAAGAATTGAAGCAGATTTCAAAGCTACAGAAGAGCAACAATTGCAAGAGTTTTGGGCAGATGAAATTTAACAGACGGATCGTGATGCATTTCAGAAGAATTAGAAAAAGCAATACAAACTATTTGGTACAATTTTTAATGGAGAACGCAAACCTGGAGGTGTACACACACAAGCCTTTTGGGTGTAGAAGGTAAAAATAATTATGTTAAGAAAACAAGGGAGATAAGTTATTCTTTGGATCTCAACAGGAATAGTGTACAATGTCAGCCATGACATTTTAGGAAGGATTTCGGAGAGGATGCAGAGAAGATTTATTAAAATGATACCAGTGTGAGGCACTTCAGTTATACTGAGGGATGAGAGAAGCTAACATCATCCAAACCATGAAGAGTTTGATAAGAATAAATTGAGATGCATTGTTTTCACTGACAGGACAGTCAATAACAAGATGACACAGATTTAAGATTGTCAGAAGGACCATGAAAAGATAGTATGGCTGGGAATGCAGTTCTTTCCAACAGCTGGTCTAGGCATGATGGGCCAAATATCCTCTGTTCTGTATTATTCCAATGATATAATACAGATTGTTGTCTAACAAGAACTGACGCAAGGGAGTCTTGTTAAAGTAATATACTGCGAACAAAAGGTAAAGGTTGAGCAATTAAATCATATCACTCCATTTAAAAGATTGGGAACAGGAGTTTATCATTAGGCAATGTGTTATAAACCCTTGCCTTCAGACTGCTGCCTGAATGCCACATTCTGCTGATGAGTCATTAACAGGCAGAAAGACATTTCTATTTTAAATTGTTTGCTTACTTTAGATTCTAATATTCTAAATTTGATTTGTATTTTACAAGCCCAGACTAGACACTTTTGAAATTTGTCAAAAAGCGGTGCTTATTTTTTAAAAAAGGGTGGGGGAAGGGACAAGTCCCTTCTCACGTCAACTGCAGATTTCACAACATTCCTTTCTCATTAGAAGATTATCAGGCATTTCACTGCCTGTGTCTCAACTTGTTTACTCATTACATGTTATAACTATTTTCTTGAATCTGGTTCACAATTCTGATGCAGAAACCACTGAAGTGATTATATTTTGAAGCAATTAACTGCTTTCTCCATGAGCAGGACACAAAATAAGAATCTAGCTGGAACTCACTATTTCACAGCATGTTTGAAAATAATATCTGAAGAATTGACAGGAAGTCTTGATTTCAAGTTTTTTTTAAAAAAGTAAAAAAGTGGAATTTAAAGTATAGACATTGACCAAAGAACAGTGCTGCTGCTGAACAAGGAAAAAAATGCAGGAGCAATCGGTCCTTGGGACACTAAGAAAATCAGATTATGACAATACTCAACTTGCATCATGACTGTCATTTTTTTAAACTTTGAAACTGTAAAATCATCCCAAGATACTTTACAAGATATTTGACATTTAGCCAAAGATACGGTTTAAGGATTGTCTTAAACGAGGAGGAGGGGGGGGGGGGGGGGGCAGTTGGATAGATTTAGGGAAGCAATTTCAGACATTAGGACCGAGGCAGCTAAAGGCAATGGTGGGGGATCTAAAATTGGAATTGCACAAGAGGGGCAATCCGAGTTGTAGGGGCAGAAGAGGTTAGAAACAGGAAGCAGTGGGGCCATGAAGTGACTTGAAAACAAGTGTGACAATATTGAAATTGGGGCACTGCCAAGCAGAGTCTATGTAGATCACTGGGCATAGGGGTGATGGATGAAAGAGGCATGGTGCAAATTAGGGGACAGACAGCAAAGGTTCAGAAGAACAAGTTTGAGGATAGAAAACTGAAGGTTAGTCAGGAAAGTGTTGCAGCAGTTAAGTCTGAAGACAAGAAGAGCATAGAGAAGGGTTTTAGTAGATGGTAACCTAAAGCAGGGCACAGTTGGGTGATGTGACAGAGTAAAATGTGTCACAGCTGTGTGGTTAAAGTTCATCTCAGCATTAAATATGCCAGCAAGATTGTAAATTGGCTGGGTGAGCCTCAGACAGTTACCAGGGAGAGGGATGGAGTTAGTGGACGCAGGCAGCTAAGACCATGGCTTTGGTCTTCCCAATATTTATTTGAAAGAAATTTCAGCTCATCAAGTATTCAATGTTGGACAAACAATCTCACAAAGCGGAGACAGTGGAAGAGTCAAGAGAGTGGTGTGGATATCGCCACGATAAGAATCTGAATGTTTTCAGATAACTGCAATAAGAAGCTGCTTGTAGATGTGAAGCAGGAGAAGCCAAGAATGGATCCAGGCAAAAACAGACCCCTAGCACCACCTGACTCAATTTTTGAACAGGGAAATTAGATAAATGTACTTTAAAAGTAACAGCTCAACATGCAAGAGAAAGTTATTGCAAGTGATCATGCTATTAACTCTGTTTAACAAGATGAAAGACAAGCCTTTTGCAGTCACTTCAATATTATCCAGCACATAAATACAAAGAGAACAAACTGACAGGTTTAAAGCAAGAAAAATAGAATTTACTCCCAGAATAAAAAGGAGGAAAATTTATTGCATTAAGTAGAAAGCCTCAAAATAAAAAATGTCTTTAAAGATGCAACTTAGTATGAAAGTGCTCAGTGCAAGAGAACAATAAAGAGGGCTCTCCAATAAGTCTTAAATGATAAGAAAAAAATGTATATTGCTGTTTCTGGGTCATCCTAGTGGCATTAGGCCAAATAATCTAACCAGTCTTTCATGACATCATAGCATTTAAAAATATGTCTAAATCAGAAAATTTACAAGCTGTATAAAGCTTAATATCTTATCTCGGCAGAAATGCTGCAACTTCAAAGAATACAAGTTTATCACATCAAAAATTGCTGTCATACTGGCAGATTGAAGCATTTTCTGGAAGATCTGCTTTGACAAAGTCATCCAGACTTGAAACGTTGGCTCTGTTCTCTCTCCAACAGATGATGCTTGACTGCTACGATTTTCCAGCATTTTCAGTTTTTGCTTCAGATTCCAGCATCCATAGTATTTTACTTTTAAAATATTATGCTACTACTTATCCTTCTTAAACCAAGTAAATGGGAAAAAGTTGCATTTTCTTTACATCAGCACACAAGGGCATTCATCGTCTGTTACTTCCTCGGAGCGGATAAGCCACAACATCTTTTCAACATGTCTCATCAAGGCCATCCCCACACTCCCCTACTTGTCTTCAAATAACCGCGCGACCTTAAACAGACCACTGTATACAAACTACCCAGCCTTCACGAAAACAGTGACCACAAGACCACACAATCCTGCCACAGCAACTTCTGCAAGTGCCAGATTGGCATGGATACCATCATCCCACTGAGAATACCATCCACCAGGTACACAATACTATTCTTGTGACTCAGCCAATATTGTCTACCTGATATGTTGCAGGAAAGGATGTCCCATGCACCCATGCAGTCGCTACGACATGGATGAATTGACATCACTCAACAATCACCAGGCAGGAATGTCTCCTTCCTGTCAGGGAACACTGCAGCAGTCAAGGGCATTCAGCCTCTGATCTTCACTAAGCATTCTCCCCAGGTGGCTTTCACAACACACAACACAGAATTGTTGAGCAGAAATGAATAGCCAAGTTCCGCGCATGAGGATGGCTTCAACCAGGGTCCTGGATTCACGTCACACTATCTGTAACTCCTACAGCTTGCCTGGGCTTGCAAAATTTTTAACTGTCCTGGTTGGAGACAATTCACGTTCTTTATGCTTAACCCTCTCTCGACTCATATTGTCTGCACTTGTGAAGACTTGATTACCTGTTAAGACTTGCATTTCAACCATTATCCTGCAACTGAGTTTGTGTCTTTTATACCCTATTTGTGAAACAAATTCTGCACTCACCTGATGAATGAACAGTGCTCCAAAAACTCACACTACCACATAAACCTGTTGGACTTTTACCTGGTGTTTGGAGACTACTTACTATGCCTACCTTGTCTAATGCCGGCAACTCTACATCATTCATGAGCAAGCAACCCTCCTCACTCCAAACCCAAGGACAAGGAGATAGATAAGCAGTGATACAATTATATTTCACCATCCCAACATTTCCTTCCTTTGTGAAGAAAAACCTAAACTATTTGCTTAATATGTCAAATATCAAAACAATTGCTAATAGGATCTCAACCAAGATTGTATAATTTAGCCTGTGCCCCAGCATCCCCATAGAATTTCTGACTGAAACCACATCTTATAACATTTTTGCTTACCATAAAACACAAGACATGTTTATTGACTCAACACAATTCTCTTCTCTTCTACAAATTGTGTAAAATTACTTGATTTACATAATATTGAATTTGTGGAGTTTGAATTAGAGTATGCTGGCAAAATCCACACTCAAATTTCCAACAAATTAACATGATCTCCAAAATTCTTTCTACTTCAATCCTTCAAGTTTTGTAACTTCAAGTTACAAAAGTCCTCTTAAACCACTCTGCCCATTCCCTCTGCCTTTATCTCCAATGCAAGGAGTCACGGAATTTTATCATTGAGATCAAGACCATTCGAATAGCTGCTCCGCCATGTCTCATCTTTTCAGTAATCCACCTGGCCAAACTTCCTTTACCCCACCTTTCCTATGCCTGAACTTGCACCTTTCCCTAGTCTCTGTCCAATCCCATTTCATGCTCACATTAGGCTCATTTTGTCCATGAGACCCACCTTTTGTTCCATCCGTCCTATTCTCACTGAACTGATCATTCAACTTCCCTTCCTAGTCCCAATGTTGGACAATGCTGCAGACAGTTCTCTCTCTTCAGGTGCTGATTCTCTTCAACATCTGTGGTTATCATTCCCCTTCTCAAAAATCTTCCCTTCTTCTCCAAAGTCATATCATCTCACAAATCCACTCTCACCTTTTCTGAAACTCCCTTAACAGCACTGAAACAGATTGGTAAGCTTTCTCTTTTTGTCCTTGATCTGCAGTTTTTGATATGATTGACTATACTATCCTCCCAAGTGTCTCCACTGATGTCCAGTGGCATAGGAGTGCTCTCACCTGGTTCCAGTCTTATCTAGTCATTCTACTGTCTCCCAAGAATCTATCTTTAACCTCCTTGTATTTCTCATCCACATGCTGCTCCTCAGCAACAACATCCAAAAGCACAGCATGTTTTCACATGTATACCAAAACATAGCTCTACCTCACCGCCAGCTCTCTTGATTTGTTCACTGTTGCTAAATGATCAGATTGGCTATCTGACATCCAGTATTGGAAGAACATAAATGTCCTTTAATTGAATATTGGGAAAACTGAAGCCTTTGTTTTTGATCTTGCTCCAAATGCTGTTACCTTAGCTATTGACTCCATCCCTCTCCCTGGCAACAGTCCGTTCACAACTTTAGCGTCACATTTGAACCGAGATGAATTTCTGATCTGGAGATTGTCTATTTCCACCTTCGTAACATTTCTTCACTGTGTCTTTGTCTCAGCTCAGCTTCACTGAAACCCCCATTCACAGCTTTGTTACCTCTCGACTCGACTATTCTAATGCACTCTCACATTCTACTGAGTAACTTAAGGTCATCCAAAACTCTGTTGCCTCAGTTGCCCACACCAATTGCCGTTCCACTAACTCGCTCCATTATGCTCGCTGACCTATGCTGGCTCCCAGTCAACTGGCATCTTGATTTTAAAATTTTCATTCTCATTTTTAAATCTCTCCATGGTTTAACCCTTCCCTACCTCCTCCAACCCAACAACCCTCTGAGGTACCTGCACTCCTCAAATTCTAGTCCCTCAAGCATCCCCATTGCTCCACAACTGTCTAGGCCTAAACTCTGGAATACACAACGTAATCTTTGCCGCGATCTCACTTCCCTCCTGGAGACATACATCTGGCCTAATCTCTCCTTACGTGGCTCTGATTCACACTTCTGTGAAGCACCTTAGGATTTTTTACATCCCAGAAGTCATAGAAACTCTACAGTACAGAACAGACCATTTGGCCCATCGACTGCACCGATCACAATCCCACCCAGGCCCTACCTCCACATCTCTACATATTTACTAACTCCTCTAATCTACGCATCTCAGGACACTAAGGGCAATTTTTTAGTATGGCCAGTCAATCTAAACCGCACATCTTTGGACTGTGGGAAGAAACTGGAGCACCCGGAGGAAACCCATGCAGTCATGAGGAGAATGTGCAAACTTTACTATGGTAAAGGAGACACGTATTTGTCGTTGTTTTACCGCAGTACAAAAATGGCAAGGTATGGAACAAAAGCCTATTAAATTTGTGAAATAAGTAAACTTACTTTTATCATCAAAAGGAAATTGCTTAAGATTTTATCCCAGAGCAAATGGATAAATTCAACATTCAGGCCTAGATGGCAAAATAACTCAACTAAAAATGGCCCAGTTAAGCTCATCATATACAAATTAATCTTCACTTCATCTCTTTCAAACTTTCAACTACCACAATACAGCAACTCTTGACTTTCACAGAACATATGAATAATTTGTTTTCAAGCAAAAAGTATAGGTTGGAACAGAGAAAGATGTGACAATATCTAATTTCTAATACCTTGGCGTAATTATATTCTGTCCACCAGAATTCTATTTATCCTTAGTGCAAAGGCAAAAAGGTTTGCACCAAAGCTACAAAAACAAAGTACTGTGGATGTCAGAAATCTGGCATAGAAACTGCACAAAACACTTAGCATCTGTGGAGAGAGAATCAGAATCAGTGTTTCAAGTCTGAGCGATGAAAGATCATGGAACTCTAACTCTGATTTCCCTCTCCACAGATGCTGCTAGATTTATATTACACCATAGCCAGTGGAGCAGTATAAATTAAAGCAGTTTTTAAAGGACTCAACTAATCCCAAAAGTGAAACAAAGCAAAACATGCACACTGTAGCACCAAATGTTTCTAGAAAGCATGGTAGAGGAGGCCATTTGGTCCATCAAACCTGCACGAGATCTTTCAAACAGCAATCCAGTTAGATCCACTCTTGTCATTTTCTTACAAGCTGTTGTCCAGTTTTCTTTTGAAGGTGATGACTACATCATTACCCACCATTCCAAAGGATGGCATGCTGGCACAGTGCTAACACTGCTACCTCACAGCACTAAATACCTGGGTTTGATTCCCACCTTGGGTGACTGTCTGTGCGGAGCTTGCATATTCTCCCTATGTCTGTGTGGGTTTCCTCCAGGTGCTCAGGTTCTCTCGCAGTTGCGCAGGTTAGATTGACTGGCCGTGCTCTATTGCCCCTTAGTGTCAGGGGGATTAGCAGGGTAAATACATGGGGTTACACAGATAGGCCCTGGTGGGAATGTTGTCGCTGCAGGCTCAATGAGCTAAATGGCCTTACTCTACACTGAAGGTATTCTACGCTATGAAATTTGAACCATTTGTTCCTTTAAAAGTTTTTTCGATATGTCATTCTGAAAAGCCTCATGTGCTATATGGTTAAAACGGACAACAAAAAATCCCATGCTCTGCATGTGTACTGGCAGGTTGTGTGAAGGTTTCCAATTTCGGCTATATTTGCAAGTTTAACAGGTAAGTTACAACTATAAAATGGGAAGCGGTTCAGTTCATCAATACAACGAGTATGTATTTAAAAGAAAATCACTGAAATCATTATAATTGCACCACCATTTTTAAATTCTTCAAAAAAACAACACAAGTGTAACAGTATGTCAACATTTACTTGACATGTACTTCTAATACTTCTCATTCCCATTCATTTACATTGGTTTCGCAAACTTAACACTTCCCTTTTATATGCAATAATTACCTGTCAACAAAAAGCCCAAGCAGTTTTTTCTGACTAATAGCTATAATGAATACTGAAAACAATTACAAGATTCTCAGCTCCAGAACGTTTGTTTCCTCTTTTAAAATTATAATTAGCTAAAAATTCCTATCTGAGAAAGAAAGGACATTGGATGCCTTTGTAAACACAAGTTGTGAGTCATCTGTGCTTCTCGCCCATCCAACAAGAATAAGGGAATGCGCCTTACCTTTTCATTTCCCTCCCCTGGCCATACTACAGTCCAAGTTGTGACTATTTCAATGACCCTCAAACTATCTTGTCAATATGTACCCATATAATTTAAGAGAATAATTCAATGCTGTAGAGCTAATGATTCAAATATAATTAAACTTTAAACTAGGCCAAACAATTGAAGCCTAGCTTTCTAGTGTAGCACCAAGCCACGCCTCCTTTGCAAACTTTATCCATTTCACAATGCAGGGTTTATTTAATACTGAGTCACAGAGTACACAACTGGCGTCATATTTGGAAGTGAACTGAACGCAACACCATCTACTATAGTGCACAGAGAATAAAAACTTTCAAGTTAATTTTACGTTACTAGTAGTTGTATTTTAGTCTTTAGACACTGTGCCTTTCATGCAAGTAATCATATTTTATGATCAAAGCACAGAAAACAGATTAAATAAATAAAAGATCAAAGCTTTGATGTTGCTAAGACTTGGTTCGCTTGCTGGCATAAAATCAAATTATACAGCTGTCAGTTCAGTCTTGTTTATTACAGGAGAACAATAAAGTGTCATTCAACTTGAACAACAAAAAAGTTATTTGTATTCCATATAAAAATGGCAGTTCAATCCAATTTAAGTTACAGCTCCAAAGAAATGTGAATCTTGGAAAATATTATAAAAGGTATTCCTAATACTAATGATTTTGCAGAATTGCTCTATGAACAGAGATGCTAATAACAGGGGGATGAAAAGTAACAACGTTTAACAACAACGTCAATTAGACTGGTATAACAAATACCTTCTTCCTAAATCAAGCAGATGCATTTATTCATCTACAATAAATTCTGTTCACCAACTCATGGGTGAGGGCTTCATACATGTTTAAACTAAAATAGGTTTTGCATGCTGAACTGTTGCACCATTTAGTTATACAAAGTGGGGCACTGAATTAAATAGCCACAAGTTAAAAATTTGTTTTAAAGTTCTTATCCAGACAAAATCTTATTACAGCAGAATTTTATTCATCTGGCTTTAAAAGCTATCCAAAATTTAATTTTACAATTGGTACTCAAAGTTAAGACCTCCAAATAATTAACAAATTATCATTTTCCTGGGTAGCTGGATTAATGTTTACTACAAATGTGAAATCAAAACTGAATTGGAAAATCTGAAGCTTACCAAAGATAGAGGAAAAAATGCATGGTGGAACAGTCTTTGTAGGCCGTATTCTTATTTTAACTACCATAAAATTGGTACCTGATTAAGAGTTTTAATTTTTACAATTATATTAACGGCAGGCTCAACAGGAAACAAGCACCACTTGCTAAAAGGCCTCTCCCAACTGTATTCCTGTGTTGCTTTCAGTTCCACTGTGTCTGAGATTGTCTCCTTATCTTTGCAGCTTCAGTTAAGTTTCTATTTCAAGCCCTTTCCCACCCTTTCCTTCCACATCACAACAAAAGAGGGTACATGACAGCAGTGTTAACTGTCCTACAATTCACCAGCAAAACGTCAATTCCCTTTAATATTTCTGGGAGTTCAACATACCTAATTTTCTTCTGACACTGTCAGCAAGCACCTAACAATTATTAAGAGTAGGTGACTTCAGTAACAGAGTGGTAGAGGTGTAAATTAACATTTGAGTACAGTTGAAAAAATAGGTGGGGGACAAGACAAAGAGAACCAATAACTACACCAGTCACAGAGAGGCCACTGATCACAGGGTCATTTTGAGCAGTTTCCCTCATCCATAACAAAGGATTGCACAGATAGCCCATTCATTACAGCAGCAAATCGTTTATTAAATATATCCAAAATTTTTCCCTCCACTCTATTCACAAGTCTTTTCCAAATATGGATCATTCTCAAGTGAATAACTTGCTGATATTATTACTAAAGTCAATGAGAAAGTACCAATTGGAAGGTACAATTCTTTATTCTTTTTACACTCGGGATTTACCTTTTCTGAACCAGTTACTACGCATTGAGGCATTCAAGGATCACCTTGCAGACTTTTCTTTCCAGGCTGAAATATGCAACTCTTACTAGTCTTTCCTTACAACTCAGACTTTTGACATCAAGGGGCAGTTTTGCACTTTCTAGTCCAAAAGCTGTTTTCAGAAATAATCAAAAGGCAATGCTAACAAGTTAAAGATAAAACAATGAAATTAAAACAGCAAATGTAAGGGAAACAAGAGCATTCAGTCCCTGGAGCCAGTTCCGTAAAGCATGGCCTGCAACTCAACTCCAAATCCCCACTAAAAAAAATCTATCCATCTTGCTGTCTGAAATCACAATTGATACAGTACCCACAGTCATGAAGGAGTAAGTTCCAGATTTGCAGTGGGAACAAATGCTTTCAAAATTCACTCCTAACTGCCTTAGTGCTAATGTTATTATGCCACCTTGTTTTAGGTGATCTCTGTATCCATCTTATATTCTTTAATCATTTAAACATCTTGGTTAGATCATTCCTTGACCTCCCAAATGCAGGGCAATACAAACAATTATTATGTATCTGGCCCTCTGAATTTAACTTTCAAGATTAGCCATCATTCTAATAAATCTATGCTCTATTCTATCCAAAGTGAATTTATTTTTCCTTGCAGTTCAATGCCCAAAACAGAATTTGGACTGCAGGTGGAATCTGACTGACTCTATAATGATTGAAGAATAATTTCCTTACTTTGGTATTCCAACCGAGATAGAGTGAAGAATTGCAATTTTTTTTAAAAAAGTGATTTATACATATGGGCAACAAGATCTTTATGCTGCTTTACAGATGTGAGTCTCTCACCATTATGAGGATAAAAATATTGACAGATTTTATAATCCCTAACCCTAACCAAAAGAAACTTTTGAAGAAGGAAACACGCAAACACAATTTAACAAACATGGGTCAGCCCTGGAATGCACTTTATTAAGTGTAAATACTCCTACAGTGCTTTACTAAATGGAATCTGTCTCACACTCGGCGACCAGTGTCAAATTGACAATCTTGTGTTGCTGATGGAATATTCAGAGCTGCTTACTTCTGCTTATTCCAATTAAAAAGAAACTCAACATGCAATGTAATCTGAGTTGCACATAAACGTTGAAAACTTCTCCATCTTAGAAACCAAGGGACTCTAGTTTGAAACATATAGGCTGAATCACCAGCTATTCAAACCAGCAGGATCTTCCACTTATGGTGCATCTTCACTGGGGACAACAGGTGAATTTAATGGGAAATTCCATTGGCAATGGCGGGATCAAAAGATCCTATTGGCAGCCAATGGTGGGCCACCTTCGCCACCGTGAAATACACATCAGGTTGATTGGAAAATCCTGTCTATAAAAGCAATTAAATACTAAATGAGTAATAGCCAGGATTTTAAATATAATTTATCAATGGCTGTATCAAAGGATTAAAAAAAGGCATTAAATAAGGCATAAAACAAATAAGGCATGAAATACTCAGTAGGTCTAGAAGCATCTGTGGAGAGAGAGTTCATGTTTTGAGTTGAGTCTGACTTTTCTTCAGAATTGAAGAAACGTAGAAATGCAATGGTTTAATGGAGTATACATATTACAGAGGTGGTGCTGGCAGTCTTAAAGCGCATCAAGGTAGATAAATCCCTGGTACCTGATGAAGCGTGCCCCAAGGCATTGTGGAATGCTAGGAAGGAAACTGTGGGTCCCCTAGCTGAGATACTGAATCATTGATAATCATGGGTGAAGTGCCTGAAGATTGGAGAACGGCACATGTTGTGCCTTTGTTTAAATAGGGCTGCAGGGAAAGCCTGGGAACTACAGGCCAATAAGCCTCACATCTGTGGTGGGTAAATTGTTGGAAGGTGTTTTGAAGACGGAATATACAGGCATTTAGAAACGAAAGACTGATTAGGGACAGTCAACATGGCTTTGAGAGCGGAAAATCATGTCTCACAAACATAATGAGTTTTTTGAAGGGGTAACCAAGAAGGTAGATGAAGACAGTGCAATTGATGTCGTCTGCATAGACTTTAAAAAGGCCTTTGGTAAGGTACTGCATAGTAGATTAAATCTCACGGGATCCAAGATGAGGTATCTAAATGGATACAAAATTGGCTTCAAAGGGTGGTTGTAGAGAGTTGTTTTTCAAACTGGAGGCCTGTGACCAGCAGTGTGCCTTAGAGATCAATACTGGGTCCACTTATTTGTCATTTATATTATTAATTTGGATGAGAATATAGGAGGCATGGTTAGTAAGTTTGCAGATGACACCAAGATTGGTGGCATAGTGGACAGTGAAGAAAGTTATCTCCAACTGCAGCAGGATCTTGATCAATTGGGCCAATGGACTGACAAATGCAGATGGAGCTTAATTTAGACAAATGCAAAGTGATACATTTTGGTAGAGTGAACCAGGGCCTACTCAGTTAATAGGAAGGGAGCGTTACAAAACAAAGATCTAGAAGTGTAAGTTCATAACTACTTGAAAGTGAAGTCACAGGTGGACAGAGTGGTCAAGAAGGCATTCGGCATGCTTGGCTTCATCGATCAGAACACTGAATACAGGAATCGGAACATCTTGTTGAAGTTGGTAAGGCCACACTTGGAATTGCGTGTGCAATTCTGTTCATCCTATTATATAAAGGATATTATTAAACTAGAAAGAGAGCAGGAAAGATTTACTAGGATGCTATCGGGATTTGATGGATTGAGTTATAAGGAGAGGCTGGATAGACCGGGACTTTTTCCTCTGGAACGCAGGATGCTAAGCGATGATCTTACAGATGTCTATAAAATAGTGAAGGACATAGATCAGCTAGATAGTCCATATCTTTTCCCAAAGGTAGGGGAGTTTAAAACTAGAGGACGTTGGTTTAAGGTGAAAGGGAAGAGATACAAAAGCACCACAGAGGGTGGTGAATATCTGAAACAAGCTACCAGAGATAGTAGTAAAGGCAGGTACAATTTTGTCTTTTGAAAAGCATTTAGATAATTACATGGTAAAATAGATATAGAGGGATATAGGCCAAATTAGGATTATTTTACAGATTTTAAACAAAAGGGCAGCATGGACAAGTTGGGCTGAAGAGGCTGTACCCATACTGTAAATCTCTAATTCTATATCCTTTGAAACAGGGGAGGGAGGAAGAACAAAGGAGAACTCTGAATAACGAATAGGACGGGAGAAACAAAGCATATGGCCAGAGAAAGTGCAAACGGGTAGAATAACGAATAGCTCTGTCCAAAAGCAAAACATGCCTCAGACTATCACACGTCAAAAAAAAAATCAAAATAGGAAACCGAGCAAGGCTTGAATTCAGTGTTGAGTCCAGAAGGCTGTAAAGTGCCTAAATCGGAAAATGAGGTGCTGTTCCTTGAGCTAACACGAGCCACAGTTTCATGACCTGCCTTTTGTGTGAGGTCGCAAGGTTAAAAAAGGTCATGGGAAATCCCACTTACTTTAAGTTGTGGGGTAATGCAAATTTGTAATTTGGGCAAGCATTTTTAAAAAATTAAACAGAATCATAAGGCATGATTCCTTCATGGTGTTAGAACTTCTGTTGTGGCAGTTTAACTGGAAATTCTTTTGCACTGTTCAATGCTTGTAAGTAAACAGCATACAAGCAAGAATTCAATAATTTAATCCCTTAGGAGTAAATTGCTATAACAGAATGATAGAACTACAGTTCTAACCAGTGATTCGTCATTCAGCAAGATCAATCTTAACCAAGCAGGCAGTCAAATTGAGTTGTGAAGTGGAAGTGAACCATTTCACTTGCAAAATTTAAGGACAAGTAAAAATCTGGAGGGGGAATAAACACCCACACACATTTCCTCACTGAGGCTTTGAGCAAGCAATTGCGTAGCATTGATGGGGGCATAAAAATAGAAAAAACCCAAGAAAATAGTTACAGCATAAAAGGTGATAAAATTAAAACAGGATCTCACATAAACAATTACCGAAAACTGCCACGATAATGCCCATACAAACGTTTTATAGATTAATGCACATAACGGTTAGCCAGACCATTATGAACTTCTGGTAGAATTTCTTTCATATTGTCAGTCAATTTAAACACACTTCACTTTTAAAATCCTTCTTTTCCTGCCCTGATATGCTTTAAGCCCAATTTAAACTAGTTCACCAATTAGATGATATATTTTTACCATTATTCTGAGCAAAAGAGGAAATAAAAACATTATGCACTACTTTCATATTTTCTGAACTGCAGCAAGCTCCTAAACTTTGAACTAAAATCTTCCAACCAGCACAAGCAATATAATTTTGAAGATGTCCACAAATTCTAACCAAAGTCACCTTCTGCATTGTAGGGATTCTATGAAGTCTTGTCAAATTTCTTTATACCTAAAGAATATAAATTTCACTGATCCATATTTTATTACCTGCCATTTAGAAAAACCATTCAATTGATACAGGAACAGAATTAAGAAGGACAAGGATATCAGAAGCAAGTTGGGTAAGGTACATGAAGATGATAGCAAATTGGGGCCAGATATAGCAAGGTCACTCAGGAGCGGGATGGAGCTAAAGGAATCTCAATAAGGAGATCTAAGTTTTAGAAAGTCAATTTATGATATATTTATAAATAAATGTGGACTTTTAATACACTCTTCAGTCGCTATTGAGTAGGATAAAAATTTGCCTGCGACAGCACTAACCACAAGTTAATGTTCAGTATTTTAAAAATTCTGCATCAATTTCTCTCTGCCAGGACTCTGGGCCTCCATTTCTAAAATTTGATCTGCTCCTGTGGGATTTTATTACCTGCCTTTTTTACTTTGCTCACAATGCAGTTTGCTTTCAATAAGCTTAAGATGTGGAGACGCAGTGTTGGACTGTGATAAACACAGTAAGAAGTCTCACCACACCAAGTTAAAGTCTAACATGTTTACTTGGTAGCAAATGCAAGTGGCGTTTGCTACCAAATAAACCTGTTGGATTTTAACCTGGTGTTGTGAAACTTCTTACCATCAATAAGCTTAGTCAGCCTTGTTCTATGTAGTACACATAGAATGCTCTCCTCTGCTGTAACCATTCAGTACCTCAAGCCACACCAGTCTCTGCAATAGCAATTTAGCTAGTCCCACTCCTCCAACCTTACTTAGTAACCCAGTAAATGTTTTCTCTTTGAGCGCTTAGCCAATTCTCTTTGAAACCCAGGTCTGAATTTGCCCCCATCACACCTTCAGGCAATGCATTTCAGATCCTAACCACTTGCTGCATAAAAAGAAAATCTTATTGCATGGTGGCGCAGTGGTTAGTACTGCTGCCTCGCAGCACCAGGAACCCAGATTCAATTCCAGCTTCAGCTCACTGTCTGTGTGGAATTTGCATATTCTCCCTGTGTGTGCATGCTTTCCTCCAGGTGCACCAGTTTCCTCCCACAATCCAAACATGTGCAGGTTAGGTGCATTGGCCATGATAAACTGACCCTAGTGTTAGGAGATTAGCAGGGTAAAAATGACGGGTTGTAGGAAAAAGGGCCTCGGTGGGATTGTGGTCAGTGCAGACTTGATGTGCCAAATAGCCGCCTTCTGCTCTGTTGGAATTTTATGACTTCTATGTTACCTGAAACTGGTGTCCTCTGATTCTCAATCCTTCACCAGAAGGTATAAGGCTCCTTCCATCTACCTGAACTAGCCCCCTCATGATTTTTGAGCACCTCAATCGAATCGCCTCTCAACTATTTATTTTCCAAGTAAAAAAACCCCAGCTTCTCCAATATAATCCTGATCTTCAATTCTGATAAATGTGAGATGATGCATTTTGGAAGAATGAATGTAGGGGGCAGGTATATGATAAAGGGTAGACTTATTCAGAGTACAGAAATGCAGAGGGACCTGGGGGTGCAGGTGTACAAGTCTCTGAAGGTGGAGAAGCAGGTGGAGAAGGTTGTGAAGAAAGCATAAGGTATGCTAGCCTTTATAGGAAGGGGTATGGAATACAAGAGCCGACCTTTAATGTTGTATAAAACATTGGTTAGACCTCATTTGGAATACTGTGTCCAGTTCTGGTCGCCTTACTACCGGAAGGACGTGGAGACTCTGGAGAGAGTGCAGAGGAGGTTTACCAGGATGCTGCCTGGTATGGAAGGTCTGAGTTACGAGGAGAGGTTAGGCAAATTGGGACTGTTTTCCTTAGAAAGACGTAGACTTAGAGGAGATCTAATAGAGGTGTACAAGATTATGAGGGGTATAGATAGAGTAAACAGGGTTAGGCTTTTTCCTAGGATGGACTCAAATAGCACGAGGGGTCACGGGCTTAGGGTGAGGGGGGTAAGGTATAATTTGGATGCTAGAGGGAGTTTTTTCACACAGAGGGTGGTGGGGGTATGGAATGCGCTGCCAAGTAAAGTGGTGGAGGCAGGTACTCTGGAGTTATTTAAGAAATACTTAGATGGGCACATGAACAGAATGGGAATGGAGGGGTATAGAAAACTGATTTAAAATAGGGATCATGAGCCTTGGGAGTCCCTGGGAAGTGTGTAAATAGATAATGATATTGATGTACTTGTTTTTATCCTACAGGTGCTTTGGTCCACCTTGTTGTCTAACAAGAGGCATACACGCGATGGGTCGTGAGAGGGCTGCTCTTGGATTTTTTCGAGAGTATCCTAGTGCTTCACGTCGTTAGTGTACGCTTGACCTGGACCATTTGATGGGCAACACGACAGCTCAGTGACTATCGCTGTGCTGTGCAGATACATGGATTTGGGCCTGTGTCTGTGGGAGTTTGCGCATTCTCCCCGTGCTTACGTGGGTTTTCTCCGGGTGCTCCGGTTTCCTCCCACATCCCAAAGATGTGCTCTTAGGCTAATTGGCAAAACAAATTCTCCCTAAATTGGCTCAAATTTAGTTTTTAATCCATAGATCTATAAACATAGACAGAAATCATGGATAGAGGTGGGAACACTGGGGTGGCGGTGGCGTGGGCTTGTTGGACCAAAGGGCCTGTTTCCAATGCTGTTTTGTTTTTTGTATAACTGTACAACAGATTACTGCCACTGCTCTCTATGGATGATGCCTAACCTGATGAATATTTCCAGCATTTTCTGTTTTTATTTCAAAAATTCAGTAGCCACATATTCTGCTTTTCAATGGAGGAGGAATTGCTGGATCTAGTTCCGGAAAATGAGGTAGATCAAGTGTCAGACAGGAAACATTCAAGGAAGAGTGATCATATCAATGTTTAGGTTACCTAAAAAGGTAACAAGGAAAAGGAAAAGGAGCAATCAAGTATAAAAATATCTACAGTGGCCAGTTTGTGGCTTCAGAATGAATCTGCCCTGGGTACACTAAAATGAATGAATGGCAGGCAAAATTCCAACAGATCAATGGGCTGCCTTTAGAGAGATGGAATGGATACATCCGGATACATTCCCATGAGGATGAAAAGTAAGGCAAGCCAAGCTAGACTTCCCTGGATAAAGAAAGAGTTAACAAGGTGAAGCAGAAAAAGCATACATACTAGGCAGATGTCAGGTAGATGACATAATTGAGAACATAGAAAGTTCAGAGGGGAAGAAAGAAATGAGATAGGAAGAAAGAGAGTGTAAGGAAAGAATAGCAGCTAACATGTTAAGAAATCCAGAAGTCTTATTAACAGTAAAAGGATTGGAAGAGGACAAGTACTGCAACTGGGGGCCAAAAAAATGATCTACACATGGGGGCTTGCCTGGGGTTCTGAGTACTTTGCATCTGTTTTTATCAAGGAAGATGCTGTAGAAATAATTGAATGAGAAGTACTGGATGGGCTACAAACTGATGAACTGGAGATACTAGAAACTCAGGACCAGCTGAGATGCATCCAATGAAGCTCAGGGAAGCCAAAGTGGAAATTGAGGAGCTGCTCCATAAGCATTCAATCCTCCTTAAAGATGGCAGTGAGAACGCAATCATTGCATGATTTCATTTTTAAATTAAGAGAGTGTACAGCGAGAGAGGGTGTTAAGGCATCAAAAGCTCCAGATGAGCAGACCAAAATCCAGGTACAAAATCCAATGTTAGCTATGTGGGAGGTCTGAGAGAAAAAATGTAATAGGCTGTCTAGTGATAGCTCACAGTTGAGTTCTTTGGAATAGCAGTAGGCCATTCCCACCATTTAATAACGTAACTTTCACACCCACTATTCCCATAATCCTTCACATATTTTTGCATATACTGATAAGTATCAAGATGATTGTTCAAAATCCTTGAAAATAATTAGGTTTGTGTTATCTGCATGTCTTGAATGGTTTAATTTAATTTTTAACCATCTGATAGACAAGTTATCAATCTAGTTAGTAAATGGAACTGTTTTTCGGTTGATGAAACTATCTCCCTGATTAAATGTAAAACAATCAGCATTGCAATTTAATGCACACAAGGCCTGAGAGATTCAATGCTACTATTGTTAAATGTAATAATTTTAATCACATATGATCAGCTTTTTCCAAAAGGGATAAAACTTTGTGGTGAAGACATTGTGCTGAAAAAACCTAACAGACAAAGCTTCACAACTTTATTAAATCACATAACTGTGAATTGATATTTTGTGTTAGATTTACTGTGGAATACAATCCAGTTTCATCAACTGAGGTTGTCAGAAGCAGACTGTCTGAAGCAGAGAGAAGATTTATAAAGCATGTGATAAATTTATAAACAATACTGCAAGAATATATGTAGATAAGGTTCAAAAATATTTGCTTAATATTGTACAAAGGTAGGACTAAAAATGCTGAGCTTATAATGATGATTCCACTTTAAAAATATAAAAGTTTGCTTGCAACTCATGTAAACATGTTGCCTGGACCTGATTCAATAACTTAGCTTACTGTAACAAGGAGTACACAGTGATAAAGGCATTATATCTCCAGTGGGTAATGAATAAATGAAGATGGCTTTAATAGAAGTCATTTTATGAAAATGATATACACCAAACTTTATTAAAATTTGCCAGTGTAACAATCTAGAACAACACACATAGACTTTTGTTAACGCTGTAGTAAGATGAGCAAGCTTGACTATAACTACGTGGTTTGCTCTATCTCCGTTTGTTGAGGCTGGCTCACAAGCCAATGTAAAATGTGTCATATTCAGGCAGGACGATTGAGCATGATCAAACATAGCATGTAATATAGGTGCAAGTTTCTCACAGCAGCAGAGACCTGTCATCCAACAGATCCTTCATAGTTCGGGCAAATTGCTTGCACAGGCTAACTTGAGGTAGTTGGGCATATATGCAAGGCATTTCTAGACTTCCTGTTCGAGTATGCTCGGAATTGGAGATGATCCATATAATCCCTGAAGCAGATGCATGGAAATGAACGTAAACAAATCTTAAACCCTAGCTCAAAATAAAAGCAAAAGACTGCAGATGCTGGAATCTGAAAGAAAAACAGGAAATTCCGGAAAATCTCAGCAGATCTGACAACATCTGTAGAGTGAGAACAGAGTCTGAATGACCCTTCGAGGGTCATTAAGATTCAAAACATCAACTGTTGCTCTCTACGAATGTTGTCGGACCTGTTGAGATTTGAGCATTTTCTGTCATACCTTTAATTTTTGAAAGCTAAGTTATAAATTTTTAAAAAATGAAAACGTGATGATTGGTGTTTTTGCAGTAGAAACAAGAATGTAAAATAAACATAACCAAAACACAATATTTCTAGTTAGTATGTTTTATTGTTCACAGTGGGTCCAGAAAAGATATTCTTGTCTGGCTACAAAATCAAACTATTTTAATTTGTTACCATGTGTCATATGCACCTTAACTTCTAGGCAAATCTTCAGGAGGAAATGTACATTATATCTGGAACATTACAGTAATTAGATAGTGTTAACCCAGAGCTCAAAATTCAGCCTACAAAATAGTGAAAGGGATCTAATTTCATGGTAATGCTACTCCAGACACACTTTAAAAAGAGAACATAGTACACTGTTGCTTTTGTTAGTACATTAGATGTTAATTTACCAGGCCCGTTAGGAGGCACTGTTTGAGTCTACAAAAGAGTCACATTCTATTTTTTTTAAATTGATGTTATTATCGTTGAATATTATTTTGATGAGAATGTTTTACACGAGTGTGTGACTGAAATGTAGCCATTTGAATTTATGCCAAACTGGGGAAAGAGACTGATTTTCTTACCTGCCAGTTTATATTTTTAAAAAAGAGAGATTTGAGGGCAGACAAACATCCATTCAACATACAACTTGTACACAATATTTTACAGTTGTTCCCACTAGATAGGTTATAAATTAAAACAAAAATAAATTGCATATGTGAAGTTCTGTACAGTTATAAAAATGACATTCATTACAATGGCTCCGAAAACAGAAATTCCTAATTTGACTAGAGATTTCATAAGATAAGCACATTTCTGAATCTCAAATACATTCATTTACTGAAGACATATTTTCTGTCAGCCACCCATTTGAAAGAAAAAAATGACTACATTCCATGCAAGATGTCCAGAAGACTACTTACTAAGTTGAAGTATATTCAAAGGGCAGGTCTACATCACTAATTTTAATAACTGGGGCAATGAGAGTTCTAAATACAAATCATTCCCTGCACGGCATTAAAGATGATATAAGCAGTTAACAGAGAAAAATTCAAAAATATTTCTATTATTACACTAATTTCAATGCCAAAAAGCCAGCACACAGCTTTTCCTCGTCTAGGGTACCCCAAAGTCTCCATTCTTAATCACCTCCTCTGCCTCCCAATGATATTATCTTCAGGCATTGGACAAATTTCAAATAGTGCACACATATGCAAACCAAAATCACAAATAAGTGCAAAAACATACAAACATGAAGAGACAGAAAAGGAGAAGCCTCCAATTTCTAGCAGTACTGGACTTGTGTGACACTACAGGCCCCATCATTTAGACCATCCTTGTTTAGCCCGGGTGCCAACCATCTATTACTGCCACAGGCATCACTTGTGAAGGCCCTGCTTAATTTCAGTATTAACTTCAGCAGAATTTACAAAATCTCTCTCCAAACTACCAACATATTTTAAACACACCTGATCATGATCTGTGCAGAAGATAAAACGTCTCCAGCACTGATTTGTGTGCCACCCTCAGGTTAGATCTGATGTATTGTCACATGTATTATTTGGTGAAAAGTATTGTTTCTTGCATGATACACAGACAGAACATAACATTTATAGGGGTAGAAACGACAGCGTGCAGAACATAGTGCTACAGTCATAGCTAGGGTTTACAGAAAGATCAACTTAATGTAAAGTAGGTCCATCCATAAGTCTGATGGCAGCAGGGAAGAAGTTGTTCTTGAGTCAGTTGGTATGTGACCTCAAACTTTTGTATCTTTTTCTCCAATGGAAGAAGATGGAAGAGGGAATATCCGGTGTGCGTGGGATCCTTAATTATGCTAGCTGTTTTGCAGAAAAAACGGGAAGAGTCAATGGATGGAAGGCTGGTTTGCATGATGGATTGGGCTACATTCATGACCTTTTGTAGTTTCTTGCATCTTCGGCAGAGCAGGAGCCATACCAAGCTGTGATATAACAAGATGCTTCCTATGATGCATGTGTAAAAATTGGTAACAGCTGTAACTGACATGCCAAATTTTCTTAATCTTCTGAGAAAGTAGAGGCATTGATGGGCTTTCTTAACTACATTGTCAGCGTGAGGCGCCAGGCAAGTTGGTGGTGATCTGGACACTGAAAAACTTGACGCTTTCTACCATTTCCCTCCTCTCTCTCTCTCTCTCTCTCCTCTCCTCTCCCCCCCCCCCCCTTGATGTTCTCCACTATGCTTCCTGAAGTCAATGACAATCATCTTCATTTCGTTGACACTGAGGGAAAGATTGTCGGCAACACACCAGTTCACCAGATTCTCTACCTCATTCATGTACACTGTCTTATCATTATTGGAGATATGGTGGTGTTGTCAACACACTTGGAAATTGGAGGGAAATGTGGCGACACAGTCATAGGTGTATAAGCAGTATAGCAGGGGGCTGAGAATAGAGCCTTTTCAGCATCTACGTTGAGGATGATCGTGACTCTAGTTGACATTTCCCCACCTCTGGCACTGTGGGTATACCAATGCTACATGGACTGCTGTGGTTCAGGATAACAACTCATCACCACTTTCTCAACAGCAATTAGGGATGCTGTTCGTGCCAGCAATGCTCACGTTCCATGAATAAGGTTCCAATCTGATGAAACTACAACATAAGACAACATACAGGCTAAATAGTGGAAGCAGCATGATGTAGAACAGGCCAAATGTGGAACCCAAAGCCTCTCTATGCAGCCTGGAGCCTGCTTTCAAAATGTCAATCAAACAGGCAAAAGTTAGAGCAAAACTTTCTGCTCAAGGATAATTATAGAGGGCAATAAATGCTAGCTTTGCCAGCGACACTCATATCCATGAGCAAATAAGTTAGTGAACACGATGTAAAGGAAAAAAAAAAATCACAAGCTCAGAAGTGGTGGGAACTCGCTTAACTGAATTTGATCGGGCTCCAGCTATTACTGCGTGACATCCTGTTCCTCGCTTTGTGCCTTAGTTTGTTTAATTTAGTTTAAAAGAAAGGCAGTTTATAAAGCTGAAACACCAAGAGCTACCAACAGTCTCCTCCCATTTAAGGATCCTGGCACACAGGCTGCATAAACTTATGATTTGATCATCATGATTTGATCATGATTTTCATCAGGTAGAATTACATTTTCTGATGCCATCTCTCAAAGTAACCTTGCACCTCCCGTAGTGATTCAGCTGACTGGAATATTTCTCCATTGAGAACAACTGTACCATTCTTCCCCTCCTTCCTGCCAACTGGATGGGGTGGGACGCTGTGAGCTAGTCGTACAACTGCCAACAGACAACTGTGCAATCAGCCCACAGCATCTCATCCCACTCACCCACGAGCCAAAATAAAGACATTCACTCTCCCACATACAACTCCACTCAGAACTTTTGTCTCCTTTAATCTTCTAGTTTTCTCGGATTGTTTCGCACTTCCATTACCTTTGGAAAGGTAACATTACGAAATCACATTTATACTTTACTGAGTGACGTACTGAGTCTGGTTTAGAAATATTGGACATCAATTATTTTCTGCTTATATAAATGCAAGTCTTTCTTTTGTGTGACTTCTCCTAGTGGGAGAATTCTATCCTTTAGTCTCCTGGAGACATCTCAGTACAAGCAAAGTTAATTCCGTTCCTTCTCATCATTTGATATCACTTCTTGCATAAGGATTAAGATTAAATATCATTAACTTAAAAGTTTATTTAACTAGTGTCTCAAGTAGGCCTACGTTAACACTGCAATGAAGTTACTGCGAAAATCTCCTAGTCGCCACACTCCGGCATCTGTTTGAGGGAGAATTTAGCACGACCAATACACCTAACCAGCACGCCTTTTGGACTGAGAAGGAAAACCGGAGCACCTGAAAGAAACAGAACATGCAAACTCCACACAGACAATGACCCAAGCTGGGAATTGAACCAAGGTCCCTGACATTATGAGGTAGCAGTATTAACCTCTCTGCCACCCCAATATGAAAGTCAATAATAAATCCAATAAGAAAAAACTTAGAGACAAGAAAATTAGAGCATATTTCACATTGATATTGAAACAAATAGTAAAAATACATTTGAGTAGATAGGTAAGTACATGAGGGAGAAATGAATAGAAGAAAATAAAATAAGGTGAGGAGAGTTTGACTGGAACATAAGCTAGCCTAGTTGAATGGGTTGTTTTAGTGCTCTGCATTCTACGTAACAGAATTTTTTTTTTAAAAAAAAAATCACACTTTTGGTCAAGTTAAACAAGTTTAAATTGATAATTTTCTTAACTTGAACCAGTCAACTATCACATACAAAAAGCCCAGTGTTACAGAGTCAGGAAACTTTTCAGCATTGCAAGGAATAAGCTCAAATCTTCATACAAAAATAAACGTAGAGCAGGTAGTGCAGAATTTTCTGGAACTGGTAGTAATTCAAGGTTTATAATACTATACCATGAGTTTTCATGGCTTAGTACATAAATACCAAACCTAATATTGTACTGAGCCACATGACCAAGCTGGTTCTAGTTTGAGTTGTGGTCTGTATCATTTGTCATTTAAATGCAAAACATATAAAATCCTAAAAACTGCAAAGATTCAAAATGTAACACACAAAATAAACTAGATCAGTGAATAGTGATCAGGTGATACCAAACCTCAGCACTTCTTCACTATTCACTAAATGTATATCTGAATGGGAGGCAAGGACAGAACAATTCTTAATTGTGCTGCTCAACAGTGTCAAATCATCTGTTTACAGTCACTGCCTTCATCAGGCTCACAAGGTAAAATAACATTTGGGCAAGTACTAGAAGTTGGGAATTAGGAAAGACGAGAAGAGTTTAGAATTGAGTAACATTTACATCATGTTATCTTCCATTCTTTGTCAAATTAAAAAACTGTTTTCCTTCATAATCCATCAAAGCTGTAATTCCCCCCTTCAAATCTTTTGAATTAAAAAACCTAATAACACAATCGAAAAATGTGATAAAATCTTTCCCAAGAGCTAAATCATCCATCTGCAGCAACTATTGATTGATTGCTCAAGTCAATAAACCTTCCAAGATTTCTAACAGATACACTGCTCTGGAAAAACAGCATAACAGATAAAGGAATTTCAACAAGTCAGCACTAGCTATCCCCCCGAGAATGAAACAAATACATGTTAGAACGCACATGGCAGTGTGCAAAACTGGTATTTAGCTTCTTATATCTTACATTAAGAATGCAAAGTTCTATTGAGCATTCAACTGAGGAAGAATATTCAATCATCTTAACATTACAGAAAGTTGTGTTGCTCCTTCACTTTCATTCAAGAGGACTCTCAAGCTACATAAATTTACTGATAAAATGATAAAGATAAGAATGTTAAAAAACAGTTTGTGTCTTACGTGGCTTGTAGCTTTTCCCACTTTCCCTAGCTAAGGTAAAGATGAAAAGATAAACTAAAAATGTATTAGAGACTGATTAATACCAGAAAGAGATATTGCTTTATGAGGAGCCTCTCTGGTTCCACTAAAAAAATGTTTAACCTCCAGCCTGTCAGAGGTCAGCAAGCATGTACAATACAATCAATCATTCATCTCTAAACTTTTTATAAATGTCCAGTTTACAATTGATCATACCTGCTCCCAAAAAAAAATCCAATCTGCAATAGAAATAAATTCAACACTATTTGTAGCTAAATATTACTATTGCTCAACTCACTCCCAAATAATAAGCCCACAGTGCATTATTTCTAAGACAAAACAATAAAACATTAAGCAGAACTGCATACATCTCATGCGCACAGTTGTTGCGCTGTACCTGATATTCCTGCAGTGACAACATCTGAACGTGTGTTTGTTTGTGTGTGTGTGTGTGTGTGTGTGTGTGTGTGTGTGTGTTGGGGGGGGGGGCAGGTTTGTGGCTGGAAAGAGGCGGCTTTGGTTACAGGACTTTGCATGTGCTTCTTTAAACCCATTTTTGTGATGATGCATTCCGGCTTTCTGACTGCAGCAACACTTTTATCATCTGAAAAATAGTTCAATTATCTTATTGCCTTCTGAATCAGTAGTAGAAAAGCACTGAAAAAAGGCAGATTGAAGAGAAGTTTCACAAAATTAATAGCAAAACTAACAAAGCAAGGCCAAATTAGAGAGCCTGATGGGAAACAGGAGTACTGAATTGTATTGAGCTATTTGCAATTATGCTAAAAAGGTACAATAACTGGCATTACATGCATTATATAACGTAATTGGTTCTCGCAAGCTTATCTTCTAACAGCTATAATGCTCTATGACCTTTGACATAAGATTTTATATAGTCAAATTGCACTGTTCTTCAATCTTCTTAATACATAATTAAACATTGACTTATGAGGGATCACTTATGAAAAAATGGACCACACACTAAGATTTGATAAACATTTTCACACAGAGCTCACTCTTCCGGGAAAGGATTGAAATTAATTTGCTTGACAGTAACTAGTTTTTTTTTAAATGAAAAACTGATTAGATAATCCTAGAAACAGCTATTTACCCATCGGTGTCAGTTTTAAGCTGTTTCAAAAGTTAAGACAATATGTACTATTGTTTATTTTATTTCCTACAAATTTAATGCACCAAATACACAAAAACGTTGCATAATCCACCATATTCAAAATAGAGCAGTAATGCTGGAGATTTTTACATTTGTCATATCCAACACAAATTAAGCGTGCAACACAAGAGTAAAAAAATTGCATATGAAGGGGAATGAGATACCAAAGTTCAGAGAAAGATTAAAAGGTAATTTTCACAAGGCACTCCCTTTCCTTAAAAATTTTAACCACTATTTCAAAATTGACATTCCAAGCCTATGACAAAATTGTGGGATTATTTTTAAGTTGAAGAGAAAGCAGTTACTTTTATCTACAAACAGCATTATGCAATGGAATAGTTTAAAACCTTTATTTGAATGCCAACTTAAACAAAAACAATTTAAACTGAAAATATTTTTCAAAAAATTGATCAGAGGGACTAAAATTAAGCTTAGATATACTCAGAAATCCTACAGTGTTTTGGGCTCTCTCTAATCTCCAAAAGCCACATCCCACCTAATTACAAAGGATGACTGACTTTCTCTGTTTAACCAGCATCGGCAATGACAGCAAAGCAAATCATTCTGCAGTTAAATTTAAGATGAAACCACAATTCTTGTAAACTTTAATGAGGACTTTAAAAACAGTACAATCTATAAGATTAGAACAAAAACAAAACAGCAAGGGAAACAGGCGTTCCGCCCAACGAGTCCGCGACGCCACCTCAATGTTCCCACTTCTACCCACGATCTCTGTCTATGTTTATAGATCTATGCATTGGAACCAAATTTGTGACAATTTAGGGAGAATTTGTTCTGCCAATTAGCCTAAGAGCATATCTTTGGGATGTGGGAGGAAACCGGAGCACCTGGAGAAAACCCACGCAAGCACAGGGAGAATGTGCAAACTCCCACAGACACAGGCCCAAATCCATGTATCTGCACAGCACAGCAATAGTCACTGAGCTGTCGTGTTGCCCATCAAATGGTCCAGGTCAAGCATACTTATTTTGGTGTGTGCCCAACTTTGCATGTGGATCAAATAACAATATTGCTAACTCTCATTTAAGTGCATATTTATCAAATACTTTCCAGATATCATTAAATGATAGTTTGCCTTATTGTTGACACCTTTAACAAAACAGTTAACTCCCCAACTGACAAGGCCACTAGTGATGACTCCAATGCAGGCAGAATTAGGCATTTTATTTCTGACACTGGGACTAATTGTCAAGAAAGAATTTTCTCAATTAAAAATATTTTAGTCTATTATTTTTGCAATTACATCTAAAACCTGATACTTGTGAATTCAGTAAACCAAATCCAAATAGGCCAAGGTAAATGAATAGGGCTGTTTATTTTAATCTCTACTATAAATTGAGGCAGCCACTCTTCATTTACATCCCATGAACAAAAAATGAAATTCCCAATATGAGTTTATCAAGCTGAACATGCTTAAAAACAGTGCATTCTGCCTTCACAAAGTCTTTCATAATTTTATGCACTTATAAGCTTTTTGTTCTGTCGCATCCATGCTCTATTTTGCCAATTTTCACATCTGAAATTTTCCAAGGAATCTTATTGCTTAAGAAGCATTTTCATCATATGTGAACCACAGAAAAATGCATTCAACCCAGCATCTCTGTGCCAGCTGAAAAGAGAGGAAAAACTAGTCACTCATTTTAATCCCACTTTCCAGCACCTGATCTGTAGCCTGCTGGTTAGAGCACTTCAGATACAGGTTCAGGTAACTTTTAACTAAAACAAAATATTGTGCATGCTGGAATCTGAAACTTAGCAATTCTGGCAGCATTTGTGAGGAGACAAAGCAGAATTAACACTGAGTCTCCTTGGCTCTTCATCAGAGGGGATAAAGCGTTCAATTTTAAAGTGTAGTTGTAAGAGATTGCAACAATATAAGTAGCAACTTTAAAAACAAAGGCAGATGTCTGTGTGCGCGTGCATGTGGGATGCACTGAGGAAATATACATACAGGATATTTTAAAAGCGAGGTTCAAGACGGAGGAGAGAAGTCACAATCTAAAGCTGCCGAATTCAACACCAGATCCTGAGTGTTGCATATGTGCCCAACCGGAGGATAAAATGTTGCTCCTCCAGCTTGGGCTGGGTTTCACTGGATCATTGCAGCAGGCCAAGGATGGATATGTGGGCACGAGAGCAAGGTACTGAGTTTAAATGACAAGCAACAGGAAGGCTGGGGGTCATGTTCACAGACTGAACGAGGGTGTTCCACAAAGCAGTCACCCAATCTGCATTTAGTTTCCCCAAAAGAGAGACAACATTGGGAGAAGTGAATACAATAAACTAAATCAAAGAAGCACAAATGAAATGCTGTGTTCAGTTCCAGATACCACATTCGAGGAAGTACGTGAAAGCATTGGAAAAAGTACAGAGGAAATTGACAAGAATGATTCCAGTGTAAAGAACTGGAGCTGTTGTGATAATTCAGTGCCCTTAAGAAATGCATTTATAATACAACATGTTTCTTATGAGGCGTATTTTAAAATTCATCTCTATTTTACAAGGTGCCAATTTGGATGGAAAAAAACATATAGCTCCATGATGATAATATAATGCAGAATAAAAACTAATTTTATTTTGTCTCAATGTAGTTAATGCATTTGTGTTTGCTTAGATTACCCTTGAGGTCAAAGTAGAGTTTTGATTAGATTGATTGACAGATGAATGGGAGGAGGTAAGCTTACAAGAAAGATTGAGAACTAAACAGTCAGATCCTACCTGGTTCTTGAAGAAGCAAAGTCTCCAGATGTGCTCAGAACTCTAGAATTGACAACCTATACAATACATAAGCCTGTATTTGAAGGGGGGTTTTAAATCTCTAAGAGGAATATTGCTTGAATTGGAAGTCATAGGTTAGCACTTAAGATTTGCATCTTGTCATATTTACACATTGTTCAAAATGTTAACTGTTGAGCTAATTTATTTGTTATAGTTGAACTGTGTTGTTAACTATTGTTTTGAGAAAAACTTGTCAGTTTATCAGTTGATGCATGCCTGGAATGAAACATTATATCCTCACATTAATACCAAAAAAAGCAAGTAGTTGGGGTCTAGTCTCACTTAATAATAAACCTTGGGGTTTCTGATCTGTCCCTTGAACTAAAAGGATATTTACCCTATCACCCCCATACATACTGCCGTACATTAGCTACTAGTACAGCAACACCTACTTTGCAATGTTCTCTTCCTTGTTTTCAAAATCTTCCACAGACTCGTCCCTCCTTATCTTTATAACCTCCTACAACCTTCCAAAGATGTATGTGTTACTTCATTTCTGGCCAGAGAAAATTTCTATTCATCCCCTATTTTCAATATTCCACCACAAGTAGTCACGTCTTTGCTGTTTCGGTCTTAAGCTCTGTAATTTCTTCCCTGAATCTCACTGCCCCTCTCACCTTCTTTAAAACACTATAAAACTACGTCGTTGGCAAAGCTGTTGATATCTGTCCTAGTATTTTCTAATGCAGCTTATGTCAAATTTTGGTTCGCAAATGACTCCCAAGAAGCACCTTGGAGGATTCAACAATGCCAAAACTGCTATATAAATGTTAAATGTTGTTGTTGAAGCTTACATTAACTTTTATAAGCCAATTATCTCCAACATTAATAGGTTTAAAAAAAACCAACATACATGGTTCAAAATTAAAAGAAGTTGTATTTACAGTATCATAATCCTTTGAACTAGTGTTTGACCTCAAGGATATATTAATTATCAGGCTTGAAGAAACACTTGGCTTTTTTACTTGCGGGATAAAAAACAACTTTCAATGCTTTTTTTTAATAAAAGGCCTGATTACAGAAAAATCTTAAAGAAAAAAATACACACACCCTTATCTTTGCTAAGACATTTCCCAAAGAGGTGTGGTGGCTGTGGGTAGTAAATTATATTTATTGTCCAATGCCAGTAAACTAACATTGTTTTTTTGCCAACACACACCCAGTTCATGCAGAACTTCCTTAGCAGTTAAGTCTCAAATTAAAGGTCAGTGAAAGTCAAGTTCCTGCTTTCGGCAATGATCAGATAGCTGTTTTTTTCCACAAAGCATGTGACTATCACCCAACCAACCTTAAATCAGTTAGTTGTAGGATGCTTATTGTAAGACAGCTGTTTGTGCTGTATTAAATGTGAAACCATATTCAGAGGCCAAGTACAACTTTCCCAATTTCAAGTATTTCAACATTAAATATTAAAAATATAATAATTTACTGATTAAGAACATGAGAATCTATCCACATTGAATATTAATCTTTCAATATCATCATCTGTCCCAACAATTGGTCACTGAATACAGAGATTTATAAGATTATAATTCTTAATGCTATCAAGTTAATGTTTCCCTATTTCAGTACTGTACTGTTAAATGACAAAGTACTGACAGGTAAAATGTATTTTAAATTTACTTTTAATCATTTACAAAATTGCTTTAAGATCTGAATTGAGGTGGTGGGGATCGAAACTATTTTTGACATTCCATTTTCAATACTTGGCACAATTAAGTTACAGGACAGAAGATATTTGTAAAGTATGTCCACGCCTAAGAGAAACCAAAGTATCGCAGAATTCAAGCAATCAATATTCAGTGTATAATTTCTCCAATCTGTTGGAATTCATCTTACTACTTTGATACTTTACCTCAAACAATTGAAAATAATCAATTGATGTCAAGTCTGATAACATCACATTAGAAATGAATGTCCCTAACCAAATATCAGACTAGTACATGCAAAAGTTCTTAGATATCTCTAGGTAAGACTAAGTTCACAATATCTTAACGCCACTTGATCTCTCTAGCAGGTGTTAGGAAGCCTTAAATCATTCCATTTATAGATCTAATCGTTACATTTGCTCTCAAAATCAGCACTTTGAGAGCTTTCCTTTCTCTACAGTCTATCTTCTTCCTGGCCATAAATGAAACTGCCAAAGAGCAAAAAAAAGACAACACAGACTTCAAAAGGAAAATCCAATTTGCCAGAAGTCTTCAAAAATTGCACCCATCTCATTGCTGTTACCCAAGAACTGAACTTCCTGCTGTTATTAAACGGACAGCAGAATGGAAAGAGATCATTTTCTTTCTCACTCCATTAAGAATAACAACTTTCCTAAAGCTAGAACATTAATTATTGGTTGCAAAATTCCACCTTCTTCCATATTGGAACTGTAAAACAAAAAAAACTCAGTTTGCCGTTTATAATTTTTATATTTCATTCCAGTGATGAAAATTTACTGGCAGTGATTATTCAATGTCAGAATCAAGAACTCCCTGCAGATGTACACTACCTGGATTTATACCACCACTAAAACCTTCTAATTTGAAGCTTTACTTAAGAAATGTGTTTAATATTGTGAACAAAGAACTCCAAGATGAAGGGAAAACGATCTCATGCAGTTAAACGTAGGGAGGGAAACAAAGGAGGAATGATATTGAACTGTCAAACATACTATAGTGACATGCTTCAAAACCATCTTCGAATGTCAAAAGTTACTTGTCAGAAAGAAAATATTGATCAGATAACGTTAATGCAAAAACAAAGTATTGCAGATCTGGAAATCTGAAATAATAGAAAAAGAAAATAATGGGAATGCTCAACAGGTCAGACAGAATCTCTGGAAAGAGAAAGAGTTTTGTCTCAAGTCAATTACTTTTTGTCAATACTCCTGACTTTGAATATTTCCAGCATTTTCTATTTTTATTTTAATATATTAAATCAGACAACTCCAAGCATTAACTTCTCAAGTCATGAAACAATTAGATAAACCCCAACTACTGAAAAATAATCCAGATTCACTAATGCCTTGAGATAACATCACATTAAACTATCCCCCTGAAACTTAAAACTTCATACAAATGTGCTTATATGTGAATTAAGAGCAGTCCACATGGCCTCTCAGGCCCGCACCAACATTCAATAACAGCGTGGCTAAACTGATTGTAATCTTCACTTAACTGAGTTACTCCAATTCAAGCTCACAGGGAGTTGGAGCCTATCCCAACACTGGGTGTTGGGCAGAGTACACCTAGGACGGGCACACATACACAGTAATGTCCTAATTATGTAAGGTGCCGTGTCCTTCAACTAAAAAGGTCTTGGTTTGCACGCAGAGATTCAAATAAACACAACACGTTTTATTGAAGAACTGCTTTTTGTTCTGTGTTAAGTACAAAACCATACTTAAAACAGCAGCCTGAGCACACATCCTAATGACATAACCATCAAACATGATCAACTTGCAACCTGCAATCCTTTTTAAATATAGAACATCCCTCCGCCTTTATTTCTGTGATCATGACAACAAATTACTACAATGCTATAAATAGACCAGTAAGACATAGTACTATGCATCATTAATCATTATGCACAAATAAGAAAGCCATCAGGGAGAAATCTATTCCTCATTGGTTGTAAATGATGTTCTGGAATTTGACCGTCCCTGACTCTAGAAATGAGATTTGGAACTTCAGTAGACACTTCCTTGAAACTAATTCTGTATAATTCTCACTTGTTTTAGTAGCAGAGGCACAATCGTCAAGCAACTCAGATTCAACTAAGTCTTCCATAATAGCATTCACAACACTAGGGACTAAATAAGTTGGTACTTCTGGAGATGATTCTGAGAAACCATTTCAAGATCACAATTAGTCAGCATGGCGCTGATAAAATATTTCACCTTTGGTTTCAAATTGTATCTGTTTTTGCTAAAGCTACGGCTGGTACCCATTTCTCACTCGTGGCATTATCACCTGTTAACACACAAGCTCCTTGTTGAAACAAGCATTGTTTTGCCTCACTTGTCGTCTAGCAACTTGAGATTGCTGTTGACGCCCTATTATCTCTGAAGTTTCTGCAGGTAATAACAAATCAAACAGTTCTCAACTTTCTATTTCAAGAGTAGTAACGTAGGTGAACTTTGGGTAAGTAATGTTTAGAGTTTCAAAAAGTTGCTAAAAAGCTATTTACATGGCTCGATAAAGAATCTTGTACCTTTGAAGCTTTTAAAAAATATTTCAAGGATTGTACAAATCTTTCAGTTAATCCATTGATTGATGAATGATATAGTGTAGATTTTATATGCCGAATAGCATTTACATTGAGATAATATTCAAAAAACTTGTAAAGTGAAAACCATTATCGCTAACAATCTGTTCCAGTTTACTAAATCTTGCAAAAAATGTTGTCAAGTTTTTCAACTGTTTGTTCAGATGCAGTAAATCTCATAATTAACAGCTTCTGGCCATTTTGAATATGCAATTATGACCAAGGTCATAAAACCTTCAAATAGACCAGCAAAGTTTACATGCAATCATTGTCATGGAATTTAGGCCATTCCCAAAGATGTAAAGGAGACAACAGTGGTGTATTCCTTATTCATGCACTGGACTGACACTCTCCCACCTTTTCTTCAATCTCAGCATCCAGAAAGAACCACCAAAAATAACCTTGTACTAATTTCTTCATCCAGATTATGCCAGGATGTCCTTCAAGAACTCTTCCTCAGAGAAATGAACACTCAGATTCCCCACAATAGATACCCATCTTGAACAGTCAACTCAAACTTCCTTGACATATATTGTTTCAAATCAGGATACAGGTAGTGTATTCCAGCTACTATACCTTTCAATACCACATCAATCACCTTCCCCATCATTTCCGATATGTCGCTGAATTGAGAAGCTGTCACAAGCACATGATCTACTAACGAAAAGTAAAGAATATCAGCAAAACTAGCATGCAGTATCTGCTCAATTAGGTAAAGGTAAGCATGATAATGCATCAGCATTAGCGTGGCACTCTGACAATAGATCAGTAACCATCTTTGCAACTGACTGGCAGCTAAAGACAGCGTGGCTTTCTTTATATGGCCCAAAAATAGTAAAGAAGAGTCAATGATCAGTCAATAATGTGAAATGATAAAATATTCGTATGCCAAAAATTATACTTGATGCATCTTTGTCTAGCCGAGCACATAAGATTCAGCATCACAGTACGTAAGCTTTTGGTCATTCTTCTCTTGAAGGATAATTTGTGAAACTGCCCGTACTCCATAATGCAAAGTATTGCTAGCAGGAAGTAATGGTAGTTTCTAATTAAAATGAACCAATACCTCAACTACATTCATCTGCAAATATACTTGTAAAAGATCAATCTTGCTGAATTTCTGCCCACCTGATAATGCAGCAAATCTTTTATTAGAGGAAGTGGACATTGATCAGTGCACAACACTGGATTTACCGTCATTTTAAATCTCCATAAATACAAATTGAAACATCGAGTTTCTTGACAGGTACAATGGGAGTAGCCCAGACACTCACTGTAACTGGTTCTAACACACTAGTGTTAACAAGTCACAGTAATTCTTCTTTGACCTTGACACAAACTGCCAGTCTTGCTTTCAAACTTTCTGGGTTGACTCTTAGGCTTTGTCTTGCGTTTCACTTGAACTTCCTTCATTGAGCCAAGAGTCTCTTTGAATACACTCTTGTATTTATCCAGAATGTGCTGTTGATAGTACTCCAGTTAAGCTTTACCCTCTCCAACCATAATATCCCAAATACAACTGGAAAGTTGTCATGGACCACATGAAGAGGTTACTTCAGTGTTTGTCCACTCAACTCTACATTGACCATAATGTTCTTCCATGTTCTTAAAATCACATCAGCCGATTTTAAAGGAAGATGTTTCAGCTTTTCTTTGCATATAGTCTCAGGAATTAAAGATACAGCAGCAACAGTGACAACTTCCATCCTAACAGGTTGTCCACTTAACTCCAGAATCACCCAGAATCTATGTAATCCTGTACGGAAGGTTTTACTTCCAATTTTACTGATAAGAACTGGTACAAGCAACTCTCTGTAATTTTAATCACTTGAACAAAATACTGAAACCACTCTGCATAGGAACATCATGATTCATTTCCTTTATTGAAAGGCCCATGGAGCCTAATTGACTCTTGCAGGCACTAGCGACTCAAGACTACTCTTTCTTTTATGCTGCCTTCCCAAAACTCCTCTTTTTACTCTGGACACTGCTGATAATCTCTTTTTCTTCAAATGATCCCCAGCTGCACAGCAAAGCATTCCTTCTTTTCAAATGCACAAGATACTGCCTGAAATCTCACTCTTCTTTCTCTGGTCAGAAAAAACCCCTCTTCCAAAAACAGTGCTTTTTCTTACTTGGGTCTTCCTGGCACTATTTTAATCCTGTTTTTGCTTTTCCCTAGCTTTGAATATTAGAAGTGAGGACCCACAATTTCTCTTAGGATCCTTACTCAATGAAAAAAGCCCAATTCATTGCTAATTTTCTTTTTGAAATGTCCTAACTATGTTAGGAGTTATGGGTTTTAACAGAAGACATGGTTTGCACAAGTAGATTCGTACAACCACTCAACATATTTTATTGAAGAGCTATTCTTTGCTTGCAGCTGGAGTATACACCCTAATGACATCACCATCAAATCATGCAATCAGCTCTTAAAAGCAACCTGCAACCATTTTTAAATATCTAACACACACTCCTACTGTGCCACCCATCTGATGGTAACCTCATCTCCATAATTCCACCTACCCACGATAACCTTTCATTCTCTTGCTTATCAAGAATCCATCCACCTCTGCCTTATAAACATTCAAGGATTCTTCTTCCACTGCCTTTTGAGGAACCAAGCTCCAAAGGCTCAATGCTTGGCTTAAATTTCTCTTCATTTCACTCTTAAATTAGTAACCCTTTATTTTTAGCAGTGACTCCCTAGTCCTGGATTCTCCCACAAAAGGAAACATCCTTTCCACATTCAGCCTGTGAAGACCACTCAGAATCTTATGTTTCAGTCAAATCATCTCTTTTTTAAGCTCTAGCAGATATATGTTTAGCGCATCCAGCCTTCCCTCATAAAACAAGTCATCCATTCCAGATATTAATCTAGTAAACCTTACTGAACTGCTTTCAGTGTACTTACATCTTTCCTTGAAGGAGATCAGTATTCTATTACTAAAGCATAACCTCCCTAATATTGTATTCAATTCCTCTTTCAAAATAATAACATTCTTTTAGCTTTACTAATTGCTTGCTGTACTTGCATACTAACTTCTTGTGGTTCATGCTCAAGGATATCCAGATCCCTCCACATCTCAGAGCTCTGCAATCTCTCACTATTTACATCAGATACTTTATTTGTCCTGTCAAAACGGACACTTGCTCACATTCTATCCCATTTTCCTGATTTTTGCCTGCTCATTTAAACTTACCATGTCCCTATGCAGCCTCCTATGTCCTCTTCACAACTTATTTTCCTAACTGATTTGGAAATACTCAGCAGGTCCGACAGCAACGATAGAGAGAAAAACAGTTAGTGCTCCAGGTTGATAAAATTGCATTTTGAACAGTTATAATGTGATAATGATAAGATAATCTGCTCTCATTATATTTATTGATGAATAAATATTGATTTGAACACTTGGGATAATGCTTCTGCTTTTCTCCAAAATAATCTTGGGGACCTTTTACAAGGATATCCAGATCTCTCTGCAATCACTAGTTATATAGCTTGACTCAAGTATGCAAGAGCATCAAGCAATTAGCAAAGGTAACAGATTATTTATTTTGTGAGGGAAATTGAATACAAGATTAGGGAGGTTATGCTTTATTAATAGAGGGTATTGTCTCTTAAGGTGTAAATGCACTGGTAGCAGTTCAAGAAGGTTTACTAGACTAATATCTAGAATGGGTTACTTGTTTTATGAGGAAAGGCTGGACAGGCTAAACATGTATCTGCTAGTCTTTAGAAGAATATGAGGTGATTTGATTGAAACATACAAAATCCTTAGTGGCCTTGACAGGATGGATGTGAAAAGGATATTTCCTTCTGTGGGAGAATCTGGAACTAGAGGGTCAGACAAAAGAATAGATAGGAGTGCTGGAATTCAGTTAAAAGATAGCATTCCCTCAGTACTGCACTGGGCATAGTAGCCTCAATTACAGGGTTTGAAATGTGGTTGGGGACTTGAACCCCCTACACCTTTGAGAATCAGGGGAATGCTCCCCACTGAGCTAGAGCTAACATCATAGCCATTGTCCACTTAAGACCATAAGCATTTCTCTCCATTCGAGAATTCACTAGTTATACAGCATTAAGTGCACCATTCCACAATTATGGGATAAGATGAGGAGGCCTCCATAAACTATCACAGCCAGCACAGAAATTGAACTAGCAATGTTGGTATCATTCTACATCACACTCCAGCCATCTAATCAATTGAGCTAAGTGACACCTCACCTCCATTTCTATCTCCCAATCCCCTTTAACAGTCTATATTTTTCTCCAGTCTCTTTCTCTTGCATCTCAGTTTGAGGTCTGCTCAAAATGTTTTTGGCAGTGGACATCCTAATCCAATCTGTCTAGGTCACAGGGTCATATCTGGAACTCCAGCTTAAGTTCTTGATCTTAATAACTGAAAACATTTGCTATGTTAACTGGCCCGTGCAGACCCACATTTGGAGTACAAAGTATTTAGGATAGTCATGGGCCACAAGGTGCAATTGATCCATGCCAGTGTTTATGGCCTGCATTAGCCTCTTTTCCAACTCTCTTTTTCATCTCACTCTGCTCATCATATCCTCCTATTTCTTCATCCTTTATGTTCATCCAGCTTCTCCCTTAATGTTATCAATGATAGTCACGCTGACCACACTCTTATGGCTGTGTGTTCCACATTTTCATCACTCTCTGGGGAAAGAAGTTTCTTCTGAATTCCTCCATTGCATTTAACAGTGATAATCTTATATTGATGGCCCACTCTTTCTGGTCTCACCCGCGACTGGAATCATCTTTACATTGCTATATGCAAGCAAAACTTTTCCTAATCACAGGGGCAACCAAACTGCTGGGGTTTTGAATTTAAATTTGGCTGGTGACTCAGGAGGTGAGAAGCAACATCGAAACAAAAGGAAGAGTTATGTGCAGATTTGACACTCAACTATGGCTACCATTTAGCCCAGAGTGTACATATCAGCTTCAGAGAAATAGAAACATAATGCATGAGGAAAGTTGCTAAAATATTCAATTTCTATTTTTCTTTTAAAAAGAAATCTTAATTTTGAACAGAATCTGTCGGTGCACCTTTTCTACTCCCTCTGGCATTACGGTCGATAATGGAGAAGACACAGTGTTGCCATAGTGATATTACTGGCTGCTGGACACAAGGTTAATAATTTTTCAAACTCCAGAAAAAGTTGAAATTTTTATTTGAAAAGATAAAGATTGGAGGAGAGTGGGGAAAGAACAGGAATGTGACTAATTGATAGCTCTTCCAAAGAGCTGGCACAGACACGATGGACTGAATGACTTTCTTCTATGCTGCATCTTGGTATGTATTCCACCTTTGCAACTGAAAATATAACAACCATACCTTTGGACTTTTTATCAAGTCACTTATATATCTTGTAAAAGGGCCGAGGTCCCAGCACTGATTCTTGGGACATGCCGCTTGTTACATCTTGCGACTAGAAAATGACCCATTGATGCATATTATTTCCTGTTAGCTAGCCAATCTTCTATCTGTGCCAATGTGTTACCCCTATAAAATAAGCTTTTAGCCTTCATAGGATAGTTACTCACAGCACAGGACAAAACACATTACGTACAACGTAACAATAAACTCACCAAGTACTATTTATAAGCTGCAATATGAGCACAAAATACACTGCAGCACAGGCTCGCTTGGGTTTTTTTAAATTAATTGCTAAACATTATTCATCATGGTATTGAATTTACAGCTTTGTGGCATTGGATTTACTTCATAATCATTACACACAAGTCCGAGCAAAGCTGACATCAATTAGGTTAAAAAAAGTCCCAGCCATCAGATGGCAACATCACAGTCTCAAACTGCACTGTAGAAGTTGCTTAGTGCCAATTCCTTGGCCCAAGAATTGTCAGCTATTTCAATGACAACCTTTGCCACTATAAGTTCAGACATGGAACTCAATTCTGAAGAGACTTGTGTCAGCCTACATCAGGACCTGGAAAACTTCCAGGCTTTAGCTGACAAGAGGCAGGTAACACTAACCAGACAAGTGGCAAGTAATTTTTAACAAAAGAAAGCTAATCATGCCCTTCTAACTTTCAACACCACTAACCTGAAGCTTAACTGAACACAATATCAACACTATGGCTATACATGCAGAGCAGGTGGCATTGCCTACTCTATGATGAGCAGTTCACTTCCAGAATCTCCTACACAAGCTTCAAGGCTCAATTCAGCTGTGCAATCAAGCGCTCACCATCCACCTACATGGGGGAATCATCACTGAAGTCATTTGACATAATCCAAGACACTAATTTCAATCTCCCCAATTACCAGTCTACTGTAGCTAGGGGTTACCATCCAGCAAATTCTCTATTACTTTTTTGTCAAGAAAGGCAACTCAATGTGGTGCAAATACCATCACTTCAAAGTTCTCCAAGTCTCACACTGATTCCACAGATAGTGACTAATCCTATATCGTTAGCTGGTCAATATCCTGGAATTTCCTACAATCATTGAAACACACCACCAATATTCATAATAGTTACCCATATCCCAAGAAAAGTTTTTAAATCAGTATATTATTGCAATATCTGAAATACTACATTAATTTATAAAAATGCTAAGGAAATTTAAAAATGATGTGACCTCATCCAAACCAATCCCACAGTCATAAACGCATCTGCTCATGACAATATTAGCAAAATGGCTACCACATAAATTTTTATGGAGACGAAGTTTTGTGTTCAATCTGAGGACCAACCTTTGTATGGCGCCATCAACATGCTAAATGGGATAGACTCAGAACAGAACAAAACTAGACATGCAAATCATCAGCAGCAGCAGAATTACAGTCAACCGCAGTCTGCAACCTCATGCTTGACATAGCTTTCATTCTACCATTATGATCAAGTCAGGAAACCAATGTGGTTCAGTGAGTGGTGGAGCAGCATCAGGCATACATAAAACTAAGATGCCAATCTGGTGATGCCAAACAACAACCTTCAGTCTGAAATACTGAGTAGCTGAATCATTTCAGCTTCTTCCTGAACTCCCCAAGATTACAGATACCAGTCTTAAAGCACTTGGATTCATTTCACAAATACCATTAAATAGCTGAAAGCAGTGAATACAATAAAGACTATGAGCCCTAATGACATCTCAGCTGCAGTACTTAAGATGTGCATCCCAGAACTAGTCATACTCTTAGCCAAGCTGTACCACGATAGCTACAACACTGCATTCACCTAATACTATGCAACATTACCATGTATAACCTGTGTACAAAGCAGGGCAAATCAAATCTGAACAATTACAACTCCTTCAGTCTTCTGAATCGTTATGGAAGGTGACACAGATAGTACTATCCAATGGCAAAAAAACAACTTGCCCATCAATGTTCAATTTAGATTCTGCCAGGACAACTCAGCTTCAGGCATCAAAATATTATTGGTTCTAAGATGGACAAGTCTTGAAATCAAGGGGTGAGGTGAAAATGAGGTCAATATGGCTTTACATGAATGCCATATTGACTGAATGAGACATCAAGGAGTTCTTGCAAAACTTAAGTCAATGGAAATCAGGGAAAAAGTTTTGCTCATGGGTATCATACACAGCACAAAGGAAGATGCTGCAGCTGTTTAGTTAGAGGCCAAGCATATCAATCCCTTATCATCAATGCACAAAGCCCTCAGGGTAATGTCTTAGGATCAATCGTCTTCAGCTGCTTCATCAGAAGTCTCCCCTACTTCTGAAGGTCAGAAGCAGATACTTTCACTGATACTTGAACAATTTTAAGTAACTGCAATTCTTCAGATGCTGAGGCAGTCCATATGCTTTTAGAGAAAGACCTGAACAACATTCAGGATTGGGCTCTTTTAAGGTCAAACCAAATAAAGAAACGCAAATTAAATTAGAACAAAGTAAAACGGGCAGCCCCCCAAAACAGCCCGAACAAAAACAAAGTACAAAGGAAACTTAAAAACGTCAAATTAAAATATTATTAGGATCAATAATGACATTCAGGCTTGGGAAGTAGCAAGTAGCATTTGTGCCACATAAGCACCAAGCAACAATCATTTAGAGAAAGTCCAATCATCTCCCCTTGACATCTTATATCATTATCATCCATGAATTTCCCCATTAACTTTCTGGGAGTTACAACTGATCAGATGCTGAACTGGAGCAACCTTATAAATGCTGAGATAATAAGAACAGGTCACGAGCTGGGAATTCTGGAAAGAGTAACTCAGCTCCCAACACAGCCCCTGTCATGCAAAATCTTGCACTGTGGTAGTAATATGCACCATTAACTACAATGGTTAATGTGCCAACATTTAAGCTGCATCGTGCAAATCTGCAATCTCTATCACTGAGAATGGCAAGGACAGCAGATGCAAGAGAACACCACCATCTGCAAATTCATCCTGATTTAGAACTATACTACTGTTTCTTCATTGTAGCTGGGTCAAAATCCTAGAACTCCCTTCCTAAAAAGCAGTGTGGATATGCCCACACCACATGGACTGCAGCACATCATCACTTTCTAGAGAGGTAATTAGGGATAGAAATAAGTGTTAGCCTTGGCAGTGATGCTCACATCCCAACAACGAATTTTTTAAAAGTTTGCTGAATTATCAGAATGAAGTCCTGCAGGCACTCACAGCCTATGTATGGTGATGAGGTTCCAAGAGCTTGTTTGCTTGCATGCATGACATGAACTAGAAAGGAACAGTTTTCAAATCCAACTAAGCAGCTTTTGATCTCTGGGCATAATATGTGCAATCTTTATTCAATGATGTGTAATAAATGTTAATGGCTACATATAAAGTGTGATGCTGATCTGCCTTCTTATTTCATGCTTTGCATGAAAGGCACAGGGTAAAGCTTTGACTGATAATTTGATAGTTTTAGTTCGGCATGTCAGTTTGACTGAAATATGTCAACCATAAACAAGAATGCTTTCTGGAACGTATTATAAAATGTAGTTCAATTACTTTCCAAATATTTGAAGGCAGATTTTAAATTAAATATTCATTGCTTAATTCCTTTCATAAAAGCAGGGTCTTTAAGTATGCTACAGTGGCCAAAGAGAAAATAAAATACCTGTATCATTGCCTAAATGATTACCTTTCACCCTGCAGCTGCCACTTGCTTCCTAGTGCCTGAGGAATCAGTATAATATTTAGATAGATCCTACAAGGTAAATAGCAGTTATGAGGCAATGTGCTTTTCTTACTTTCTGCATAGTCATTCAAGAATTGATCTATTGCACTGCATTTCAAAACAAAATATAATTAGTTGCAGGGTCAAATTGAGGAACAGGCATTAGGCTTTGTTTGGTATTAATTTGACAATTCAATAGAATTTATGAATTATGTTTGTTGACCATTCATGCAAGTTTCTATCTTTTACTATAAAAGATATATAATTGGAATTCAAGTTACAATATGCTTGAACATTTGAGAAAGGCAACTTGGTCATAATCATGGTTCAATCAATTAAAACAAAAACAATTGCTGGAATTATAGGCACTGTTAATCTGACACCCACCTATTAATGTATCTTGTTCTAAAATGGGGCAAAATTGGTAAATTGTTGCAAGAGGAAAGAGGTATCTATCATCTCATATCCACTCAAAGATTTCTGCAGAAATGCTGTAAAAGATCAATTTGTGGCTGAGTTGAAATTACAAATTGAAGCATATTACATAAACAGGATATCATTTATGATTACTGTTCACCCCTTCAGGATATCTGGTCTTATTTGATTATAGTGCAGATATTATGTCGGATAAGGAACTAGTTAGACCTCGTAAAAAGACAGGTTAACGATAATAGGATAGGGGACGCTCAAAATGGAATTCCTAAGACCTATTACTGGGACTGCTACTGACCATCATTTTCTTTGATGATTTGGAGGCGGTGTTATTGGAACTATTTGTAATTTCACCGATGACAATAAGGTTAGTAATTTGAGCAAAATCAATAGATTGCAAGCTAATTTAGCTAAGTAAGCTGATTAGAATTTAGTGTAGCAGATGTCTACAATGTGACAAATGCAGCTGGGAAACCACAGGCACGCTCGTACTATGCAGGAGTACTCAGAAAAGCTAACAGATCAAGGGCTGGCAAAAGGGTATGAAAGCTCAGGAGAAGAGATACTAGTAGCGTATGATGTGACTGTAGGAAGGCAAATGCATTTTAAGAAGTTGTTTGACTGAGACAAACTACATTATAACTATACAAAGGTTTTGTATTTCTCATTTAGGAGCATTATATCTACTTTTGGTCTCTGCACATGAGCAAATAATATCACATTGCTGGAGAAGACCAAAATTATATTGCGTTTTTGAGCTTTAGTTCATCAGGGAGTAAATTACTGTAGATGCTGGAATCTAAAAATAAAAAAGAAACTTCTGGTACAAGCACGGTGGTGGTTCAGAAGCATTTCTGCCTCTTAGTGCCAGGGATCCCAGTTTGATTCCCGTTTTGGGTCACTGTCTGTGTGGAGGCTGCACGTTCTCGCCATTTCTGCATGGGTTTTCCTTTGATGCTCCAGTTCCCTCCAATAGTTCAAAAGACATGCTGATTGAGTGCACTGACTACACTAAATTCTCTGTGTACTGAAAGAGGTGCCGGAATGTGGCAATTAGGGATCTTAGGATTTTCATAGTAACTTTATTGCAGTGTTAATGTAAGCCTACTTGTGACACTAATAAATAATCTTATCAACTCAAAACGTTAACCTTCTGTTCCTCTTCATAGATTCACGAGTTAGAGCTATTTAATTATAGAAATGAAAGATTAAAGGAAATATGATTAATGCTTTTATAATGTTGGAGGAATGAATATAGTTAAGTTGAATAGGTTATTTGATTGTGGATAGCAACAAAAGGCATATTGGCTATGCATAAATCTCTTCAGCCCTCTACAACTGCCAAAACGTGCACTGGGTATGGATTCTTCCCTGTCTTTTAAAAGAAAAATGACAAATCCGTGAACAAACATGGCATTTCTAGTTACAGCGGGTACGTTGCTAGTTAGCTGGGATTAATTGGAGTTACAGACTGACACGGTCTCCAGGAGCCTTGCTTGATTACCTTAGGGAATCACAAAGGAGTTTTTTTCTGAATGGGATGCAGGTCTTTCTGCTTTATTTGCTTCTCCCAGGCCTTTGCATGGTTGGGGTGGGTCAACAGTGTACGTGATTGCACCATGTCTGGTTGGGTGTTTTTTTCCTGTCTTTTTTACACATTTTCATGTTACTCATTGGCTGATGTAGATGGAACATTTCAGTTAAAGACAACTATTTAGTTGCAACTAAAAGGATAGGATGAGATTTTCAAATCAAAATATTGTCCAAAACTTCCAAATGTAAACAAATTTGTGATCCTATTAACGCCCAAAACAAATCACAAATAGTAGTATACACAAAATAACATTAAGTAACACTGTGCAGCATTTGCTATCAGCTCCTTTGTACTTAATTTCTTCAAGTACCAATCATGCTACTCTGATGTTAATGTTCTGTACGAGAGACAATAATAGGGTGAACATGAACAAAACTATATTTAAGGTTAAACAACCTATTGTTATTTTCTGAACTGAAAACTGAATGTCACAGGGATCTACTCCAGCATTTGTGACGAAGGTCCTACTCGTACAAAAATTCAGCTACTTATTTGCCAAATTAGTGATCCAAATTACAAAATATTATTTCAAATTAGAAAACTGCGATAGCAAAAGCATTGCAAAGTGTTGCTAAAATTAAAATCACACTGATAAACAATCCAATTATCTGATCTGTTTGAAATATTCTTAATTTATAAATTTTTGCAACATACATGCATTCCTAACATGCTCAATTCAAAGCCCATTTTACACAAATTCAAAGTACATAAACTGGTCATAATGCTTGCAGTTTTGATAAAAAGGCCTTTTAAAAAAATAGCAGCTGCCATTTTTCTAACAACCCTAGTAATTATGGCACAAACTAAACAACATTGAATTCATTTCTTCAACCACCTCTTAATATGTAGCAAATATCACTAATCAATTTCAAAATATGTTGGAGGGTCTTTTACTGGGGTCTTAACTGAAATCTGATTTTTTTTAATTGGAGTTTTAAATACAAATATGATGATCTTTAAAAGTTACAAGTTTTGTTTGTTGAGAAACAACTACAATGACAGAATTGGGAACAATGGAACAGATGTCAGCCAGACAAAACCCTTTCAATACATCACAAAAGCATTTCAACTGTAAATGACTCCAGATTACTATGATTAAAATTTAATTTCATCCCCCAATTTCAAAATTTGAGTTGGCATTCAGCAAGTAGAAAATATTTCAAAAAGACAACTAATGAATAAACCATTCCACCACAAGATCACAAACCTTGTACAACGAAGTAATTAAGTCAGCTACAGTACAAGTAGCTTTAATTGTTGTCAGTAGGTGACTGAAATTTTTCTAACTTTCGGGCAAAAACCTTGGTGAACAAAAATTCAATGAACTTCTAGCATGTAGAAACATAGAACATAACAGCGCAGTACAGGCCCTTCGGCCCTCGATGTTGCGCCGGCCAGTGGACCCTCTAACCTAAACTATTCCAATATCATCCATATGCCTATCCACCGAACATTTGAATGCCCCCAAAGTAGGCGAGTCCACAACTGTTGCAGGCAGGGCATTCCACGCCTCACCACCCTCTGTGTAAAGAACCTGCCTCTGACATCCGTCCTATAACTACCACCTCTTAATTTAAAGTTATGTCCCCTCTTGTTGGTCATCACCATCCGAGGAAAAAGGCTCTCACTATCCACCCTATCCAATCACTTGATCATCTTATACGCCTCAATTAGGTCACCGCGTAACCTTCTTCTCTCTAATGAAAATACCCTCAGGTCCCTCAGCCTTTCCTCATAAGGCCTTCCCACCATACCAGGCAACATCCTGGTAAACCTCCTCTGCACCCTTTCCAATGCTTCCACATCTTTCTTATAATGCGGCGACCAGAACTGTACGCAATACTCCAAGTGCGGCCGCACCAGAGTTTTTGTACAGTTGTAACATAACCTCACGGCTCCTAAATTCAATCCCTCTACCAATAAAAGCTAACACACCGTACACCTTCTTAACACCTTTATCAACCTGGGTGCCAACTTTCAAAGAGCTATGTACTTGTACCCCAAGATCCCTCTGCTCGACAACACTATTAAGGGTCCTTCCATTAGCCCTATATTTCATATGCCTGTTATTCCTACCAAGTGAATCACCTCACACTTATCCATATTGAATTCCATTTGCCACCTCACGGCCCAGCTCTGCAACCTATCTATGTCCCTCTGCAAACTGTAACATCCATCCTCGCTGTCTCCAACTCCCCCCACTTTGGTATCGTCAGCAAATTTACTAATCCAACCCTCTACACCCTCATCTAGGTCATTTATAAAAATGACAAACAGCAGTGGCCCCAAAACAGATCCTTGAGGTACACCACTTGTAACTGCACTCCAGGTTGAATATTTCCATCAACCACCACCCTCTGTCTTCTATCAGCTAGCCAATTCCTAATCCAAACTGCTAAATCACCTTCAATCCCATGCATCTGCACTTTCTGCAGTAGCCTACCATGGGGAACCTAATCAAACGCTTTGCTAAAATCCATATACACTACATCAACTGCCTTACCCTTATCTACCTCTTTGGTCACCTCCTCAAAAAACTCAATAAGGTTTGTGAGGCACGACGTACCCTTCACAAAACCGTGCTGACTATCCCTAATCAATTTATTTCTCGCTAGATGCTTATAAATCCTATCCCTTATAATTCTTTCCAAGACCTTGCCCACAACAGAAGTCAGGCTCACCAGTCTATAATTTCCAGGATGGTCCCTACTCCCCTTTTTGAACAAAGGGACAACATCTGCCATCCTCCAGTCTTCCGGCACTATATCTGTAGCTAACGACGACATGAAGATCAAAGCGAAAGGCTCTGCAATCTCCTCTCTAGCCTCCCAGAGAATCCTGGGGTAAATCCCATCTGGCCCAGGGGACTTATCAATTCACTTAAAACAGAATGGCTACCATTCAGCCCACTATGCTCTTTATCAGAGTTATCCAAAATTAATCCCATTGTCTATCCTCTTACCACAGCCCTTAAACTTCCACAACAAATAAACAGCCAGTTTTTCTTTAAAAGTAATGAGCAATATTTAATTATCCCTCATGATGGATCAGTACCTGTACCAACATTTGATGTAAAAACATTGCTCCTATGCTCTCTTGTTCTAAATACAATTAATTACAACTCATTGATCATTTCCCAACCAAGGGAATAATAATGTTATTCATAAGAGCACAAAAAAGGAGTAAATCAAATGGCGCCCTCAGCGTGCTCTACCTTTCAGTATGATCATGGTTCATCATTAGCCTTAATATATCAAAAGTGCTGAATCTTGAATAAACCTTCCATGACTTCTGATTCAGTAGAGATAGCCCCAATATAGCAAATACTTCTTTGCCTCATCAAACCTCCCAATTTTTCTGCTGTCATCAACAAACTCTGACACTGTGATCTCTACATGCAAGTTCAGATCATCTATTTGCACCAAAAACAAAAGTGGACGCTTAACATTCTGAGGTACACCACTTCCAAATCTTGTCTCGTTCAAGCAATGCCTAGTCTTCAGTGGTCAATCTCCTCTGGTGTCCCCTAATGAGATGGTGGAAATCCCACTTACACATAAACAGGGTTCCTGCTGAAGTTGCAATAATGCACCAGGAAAAGCCCTTGCTTCGCAAGGGGCCTTTTTCAGAAGCACCTTCTTGAATGCATTCTGAAAATCCATGTATATCACACCTGCTACATACTCTATTGATCGAGTTGCTTCTTCAAAATCACTTGCATTTAACTAAATACTAAAACTATATTTTAACTGAATTGTAAAGATTAATGGATGAATGAAGCATAATAATTTGACATGAAGTGCATTGTCTATGATCCAATTAGCACAGAAATAAAAAAAAAAATCGCATTCAGTCTGCATATATCAACAGTGTATATAGTGACAAATCTATTTACAAATAAATCTAATCTCTATAGTACAGTTAACAAGCCAGCTATACAATTCATGTGCTGCAGTCAGAGAGATCCCCAAGAGAGGTTTCATAAGGCTGCAAAATTTACTTACATGCAGGGTTTTATTTTTATTCTGAGATCTGTCCCAACATTGCTTTTTCAGAAGGTTCATAAAAAGAATCTTTTTATGAACCATCTAGGATCCCTGCAAAATTCCATTCAATCACCTGCAAATGTGTTCTAATACGACTGAGGAGATGACAAACAGCTGCATTATTAAAGATAGATTTATCTAAAAACTTATTAATAGTACGTATGTATATATTCAGTTTTAGATGGCTCATACTACTTTAAGAATTATCAATATAAATAAGCCGAAGTATAGCTCTAATAAAGAACATCCAGTTTGGTTGATTATTCAGTACATTAATAAGTGTATTGCAATGTTTAACATTACAGTTAAGTGGCAATGCAAAGTAAGACAGGGTGAAGGCTCCTTCCAAGCTGTTTAAAAAATTAGTAATCTGCATGATTGATTAATACAAGAAAAAGATAGGGTTCAAGAAATACATTGGTTCAGAAACTATAGATGTAATATTTAAAAGACTGATTTTACTTTAAAATCTTGACCAAAAAAATTAAATTAAAATAATGTAGTTTTGTACACTTAGAAAGCATGGGAAATGGATTTTAAAGCTTTCCAGTGATATTCATGTTCATATTTCTAACAAAAAGACTAGCAATACGAAGGCCCATTCACAACAACCTAACTAATTTATGCAAATATGCACAAAACAGTGTAGAATATGTATTCTAAATCAATCTATTTCTGATCAATAGAAATTTAAAATTGTTAAGATTCAGGAATTATGTCTGAAAATGATTCAATTACATGTTAAAAGACAGAGTCTATGGAATTAGCAGTATGGATTACAACAAATCCCCAAACTATAACAGACATTGCTAGCACCACCCAATGATGTCAGATCTCAAATAATACAGAAGATGCCTTTCTAGAAATTGAACTGTGCAAGTTGTCACACTGCTACCTTTTAAAGTACGTCTTTTTTATGCCAAGCTAAAAGTGAATACAATGGCTCACCATTCAGTTGCCAATCGCATTATTAAGGTTAATAAAATAGGCCAGGAAGTGAATCCTCTTAGTTTGTGAACATATTACAGAACATTAGCCATTTAATTATAAACTAAACTGAATAAAACTGTCACTACATTGCTGTAATAACATTATGCCTGTTCCCAGCAAGCTAATCTTTAGAAATAGCACATTAAGAATTGATAAACTGATAGTAGAAGAAACAGAACAGAGCTTTTATTCCCATCACATGTCTACCTACTGACTTGAAATTGTGAAATACGTACAATGAAGTACTCGTTAATAAAAAGCTAACAAATGGGCTGCAACAAGCAACAGTGGATTAAACTGCTGCTGGTCCTTGTTTGTCATAAGAAAAGCTACTGAGCAAAACAAAAAGTCAGGCAGACGTCTGCCTGAACATGTTGTGGAAGAGATTAATTGTCTCTCACTCCAAAATTTTTTTGTCCAAGTCTGGACACTTTTTTAAAAGTAAAAGCAATCGTGCTTTGAGAGTCATAATATTTCAAAGCATTACATTGAGTTATTTATTAATAGAGAATTTTGATGAACTGTCAGCAATATGATTTTTTTTCAATGCCTAGTGGAAAATGCGGAGAGGTTTAGCCCAACCTGTTCCACAAAAGTAAACAAAACAGTTCTTTCTTGAAACTGGGCGCAGTTCAAAAGAGTGGATCACTTTTAAGGTTTCGCTTACCCCATTCCAGGAATTCAGCAATGTATTTCTCCCGTCGGATGGGCGAACTGCTACATTCGTTGTATAAACAGATTAAAATATCCAACAAAGTCTCCACACTCATGGAACTTGCGTTCATCTGAGGTCCGTTCAGGAGCAACTGCTCCAACTTCTTCAGGCGAACCTTGGCTGACATTTTATCCCCCTCAAGTTTATCTTTTCCTCTCTTTTCTTCCACACTGTTCCTTTCGATCCCTCCAAAAGGATCCTCCTCAGAAAAAAAGGGACGACCACTGAGCCGCGTCCAGGAGATCAAAGCGGTGATTTATTTCACATTAAAAGAAGCAAGGGCTGACATTTTCACGGTTGAAGTTGAAAAGGGGTGCAGAGGAATGGAAAGCTCAGGCCCAGCTGCTGAGGAGATTTCCCCCCTAGCACCGAACCCCGCCGCTCTCGCTGGGAGCTAGTGGTGCTGGAGCCCGGGCCCGCGGAGCCAGCTCACCCGCTCAGCCGACCCTCCTCATCTCCCGGCCCCGCCGCCACTGCCAGCGCCTGTGCGTCTGCTGCTCGGTGTGGAGCCGGCGGCGCTCATGCCGGCCTCTGCCCGCCTGTCTGCCTACTGTCCCTGCCGCTGCTGCTTGGTCCGGACTGTGGCCGCTGGGCTCCGGCTCTCAATCTCGCTCCCTCACGGAAAACCGGGCGGGTACCGCAACGCTCTGACTCTATCCCTCATCCGCGGACACTGGGCTGCAGCGGCTCTCCAGCTCCACAAAGACACCCACCGGAAGCACCGCAACGTCACCTGATTGACAGCCCATCCCCATGGCAACCGCCAGGAACCTGGAGCGTGAGCGAATGGGAATGTGTCCCCTCGGAGCAACGGGAATGGGAATGTGTCCCCTCGGAGCAACGGGAATGGGAATGTGTCCCCTTGGAGCATTGGGAATGTGTCCCCTTGGAGCATTGGGAACGTGTCCCCTTGGAGCATTGGGAACGTGTCCCCATGCAGCAGTGGAAATGGGAATGTGTTCTCTTGGAGCATTGGAAATAGAATTGTGTCCTCTTGAGCAATTGGAATGTGTCTCCTTCGTGCAAGGAGTCCTTGAATGAATGGGAATGTGTCCCCTTGGAGAAATGTTTATATCTTCCCACTGGAGAAATGGGAATGTGCCCCCTTGAAGCAATGGGAATGTGTCCCCTGAAGAAATAGGAGTCTATTCCCTTGGAGCAATGGGAATGTATTCCTGGAGCAATAAGATGTATCTTTAAGAAATATTTCTTTTAAGTTATTTTCTTTGTAGCTATAAGCTGTTTTGATTTCATTGCTGCTGGGTCCATTTGCTAGAGGCCTTATTTATTGCTCCGTGAATGGTTTAAATGGGGTTGTTTACTCTGGGATGTTTTATGACCATGCATTATTAGGAGAAAGATCATGTGTTTTGGACAGGTTTTTCTTTCTTGTGAATTTGGATTTATTTTCTGTTTCGGCTGGCTACAGTTTTTAGTTTTAGAAGGCATATCAGAAGGCTGAAAAATGTTTTTACTTCTCCCTGGTTTTGGAAGATCTGCTGGTTCAGCTGAAAGCAAAACTTCTTGCCTTCCTGGAGTAGAACAATTGCTGTTGGTAGCTTGACCAACTGTTCTGACTTCACATTGTTTTGGGTGTTCAGAAGGCTGCCAGAAGTTACAAAAATGAAAAGTCAGGATTTTCAATTCTCCAACCAAAGGACTCAGTTTTAGTATCACATCTTCATTTGTCTTTGTTGTGTTATACCCCGTGGAATGGATTTTCTTTTATCTGTAGGAAGTTTTTGTTTGATTGGAACATCTTAAATATGTTTATTAAAGATTTTACATTGTCTTAGTTGTTTTGTTTTTTGTTGTAATTGATAAAAGTTCTTGCTAATTTTTTTACTTATATATATTAACCATATTCTTAAATAAAGTTTATTTGATGAAAACTCTCTTGTGAGCCATTTGAATCATACCTGAAGTGAAACATATCATGCTTATCCTAGCCATATTCAAAGAACAAACTTATGATGTTTGGCTATCTTCATGAAATATTTTGGAGTTCCTGACCTGAATTGTAACAATGTCCCCCTGGAACATTGGGAATGTGACCCTGGAGCAATAGAAATGTAGCCACTTGGAGCAATGGGAATGTCTCTCTGGAGAAATGGAAATTTGTTCATCTGGAGTAATAGGAATGGGAGTGTGTCCCCAAAGCAAAGGGAATGCATCCTGGACCAATGGGAATGTGTCCCCTGAAAACAATGGAAAAGTAATCCCCAGAAAAATGGGACTGTGTTGCCCGGACAAATAAGAATGTCCCCCTGGAGAAATGGGAATGTGTCTCTGGAACAATGGGAATGTCTGCCCCGGAACAATGAGAATGTGTCCTTGGAGCAATGGGAATGTGTTCCAAGAGTAATAGAATCTGTCCCCTGGAGTAATGGGAATGTAACTCTGGAGCAATGGTAGCATAATGACACAGTGGTTAACACTGCTGCCTCACATCACTAGGGACCCAGATCCAGTTCCAACCTCCGGTCATTAACTGTGTGGAGTTTGCGCATTCTCCCTGTGTCTGTGTAGGTTTTTTCCAGGTGTTTTGGTTTCCTCCCATAGTCCAAAGACGTGCTGATTAGGTTGATTTGTCATGCTAATTTGTCAAGGGATTAGTAGGGTAAGTATGTCACGTTATGGGAATAGGGCCTGAGTGGAATTGTAGTCTGTGCAGATCCAATGGACTTAATGTCCTTCATCTGCACTGTAGGGTTTTTATTCTATTCAATGGGAATCTGTCCCATAGCGCAATGGGAATGTGACTCTGGAGCAATGGTACTACCCCCTGGAGCAATGAGAATGTGGCACTGAAGTAATGGGAATGGAGTGTGTCCCTGGAACAATAGGAATGTATTTCCCTTGAAGCAATGAGAATGTGTCCCTGGATAATATGAATGTGACCCTGGAGCAATGGTAGTGTCCTCCTGGAGCAATGGGAATGTGACCCTGGAGCAATGGTACTGTCCCCTGGAGCAATGAGAATGTGAGATTGGAGTAATGGGAATGGAGTGTGTCTCTGGAACAATGGGAATATGTTTCCCTTGAAGCAACGGGAATGTGTCCCTGGAGTAATGTGAATGTGACCCTGGAGCAATGGTAACATTCTCCTGGAGAATTGGCAATGTCCTCCTGGAGCAATGGGAATGTGTTCCTGAAGCAATGGGAATGTGGCCTTGGAAAAATAGGAATATGTCCCCCTTGAAGCAATGCGAATGTGTCCCTGGAACAAAGGGAATGTGTTCCCCTGGAACAATGGGAATGAGAGTGTATTTCCTGGAGCAATGAGAATGTGACCCTGAAGCAATGGGAATGTGACCCCCCTGAAGCAATGGGAATGTGACCCCCCTGGAGCAATGGAATGTGACCCTGGAGAAATAGGGATGTGTCTCCCTTGAAGCAATGGGAACGTGTCCCTGGAGCAAAGGGAATGTGTTCCCCTGGAGCAATGGGAATGGAAATGTATTTCCTGGAGCAATGAGAATGTGTCCCTGGAGCAATGGGAATGTGTTTCCTTGGAGCAATGGGAATGTGTTTCCTTGGAGCAATGGGAATGTGTTTCCTGGAGCAAGGGGAATGTGTCCCTGGTGCAATGGGAATGTAATTCCTTGAGACAGTCTGTGCCTGTAACTCACCAATCTTAAAGATCACATTTGTGCATTCACATATTTATATTCTAACACTGATTTAGATATTATTATGCTTTCTGTTACTCTAACCCCACCTAATAATATTCTGTTCCCTATTCGGGTGCTATCTGTCTCTCCCAGTCTTTTGTGCACTTTGGTAGCATGAGTCAAATCAAATCAGGGCAGTGTTTATAACGGTGAAAGGTCATCTATCTGTTTCTCCCTCTATAGATGTTGCCTGATATGCTGAGTATTTCCAGCAATTTCTGTTTCATTTCAATTTTATGCTCGCTCGTTTAGCACAATCAGCATATGCTGATGTATTTTACCTCTGAAATGTAAACGTCTCTCATATCAATAGTTGCATATTATGTACAACTAATACTCAGTGGTTACTGTACTGACAACAACAATTACATGTTCATTCAAATATATATTTTTCCATATTAAATTGAACAGGTCTAATCCTGCCCCCTCCTTAGAAAACAAACCCTTTTTAAGCTGCACAAACCCTTAAGTTCAGTGCCAAGCCTGTTTATCTAAGAAACTGGTTAGGCAATCTGCTACCTAACTTCCACAATACTATTCGTTAACTAACCTATAGAAAAGGAACAGTGGAAAGTAGGTTCCAAAGCTGGCTCAGTGGCAGGAAGCAGAGTGTCAATGTGTGTATTTTGACTAGAAGGCTGCTTCCAGGGGAGTTTCATCAGCACTAACATAACTTCCCTTTCATAAAACTATGTTGACTCCACTGATTACCTTGAATTTATCCACGTACCCTGCTATAACCTTTTTAATAATAGCTTCTAACATTTTCCCTACAACAGATGTTACGCTAACTGACTTAACTCTTTTCTGTCTCCCACTCTTTTTGAATAAATGAGTTACATTTGCTATTTTTTAATTAAATGGAACTTTTCCCAGATCTAGTAAATTTTGTAAAATTAAAACCTACATCACAATGGGAAGAAAGGAGATTCCTGCTGATTCTTGGGAGTTTCTGGCTTGTGACCAACCAAAATGGAGAAGGTACATTTGGGGAGGTATTTAACACATCAGGAGACTTTGTCGGAAACATGCAGAGGTGAAGTCAACGGGGTTGGAAACAGCACACAAACCTCCAGACAACTCATCTATCCAACCTGCCAAGCATCACCTGCCAAGAATGTGGCAGAGTCTGCAGATCACGCATTGGACTTACTAACCGTCCCAGAACCCATCGAATCACATCAAAAACAATTCACCTTTGCCCCCAAGAGACTGCCTAAGTTAAATAATTGTGATTAACCTTATTTTCTATTTGACATTTTTGTAATCATTGAATTGCGAATTCCATGACTTCTTATCTCTACAAAAATTTAGGGAACTAAATACACATTTATGAACACAAGCATTTGAAATACTGTTATAAGGTGTGGTAGTTTGAAAAAATGAACAGAAACTACATAAATGAATGATAGTATGCTTAGCACCTCAATATATGGTGCCACAACGTGAGAGGATATGCACATGTAATGTTTGACTCAATGAGAGTGAGAGACAATTGAGAGATGGTTGCTACACTGTACTCCTTTATCTCAGTTTCAGCACAGAAATAGCAAAGTATCAGGATAAGACTAACTTTCCCAGGATGAACATCTTAATACTTGAACCTTAGGTGGCTCATTATCACATCAAAACATTTGAAAGCGCAGACTTCCAGGCCTGTCTAAAGATGTTACTAAAGTATAGTTGACAATGGAAAAATTCTTATCCCGTGCCATAAAGCAAAATTCCTTATATTTTTATAAATTTAGGTAGACAGGATAATTCTGATCTTAAAAACTGCTTCAACTAGGTTCAGCTACAAAGAGTTTACTTATCTCAATATAGGGGAATAGCCAATGTACAAAATTATTATTGTATCCACAGTTTCCAATGAGTGGTGACTTACTCGTGCTGCTACTGGAAACACAGCCATAAGTTTAAGAAGCTAAAAAAGAATCTGTTCAGTACTTCAGGAGAAATGGTCATCATTTTAGGTTAAGTGATGAATGTGACAGGAAGGGGTAGAGTGCAACAAATTATGAATATCTTTACTGTTTAATGAGGAGGGTCAGATGTTCAGAAATAGATTTAGATGAAGTAAGAATCTTGCCACTTGATTAGAAGTATAAATCTTTTGAGCAGCTAAGCAACAAAATTTATAACTTGCATTAGTGCAGAATGGGAGATCGAATACTTTCTGTCATTTGTGGAATAAATGTCATTTGTGTGAATCCTATAATGACAAGACTTTCCTGCAGAATTATGGAATCCACTTCTCCTATGCAAATGATCACAAAGACAAAATAAGGACTAGAGTCAGAAATACATCTTTAGGCTGAGCAGAAGTTCCCTTCTCCTGTTAAGAGATGTAACAAGTTACAGACAGTTTGGAAATTTAGACTTCTATCTTTTCTTTTTAATTTATTCATTCATGGGAAGTGGACATTGCTGGCAAGGCCAGCATTTATTGCCCTTCCATAATTACCCTTGATTGAAGTGGCTTACCAATCATTCTGATGTAAAGTTGGCAATCTGTAAAGTTAACCCTATTGACCTCTCTCCACAGATGCTGCCTGACCTGCAGAGCGTTTCCAGCAATTTTAATTATAATTTCAGATTTTAGCGTCTGCAGCATTTTGCTTTCAGTTATTCTTTCACAAAATTAAAATATTCTGGTTCATAATTTTTTATTATCATTCATGAGATGCAGATGTTGCTGGCTAGAACAGCACATAATTCCAATGACTTGAGAAAGTGGTTCTGAGCTGTCTTCTTGAACTGCTGTATCCCATGTGGTGTAGGTACATCCACAGTGCTGTTTGGAAAGGAGTTCCAGGATTTTGACTCAGCAAAGATAAAGGAACAGCAATGTCTTCCAGGTCGCAATAGTGTGTGACCTAGAGAGGAACTTGCAGGTGATGGTATTACCAAGCATCTGCAGCCTTTGTACTTCTAAGTGGTAGAGATTGCAGGTTTGGAAAGTGTTGCTGAAGGATCCTTTGTGATTTGTAAAGCCTTCATGACTTTATAACATCAAACTACATGAGCACATCAGACAACATTTAGAACAAATCATAAACACTAATTTATTGTATTGTGGGAAGATTATATACTAATCAAGCTCATCTACAGACATTCATTAAGAGCCATTGAAATACTCATGGCCTGCATCTTACTGATGTCAGCCACAAAGCATGCATACCTTACATAATTTTGTAATTTGCATGAGCTATCTTTCATTACTAGATAGAATGAGGATTATTCTAATAGCTATAATAATGACAAATCTTTGACTGTTTGAGATGGAGATCTCCTTGGCAGGAGCAAGAATCAATGTTTAATAATAACACTGTGCACATCATGTAAAAAACATCTGAGTGTCAGCCATGGCTCAGCAGGTAACACTTCTACCTTTGGCTTACAAGGTCCACATAAGGAACTTAAGTACATAAACTAGACACATGTTCCACTGCAGCACGAAACGTATCCTGTGTTAAAAATCTTGATGATGTTAAATGCAAAGGAATCTCAAAACCAGAAAGGTAACTTGGAACATTGGTTCTTTGTGGTGTATATTTCCAATTTGTTATAGTGTGAGAAAAGATATGCAAACCAGGGAGGAACAGTCTTGTTGTGATCAATTAATAAAGAATATTCCGTAGCATAAAAGAAAACATATGACAAGGAGGACTATAATACATTGCAACAGTCACTTAACTATACTAATAGCTATATACAGAACACCTCATAAAATTACCTTATGTTCCCAACTACCTGTTTCCTGAACTCTGAGAAATGACCCCTTTCCCCCAAGCAATGTTTAATATTATATAACTTTATGAGCTAAATCCAGCAGCTAATTACCACTTACAGGCTATTTGTCCATGTTTGTGAATACGGTCGTCATGATTCAGGTAAATCAACAATGTTTTTGATGGACGAGACCATGTATGTCAGAAATTTTGGAAGGAGCTCAAGTCGGGTCACAGAAATTTTCAATCAAAGACAGGAACTTTGGCTTATGAAATGGACGTACAAGGGAAAATCATCCAGGAACATATAAACCAACTACATGAGCTGTCCCAGCAGCCAGTATTGCTACCTGAAACTATTCTGCTAGCAGGCAACATTGTTGACTATCCAAGCAATGAAGTACCGAGTCAACATGTGGTAGATAAGTTTGTCGTGCCCATGGAAATGGATAAAGCTGAGTTACCAGTACCTGAGGAGATGCCTGGTACAGTGGTTTCTGCAGAAATTTGTAAGAAGGCACATGACCAAGAGGCAGGGTCAATCTAGAGATGAAAGAAATGGGTAAAAACTTAGGAAAGAATCAGCTCCCTATCTGTCTTCTCTACTGTATATATTATGTAGTTTTGAGTTGTTAAGATTTGCTGTTAATACAATCAAGACTACAAAGCCTATCTCATAATGCCTTAAACACAATATTTCATGGTAACAGCATCTGGATTAGACACTTCATTCTCAAAAGAATGCAGAAAAGGCTAAGAAAAAGGACAAAACCAACTCACCAGATTATTTTGGACCAACCTAAGGGCCAAATACAATAGGCCATTTGGCAACCTTGATAATATATTTTCACATTTTCTGATATAAGACTTATATTAAAAGAATGATAGAAATCCCAAATTTATGCTTTATTTTACAAGTTTGCAAGTTTGATAATCTTGCAAATTATGTTTTGATTCATTGATAAATCCACAACCAGCCTCAGTGAACTGCTAACAGTCTTTGATGACTATTTTAATCTTCCAATTAAGGATAGTTCAGAGTTTAAAAGAATGAATAGGAAACTCCCAGCGAAATGATGGTAAGGCAAAAGACAACACCTAAACTAACCACATAAGGGTGTCAGAGAGAAATGGAATTATCCAGAAGCCCTTATGATATATCACTATCGAGAGCCTGAGGCAGGAGTCCCAAATGATTTCCTTTTCGAATACATGGACACTTCTGCAGAACTGCAACAGTGGCTGCTAATGAAAGACAAAATTTTGAACCAGATGGGCCAAGAAAAAACAAAGAATCATTTGGAAAATATTCTGTTCAAACCTGAGTTGTCTGAACTCAGTCTCAGGCACACTCAGGCACAATAGCAGACAAGAAAGGCACTCATGGAGCTCATTGTCTTGAAGAACTCTTTTATGAACCAGTAGGTGCTCCTGGAAAAACACAAGGATTTAGAATAATGATGAAAGCTACTTCAGAAAAATAGCATTAGAGTTATCAGAAATGACAAAGCCATACACGGACACGCAGAATCAGAAAACAAAAGTTGCACAAGAAATAATATCATTGAAAGAGCAGTGAATTGTCCTCCAAGATCAGATTCAAAAACAATCCAACACCCTTTGCTAACACGACAGAGTGAATATCTTGTGCAGTAGAATGGCAGAACAGCAGAACAAACTCAATGAGACTCACTAAATTAGTCAAGACAAAGTACTTGAGCTTTGCAACAAAAAGGAAAACCTCTTGAAGGACCTTTTCATGATACAAGGCTCCCTCAGGTCCAAATTTGTCCCTCAGGAACATTAACAGCAAGACGCATTAATTTATTGTCACTGAATGAATTGATGACTCAGTTTTCAGAGAAGACTCAGGAGTGTTCACTGTTCTAGGAGGAAGCAGTTGCACATTTGGAAGGAACTTTGGAAAACAAAGTCTATACTAGGAGATGAAAATCCAGAACATTCACTGGTGAATAAAGGTAGAAGTTCACATTATAGAGTGTGAGGTCTGTCGAAAACAATTCACAGAAGCACAATTACAGAATGTGACCTTGAAAAGTAGCACAAAGGAATTATACTCTGCCAAGGAAAAACTGATCAGTGGAGATACAACATGGAGTAGCAAACAAATCTCTAAATAATTATGCTTTGTCTGGAATCATTTTAAGTCTCCTTTGAGCAGGGATCTTTGCATAGCCCTGGATCTCCTCTAGATGGCAGAAGATGTTATGACTATCTCTGTCATTAGCCAGCCAAAACATCAAGGTCCTTAGTCCCCAAAACACTAAAGAGTATTCAGTTTCTCCTACCATCTTTCTTTTTATTTTGTGGCACTGCTTTGTCCAACATCATTCCAGATCCTGCAAAGTCCCCAGTAATCAGACCAACCTACTGTAAGCAAGATTCTGTTGCATCTCCAATGCAAGGTATACCAGAGAAGGACCTGAGTCTGAGAGATCTCTACCTCCATTTATCTTGATGGTAGAGTTCATAGTCACACCACCCACTTCCAGCCAATGTTCAAGAACCACAAGGGATGTTGGAACCTTGTGCCACCATTAACCAGAAAGCACAGAGATAAGCCTGCTACTCAAATTACATTCATACAACTTGATAGAGAGTTTGCCAATGGCCCAAATGGAAAAAAGAAGAAAAGTCACCGGCAAGTTGACGAATGCAATTTCACCCAGCCTGCGAGAAACAATAAAGGGTAACAACAATCATGTGCCATCATACCAGGCAGATCAATCAGGTGTGGCTTAACATCAAGCAATGGAAGAAATGAATATTGTAATAGCAATAATGTTATAATAGTATTAAAGTTGTAACAATAAGATAAATACACAAGTGTTACAACAATACAAGACTCAAAATAAACTGAAGTAACTCTATATCTATGAGATAAAAACTGGGGGCTGATGCGGAGTGGGGAATGGGATGTGGCGTTGGAAAGATGTGGTAATAGGATCTGGTACATACAGTGTTAAAGTGGGTCTGTGTACAATACCGCCCACACTGTGATGTAAGAAGGCACATGACCCAGAGTTAGTGTCAGTTTAGATATGGACAGATTCATAGAAACCTAGGATTGAGTCAGATCCATACCTCTACCCTCTACCATATGCCTATACATCGTTATGAGTTGGTAATAAAGACTTCATGTTAATATACTAGACTTTATATATATACTATAACAGACTATGAAACTTACTTCATGGTGTCCAAAGCAGCATTCTTTAGCTCTTCTTCTATCCCAGCCACCTAAAATTAAAGCTAAAGTTCATTTATTAGTCACAAGTAGGCTTACATTAACATTGCAATGAAGTTACTGTGAAAGTCCCCTAATTGCCACACTCCAGTGCCTGTTCAGGAATACTGAGGGAGAATTTAGCATGGCCAATGCACCTAACCAACATGTTTTTTTGGACTATGGGAGGAAATGCAGCATCCGGAGAAAACCCATGCAGATACAGGGAGAATGTGCAAACTCCACACAGACAGTGATCCAAGCTGGGAATCAAACCTGGGGTCCCTGGTGCTGTAAGGCAGCAGTGCTAACCTCTGTGACATCGTGCTGCCCGACTGCCTCACAGTTGGGGCGGGCTGAACACAATTTCCACGTTTGTTTACGAAGACAGAAAATACTGGAAACTGTCTGCAGGCCAGACAAGATCCATGAAGTCATAAACAAAGTTAACATTTCTGGTTGATGACCTTTCCTCAGAACTGGAAAAAAAAGAGATGTAATAGGTTGTAAGGAAGAGAAGGGATAGAAATAAGAAATAGAAAGATCCACGGTAGGCTAGAAGGTAGGAAAGGTTAAATTAACAAAAGAGATGATACTATAAGAAACAATCTGGAAGAACAGCACCTTAAAGTCTGTTTAGAATTTCACAGCCTTCCAGACTCAACATTGAGTTCAAATAATTCATATCATAAACATTGTCCTAATTTCCTTAGACAACAGGTGGTAGTGATGATTCTGCTATATTTTGGGTTCATACAACATGAGAAGAATCTCAAAACCATATATTCCTATATTTAAAAATGGATTTCCTGCTGAATTAAAAATGATGGCTGCTACAAGTCACCTGGTTACAGAGTTGGTTCTTTGTTTGAGATCTACCACCAGGTCTTTCAAGAACAAAATAATTATTTTCCCAGTTTCTGGAGTCTCACCCCTTGTTTTGCAGGACATTTGTAATCACAAAAGACAAGAAGATTTGTCCTTCAGAATTCACGATGAGGACAGTGCTTCTATCAGACACATATCACATCTGGGATTGACCAGGCCCATTTCAAAAGGGATGTTATTTGCATTTGATAAGCTCACCTTGATCATAAAGTGAATACGTCTGCCTAGACAATGAATTCCCAAACACTGGGCCCTCAGCATAGATGATATCTCTTTCAACAACTGATGATTAGGACATCATGGGCGCTAATATCAGTCAATTCCAGACAATGGATACAAATCCCTTTTGAAACCATTGCAGAGAATTAATGTCTTGTGACCATTTTGAAATTTAATATAATTTTAAACACTGTTTTAACATTCAATTGGTGAGCCAAGAAGATGTCATCCCCTCCAAGCAGAACAATGGCTCGTACCTTGAAGCCTGTTTCTGCTGGAAGATTTCATACTAATACCTACAAAACTGACCCAGCCCCTGTGTACTTACTTCATCTTGCAGTCAGTACTAACTGAAAATTGAATACTAGGGCCAGAATTTTACTGCCTTTCCCGTCCATGAACCAGAGTAAGCTAGGTTTGCAGAACGGCGTTCTCTTTTGGCCTCCGTAGACTCTTATGAGCCTCAGGCAGGCGAGGCAGTAAAATTCCAGCACACAACTCCAGCCTTCAGCCACCTGAACTCAAACCCTACCACACGAAAGAATTCCTCTTGGCCTTCAGACTTTGGACTCCGGAAATCACATGATCATATTCATTTCAGTGGTTCTTGTATTGTAGAACCCTTTTTCTCAATCCCCCCCCCCCCCACTTTCTGAATATGTATGTTCGGAGTGGGACATTGCAAACACATCTTCCCCAGTGTTTTGAATTAAAAATAAACTAATCTTCTGAGTTAATCCTAATTTGAGTTTGCTGTGGATTGCTGTAAATTGGATCAATAAAAATTAGGAAAACACATCACCACATTTTATTAAACATTCAAAATGCATCTCCTGCTTAGAAACAAGTGGTGAGAAAAGATCAGTGCAGTTTGTCTTCTCTCGCCTGTCCGTAATATGTCTATTTGCATCATCTTGACAGGCATCTCTTTTGCTTTATCTGTCCCATTACCATCCTCTTTTGTTAATGGTTGGTTGATTATCTTGTTAAGCAATGATGGACGTTGTCTGATTAAGAACTGAGCACACAAATAAAGAAAAGCAACTGGTGGGTGTTGCAGGAGCTGAAGTGCATAATAAGCTCTCGGAATGTTATTTCAATTTAATTTGATATGCTTTTGATTTTTTGTGTTACAATTCCCTTATTAGAGGCTGTTCATTAGTTAATTTGTTCATTTGTTTAATTGTTCTATTTAACACAGTATAAAGAGAATCAACAGGGACATTGAGTGGGTAGATAGGAGGCAAAGAGTGGTAATGTTGCATCCTGTGAATTAATTTATTCTCAAAGGAAAATTCTTGCCTCTGTCTTATTTTGTGCTCCTGGCTTAGATCCATCGAACCATTTTCATATTGTAACATCAACACTTTTAAAAATTTAATCTCACCTGCTTTCCACACTATTGCTGGTCTTTCCTTTTCACCTCTCTGCCTTTCCGTACTTCAACTTGTTACAATTCTTAACTTCTGATTCTGATCAAAGGCTGTCAGCCTGTAGCGTTTACTTCATTTCTCTCTGCATAGCTGCTGCTTCACCTGCAAGAAACGTAACTAATTTTTCAGATCTGTGGCTTTTCATCAGAGCTGGGAATGTAACAGATTTCAAGCAAGAGAAAGGGGAGAGGTTAGGAAGAAGAGCAAAAGAGAATTGTGATAGGATGGAGGATTGGAGAGATTAAACCATAGAACCCTACAGTGCAGAATAAGGCCATTTGAGTCTGCACTGACCACAATTCCACCCAGGCCCCATCCCCATAACCCCATACACTTATCCTAGCTAGCACACCCCCCCCCCCCCCCCCCCCCCCCCCCCCCCAATACTAGGGTCAATTTAGCTTGGCCAATTCATCTATCCTGCACATCTTTGGACATGGGAGGAACCAGAGCAACCAGAGCACCCAGAGGCAACAGATGCAGCTGGGAATTGAACCTGGGTTCCTGGCATTGTGAGGCAGCAGTCCTAACCACTGTGTCAAAATGAAAATGAAATGAAAAAGGTATCATGTTGCAAGGTCAAATGGAGTGGTAATAGAATAGGTGAAGTGACAAAATGTGCCCATAGAACACTAAACGCCAGTACCCTGACTAGCTGTCATCCAAATATAAAGTTTCCCAATCTTCCAACTTTCCATTGGCTTTGCAATATTGTATGCCTTAGTTTTTGTCTTTATGTTGTCTTTAACTTCCTTGCTTAGCCATGAATGTTTCTTTTCCTTCTTACAGTTTCCCTTCCTCTCTGGAATATATATTTTAGTTGGGAGGAATTGACTATCTCCCTAGACAGCTGCCACTGTCCTACCATTTAACCTCCTACCCAGTCCACTAGAGCCAAGTTTGTTCTCATGACTATGTAATTACCTTTGTTTATCTCCAGAAGCTGAGTTCAATTTCTCACCTTCAGACTGAATTTTGAATTTTATTATGATCATTCTTCTCCTTAACTATTAAACCATTAATTAATCCCTACTTGTTACACAATACCAAATCCAGAATAGCCTGCTCCCTGGTTGGTTCCACAATATATTGCTCCAAAGAACAATCTCTAATACATTAAATGAACTGTCCCTGGAGGCTACCCTTGCAAATTTGATTAATCCAATCTATGTGCATATTAAAATCACCTCTGATTATTGCTGTATCTTTCTTACAAGCCTCCAGTACTTCCTGGTTTATACTCTGCCACATTGTGGAACTATTTGTTGAGAATCTATACATTACTTGCACCAGGGACTTCTTTCCTTTGCTATTTCTTATTTCTACGCTGTCTAATTTCACATCTTTATCTCTGGCGTTTATATAATTTCTCACTACAGCATTGACCATTTTCTTTACTAGCAATGCTAGACCACTGCTTTTATCTTACTATCTATCCTTCCGAAATACTGAGAACGCTTGGATATTCATTCCCAGACCTGGTCTCCTTGTAACCATATCTCAGTGATCGCCACAACACTATATCTCTTTGTCTCCATTTGTGCTGTTAACTTATTAATTTTATTCCGAATATTTTATGTATTCAGCTACAAAGGGATTGAGCCAGCCAAAGAGATCTAAGTACCAAACGAGCATGAAAATGGGAAAAATTTGGGACTTTTTTTGGACGACTTAAAAACTAAATCTTAGCTGACTCTGACAAAAAGAATTAGGCCAAAACAGCCTGCAGGGAGAATGGGTGGGGCCTAACTCACCTGACAGCTGGCTGATAAGAGCTGAGGGCACAATTGTGAATGCTCAGATTTCTGTGTTAATAGATCATTCTCTGCCTTCCCTTAGCTGTAACCGGCCTTCTGGCAGAATTCCACCCCCGCCTACTACTGCTAGGCTCCACAACTGATTGCCACCTCCCCCACCACTAGCACGGGGCTCTGCAGTTGATTGTCCCACTCCCATACAGGCTGATTATGGCCAAAATCCCCACCATCCCCTCATGCAGGGACCGGCCAATTGCCAGTTTCAAAGTGCACAGTACTCCTCTTACCTGATTGCTGGAGCCGAGTGCACAGCACAGCCTTTCCTTCCAATCACTGGAGTAGATCCCTGCCCTGGATTGGCTGGACCCTGTCAGGCCCTACACCCTCAGGCTGTGCCTCTTCAAGCCACCCACCTCCCCATCTCCTTGGCACTGCTGGTACCTGGTGGGCATTATATAAAGGGCAGTTCCCCTCTGCCCCCAACCTCCCAGGTGGCCTCAAATGTCTCCAGTTCCCTCAGTGAGGCCATCACATCTTCATTTAAATATTGAGATCAGCTTCATGCCCTTTTCAGGTATCTAGATATCTGGTAAGATCGTCAGGGGCAAGAAGTTGGGTGCAAATCTCAGCCGACCCTGCCCGTCAGTCGGCAGGTGAGATAGTAACATTGCTCCCATTGCCTTTAAGTTTGTTCCACTGTAAAAATTCCCAACTCTTTTATTGTTCCCTGTTGCTAAATGATGTCCACATGTTCTGTCCCTTCTTTTTATTCTTTTGGTAACAATCTGCCACATCACTAACCTGCACTCCTATCATCTCTTTCAATTTTGATGTTCTAATTTTCCATGCAAAACTCTCCTTCCCCTCTATTTAGTAGCTCCTTGTATCATCATGGTCAGTTTGCTCATCTTCCATATAGTCCCCACTCTCATCCACATGGATAGCAAGAATCTTTAACTTATTGGATAAGGACAAGGGCTGAAGCTCCTGCAACCCTACCTTCTGGATCCCTCTGCCTGGCTCACTCACAGTCACCTCCTCCTGTCCCTAACCACTGGCCGAACTCAACGTTGTTAATGTGAGGGGTGTGACTGCCCTCTGAAACATAGTATCCATGCATCAAGTCAGGACTATTTCTCAACAGTCATCTTGGCCATTGCAGCTAAAAGTCACCACAATGAGTAGCACTTATAGTATTTTGATATTCAGCATTTTGGTATAAAGATTGAGGTTATCTAAGGAGAAGAACAAGGAAAAATCCGAAATGAAAATAGTGAATTGAGAATCTGGATGAAGTAAATTAGTATCTGAGATTGTCAGGCAAAAACTGTAACAGAACAATGGGCTGCTTTTAATTAGAAGATAGTTGAGCGACATTCTTATGAGGATGAAATGCAGGACAAAAAACTAGAGTTCATTGGATAAGAAATGGAAAGAGAGTAAGTTGAAGCAAAAAAAAAAGTGCATATGACAAATGTCAGGTTAATAATACAATTTAAAACCAGGTTCAATATAGAAGATTCAGAGGGAAGTGAAATAAGGTTTAAGAGAAATAAAAAGTTAGTATGAGGAGAAACTGACACCTAACATAAAAAAGAATCCAAAAGTCTTTTATAGGCACATTAATAGTAAAATGGCAGTCAAAGGAGGAGTGAGGTTGATTGGGACAAAAGGGGATTTATAGATGGAAGGAGAGGGAAAGGCGAAGGTATTAAATGAATATTTTGTAGCTGTGTTTACCAATGAGGAGCTGCTGCCAAAGTCAAGTGAAAGAGGAAGTGGTTGCAACACAAAGATAAACTTGATGAAAAGGATGTATTGGGAAAGCTGACTGTACTTCAATCTGATAAGTCACCAGGGCCAGATCAGATACATCTGAGGAAATTGACTAAAGTAAGAGTAGAAATTGCAGAGGCATTGTTAATAACTGTCCAATCCTCCTTAGATACAGCTGTATTGCTGGAAGACTGGGGAATTGCAAATGCCACATGCTTGTTCAAAAGAGGGCATGAGGATAAATGCAAAAGAGTAGGTCTCAGGGAGGCAAGAAAGGTTTTAGAAACAATTATCCAGGACAAATATAACATGTGAATGCATTAAGAAAAGTTATCATGTAGTTGTGAGAAGGAATTTGTGTTTAACTAACTTCATTGAAATTTGAATAAGGTAATAGGGAAGGTTGATGAGGGCAATGTGATTGTTGTGGGAAGATATAATTCAAATGGAAGTATTTGAAAATAAATCTGCTTGTTGAATGGTACAAATTTTATAAGATTACACAGCTCCCTCATTATAGTGAACCTCACTGAGGCATTCCAATTTCTGATGATTAGGTCATATCACAAGTTGATCTTAAACTGAGAAATACATTCGGATTCATAGTCAGTTCCATTTATTTGAATATTTTTTCATTTCACATTTCAAAATAAGATGATTTAAATTGTCTTTTTATCTCTGCAGTCTGGGTTTCAAACTGGGCAGATGGGAATGTGTCTTTTTCAGTGGCATTTGCCTATAATGCAAAACTATTCAAGAAATTGGCATCAGTTGACTATCTGATTCAGAGGATGGGATTTTCCGGTCCCAATGTTGGAAAATCCCACCTGAGGTCAACGGAGCTTTACATGGCCCATGTTCTACCTGCTACAATTCCTGTGACAGGCTGGACAGGAAAATTCCACCAAAATGTATGTTATGTTTAAAGTATAAAAACACAATACAGTAATGGATACTTTTCTGAAGTTCAGGTTAGTTGGGGACAAAATAAAAGGACTGTCATCTCCTTCTGATGTTGCACCAGTTTTCCTCACACCCATGCTTACTTGCCCTGTATTTCTGTCTCGTGTTTGGCATTTCATGTATAGGGACTGTTGTACCTCTTCAGTATTTCTCAGTAAAAGGTCTTTATGAACTGATCATAAGACGTCTGCCTCCAGAGGCAACCGCATGGCATAGTCACATGACTACAGCAAGGCAGACATGTAAAACATGGTTACATTTCAAAACCAAAACTTGGCATTATATTGTTGCCCTCTTACAAACTATTATCAAGATGGACTGTAGAAGTGATTAGACTATTACTTGAGGTGCTGTAGTCATTCCTGACATTGACAGGGTAGAACCTTTAAATAGATATTAAGATCATTGTTATGCAAATCCCAGCTTCTGGCAGGCATAGCTTAATCTATACACTTACCTCTATTCATCAAGATAAAATTCTTGCTTCATCACTTGTAAAATTGAAAGCCTTTCTTAATCTTATTTTTTGTCCTTTCAGAATTTCTGTTTCCTTAAGACTCAAGCAGTCACCTGGCTTCCCTTCTCTATAAATTTTCACATCCCAGAGATGATTCTTGGAGTGTGTGTACTTTTTTATTTTTCCAAAGATTGTAGGCATCACTGGATGCAACAACATTTGCTGCACTTCCCTAATTGCCCTTTAGAAAGTGATGATGAATTGCCTTCTTGGACCACTGCAGTGACTGTGCTGTAGGTGCACCCACAATGCTGTTAGAATTTTGACTGTGCAACAGTGAAGGAACTGTGATATTTTTCCAAGTTAGGATGGTGTGATGCTTGGAGGAGAACTTACAAGTAGGTGTTTTCCCAAGCATCTACTGCCCTTGTCCTTCTATTTTGTAGAAGTCATGGTTTGGTAATTGTTGAAGGAATGTTGGTGGGTTACTGCAATGCACCTTGAAGGTAGTACACACTGCTGCTATTGTGCATCAGTGGTGCAGGGATTGAATGTTCAAGGTGATGGATGAGATTCCAGTCAAGCGGGCTACTTTGTTTTGGAAATGTTGAAGCTGTAGTCACCCAGGCAAGTGGACAGTATTCCATCAAACCCCTAACTTGTGCTTGTAAATGGTGGACAGTATTTGGGGAGTCAGGTGATGAATTATATGCCACATGACTCCTAGCCTCTGACCTACTTTTGTAGCCATTGTATTTATATGTCTGGTCCAGTTCAATTTCTGGTCAATGGTAACCCCCAGAATGTTAATAATGGCAGTTTCGACAATAATAATATCATTGAATGTAAAGGGGAGATGGTTCTGTAGAATCTCAATGTGCAGAAGGAGGCCAGTTGGCCTATTGAGCCTGTACCGACACAGGGCTGGATGGGATCTATCCCAGGTTACTGCAGGAGACAAGGGGAGAAATAGCTGGGCTGGGGCCTTCACAGATATCTTCATGTCCTCTTTGACCACAGGCGAGGTTCCAGAGGACTGGAAATAGTCACTGCTGTTTCCTTTTTTAAGAAAGGAAGCAGGGATAATCCAACAAATTATAGGCTGGTGAGCCTGACATCAGTGGTGGGGAAACTTTTGGAGCAAATACTGAGAGATAGGATATATGGACATTTGGAGGAAAATGACCTCCTAGCTAGTGACAAGCAGCAGGGTTTTGTATGGGGAAGGTCATGTCTCACCAACTTGACTGAATTTTTTAAAGAGATGACAAAGAAAATTGACGCGAGAAGAGCTGTGCATGCAATTTTTATTTGCATGCCTCTGAGAATCCACCCTATCTATTCCTCTCTACATTTTATAAACCTCTATCAGGTCGCTTCTCAACCTTCGTCTCTCCAGGGAGAAGAGATCTAGCTCCCTCAACCTGTCTTCATAAGGCATGTCTTCCAATCCAGGCAACATCCTTGTAAATCTCCTTTGCACCGTCTCAATAGCTTCCACATCCTTCCTGTAGTGAGGCGACCAGAACTGCGCACAGTACTCCAAGTGGGGTCTGACAGGTCTTATAAAGTTGCAGCATTACCTCCCGACTCCTAAACTCAATCCCTCGATTAATGAAGGCCAGTACACCATATGCCTTCTTGACCACATCCTCCACCTGTAAGGCTGATTTAAGAGTCGTATGGACCCGTACAGGTCCTTCTGATCCTCTACACTGCTAAGACTCCTATCCTTGATATCACACTCTTTCATCCCATTGAACCTGCCAAAATAGACCACCACACATTTATCCGCATTGAAGTCCATCTGCCACTTCTCCGCCCAGTCTTGCATCTTATCTATGCCACGCTGCTGAGGATTGTCAGAGGGTACAACAGATATAGATGGTTTGCATTTTAGGCACAGAAGTGGCAAATGGAGTTTAATTTGGACAAATGTGAAGTAATGCATTTTGGAGGATCAAATTTAGATATGAATTATTTTGGCAGAAACCTCAGAAACATTAACATATAGAAGGATCTGGGTGTGCAGATCCACAATTCCCTAAAAGTGGCAATATACATGGTGAAGTGATTAAAAAACATACGACATGCTTGCCTTCATCAGCTGGGGCATTGAATACAGGAATTAGGAAATCAAGTTGCAGCTACATAAAATCTTGGTTAAGCTGCATCTGGTGTACTGTGTGCATTTCTGGTCACCAGACTATCAGAGGATGTGGAAGTTTGGAGAGCGTGCAAAGAAGTTTCATCAGGATGTTGCCTCGTCTCAAAGGTTTTGGCTAGGAGGAGAGGTTGAATAAACTAGGATTGTTTTCATTGGAAAGATAAAGGTTGAGGGGAGACCTAATAGAGGTCTACAAAATTATGAGGGTCATAGACAGGGTGGATAGTCAGGAGTTTTTTCCCAGGATAGAAGTGTCAATTACAAAGGGACACAGATTCAGGGTGAGAAGGGGAAAGCTGAAGGGAAATGTGTGGGGGAGGTTTTTCATGCAGAAAATGGTAGGTGCCTGGATAGCACTGCCAGGGGATGATTTGGAAGCAGGCACATTAGTAACATTTAAGAGGCATCTGGATGGGTACATGAATAGAGCAGAAATAGAGTGATATGGACTGAGTAAGGGCAGAAGGTTTATTTTTAGTTAGGTCAGCATGATCAGCACAGGCTTGAAGGGCCGAAGGATTTGTTCCTGTGCTGTACTTTTTTTTGTTCTTTTGACTCTCCAAAAGACCACCTTACCCAGATCCAACACTACATCGCCCCTTCCCCATTATCCTTACTCATTTACCAAGGCCAATCCACCTAACCTACACATCTTTGGACATTTAGAGGCAATTGAGCATGGCCAATTCAACTAACCTGTATATTTCTGGTTCAGTTCTGTTTTGCTGGAAATGGTCATTGTTTGGCACTTGTGTGACATGAATGTTATGTGTTATTTATGCCGAAGTGGAAGATTGAATTCTGAAGGCACCATACCAACTGGACCCTGGTGTTCTGCTGCTGACATAGTTCTATACAGTACACATTATTGTAAGTATTTTAAAGTTTACTTTTCTTTAGTTAAACCTTTTGGTTATATTCCTTAAAATTTCCTGTTGAACTTCCCTTGACATGAAAACTCCTTGAATTGCACTGTAATTGGTTACTATATTGGCTATTTTGCAATAGATATTCTTGTAATTCATAGTTAAACTCCTCAGAGAATTTAAAATTTGTCTTACCTAAAAGAATACATTTCCAGATATGTAATTCTAAATGTTAAAGAATAGGAGGTAAAATGTCATTTAGGTAAATGCGTTTACACAGTTCACCCAAAAATGTTGCCTGCTTTCAAACACCAGTTTAATCATCTTTCACTTATTTACCACAAAATTCTTTTTATTATCTGAGAGACAAAAGGCTGACAGCCTCCAGACAATCAGTCCACTTCCCATTTATGAAGCATTGATATTGTATGAAAACCAATTCTCATATGATTCTCTGGCCACCAGAACAGCAAGAAATCTCCAGCATCAGACAGCTGAGAACTAATCCTCAGGCAAATTCCTCTCTCATTTTAATTGCCACATCCCAATCAGAGGCTGCAAGTCATGACAGGTTTGTATTTCAAATCAACAACGAAGGATGGCTTGGTTTTGGTAACTCTGAAAGGAAAAGATGCAACAGGGGAAAATGTAGTCTTATTTATTGAATTCTAAATTTGTCTAATCAATTTTTGCCCAGAGGAATGAAAAATGGATGGAGTATATAATCAAGAATTTACATATTACCCTGAGCTCGAAAGGGCATGCTCAGTGTTACAGAGAGTAACGTATCATTGTGAATATAAATTGAAACTTTGCTTTTTGTATACAAGAGTAATGTTAGTGAGACACTCAAGAACCAGAGTAAGTAACATGTATGACAGAGAATACATTAGGCCTCTTCCTATGTAGACTGAAAATGGGGGATTAGGACATTACAAATACTGATTCAATACACTCAAGTGTAGAAATCCAGTGGAGTTCAATTGGTCTTGATAATGAATGGCTGAGCTATATAACGTAAGGAACTTCTTGGTTCAATCATTGGTTGGTGCTCAGTGGACTAATTTCACCCAGGCTGGAAGTAAGGATGCTACAATTAGCTTGAGCATTTCTGAGTTAAAAGGGAGAAAGTAAAATAAAGTTAATTTATTATGCAATGAAGTTACTGTGAAATTCCCTGAGTCGTCACAGACTGGCACCTGTTCGGGTCAATGCACCTAACCAGCACGTCATTCAAAATATGAGAGGAAACCAGGGCGCCCAGAGAAATCTCACACAGACACAGGGAAGAACGTACAGTGACCCAAGCTGGGAATTGAACCCCAGTCCCAGGCACTGTGAAGCAGCAGTGCTAACCACTGTACTATCATGCCACCACTTGTTTGACTGTTAAGGGTAAGAACAGGAAAAACTTAGTCTATAATAGCAATTGAAAGATGTTTACTCATTGCTCATGATTAAGTAGTCTGAGGTGATAATAGGCAAAATGATAGGTTGGATTGCCATATTAGTTGACTTTAAATCCTTAGATGTTATGATGAAATTGTAGTATATCTGCTATACTATATGCAGTTTTGGTCAATTAACGTAAGGAGGACATCCATATCTTAGATGTGGAATGGAGAATCCTTTAGTATTGATTTCCAGCGTCAGACAGAAGAGCTATTATGAATGTTGTGATGAACAAAGTAAGGATTTACTGCCATGAAAAATGTCTCAAACCAGACTTATGAATACATAGAGGCACTGATCAATATTGACGAATTAAACTCTAAACAATACTTGTACATCTTCAAGAAAATTAGAATCATAGAACAGAATCAAATCCACTCCCTGCTCTATCCCTGTGACCTATTTCCCATGGCTAATCAATCTAATCTCCATATTTTGGGATATTAAAGGGCAATTTAACATGGCCAATTAACCTAACCTGTACATCTTTGGACTGTGAGAGGAAACCAGAGTACCCCAGAGAAAATGTGCAGATGGTACACAAGGCCGGAATTGAACCCGGGTTTCTGGGGGTGTGAGGCAGCAGTGCTAACCACTTGGCCACCCATAGGATAAGAGGGGACAGATTCAGGGTGTCAAATTTTGAATGAATGTCAGGAAGTATATATTTATAGATAATGCCAGCAGTGCTTTATCTCTCTTTTGTCTTTGCAGGAGAAAAGGACACTGAAGGTGGAATTTTACCAGCTTGCCCAGTCCATCAATGGGCAGAGCAAGTGGTAAAATCATGCAAGAGCTGAGAAATTAGGATATGTCTGAATTCTCGGGCTCTCTTGTAACTTTGAGTGCTGCCCTGGCAGCCTCTTGCCAGAAATGGGCAAGAGGCTGAATAATTTATTTATGTTAAAATTCTAATTTGCATATGATTTGTGAGCCCAGTACTCAATTATCCAGGCTCTCTTGCCTTTATGGCCTTTCTGGTTCTCTCTGGCAGGGAAAACATGAATGGGAATCATGCTGCAGAGGCCTGTGGGTGGGGGCTTAATGCTCCTGAAATCCTACAGCTCTGACTGGCACCTCCAACTGCACATGCGCAGAAAAAATGATAGAATGCTGCTCCCCTGCCATATCCCTCCTGGGCCGGATAATGCATCTCCCTGACCTCCACAGGCATTGCCCACACCCACAACATGATTTTCCCATACCTTCTGCCACATGAACTGATTGTGGGCCCCTCCCCCCTTTCCCCCAACGATCTCAGGCAGAGTGGTAGCGAACACCACCCCCTCCCCACCTTCCTGCTCATTGATCATAGGCAGAGTGGCATGGACTCCCTCTTCCCACCCCCACCTATTTCAACCAGAGAGCCCTACATCACATCCCCTCCACCCTCATCACTCTCAAGCAGGGGGCTGTCAGATGCTTGGCACTTAACCTCCTTACGAATCGCAGTGCCCGAATCAGACTTTTGTACAGCATGTCTGTTTCACACTGAATGCGGATGGGCCAGCATGATGGTAAAGGGGGAAGTGCCGATAAAGTTGAGGGTACAGCCCAGTAAGTTAATTCAAATACGTGCAAGTGTATTTAAGTGGCCATTGCGCCTATTTTGGGCATGGTCCCAATTGTGGCCATTTTTGGGCTTTGGCAAAGGGGGAACCGGCACTGAAACAGGAACAGATCACACTGCTTACCTCACACTCAACTTTATCAAGATCCCGTGCCTGAAAATAGATGCAACTTGATGGTAAAATTGGACCCTTAGCATTAATCTCATTAAAAATTGCATCCTAATTTTATGGAGCAGATTCTCACTCCTTAGTGAGAAGGAGGAGGGATCTTGTGATTGATACTGCCATGAAGGAGGGAGGAAGGTGGCCTCACAGGACCAAGTCAGGGAATGGGATGGACATCTCTGGAGGAGAAGGTGAAAAAATATTGATATCGAAGGGATGGAATGCACTCATCCCTGACAGTATATCAAAGATGCAGCTGGGAAGCCCCAGCACTGCAGTAACTGCTACTGTCAAAGTCCAGTTCTCATGGTCTCTTGTTTTTTGTGTATCCTATACGTTTGTCATAGAGGGGGAATGCCACAGGAGATTGCTGTTAATACGTCCCCTTCCAAGATTCAGCTTAATGTGTAAAAGGTGATTTCATTTTCTGCTCCATGAAGGGTAAAATTGGATATCCCACAGGATGTTACTTGCTTCCATCCATTTGATCACTCAGCACTTATGCCAAGATGCAAAGCCACAAATCAATATTAGTACATGACTACAAACTAAAAAGAAACAGGAGTTAAAATATAGAAATAAGTTAAACATGAACTAATAGCGAATTCACACCCTGGCAATTTAAGAGGTCGTATGGGGTATAGAAGACCAGTGTTCTCTGTGCAATTTGTTTGGGCAGAATTTTTAATTAAGCTGACATGCAAGATAAAACAAATGTTAAGAAAATTCAATTTTACCTGTTTATATGTTGTTTTTAAAATCAACAGTATTATGTTCACCCAGCTCTGGTAAAAAGTCTCATTTAGATCTAATTTTTCTTACAGTATGAATCTGACATTCACCTGTGAGCTGTACTGACTGCAGCCAAACTATCACAACAATGTGACGTGGCATGTCAAAGAATTTAGAATCATTGAATAACAACACAGGAAGAGGCCTTTCATCCCATTGCTCTGTTGAAAAACAATCCAAGTAGCCCCAAGTCTCGCTCTTCCCCTACGTGCTTGTAATTCTCTCTCCTTCAAGTATTTATCTAATTCTTCTTTGAAGGCTATTGAATCCGTATCAACCATCCTATCAAGTATATATTCACGTAAGTATCAGGGGCGGCACAGTGCACAGTGGTTAGCATGGCTGCCTCTCAGCGCCAGGGACCTAGTTTTGATTCACACCTTGGGTCACTGTCTGTGTGGAATTTGTTCTCCCCATGTCTGTGTGGGTTTCCTCTGGATGCTCCACAGTCTGAAAGACATGCTGATTTGCTGTATTGGCAATGCTAAATTCTCCCTCAGTGTACTCAAACAGGTGCTGGAGCGTAGCGACCAGGGAATTTTCACAGTAATTTCATTGCCATGTTAATGTAAGCTTACTTGCGACACTAATAAGCAAACTTTAATATTTCAAATCTGAACCACTTATTTCTTAAAAGAATGACGTGTTTGCAATTCAATTGCTTCTGTTGGGACCTCCATTCAGGAAGAAAGTACAATAATGTTGTGAAAGGTTGGTCCTAGGAATTCGCTTTTTGTACATTTTCTGTTATATTCAGACACTTAAATAATGTCGAATCACGCTTGAGAGTTTTGACAAATTGTGGGATCTTGGAAGTTGAATTAAATAGTTGTTTGAACATTGATGTGTTTTTTTTAGTTAAGCACATCTCCCATTATCATCAGCTTCCATTAAAATTAATGAGCAGCTGGTTAGCCGTTCAACAGCTGAGCAGAGTGACACATCTAATAGCATAATAACACATCATATTGATCATTCCCACGAGGATTCTGCTCTAATAATTAATAGTAAAAATATATTTTATGATATATTTTGAATATGGCATGATTATAATGTTTCCTTCACATTGAAAATGATTAGTTCTCAGCCCCTTCAGTGATAACACTAGAAATGAAGGGAGCGGGAGCTGAGAAGATATCTCCTGGATTTAGTATTGCATTTATTTCAGACGATCCACTTTTCATATGCAAAATTTAAGCAAAACATGTTCAAAAAATAAGAATGTTGGGATAATAGCATGAAATACCATGGCTCAACTGTAAGGTTCCCTTCCATTGTTAACTATTATGAAAGCAAATATGCAGATAATTTTAATTTTCTAATATTGGCAAGGATGTCACCAGGCTGTCCGAGTTGAGCTGCTGTAATTATGTTGCCGGTGTAACCTACTATATAAATATATGAGATCTATTTCTGTAAATGGAATGATAATTTCATTGCAACTTGATTCTTAAACAGATTGAAATTTATTATTTGATACACGCACAATGTAATACTGAATCGATATTACACATTTACATGTCAAAATCAGTATTTATCAATTTTTTTTCATCTTCTGAATCCTGACTACATACTGTGCTTCTGCCTTACAAACGTTGAACAGTAACAGGGACGGTTGGGACAGAGGGGAGGACATGGGGGCTGGAATTGGGGGGTGGTGGGGAGGAAGGGGAAATCGATTTTAGTTCAGTATGTGTACAAAGCTGATGAATTGGTAATACATCACTTGTCTAAAGTTTGTGTCAAGAATGCCCAAATCATGTTTAGGATTGGTTTCATTTTAGTAAACCTAGTAAGCCAGAAACACCAAATATGTGACTTACTGCTACTTTCCAGTTGTGAGAGGATTGGGTCCCAGCAGATCAGGGCTTAAGAAGGAGAAACTAATCCAAAAGGAGCTGAAGCATAGACTGGGCAGTGGCCCACAGTGTGGTTAAACAGCAAAGTGCAATGCTTCTGTTGTTCCTAGACCCAATTGCACCAACACCATCAGAGCATATTGAGAGGATATAAAATGTTTAGACTTGTATTGGGACTACACTAATCATCTCGCCATGCAGTGAAACCAAGGAGATAAAGATCCATTTGAAAGTAGCCACTTTATTAAGGGAGCCACTCAGTCATCTCAAAGGTCTTCCCCCTTATTACCGTCGACCATCCTCACAAATCTCCACTGGATCCTTGTGCCTGGAGAATATTCTTTTCTCACCTTCAAACTCCTCCATAGTTTTGACTTTCCCGAACTCTGTGCTTTCCTCCCATTTTGTCTTCTTGTTACTGTGACTTTGGCCAACAATTCAAATCTTCCAATGTCTGTGGTATTCCTTGCTCGGTCTCTCTGCCCAGCTGCCTAACTACTGGCTTCCTAAAGCTGATGCATTTATCTCTTTTTGCCATCCTCTGACCTTTGCCCCATTTTATCCTCCTGCTATCCACTGAGTGCCAGAAATGTAAATAATTATTGACTTTCATGTGTATTAACCACATTTTAATGAGCTGAATAATTCATATCTAGGAATGTGTTGATTTGCATTTGACTAATGTGCTGCTCTGAATGCTAACATGCTAATGTTAAGCTCTGTTAAAATCGTAACACATTCTATCATTCACAAAATGTAATTGACCTAAAGAAAAAAATCACTATAAAAATTTGAAAGAATGTAAATATGCATGTAAAGTATTGTATGACTAGAAGAAGCAGGAAGCAAAATTGTAAAACACTTCTCAGAAAGTCAAGTGACGGAGATTAGCTGAACAATACTTTGCTGAAACTGAACAAGGTGCAGAATGTTTTCAAATAAGAAGTTAATAAAAGTCTCTGACTCCTCTCCATTCAGGAAAGTGGGTAATGACATCTGGAATACTGATATCCCAAACCAACATTTGTATCTTGATTTTCATCGGTTGACATATAGATTTATTGCAAGTCAACAATATGGGATTTTGTATCTTACATTGAATTATTCACAACAATTTTCCAAGGCTATCTTTCTCTGATTTTCTCAGGCTAAAAAAAATTGCTTTTCACAGGAAACTTCAGGAATTTTTAAATTGGATAGATTTGACCAATGGTTAGATTTAGCCAACTGGCTGTAGAATAATTTATGTTCCTCCTTTCCCTGACAAAAGATTTGCTGAAAACTATCACTAACTTGAAAAAAAAGTTTGTAGAATTTTTGATTTCTTCTTAATTCAATACATCAACAGGCAAAACTTTAAGGTTCGACTTTGCGGATGTTTCAAGTTGTTGAAGATAACATTACATTTCTCTGCACATCTAGTACATAATGGACGCTGTGCTGTCATCTCAATGAATGTTTTCATAAAAGCATTTACATGGGTAAGCATTTAGCACTTGAGTAATGTAGTGGGTTACATTCATTTCCTTTCATTTCTGGCACCTAGATTTGACCCCAGGCCAACTTCCAACTTTATTGGAAAGACATTTCTCTCTGCAATGGGTGCAAACACCTTAAGCATACGGAGCTTAGGTAATCTGAGTGTTGGTCTTTGCCAACACTATCTCTTGGCAGAAGCTGCTCAAAATTATTTTACTGATTGAAAGTGAATGAAAACATCGGTGAGGGTATGTCGATTATCTGTTTAAGGGCAACATAGCAGAAGGAAGATCAACTGACTAGAGGGAGCAACTGGCACTGCAAGTAAGTAACTACTCCAGGAAGTGGAGTCCTCTCTTAAGCAAAAGACAATCTGAAGACATATAGAAGACATGTAGGGATTGGGGCAGACAAGAGGCTTCTAGCCTCCGTACAGTTTTTCCAGGAATCTATTGCGTTCCTGACCAAGTCTATGAGCATGCATCATTACAAAAGGTTAGAAAGCTTTGAAGGAAAATGGAAAATGCTATAATGGTGCAGTGTAGGAAGCTTAGGTGTATCAAAGGCATAGAATAGAGAATGTTTATCTTGTGCATGGATAGTTTGTAATTGAGACTAACTGCAGAAAGGAATCAAAAAACCTATTATGCAGAGGTGACTTTCTCTCCAAGTACAGTTTTTATTTACGCTAACAAACTTAATTGCAATTTCGAATGAATATTTCACTTGAACCTTAGTAATTTACAATACTTTGTAACTGGCATAAATAATGTTCTTCTCATTAAAAACTAATATTTCAATTATATCTGGGGGAAATGAAGCTTAGAATTGACACAGTGTAGCATGATCAGCGATGAAGATGTTGGTGTAGTAATGAAAAGTGACAACAAACCGCTGAAAAACTCTACAACAAGAAAGCCGAGCAACAAACAATAATAGGCACATGGTTGAACATATCTGTAAGGCAGCAATTACTTGTGATTTTCAGTCCATCAAAAGTAGTCAGTCTGGATTGTTGATGAAAATATTTCTTTTAGCTGTAATTTATGATATGCTGGAAATGTCTAACAAGAAATTTTAGGTTGTCAAAATTTAACCAGAGATAATTTCTCAATTTCTAGAAAACTCCTGAAAAGTAATAAAAACTGTATGCTGTTAATAAAAACTGTATGCTGCTGCATATACATACTCATCTGATGAAGAGGAAGCGCTCTGAAAGCTCATAATTCCAAATAAATCTGATGGACTTTAACCTAGTGTTGTGAGACTTCTTACTGTGTGCACTTTGACATTGCTCACAATGCCAACTCTTTAGCTCCTTTTGTTACATACAATTGCTGAGTCAAAATCCTGGAACTCCCTCCCTCACAGCGCTGTGGGTGTAACCACGTTCACCACACGCACTGCAGGGATTCAAGACAATGGCTCACTACCACCTTCACAAGAACAATTAGGAATGAGCAACAAATGCTGGCCTAGCCTGTGACACCTACATCCTGTGAACACATTTTAACAAAGCAAACTTATCTCTGACAGTAGATGGGATCTAGGTCAGACAGAAGCTGAGAAGGAGGTTTGTGAAGAAAAGTCTCTGATGAACCCAAGGAAGCTCCACTTGCATTGAGTTCATTGGTGTTAATGTGATTAACTCACTACAAGAGTGGGTAGTAAAACCATAATAGATTCATTGAAAGCAATGTATTATCAAGAACAGTTCTCATCATTTATGAAGTCTGCTCACTGCACATGAAAGAGTCCCTGGGTAGATCTAAAGCATTGTATGCAGCATGGTGGCACAATGGTTAGCACTGCTCCTTACAGCACCAGGGACGCAGATTCAACTCCTGGCTTGGGTCATTGTCTGTGCAGGGTCTGCATATTCTCCCTGTGTCTGCATAGGTTTCCTCCGGGTGCTCCAATTTCCATCCACAGTCCAAAAGACATGCTAGTTAGGTGCATTGGCCATGCTAAATTCTCCCTTGGTGTACCCAACCAGGATCCAGCATGTGGCAACTAGGGGAATTTCACAGTAACTTTATTGCGATGTTAATAAAATGTGACACTAATAAATAAATAAAAACTGCATTCTCTGCTTCTTGAAGATTCAGTGACAGATTCCAGTCTAAATATCTATAATTGATCTGAACTCTTTCCTAGATCTGGTGTATCATTTGTTAGAATGACGATGAAAAAGGGGAAAGAAGGAGAGAAACAAACAACTGATTGAATTCCAATTCCATTCCTGTTATTACACTTTGATCAGAGCTGGCATGGTGGTACAGTGGTTAACACTGCTGCCTCACAGTGCCAGGGACCTGAGTTCAATTCTGGCCTCACGCGACTGTCTGTGTGGAGTTTGCACATTCTCCCTGTGTCTGGGTTTCTTCCAGGTGCTCCAGTTTTCTCCCATGCTCCAAAAGTAGAATCTTATAATTCCTACAGTGCAGAAGGAGGCCAATCAGCCCATTGATTCTGCACAAACCACAATCCCACCCAGGCCCTGTTCCTGTAACCCCACATATTCACCGTGCTAATCCCCTTGACGCCAGGGTCAATTCAGCATGGCCAATCATGCCTAACCTGCACACCTTTGGATTGGGGGAGAAAACCAGAACATCTGGAGGAAATCCACACAGACACAGGGGAAGGTGCAGACTCCGCACAGACATTGGCCTGAGGCCAGAATAGAACCTAGGTCCCTGGTGCTAAGAGGCAGCAATGCTAACCACTGTGCTCACCCGATGTGACGGTTAGGTGGATTGGCCATGCTAAACTGACCCTTAATGTCTCAGGATGTGTAGGTCAGGGGGATTAGCAAGATAAATATATACAGGTAAGGGCCTGAGTGAGATCCTTTGTCAGAGAGTCAGTGCAGACATAATGGGCGGAATGGCCTCCTTCTGCACAGTAGGGATTCTATGATTCTAGTTAACTAACTGAAGAAATGGTCATGCAGCACTTTGTCTCTAACCTGTTATTTTGAACAGACACAGCATGGATGAGCATCGTCCGCACCTGCTGTCCACACAAACTGCTCAAAATAATCAACACATTTAACATATTATCAGCAATGGCTTTTTATTTGATGGTAATGACACTGATAAATGCTTTACATCATTTATCTGTAGCAGGTGACTGCCCATGGTAAGCATGGACAGTATAAAATGTGGAGACAATTACTCAGCTGAAAGTGGGTCAATGTGCAAAAATAGGGACGAAACAGATATAGATCCGTCAATCTTACTTGGAGCCTGTGAAATGAATGAACTTAGAGAATATCCGTGCTGTAATAGAACAGCCATCATGGATTCACAATATGGATATTAGAGGCGAGATTTTTTGACTCGTTTAAAACCCATCCACTTACACAGAGTTGAAATCAGGGTTTTATAAGCACTTGGGATCTGCATGTTCAGTATGCACCACTGAGATTGAGAAGCTTCCACACAGTTTTAGCCAGTGGCTTACACATCTACCTCTTTATGTAGAGATTTACCGGGCTGCCAAGTCCACTTCAGCCAATAGGGAAAGTGACTCAAGGGCAAGGATTTACTCTTCAATCAAATTCCTCACTGATTATTTTACATTTTTTAATCTCTGTCAGATATAAATGAACCCAACCGTCCCATAACGTAATAAGGAGAAGGTTAAAAAGTTGTTACCTTCAAAGCAAGCTCTAAAAATACAAATTAGTGGAAGGAAATTGACTGTGTCTGCTGCATACACAATGTGAGGAGATGCAGAGGGCCGAGAGCGCCACCTGCTGATGTGAGAGAGGTGGACCTTGCTCAGATTCACATTGGGAATTCTAGTCAAGTGCCATCGAGTGGCACCAGGGGAGAAAAACAGCCTGTAAATCTAATAGGTGGATGTGGTCATTTTCACAGTGCCCACAGGAAACACTTCAATAAATGTTATCCTGAACTGAAGTTGGCTGGAACTTGTTTGAGGTCTTGTACGATAAGTTATTGGGTAACGTAATTGAAATAAACAGCAAAACTGGCCTGAGAAGATTTCAGTGTGTGTTTCAAGAGCCAGAAAGAGTATTCACCGAAAACTTCACCTAAGAGTACTGAGTGCTGTGTTATTTTACCTTGCTGGACACTTTGTATGTGTCACTGGTAGAAAGGGTGTTCTTGGGCATTGGTGTGGTACGGTGGAACAGTGGTTAGCGCTTCTGTCTCACAGCCATGATGCTTGTGTTGAATTGGCAATAAGCACAATAAGAAGTTTCACCACACCAGGTGAAAGCCCAATTTAAAGTTTTACTTTAACCTCATGTTGTGAGACTTCTTGCTGTGCCTCTCAGCGCCAGTGCCCCAGGTCTAATCCCTGGCCTTGGGTCACTGTTTGTGTGAAGCTTTCATGTCCTCCTCATGTCTGAATGGGTTTCCTCTGGATGCTCCGGATTCTTCCCACTGTCCAAGTGAGAGGCATCGGTATGCTAAATTCTCCTTCAGTGTACCCAAACAGGCACTGATATGTGGTGATTAGAGGATTTTCACAGTAACTTGCAATGTTAATATAAGCCTACTTGTGACACTAATAAATAAACATGTTGCTAGTGCCGTTTTGCTCTGCAGGAGGAATGGAAGAAAGAGATGAGGCCAGATACAGCAGCATTAACTGCTAAAGGAGAAATAGTTTCTTTCTCCCTTGCAGATATCTCTATCTCACCTCCAACAGTATCTCCAGGGCCTTGTCTGAGAACCCACAATCCCTTGAATGAATAGGATTTAAAAAGAAGATACCTGCAAACAGGTGCATAGATCCCTGAAAGTTGGTACTCAAGTTGATAAGGTTGTTAAGAAGGCGAATAGTGTGTTAGCATTTATTGGTAGAGGGATTGAATTTCGGAGCCGAGATGTCATGTTGCAACTGTACAAAACTCTGGTGCGGCCGCCACAGTTTTGGTCACCACATTATAAGATGTGGAGGCATTGGAAAGGGTGCAGAGGAGATTTACCAGGATGTTGCCTGGTATGATGGGTAGGTCTTACGAAGAAAGGCTAAAGGACTTGAAGTTATTTTCATTAGAGAGAAGAAGACTAAGAGGTGACTTAATTGAGACATATAAGATGATCAGAGGGTTAGATAGGATGGATAGTGAGAACCTTTATCTTCGGATGGAGATGGATAACACGAGGAGACATAGCTTTAAAATAGCTTTAAATTAAGGGGTGGTAGTTATAGGACGGATGTTAGAGGTAGGTTCTTTACTCAGAGGGTAGTAAGGGCGTGGAATGCCCTGCCTGCAGCAGTTGTGGACTCGTCAAGTTTAAGGGCGTTCAAATGGTCAGTGGATAGGCATATGGATAGCATTGGAATAGTTTAGGTTAGAGGGTCATAAGATTGGTTCCATTAGTCGGTGCAACATTGAGGGCCGAAGGGCCTGTACTGCGCTGTAATGTTCTATGTTCTAATTATTGGGTTTGAGCTAAAAACTGAACTCTGACATTTGCTAGCAAAGTGTGAAGTAAAGATACCAGGGAATATGGAGCAATGGCAGGTAAGCGGAGTAATAACATGGTGGAACAATCCTTAGGAACTGAGTATCATACTCCTATGGCCATGTCCTTACATTCTGAAAATAAAGAAATATCTTACAAATGAAGGAAAGATGAAAGCGACAATTTATCAATGAAAACTTGGTGAATTACCAGGCCTGTCTCTACTCAACCAGGAGATCTGCCCACTCTGCTTCATTCTGATACATGTACATGTATAGTAACATTCAAAGAGCTCACTTCATTATTCCAAAAAGAAATTTCTACATTGAAGTTTTTGTCATCTCTTTTATAATATCCCATTGTATGACTTTACAAGAGATCAGGCCAATTAGATTAAAGCTTCTTTTGCATTAATGGTTTGCAATCAAATCCGTACATTTCAAATGCAGAAAAGTTGGATCCCCAGTTCAAATAATGTTTCTTTTCGCAGTGATAACTTTGCAACTACAGTTGATAATTGGATCATATTATGAATCTTCTGAGAAGATTGCCACGCTGCTCCTGTTCTTTCTTGCACCAGAGCTCCACATTTCTCATCCTAATTGGGCTTCCTTAGAAACGTGGAGCATACCTGTTCTTGAGTCCTCCTTTGTAGTGTAGGAGTATCAGTGGAATCCATGCCCCTTTTTTATGACACTAGCTGCTATACTCCAGTAATCATAAAGCTCATTAAGTCACTCTGAGAAGCTAGGAGAAAACAGTAGGAGACCGAGTGGCAGATAAGTGGGTAGGAAGTAAAACGGCAGGTTAGTGGCTAGGAGGGTGACAGATCAATGGGTAGAATGGTAAGTATGTGGGGTGGGGGTAGGGTGGCAGGTAAATGGATCGGACGTAGAGTGGCAGGTGTGGGTAAAGTGACAACTAAATGTGTGAGGGTAGGGTGGCAGATGGGTGGGTCAGGGGGCTGACTGGCAGGTAAGTGGTGGAGTTGTAGGGTAAGTCATGGGATGGGAGAACAGGGAACACTTGAGGGGGATAGTTGGGCAGTCAGCGGGATGTTTTGTGGGTTGCGGCTGTACTTGGATGGTTGGGGGTACTCAAGGAATTCCTATGTAGTCAGTGTGTTCGGACCTCCAAGAAGACACCAGTGCATCTTGGAAGGGCGGAGGGGTGGGAGGAGGTAGGATTTGGGGAGGGCGGAGTACCTCCAGGGTACAACCATCTGGAGATCAGAGATTCTGGGCCACTATTGCAATCTTTTGAAGTGTCTAAATGTTTAGTACATAAGCAGTGGTTTAGGCTGCCATCATGTGGTATCTTGTATTCTGACAGCTTTTCTATTCAAATGGATTGTTAGCAGTACCCCGTGTCCTAAAGCAAAAAGAAAGCTGTTGGAACATCAGTGTGATGCGCTGTCCTATGTGTTAGTTTTAAACGAACCAGTTATCTGCCACCTGGCAGCAGATTGTTTTGATTTAGTGAAATAATTTCCAGATAGTTTTGTCGAACACCCCATCAGTAAGTACTAAGTTGATGTGCTGATCAATGAGTGGAAGCAGCCCTTTAATTTCTTCTACCTCTTTGAGATTTTCACCAGGAGAGTTGGTGAGCATTGATCCTGAACACTTTCCGCAGTAACATCTTGATAGTCGTCCTGGATCAGCATTGTACTGCAAACACTCAGAATTGTCAGATATTCAGATCAAGCCAAAATTTAACTGCTTTTCTAGTTGGACTAAGTATATAAAGTTGACTGTCACATGAAAATACCTGTTATTATAAACATGCGCGTATTGATGTGAATAAAAAAAGAACAATCCTCACTTTTGCGTACAGAAATAACCATTGTGATAAATGTCAGGAGACAATATAACTAACTTACTGGAGGGGAGAGTACTTACCATTCTACCCACATTACCTGCCACCCTCCTACCAACTAACCTACCGTCTTACTTCCTACCCATTTACCTGCCATCAGATCCCTCCACCCCCTCTATTACTGTTTTCTCCTAGTTTCTCAGAGTGATTTTGTGAGCTTTAAGATTACTGGAGTATAGTCAAACTCAGCCACTTCTGGTTTCAATGGAGACTGGATGATGGCCACTACACAAATCTACTCACAGGGCACGGTCTGGTCATTTAAATATTTAAAGAGGCTGCAAGCCTTTATTTTCATTATGATTATATTTTTAATCAGTTTACCAAAATCTGAGAAAACCTGACAGGTAAAAAGAGGCAGGAAGGGATAAATCCACAAAGAGCTTACACAGCACTGCTTGTGGACCGAGAGGTGCAGGACTGTTTCCACTTAGTCAGTTAATCCCACCAGTGAACCATTCCAGCCTGCCTGCCTACCATTAAATCCATGAGCACCATCTTTCCCCACACCATGACAATTGGATTTCCCCCTACCCCCTGTGATGTGACCACCCCTCCCTCACAAGCAGAATACCCACCATGATTGGAACCTGTCTCTTACCATCTGAGCAGCTCTTGGAGTTCAGAAGAATCCCTCCCCAGAATGATTGGAACACCCATTCCATTATCTTTTATCCTTTATCCTTTCCCTTCCTGGATTTCCATCCTCCCAGTCCAGCTAGATTGGAGCAATTAAACATATTCTGTGACTAAAATCTGCAGGTCATTTGGGAAACATGTGCTTCACAGCACCTTTGTAAGGAATGAGTCACTAAGGTACAATTCAAAAAATTGACACTTTCAGGAACAAGGACGCATCATTGTATTCAGCTGGGATTGGCTTGGCCAAAGAAATAAAGGGTTTGCGTTTTTGTAGCACCCCCTAACCTGCACCCTTGCCCCCAACCAGCACGTGGTGCGGTGTGGTGGAGAAGGCCAGCCATTGGTTGCCAGCAGGATCTTCCAGTCCCTCCGATGTCAATGGGGCTTCCTGTTGTTCACACCCTGCACTGCTAAGGAATCTGGAACAGGGGGTCAGGTCACTGTCGGTGGGACCGGAAGATCCCACTGGCATGATTGGCTGGAAAATCCCACCCATTGTGATGTTGATTGAAGAGTAAATATTAGTCAGGGCATCAGGGTAATTCCCCTTCCTATTCTTTTTTGAAACAGTGCTATGGGATCTTCCACCTCCAAATTCGGGAACAGAGATGATTTTGATTCATTGCCTCAGCTGAAAGATGGCTCCTTTGATGGTGCAGCAATCTCTGATTTCACCAAAATGTCAGTGTCTGGTTCAGGACTTGAACTACCAATTTTCTGACCATTTCCTTGTGTCCCATTAATGGTCTCCTTCCATTTTAAAACTGCGTCAGTCCCTCAGCCTTATATTGATTTAAGCAGAAGTCTAAGTTCAATCAAATAGTTTTGGACATTAAACACAGATGTATTGCTTCCAGCCTTCATCCTTCTATGGTACAGTTTCCAGTTAAAATTAAGACTTTTATGTGTATGTGACTCTAGGCCATTTCATATTACAAGAGCTCAGACTGGTACCCATTAAGCTCTGGTGATATTGGCAGCCCAGTTCCAACCAGCCTGTCTGGCTGGCAGCATCAGGGCACACAACTGGTTAAAACAAAGGTCATGCATTCCATTCTACATTCCTTCAATCTTTGTGACCATTCCAAATGCTGGGTAAATGGCAGCTAGACACAAGAAGGGATGGTGACCTCATTAAAATATTGATTAGTTGGTTCAAGTGGCATCATTCAGAAGTGGACAGGATCTTGACTGTTGATTGCAGAGGTGAGGCCCACTGCCAGAACCCTTACTGAAAGTCAATGTTAAGCAGGAGCGAACAACAGAAGCCCCACAGATGTCATTATTTAAAACAGTTTCCTGAGGAACAAGACTTCTCCTCCAGGCTCCAGAAGCAAACTTTCGACCTCCCCTGCTGCAGGCTTCCCTCCCCCAAAACTGGGATTGACTCAAACAAACCTCCAGCCCTTGCATCCACTTCCTTCATACTGACCATTTCATTGTGCCCCATTAATGATCTCCTGCCACTTTAAAACTGCCTCAGTCCCTCAGCCTTATAGTGATTTAAGCAGAAGTCTAAGTTCAATCAAATAACTTTGGACATTAAACACAGACATTTTGCTTCCAGCCTTCATCCTTCTATGGTACAGTTTCCAGTTAAAATTAAGACTTTTATGTGTATATGAGCTCTAGGCCATTTCGTATTACAAGTGTTTGCTATGGCCACATGAGGAGGGATACAAATATGATTCTCCTATCATACCACACCAAGTCTGATCATAACAGGGTTTTTAAAAATGAATTTAGAAGGAAGAAGGAATTTTCTCAATGCCCGTGTTACTTGTGTAATGATGACTAAGATGGGTGGCACAGTGACACAGTGATTAGCATTGCTGCCTCACAGTTCCAGGACTCAGGTTTGATTCCCAGCTTGGGTCACTGTATGTGTGGAGTTTGCACGCTTTCCCTGTATCTGCATGGGTTTCCTCTGGGTGCTCCGATCTCTTCCCACAGTCCAAAGATGTACAGGTTAGGTGAACTGGCCATGCTAAATTCTGTCTCAGTGTATCCGAACAGATGTGGTTACCAGGGGATTTTCACTATAGCCTCAGTGCAGTAGTATGGTAAGGCTACCTGAGATACTAATAAATAAACTTGAGAAACAAGTCTGGCAGGCTTTCCTGAGATTTAAAGCAAAAATGGGTTAGTTATTATTGAGCTAAAAAGGACATTCAGGTAAAGAATAAATATTTATTGTGTTTTTCAAACTTTCACAACTTATATTCAAACAAGCACAAACATGCAAAGTTTACAAGTGATACTGAAGGCACAGTGGTTATTTTCAAAGCCAAGCTAAAGTTCATTGCTGAAAGATAAAAAAAAATGAAAGTTCACTGCTTATGAGTCATTGACAAAGTCACTGTGGCTGGAACAGAAAGTTTTACAAGCTCCAATAGATTCCAGGAATTGAACTGAAGTCCATATAATTGCAATTGTCAATTATAAATTGACAATTTATTTTTAATTTGTAGTCCATCCCTTCCAGAAATTGATGAATTTTGCACCTGGAGTTCCTTTTGATGGAAAATTCACAGGGTGGGATTCTCCAGCCACGTTCGCCCCAAAACCGGACAATCCTGCCTGAGGTCAATGGATGCTTGTTTGGTTTAGCCCCCATCTGCAATGATTCCCTTGGCAGATGTGACTGGAGAATTCACACCACTATCTCTGACCTATCTTTTTAATTGTAAGAGATAGGCCTTAATATGAGAGAGTAGAGAAGAGGTCCTTATCGCTTTATCAGCAGCTTTTCAGGACTACTGAGTGCCTTTGTCTTTAGCAGCTTGTCTTTATGCTAAAGATTGCACATCAGTTCTCTCTCCCTTTCATGATTTCAGAAGGGAGTTGTTAATCTGATGAGTCAACTGGCAGTTACTTAGTTTCATGGACGATGGAGGGTGAGGGAGAGGAGGAGGCTGAGTATGTTGGGTCTGTATTGCCCCAGCCATTAATGAATCATTACCCTTCTTAATGAGATAGGAAGACATGGTTCCATATAACTATTATTCTACTTGATCTTTGGTCTCCATTGGAAAGGGCTTCAAGTACAAATGCTCTGTCCAGTAAATCTGAGTAATCTCTTTGAAATGATGCTTGATATTCTCTGGTGCAATAATCCAGAGAAGGATGTTTTGGTATGTTCAAATTGCAATTTACAGTGGAACTTTCCAGCAGCTGGTCAATTTGCAATACTAGCTATGAGGTAAATTTGGCAGTCATCTTTAGTCAGTATCTTTTTGTGCCTGTAAAAAAGCTCTTTTTAAACAGTTCAGTCTAAGTTCAGTCAGCTAATGAAATTACAGATGAAAATCATTCATTGACAAGTCACATCATCATGACGTGTCACAGGAACATAGGAACAGGAACAGGTTATACTATTCCTCTATCTTGTTCCACAGATGTTTGGTGACCTAACTCCATATATCCACAGTTGCGTTGACAAAAATCCATCAATCTCAGATTTAAAATTAACATTGATCTATTATCAATTACTGCTGACCAAAGAAAATTCCAACTTCAACCATTCTTTGCATATAGAAACATTTCTTTATTTTAATCCCTGCTCTCATGTTCAGACTCTGTCATCTCATCTTAGACATTCCAATCCAATGAAATAGTTTCTTTCTATTTGGTTTCAGTGTTTCCTCTGACATCTTGAAAATTTGGATCAAATCACCTTTAAACTTTTACATGGAGAATGTAACTCCAGTTTGTATCATTTCTTCTTGTAATTTAGCTCTTGGAGTCCTGGTATCATTCCTGTAAATTTAAAGTAAATTTCCCCAAAAGCTAACATATCCTTCTTAAGGTGTAGTGCCCAGAACTGTTCACAGTACTCTAAGTGTGGTCTACCCAGGTAAAATATGGGAGTTGGGCCTGCATGGGATTGGTCAGTGCAGACTCAATGGGCCTTTCTGCACCGTCAGGTTCAATATTAACCTGTTAACGTTATTTTGTAGTTCATTGATTCAATTTACCTTGGTTACAATGCCCTTTATCTTGTTGACATTAGGAAATTTGGATATATTGGCATCCTCTTTGGGTTTAAGATTTTATGGAACGCTCCAGCAAATTATAAAATATTAATGTTATTTCTGTTATTGTATTGCCCAATAAAGGCATATTATCAACTTTCAACCAATACTTGTAAAAATTATTCACAATAAGTTTCTTTGGCTGCCACAAATCAAATGACTTTTAGCAAATGGACTATAGACAGCATTGAGTCTCTGGCAAATACCGAATTATGTATGGATACAGGTGAGTATATCTAATAGCATTTGTAGACTTCACTTGTTTAAGAATGGGCAAACAGACAAAGGCTATGGAGTTTCCAGATTACTCTACTTCATGCTTCATGCTGGATAAAGGGGAAGATCAAAACTTAATGACCACTATCAATTTCCTATTGTATCCAACTAGACTGGATGGGTCTTGGAATTGTTACCCCAGTGACCATGTGACCAAAACGGGTTCACATATTGTACCTTTATTACCCCAGAACCCATCAGAATCATCAGAACCATTAGATAACATCTAGCCTGAGAAACAGACTCTGAAAATCATCAAGCCAGCTGAAGTACTTAACCTGTTTCAACTTCAAAGTTCACCTAAGAATCAACGTCCTAGATATTAAACTGTAAGGAAACTCAGTAGCTTGCTGTGAGCCCTTCACTTAATACGACTTCCACTTCAACATTAAATCATCAAATCCATTGAAAAACCACAGGTCTGCTAGGTGGGAGACCTGAAGTGGTAAGTTAGAGACTGGATTAAGTATAATCGGTGAAAGTGCACTACCTTTGTCTGCGACAAGGGCAGGATTTTCTGACCATAATTGTGCGTGTGTGTGTGCATGTCTGTGCGCATGTGGGTGTGGGTGGATGTGCGCGCGTGTGTGTGTGTGTGTGTGTGGACGCACGCACGCGCGTGTGTGTGTGAAATTAGAGATTCACATGGCTTGGGACAATCTCATGCATACTTATTTTCCTGTTACCCCAATTCACTTCCACAAGATTTAAAAGACTCTCCTATATATGGACCAGCTGCTATTTCCTTTATCTCACATTCTATCACCCACTGCACGTACTGGCAAAACTGATGAGCTAACCAGGCACAGCCTATTTCAACACTAGCAGCTCATTGAGAGAATAAGAATGTAGATGAGATCCAACAAAATATTTAAAATTGAAAGATTGATGAACAGCAGTGCGTTTGTGTGTGTGTGTGTGTGTATAACATTGCATTCATTCATGGTTAGTGTGTGAGAATAAATAACCTTCTGCATTTTAAACTCATGAATTTGCTGCCAAATCATTGGCACAGTGGTACAGTAGCTAGCAGTGCTACCTCACAGCGCCAGGCACCTGGGTTCAATTCCAGCCTTGGGTCACTGTTTGTGTGGAGTCTACACATTCGCCCCATGTAAATCATGGGGATCAGTAAATTTGCAGATGATACTAAAGTTGGTGGTGTGGTAGATAGTGAAGAGGGGTGTTTTAGTTTACAGAGTGACTTGGACAAGTTGCAGAGCTGGGCCGAGAGGTGGCAAATGGAGTTTAATGTGGAAAAGTGTGAGGTAATGCACTTTGGCAGGAACAATAAATGTGTAGAGTATAGGGCTAATGGTAGGGCTCTTAATAGTGTTGAGGAACAGAAGGATCTTGGTGTATGTGTCAATAGATCCCTGAAAGTAGGCAGTCAAGTGGATAAAGTTGTTAAGAAGGCATATGGAGTCTTAGCTTTTATTGGTAGGGGATTGAATTTAGGAGCCGCAGCATCATGTTGCAACTGTACAAAACTCTAGTGCGGCCGCACTTGGAGTATTGTGTGCAGTTCTGGTCCCCACATTATAAGAAAGATGTGGAGGCATTGGAGAGGGTACAGAGGAGGTTTACCAGGATGTTGCCTGGTATGGAGGGCAGGTCCTATGAAGAGAGGTTGAAGGATTTGAGGTTGTTTTCGTTAGAAAGGAGGCGGCTAAGAGGGGATCTTATTGAAGCATATAAGATGATTAGAGGTTTAGATAGGGTGGACAGTGATAGCCTTTTTCCTAGGATGGAGAAAGCTAGCACGAGGGGACACAGCTTTAAATTAAGGGGTATGAGTTATAGGACGGATATCAGAGGTAGGTTCTTTACTCAAAGAGTGATTAGGGAGTGGAATGCCCTGCCTGCAGCTGTTGTAGATGCGCCAAGTTTGGTGGCGTTTAAGAGGTTAGTTGATAAGTATATGGAAGAGAAGGGAATGGTTTAGTTAGGAGGGGCATTGCTTTTTATTTTGGTCGGCACAACATCGAAGGCCGAAGGGCCTGTTCTGTGCTGTATTGTTCTATGTTCTATGTTTTTGTGCGTTTCCTCCAGATGCTCAATGTCCTCCCACAGTCTGAAAGACGTGCTGGTTAGGGTGCATTGGAAGTGTTAAATTCCCTCTCAATGTATCCAAACAGGCACCGGAGTGTGGTGACCATAAGACATTGGAGCAGAGAATTAGGTCTTTTGGCCCATCAAGTCAGAGACTAAGGGATTTTCAAAGTAACTTCATTGCAGTGCCAATATAAGCCTAATTGTGACAATAAATGAGTAAACTTTAAGATTATTTCATTGGAATACATCTTCCAAGGGTGAGAAAAGACTCCACTTTCCACATAAAACAATTACAGGTAGTAAGAGAGCAGATACATTCACCGGAATTCTACTGCTTCACCCGCCATGGAATCGGAGTGGGAGGGGGAGGACAATGGAAACGTCCATTGACCTCAGGCGGGAATTTCCAGTCTCTCTTGAGCGAGGCCATAAAATCCCACCCACTCTGCCTGTGAAATGATATTAATTACCAGGAAGGAAGGAGCTCATTTAAAAACTGTCATCTAATCTCAAGATTGCAGTGACTTTGGTTGTGGTTTATAATGTTACATGAACATAAATTATAGTTAAGCTGACAGTTACTCTTCAGCTCAGGTGATCACATGTTATGGACATAGCAGGATTGAAAGTCCAGCACTCCTGCTTTAAAGGATGTGTTTACTCAAAGTGAACTTGGTGGCCAGCTCTTGACATTATGTTGGGGATTCTTGCATGTTCTGTTGGAGGCAAGGCATGGCCAATTTATAAAAGCAGGTGAGGCATAGCCCTACATCAGAAGTTGCCACTTTCTCAGCCCTCATTGTGACTTTGTGTTTTATTAATTTTAAATGACTACAGTGCATGTGTGGGAGTCAAAATAAATGCCACTGTCAAAGGACTGTTCTATGTTTGTCTACGTTTCCCTTAGAATCCCTTAGTGTAAATTAAAGACAGTGTTATTCGTGGAGGATATAAGTTGACAAAGGAGTGAAAAGAGCAGAAGAAGAATCTGGCAACAGAATCACATTCAGTTTCACTGCTCATTAATCCAATACTGCAGTTCAGATTTTGTCAATTATAAATGCATTTCAAAGGTAATTATGCAAATTTATGTGCTGAAATCAACATGAACTCTCTGCTCATGTGAAGCTGGATGTGGCAGCACTAAACAGAGGGGACCATGTCTGGAAGTTGCATAATGTGGAGGGTGCATTCTGCTGGGAGAGAGAGAGATCCATGCATCCCCCCAGGAGGAGAAAGAATGGAACGGAGGGAGGAAGGACAAGACATAAGTGAGTCCACTGTAACAACAGTAGGAGCATACTGGAGAAGAGTACAGAGAACTGTGTTAACAGCTGCCACGTGATAAAGGGCCTATCCTCAGGACAGAATCTACTATACACAGCTGAACTATCTCCAGATATCCAAACAGCAGCATCAATTCACACTGAGCTCTTCAAATAGGCTTCTTCAATGACACTGGCCTTGAAGATTGCCATGCCCCTCAACTTCTACATTTCTGGGTCTTTACCAAGATCCACTGTAGATAAATATGGGGTCTCCAAAGCTGGAGCCCAGTGATGCATCAAGGATGTGATCAATGGCTTGTTCAACAGGGCCAGGCCTTGAATAATGAGGAACCTCTTTGAATGCTTCCAATGATGTGCAGGAGGCTGCTGAGGAAGCAATATCAGGTGAGGAACCCCTTGTCCAAACAGAATGGGACAATCTCATGCATACTTGCTTCTTGTGACCTCAATTCTCTTTCACAAGGTTTAAAAGACTCATCTATATGTGGGCCAGCTGCTCTCTCCTTCATCTTGCATTCCATCACCCACTGCACATACTAGCAAAATTGATGAGTTGACCAGACACGGCCTAATCCAACACTAGCAGCTCATTGAGGGAATGAGGACATAGATGACATCCAACAAGATAGTTAGAATTGAAAGATTGATGAATAGCAGTGACTGCGACATATATTGATTTGCATGAAATTATAAAACCTTTATCGGGTCGAAACTCTAAATACCTGTGATCTCGAAGTACATCTAGTGCTTTTTTTGGCTTGTTTATGAGTATTTCTATGAGGTGCCATCCCTTCACTTGCAAGCTGAAGGCTGCTGACTTGGCTGTCCCAATGACCTGGGATGACCTTGGCAACTGCTGGGAAAACCTCAGCATGCTATGAGGCTCTTCCACTGGTACAAGATCCCTCTTCTGTGGTTGCAGCACTGGGATCACTGGCAGAGAGGCTCTTCCTCCTTTTCAAGGCACACTATACATTCCTGATTACCTGACATAAATAAACAGCAGTGGAAACATCAGGCAACTTGTCCATCCCCCAACTTCCCAATGCTACGTAAAATTCTCATTCTTGTTTTGATGGCCTTGGCCCTCTCTAACTCTATACATTTCTCCAACTCTCCAAGAAGTTTAGGGGTCTAATTCTGGCCTCTTATGCATTCCCAGTGAAAATTGCACCACAATTAGTGAAAGTATCTTCAGTTTGTCCAGCTCCAAACTGTGGAATTTCCTCTCTGTGCTCATCCATCTCTCAATTTTGCTTTCCTCCTTTAAGACATTTATCTCTTTGACCAAAGTTTTGTCATCCGTCCTAATACCTCCTTATGTGGTTCAATCTCATACATCTTTTAGAATGCTCCTGTGAAGCACCTTGGAACATTTTATTATGTTAAGGGTGCTATAGAAATTCAAGTTATTGTTATTGCTGCATATAGATTTACATGCATTTCCAGCAGTCACTTACTAGCCTGTGGGATGCCCAATCACTCCATGGAGGAACCATCCGCTTGAGTCATGGCAACGCTCATGGGACTGGATTTTATAGATCCCTGATTTGGGTTTTCAGGTGGAATGAGCCTGTAATTTATCATGGGCACCGTGCCCACCATTTATCCACTAATCCCTGATCCCTCCAAAATTTGACCAGTGGTGGAGGTCCTGTCAGGTGTCTTGCTCACACCCATGGGTCAATTGAGACCCTTAGATTGTCAATTAATCATCAGCCTGACTCTGGTGGGATTTAAAGGGTGGTCGGAGACACCCAAGCTAAGCATCCATCCTGGCAACGTTTACTATATCAGCTGCTGGATGGCAGTCAAGGAACCTCCTTAAAAGGTGCTTTGGGACCATTAGTCCCACCGTCCCCCTTACAAACACTTCCTCTCAGCTCATTCTTTCTGGTTCTCCTTCCTCCAGCCTATCTAACCCAGTCCCCTACTGTCCTTTGTCCAGTACCCAGCGCCTCAATGATAACACCAGTTCTAGTGCCTCCTCCTCTTCAACATTCAGAATATTAAAGTTTGGGAAGCTCCACCTTTTTAGCCTCTCTTATTGTTGAGGGCTTGTTTCCTCTGGAAACTGGAGGGGGACATTATTAGTCTCCTCACGAAGGCTAGCACAACACGAATGCAGATGGCAGCCATAGTAGGACATTGGATACAGTTTGATGAGTCTGAAGAAGTCTTTGTAATCATACGTAGATTATTGATATTTAAAACCATTTGCAAACAAATGGTAAAGTGTACAAGTAAGGAGCTGCCTCCATGAGTGTGGGTCATGTGCTCTCTTACATCATGGTGTGGATAGTACTATATATTCAGTCGCACATTAACTCTATATGTACCAGACCCTTATACTGCACCTCCCCTAAGTCTTTATCCGATGTATTTGAGATTATAGATTACCTTAGTTTACCTTAACAATAATTTACCTTATGTCTTATATTGTTATTACTATCATACATTTACATTGTCATAACTACATTATCACTACCTCATTTCCACTTTCAAGTCTCAGAATTCAAAATATCTGGTGGTCTGGAGACCCTATAACCCTACTATATCTCATTCACATTACTGTTGGTAGGCTCTGCCATTATTGGTTCTGTTAGTTGGTTTGAAGGTAATTCTGGTTCTGGGTATCTTTTCATTCTTTTATTCTATGCTTTTGCAGCACAGTGGCACTATGGCTAGCACTGCTGCTTCACAGTGCCAAGGATCCAGGTTCAATTCTGGCCTTGGGTCACTGTTTGTATGATTTTGCACATTCTCTCCATGTCTGCATGGGTTTCATCCAGATGCTCCAGTTACCTCCCACAATCTAAGTATGTGCAGGTTAGGTTAATTGGCCATATTAAAATTGCTTCTTAATATCAGAAAGATTAGCAGGGTGAATATGTGGAGATATGGGGATAGAGCCTGGGTGGAACTGTGATTAGAGCAGATCCGATGGAACAAATGGCCTCCTTCGGCACTGTAGGGATTCTGTGAACCATTCAGGGTCAGTCTGGCTATTGTACAGATTAGTGATTGGTACTCTAACTCATTTCTTGTGGATTGGATGAACATTGTTCTTGTTTCCTTGATGTTTCTTTTGCTTCTTCCATCATCTTGTGGGTCAAGTCGATGTCCTTCAATGGTGGTGGATAAGCACTCCTGTCACTAGGGTAAGTTTAATGATATACTCATCGCTGCATTTCCCTTTTGGTAGTAGACCACTGCAATCAAGTTCCAACATTGTTTGTGGTTTTGGCAGGTGGGCTGGGCAGTATTATGTTTGGTATTTGCAACATTGACCTTTCCTGAGGTGTGTTATCAGTCATCTGCTGGTTCATCAGCCATAGTTCTTTGTCCAATAGGACTATTACTCCAGCTCCTGTATCTAATTTAAATACGTTAAATGACTATTGATTGAGATGTCCATATTTTAAAATGAAGAACCAAAATCTTTGACCGCTAAGAATCTTGGCTGTTTATCTTCTGGGCTTGCAGTCTGGATCTTGAGGATAATCTTTGTGCTTCCTGTGTGTTTTAGTGTGTTTGTCTTGCACAGTTTTCTGTAATATCCAATCCTGTTGAACTGAAAACATTGGGCTGATATTGCAGGACAATGATCTTGCCTGCAGGGGTGCACTGCTCCACAGCAACAGCATAGTCACTCTGCTGGTTGGTTTGGGTATTCTTTTCCCTGGCTATGTCTTTACAGTTTAACCAGCTGAACTGTGGGTTCATTTCTGCACCATGGTTTATTTTCTCCCATTAAAATTGTCCTGCACTGCTCATGGAGTTCAGACTGCCTAACTATGCTAATTGCCTTTTCCAGTTTAGATCTTCCTTTACTCACAGGAGGACCAAAGGTTCATCATCTACTACTCCAAACACTATCTGTTTCCAATTAGTTCAGATTTTAACTCTCCATATTCACAACATTCTACCATCCCATACAGATCATTGATAAATAAACCAACAAGTTCTCCTGGCTGCTGTATTTGCTTGTTAAGTTCAGCTCTTTTGTGTAATTTATTACTTCTTAGAAGGAAATAAATACCAAATGATTTTAGTTTTCAAATTTAGCAGATGATTGATTCTCTGTCTTCTAATCAAGTTATGCATAATTGGGCCTACCAAGTAAAGTGGTGTGTAACCTGCTTTGCCTTTGACATTATGGACGGAATTTTCCCGTCTTGCCTGCCATGGAAATCATAGTGGGTGGGGGCAGAACATACAAAGGTCCATTGACCTCAGGTGGGAATTTATGGTCTTGGAGCGAGTGCAGCCAGAAAATCCCACCCTTCTGAAACTAGAACTAAGGGGCATGGCCTGAGAATAAGGGGGAGCAGATTCTGGGCTGAGTTGAGGAGAACTTCTTTATCCAAAGAGTTGCGAATCTGTGGAATTCCCTGCCCAGTGAAGCAGTTGAAGCTACCTCATTGAATGTTATTAAGGTAAAGATAAATAGATTTTTGAACAGTACAGGAATTGAGGATTGTGGTGAGCGGGCAGATAAGTGGAGCTGAGTCCAACAGAAGATCTTACTGAACGGTGGAGCAGTCCCGAAGGACCAAATGGCCTTCACCTGCTCCTAGTTCTTATGTTTGTCTCAACCTGAAGTGATGCTGTATTTGAGGAATGTTTCCTCCAAAGTTTCCAGTTACATGATTAACCTGGGCCTTGGATTAGTCTGACACTTATGGGATAAAACAACAGACAGTTCGAAGGGCAAGGAATGTGCTAGTTCCATGACAGAGTTTGGGGTGGGAGAGGGTGGGATGGTGAGTTGGTGTGCAATGATCCATAAATAAGGGGCACACTACAGAATCAAAGTAAGGGGCAAACCCTTCAACTTTGGAACAGTTGGCCATCCTAGTTTAGTTTTTTTTTGGGGAGGTGGTAACAAAGCTGAAAGCGAATTCTGCAGAAATGATTGTAAATGAGAAGCTGCAATAAACACAATAATTTGCTCTCAGGTTACTTCTGAGTTCAAAAAAAAATTTGTTGAGAAATGGCAAGGTCCGAAACATAGAGTGATTCTCTTAATTCATATCAGGAAATAGGAACAATAATGTTCCTTGTTTCAAGTACATGCCAGCTTCATTGAAAACCTGACCTTTGGTGGCAAGCTGCAGAACCAGATGTACAACTTCCTTGCAAGCCATAAATACTTCTAATAACAACGACACAGATATCCCTCAGGGAAGAATTCCCACAACACTGTTTCCTGTTTTGACCAACAGCCTGCCACACGTGATGAAGAGTAATTCTCTTTGTGTTGATATCACTTGCAGCAGAATAGTAAAGTCTCTACCTGAAGGATAAATAGCAACTTAATCATTTCGAAGGCATAGGGTGAACTGGACAGCTCATGGACAAATGATGAATTAACTTTGTTGCTCAGAAAGCCAGGACAATATTTGTAGAAGATGATTGATCATGGAAATATATCCTCATCTTTAGTACACAACAGATACAAACGCTTTACAAGCACGAACATTCAGGTACCTTAAAATTCCACTTGAATTTACAAATAATGCAGCATTAATGGAGGTATTGGGGCCCACTGTAATTGGAAAGCAAGCAAGAACACCACATTGCCTCTTTTAGGGAAGATTCGCCATTTTAAGTTCTTAACTGCATGTGATGGGTCTTGCCCAGGATCATCAACTCCAGGTGTGATAGTCAATCAGAGGCTGGCATTGACCTACTGCATCACCAGGAGGAACTGGCTGCTGCTGGTACAACGCCCCTCCAGGGTCTCGAATCATTGCCAGATGCTAGAGATGGAGGGAGGGGAGTCCACAGCAAAGGCTGGAGTGGAGAGATTTTTCAGTGCACTCACTCTTCCTGATTGCAGTTTCCTCAGTCACAGGCTCGGATCGGGGGTCAGCATAAGAACAAAAAGAACAAAGAACAAAGAACAAAACAGCACGGGAAACAGGCCCTTTGGCCCAACGAGCCCGCGCCGCCACCTGATGTTCCCACCTCTATCCATGATCCCTGTCTATGTTTATAGATCTATGGATTAAAAACCAAATTTGAGACAATTTAGGGAGAATTTGTTTTGCCAATTAGCCTAAGAGCACATTTTTGGGATGTGGGAGGAAACCGCAGCACCCGGAGAAAATCCACGCAAGCATGGGGAGAATGCACAAACTCCCACAGACACAGGCCCAAATCCATGTATCTGCACAGCACAGCGATAGTCACTGAACTGTTGTATTGCCCATCAAATGGTCCAGGTCAAACATACACTAACAACGTGAAAAAAATGTGGAGATCCAATCTAAGATAGGAAAATAGGAATGGAGTGGCGATCAGACAGTGATTTCCACTTCCGGGAAGATTTGGCTTAATGCTACTCATAATGTGATGAATAAAGATGGAACATATAAAAATCAATGATTTGTCCTTTGGCTACACAATACATCTGGCCACACTTACCTCAAAACCGGAAAATCCCGTCTGAAGTTAATGAACCTTTACATGGTCCACCCCATACCCACTACAATTCCTGTTGTGGGTAGAATGGGTGAATTCTGGTAAACATCTTGATCCTTCTGTTTGCTCAGTAACTATCTATGGGTCTGTATTTTTGTCAGTTGTGTTCCATTGTACTTTACTGTTATGTCATTTATTCTAGAAATTCTTCCTTGCAACTTTATATTTTGACAGCTCACGAACAAAGGATCTGAATTCCAAAATTCCAAAATTATATTTGCCTCTCTTCTCTTAGGCACTGCTTCAGTAAATTGTATCTTAGACTGAATGGTTAATGTTACATTATGCTCAGAATTGGGTTGGAATTCCTGTGCGGACTGTTCTGGACTGTGCAGCAACCATCACAGAAAACAGCAGAGAGAATTATCACAGAAACCACACACTCTCTTTAGGACACCTGCTAATACATTCTGGTAAGTAGCCACATTTGGAATCTACAGAGTGAAGGTAAGTGTGTAAGGTAAGTGGATGTGGGGGTAAAATGACAGCAAGGTGGGTGAGGATAGGGCAATAGTTAAGTGTGTATAAGCCGATAGAGTAACAGGTGGGTGGGTGAGCAGGTAGGGTGGCAGTGGTTGAGGCATGGGGTGATTTTGAGGGGATAGTTGGGTCAGAAGCCATTAGGGGATTGGGGGTCTATTTAGCTGGTCGGGGGTAGCCAAGTTGGGGGAGTAGTCAGACTGGGGGTAGTTGGGGGGAATCATGGATTGTTGAGCATTGGGATAATTGGGGATTCAGAGTGGAAGGAGATCAGTAGTATAGTTACCCAGGAATTAGAATTTGGTTTAATCCTTCCAACTTTTCCTGGGTAACTATTCAGATAGGTTGGTCCAATCCATCCGGTGTGTCCGACTGTAATTTAGGCTTGGAGAATTTTTTGAAGTGTTCCAGACAAAAGGGAATTGCCCTATGGAAGTCCAAACTTCCTGGCCAAGTCCTACTTAGTCGGAGCATTGGAACATCCAAGGGGTTCCCTCGGTGCATCTTGTGATTTACTTCCATGGTAGTACCATTTGGAAATCAAAACTACTAAGTCTTAATATCACTCATAAAACATTGAATGTGAATTGTGAGATTGCCTACAAAGTTTAATTATATCATTTTAAACTTTGAACATATGTTTGCCATCAGAAGTTTAGGTCACGTATTCACTGGAATTTTCAGGATGGGAGATGCTCACAGAATGGAATTCTCCGTTGGCCTCAGATAGGATTTTACGAGCCTCGCCCGAGCAAAGTCATAAAATCCCAGTCATTAACTTTCAGTTTACCTTGCCACAAGAATACATATATTGAGTAGGATTTTAATTATGTCAGCAGTTTCTAACAGGAAGTGGCACCCAACTCTGTACTTGCTGATTCTCACGTGATTACAATTGAAATATAAAGTGCCAATGACGTGCACAAGAGAAATATGCAATCAGGCCGTGGGGAAGATTTTCAGTGCTGAAATTAAGACTTGCAAGAGGAATCACTGACTGACCTCCCTGTGGGAGTGATTGAATACAAGCTCCTGGGGGAATTGGTAGCTACTTCACCAGGTGGAGTTCGTATACTGAGCCCTGTACAAAGCAGACCCCTGAGTAGGTCCATTCTTGCATTGTCCTAGTTGGGCCCTGTTTGTGTTCATCACAGGCTTGTGATTTTGCTTTATTTTATTTTGTGCAATAAAGCACTATTCCTTTCTAGCTGACTCCTGGAGTTATTATAGAAATGCACCATCAGCTGATAATACAACAGGTACAGGCAGGCTATAAAAGAGCTCTTTGGACACGCAGGGAGGCTGTGTTTCTTCCTGCTCAACTCCATGCACAAGGGTGGCTTGGTATTTTAAAATTAAATTTAACTTGTAAATATTTCACATGATATTTATTTCACTTTATTCATGTGTGTATTATCATTATTTGTTGAGCCTAATTTAGTCAGAGAGCTACGTGTACTGGTGTTGCCCATGGTTGGCACAAATTGATAATTGCATGGGAGTTAGAGATATTACTGTATTATGACATTGTGTATTTCTGTTCACTTTTTATTGATTCATGTTATAGTCCAGTATTGTACTCGCCACGCTGTGGGACTTAATCTCTATATCTCAACCCAGTGTTGGGAGATTCAAATGTTGCCACCTGTCTAATTCAATCACCCTACATGCCACATTTCTTTCTTTTTCCCTAAAATTCCCTTGATTATTTGTGTCAGTGCAAATAATGGTCTACGCCTTAATGTTATACTTCTCCTTTTAATTTTTGCCTGTGTGTGATTTTCATATCTGAACTATTACTGAAGGTATATGTCAGACCAATATGTATTTTTCTACTCTTTGCTATTGAGCAGTGCCAGGACCAAGTAATAGTAACCATGGGGCGTTTAAAGAAAGCTGTGTAAAGAATCAGAGCAACACAAATAATGATGGGCTGGAAAAGACTCTCTGATCCTGCAGATGCTCAGCTTACTGCGAGAGAATGATTTTAACCCATGAAAAGCTGCAGTTTGAGTAAAGGAGAGAACTATAAAAATATAAAGAGACAGCAGTAAAGCTATATCCAATCTTCAGCAAATCTGTCTGTGTTTAGAAGGCCATTCTTCCTTCATAGTTTGGTAGAAAATATTATTTTGTTACCGTGTGCAGAATAGATTTCACTTTTGTTCTGTTATCTCAGTATCTTTCAAAGTTACACACCATTATCTTTCTGATTGCTTACTTGTATAAGATCATAGATCAAAAGTTATAGGAACAGAATTAGGCCATTTGGCCCATTGAGTATGCTCATGGCTGATAAGTTTCTCAAACTCATTCTTCCTCCTTTTCCCCATAACCTTACCAATCAAGAACCTATCTACCTCTGTCTTAACTACACTCAATGACCTGACATCTACAGCCTTCTGTGGCAATGAATTCTATAGATTCATCACCTCTGGTCGAAGAAATTCTCCTCATCTCGGTTCTAAAGAGTTGTCCCTTAACTCTGAGGCTATGCCCTCAGATCCTAGGCTCTTCTTCTGATAGAAACATTTTTACCACCTTCTCTACTCAGATCTTTCACTATTCTGAAAGTTTCATTCTGATCCCCTCTCATCCAATCTAAACTCCATCGAATACTGACCCAGAGTTCTGAATTACTCCTCACTAATCAAGCTTTTCATTCCCGGGATCATTCTTGTAGACTACTTCTGGACCCTCCGAAAGGCCAGCACGTGCCTGTATCAGATGTAGATACAGGACCCAAATTTGCTCACAAGACTTCAAATGGTTTGATCAGAGCTTTATAAAACCTCAGCAGTACATCCCTGCTTTTGTATTCTACTACAAAATATAATATAAATTATTTCAATTTATAATTGAAATAAATGCTAGCATTGTATTTGCCTTCCTAACTACCAACTCAACATGGAAATTAACCTTAAAAGAATCCAGAACCAGAACTCCCCAAGGTATATATACTGGGAGCGCTGATATGATACCACATGAACAATGCAACGCTCTGCACCTTATACCTGATCAGATTTCATGATAGCCAATAAAACTGATATAAAGACTGTTCAAAAGACATTTAGAAAGATTATCAAATTGACTTCCTTGCATGGAAATAACTTGCTTAAGATAAGAAAGCGTGGTGAAAAACTAACCATGAAGATGTCTCATTCTGTGCAAATGCTGAATTTGGCCAAGGAAGTCTCAAATCAAGCTGTCAACCTGTTGTATCTGGAATCCATCCTTCAATCATTGGGAAATCATTTCAAACAAAAATTGGCCTCATCGGTCACCAAAGAACTCGCAGCAAAAAGCTTGGACAATATTTTGGCTGTCTTCTCCCACGTTGAAGGACAAGCAATGACAATGACCACATGTAGCTTAGTATCACAGTAGTGAGACAAGCAGATTGGAAAGTCGGTCAAAGTCAGCAACACTTGGCATGCCTTCTCACTCATGCTAGGATAGGAATAAAATAGCCCACATTCTGGCTCTTTGTTACTTCTCAAGTTGGCTGAGTTGATAACAGTCATGGCTCAGAGTTAAAAGGATGTAGGTGCAAGATTTGCCTGGGTCTTCAGCACGAAGTTCTGGCTGACATGTGAGTACTGTACTGAAGACATGTTGCATTATTGAAAGTTCTATCTTTCAGACGAGGTGTAAAATGACCGGCAGGGCTATTTGAAAAGGATGAAGTTCTTGATATGAAGACCAATATGCTTCTTTTAACCAATATCACCAAAATCAAATGAGCTGGTCACATTTCATTAACTATGGAGGAGCTTTGCTGTATGTAGGTTAGTTTCTGAATTAACTTACATGACAATAGTTCACTTCAAAAGCAGCTTATTGGCTAAGGAGCATTTTGAATATCTCAAGAGATGTGATAAGGTGCCGTATGTCTTTTTCTTACTATCTAATGATGTTTATTGGGGAAGTATACTTGTTTAAACATAGGGTTGGGGTACCATCAGACTTGGCTGTAAGATTCAGGCAAACATAAGAAGAACACTGGCTGATTTGTGACAACTTATGACAAGTGAATAGGTGAAATAATCAAATTCAAATTTATATATCAAATACTTCCCAGTGAAACATCCCAAATTGCTTCTCCCAGTGAATTACATTTTGCAGTTCATTGATTTTTCTCAAACAAGAAAATGTACCGACTATTCTGCAGTAACAGTTTTCCACAAGTAGGAGTGAATTAATTTTTTTTAAAATTCATTCAAGGGTATTGCCTCCTGACCAGCATTTATTACTCATCCCTTGTTGCCCTTGGAGGACAACTGAGAGTCAACCACATTTATGTGGTTCTGGAGTCACATGTAGGTCAGACTGGGTAAGGAGGGCAGATTTCCTTCCTGAAAGGACATCAGTGACCCGCAGATGGAGTTTTCCTGACAATCGACAATGTTTCACGATCATCAGTATATTCTTAATTCCAGATATTTTTTATCGAATTCAAATTCCACCATCTGCCATGGCAGGACTCAAACCTGAATCCTCCAGAACATTTGTTGAGCTTTTGGATTAATAGTCCAGCAATAAGTAGCAGTAGGCCATCATCTCCCCTAAAAAAATAACCAGTTTGACTGTTTTAGGTGGCACTGCAATGCTCGAGGGAAGACAACATGAGAAGTTACTGTTCTTTTTGAATGATGCCTTAGAATCTTCAATATTATCTGAACACACAGACAGGGCCCCAGTGTATAGGGCAGCATGACGAACAATGCAGCATTATCTGGTTCTGCACTGAAACGTCATCCTGGATTGTGCATTTAAATTCAAACATACAATCGACTAATGCCAGGATGAAAGTGGCACAGAATGTGGTTGCACAATGTTGGGAGGGCTGTGTTCTTTCATACATGAGGAAAATATCTGATTTTCATATTTCTGATTGATCCTACAGGCAGTGATGATAATAACTCATTAATGAAGGGACTAATTTACATGATCCAAGCAAACAGCTGCACCAATGTGAAATGGTGGTCTTGAGGACAAAATGATTAATGAGAAAACTCCACTACTTTGTAGAGGTTCCTTTCGTATTTACTGAAACAAAGAAGTTGCAATTACAATATTCCAGTCAGATGGTTCAAAAGCCCAAATTTTATTCAAGTCCAGAAAGTGAAAAACAATTGAACTATATTAAACAAAAAAGGGCAGCTCCCTAAAGAGGAACCGCCAAAACAAAAACAAATCACAAATAAAACTTGAAACATTAAACCAAGCAGTGGTTACAAGGTTCAATAATATACTCCAATCTCTGTGGTGTCCAAGGTGTTTGAAAGGCCTTGGTGGTGCACATGGACACAGCATGCTCTCTCTCAGGGGAAATCCAGCCCCAAATGGAACCACAGTAGTGGGGTAGGCAGACAGTCAGATCAGATGACTGTCTGGTTCACCTCCCAATGCTTATATTTAAACCAATTAAATTAAATTCACTCAGGGATAAAGCAAGAAGGGCAGTCCCTTAAAGGGGAGCCACCTGAAATAAAAACAAAGCCCAAATAAAATTTAAAACTTTTTTTGTCTCAAATGCGGACAGACACATTGACCAGTTTGTATATCTCAAAACACTTTAACAAAAAGACATGACTTGTTTTGCAGTTCAACCCAATTCTATTAACAAGTTCAATCAATACTAATATACAGTTAGAATTCCCAAACTTACTTAACCTTGTGATTTTCACAGTGGCTTCGTTGCAGTGTTGATTTGTGCCTACTTGTGAGATTAATAAATAAGCTTCAAACTCTCTAAAACAGTTCACAATATCCCTTTAAAAAAGGGGATAATCTGACAATGCTCTCTTTAGACTGTGCAAATGATAAATTGAGTTTGAATTTTGAGTTTGGGAGCTCAGATTATTGCTAAATGAGTGTGGAACCCACAGCTGATTGACGGAGATTCTCTTCTAACCAGTGCACTGAATTTGGTTGTTTGGAAAGAACTGAAGTTAATCATTCCAGTCCTTGCAATGCCGAACAACCACTGAACACTGCAATGGTGTCAATGAACATGTTCCTCTCCAAGGACATCTGCCTGCAAATGTAGCCATAGTAGTGGGCCAGATAGTCAGGTTGGATGACTCTCTGGGTTCACTTCCCATCTCTTTTAAGCTTAAATCAATTAAATTAAGAGGGACAAAATAAACGGGGCAGCCCCCTAAAGGGGAAGTACCCAAAGCAAAATCAAAGCACAAATGAAACTTAAAATTTTAAAACCAAGAGGTGGTTAAAAGGGTCAATAACACACTTCAGTCTCTGTGGTGCCCAACATGTATGGAAGGCCAGGGTGGCACCCATGGACACTGCATGCTCCCTTTTCATGGACAATTGGCCACAAATATAGCCGTAGTACAGGGACAGAGAATCAGATTGGATGACCCCCATTGGCTTTCAAAAGATTGACTATTGATGTCAATCAGTGACACAGTCAGGCATTGCAACACTGACTCAATTGGCACTATTGATTTGTCAAGGGTAGGTCAGGCCTCTGATTAGTGGCCTAGCTTTCCCTTGTGGCAGGTGAGGTACACCTGATTCATGCCAAGCCCTTAATTTTCAGTCAGCTTCATCCTTAGATTTCAACTTCCTCCAGCTTCAATGCATTGTGGATCAAATGAGAAACCAGTCACCCATTATAACATCTCAGCAAGTCTGACAGCATCTGTGGAGATAGAACAGAGTCAACATTTTGAGCCATGATCTTACTAGATGGCAGAGCAGGCTCGATGGGCTGAATGGCTTCCTTCTGCTCCATGTTCATATGTATGTAAGTCTTCGGCATGAGACTTGAAGAAATGATCTTCCCGATTATTAAAATATGTTAGTATATTTGAAGTTAAATTTATTTTTACAACCACGTAGACTTTTGAAAAGTTAGAAGCATTTAAGCATTGGAGCAGTGAATATTTCAGTTTGTATTTGCAGCTGGCTGAATTTACAAGAATTGATAGTCCAAAATTCAAGGTTGATAATTAAATTCTAAATCCCATTTTGATGAAATAAAAAGAGCTAAAATGAATCATTTGTTATGAGTTTGCATTGGATTTACTTTGAAGAGACAAAGATAATTTCTGAATGCTCTTTACTTTGGGAGAAATATTAACATTAAACATTTTTAGTTAATTAAGAGTCCATCAGGAAGATCCTTTGAGGTTTACAGCAACACTTTATCATTTAATTGAATACTGAAATTAAGAAAAATTCTCCTGTTATAATTATTCAATTTGTTCTTTTGTAAGATGCAGGAGCACAGCTGATGGTTTGTAATTTTTGGTGTTTTATAGACTAAAATGTCTGCAGTTTGAAAGCAGCAACGTCTGTTTATTATTCAAAGGATTCTCATTTAAACAGAGTCCTTTAGAAAATGGGCACATCAAAGCAGAACACGGATCATTCTATCAAATCTTTATTTATTAAATAAAAACCTCTCTGTGAAAGTGCAAATTTGGAAAACAAGTCTTCCTTGTATTACAACAATAATGCATACTCTTTTGAAAGAACCTGAATTGGTTTCTATGAAAAAAAGATCAATGTTAGGATTTCTGGGGGATTTTAATCCTATCCGCTGATGGGAACAATGCGAATGGGTGATCATTGAAACGCCCTGAGTTATTTATGCTCCTTTTCCAATTTTTAAGTGAGCGTTTGGACTGGTTGCTCAGTTGCCTGCCCAAAGTTGGTAATATCTAACGAAGGCCTAATGATATTACCATTGGACTGTTAATCCAGAAACTCAGTTAATGTTCTGGTACCTTTTTCGAATCCTGCAGTGACAGACAGTAGAACTGGAATTCAATTTAAAAAACATTTGGAATTAAGAATCTACTAATGACCATGAAACTGTTGTCGATTGTCAGAAAAACCCATCTGGTTAACTAATATCCTTTAGGGAAGGAAATCAGTCGTCTTTAGCTGGTTAGGCCTTCATGTGACTCCAGAGCCACAGAAATGTGGTTGACTCTCAACTGCCCTCCAAACAAGGGCAACTAAAGATGGTCAATAAATAAATGATAGCCAGTCAGCGACGCACATATCCCATAAATGAATAAAAAGAAACATAAACTAGTTAGAGTCTGACAATATAAAGAAGCAAATTTAACTTCATGACCAAGGGCCAAGTGAAGGTCAGCAGAAAAAGGTTGGAAAGCTGAAGAGACTGCATCATCACAAGGAAAGATTAGGTCAGCCTTGTCCTGGTCTCTTTTTTTGATCTCTTTTCTATCTCTTTCTACCATAGGCTGCCATGGAACCTCTTCATTTTTTTTTCATTTTCTCGTAGTATGTGAACATTGGTGGCAAGGCGAAGATATGTTTCAAATGTTTTATATTTCTTCCCTTACCTTCGTGTTGGCAGACGCAATTCTCTGGAGGTCACAGCCATTTCCTGACTATCATTCCAGAAGGGAAGTAGATAGGACATGGTGGTTTAGATCTTTGTGTCTCTCACTTACTGTGGGCTGGGGGGGCTGAGGTGGCTGGGGTGGGGGGTGTGCAGTGGTTGAGAATGAAAACTACTAACTTCCTATTGAAAACATGCTGAACCATTAAATTCTATCTCTTTGAAACACATTCACTGAGCTAATGCCTGTGCTTGGTTAAAGTACTGGACAAAAGGACATTTTCTAAAGAATTCTAAGCTCATCTTTGAAATCAAAATTTCCTTCCACTCACCCATCATCTCACTTGTAGGTGTTGGATTGTTCCTGAATATTATTTCATGGAACTATTTTCCATGTGTGAACCTAGTTAGTGAGTCCTTGCAGCTTATTTAACCATGATCCAAGATAAATGTCACAGGCAAAACCAAGAGCTGACAGACGGCGAGAACTCAGTCAACTGGGGAATCCCTGAAAGATTCTGGGCTGTATCAGCTGTCCAGGGAAATTCACTGACATTGTACAGATTCTTCCTGATGACATGACTGCTGCCATTCTCTAAAGAGGACTGGATTTGATCAGAACTAGAGTCAAGCAAGGATGTGTGTTTGTGCCCATTCTTTTCTCCATCTTCCTAGCAGCTGTCCTTGAGCAGGTCAGGCCCAATGGGATCCAAGTTGAGTTTGATGGAAAACTTCCCAACATCCAATAAAATTGAAGAGGAAAGTTTCTTGTATGACTGTAAGAGATCTCCAATATGCAGATTGCTGTTTTATCTCAGCACTCAGTCAAAAGGAGACCTACACACCACTCTTGACCTTTTCAAAAAAATTTGTATTGAGCCCTAGGGCTGCATCTGAGTTCTGATAAGGCGAAGGTCCTCCTCCAGCCAAAGTCATGGCTTGCATCCATCCCCTCCCCATCCCCAACCATGGGTTACCACCGGGTGGCAGTTGACCACTTTGTCATCTTAATGGCTATGTGTCCCAGTCAATGACCATAGACTTGAAAATCCTGCAAAGAATCCAGTGCATGAAGAACTACTCAGACAGGTCTTCAATAACTATCACTTGTGGTGGGACAAAAGGATCGTTATCTATGAGGCAGTTGTCCTCCTGACCTCCTCTACATCAGTGTAACCTGGGTGACGTATCACTGACATCTGAGACATACTATCAGTGCTGCCTATTGAAAATCTCACGTGTCATCTGGATGGATCACTGTACAAATGTGAGCGACCTCCAGAAAGCAGGTGTCCTCAGCATAGAGGTGACAATGCTCACATGGCAACTGCATTGGGCAAGCCATTGCTTCAGAATGCCGAATACCAGAATCATAGAATCTCTACAGCACAGAAGGAGGTCATTCAGCCCATCAAGCCTGCAGAAACAACAATCCCACCCAGGCCCTAACCCTGCAACCCCACATAGTTACTCTGCTTATCTTTTCTGACACTAAGAGGCAACTTAGTGTGACCAATCAACCTAACCTGCACATTATAGGATTACACAACTGCCATTGCTCAATCACCCTTCTGAAGTGTGCTTTCTAATTTCAGCTTGTGACTGATCAAAGATCACAAGGAGGCTAGTGGAGACCTTTCAAAGGTACCCTGAAAGCCTACTTGAAGAAGATTGGCTTTGACCTTAACAATCAGGAAGAAAGTGCACTGAGTATGATGGTGAGTCCTACTTCACCAAAGTATAGCTTGTTTTGAAGCAGGTGACTTAGGCCAAAGTAGAGAGAGTGAGGAGACAGCTCAGAAAGACACACGACTCTTGGTTGATTACAAACTGAACAACTGACTGACTAATGACTGACTGCCTTGTCAAACGCTATTTCTCCCTTTGCCTTTTACTTTATCTTTTCTACCTTCTTTACCTGGCACTGACTTCACCTCTATCACCTACAGCATCTCTCTCTCTCTCCCTCACCTTTCTTATTGTCTCTCTCTCTTCTCTCTACTGTAAGACTCAATGGCAAGCCTCCTCCTCACTTCTAGGGCTCACCAAAGATTCAACCACAGAAGGTATGACTACAAAACTTGTTCTTGTCTTCCCTGGATTTCTACACAAGTCATCAGATAAAAGACAGCAGTGAGCTGTCTTTTCTCCTTCCTTAAATGGCCGAGAATGATTGCATTCCTCAATGATTTGTCCCTGCTAAGAGCTCAGGAATGTTCTATGATTCTGGCATTCGGCATTCTGACTGATTCAAAGCATCGTAAATTCAGAAAAGTGCGTAATTGATGTGGAAATGGGAAAAATTCCAATCAGGCTGCGAAAACCACAAGACTGGTTACACCATTACTCAGAGAAATTGGGTAACACTGATTTTTCAAAAAGCTAAAAACACTTTCACAAACTTCTATAACATTATGTTTAAGAAATTGCTGCTAATTTCAATATAGATTCTAAAGTATTTTAGTTTCAGGGAATTACCAAATAATGATGGTTCAGACACTACTGGAAAGAATATAGAAATCAAAACACATTTAATTTATTCCTATCAATAAACAAAACCAGAAAGATAAGCTCTCTGAACACTCTCCTTCTCTGCTCACTGTGCTTCATCTCCAATCATGAGGGGAGACTGCACAATGTTCTCTTCTCAATCTAATTAGATACATAACTTACTGCTGTTGCTCTCACAACAGGTACAAACTGCATTCTGCTTTTATCTGGTAGCAACTGGAAAGCATTTCACTGCTCTGCTAATTGCTTTCACATTTCACGCGGGAGCTATTTTCTTGCAGAGACATCTACACTCTGCAGCCAGCCATGAAGCATGTGGTTATCTCTAAGGACTCACAGCAAATCCTCTAACCAGGAGTCGATATCACCTGCTCTCTCAGCTTTGATAAAATTTCAAACTGGTACCATTCATTATGTGGCATGCCATCATCACTGTCGTTGCTAGGTGGGAGAATGCATTGAAAGGGGCTTCAATCGTAGTAGAAATCTCCTATAGGCAGTTCTACCAGAGGTGAGACCCAGCTCCATGGGAGCAGCGCATGATGCAATGAGACTGACATACATCGCACTGTCTCAGAATAACAATATGCCCACTCCCTCTGCAGCCCATTAAACAATGCCAACTTAAATGTATAAAATGGCTGCCAGGCTGCCCCAGAAGCAGCTGCAACGATAGTCCACGGCTAGATCCCTGAGCCCAAGCTCCTAAGACAAATTAGGGATTTCCATCTAAGTACCAGCAGCGAGAAGAAGATCCTGTTGTGGGAACACAGGAATAGACAAAGCACCAGGATTAACACATGGGTAATAATGTATATTATATGCAGTTACATGATCTATTAAATAGGCACATAATTTGAAATTATGACCATACCTTTAAAATAGTCCTATCAGAGTTGCTCAGCCTGCAATGTTTCATGTTATGCATATCAATGGATGTTGGAAGTTTTCTATTACAGGTAGAAAGATTGATCCAAATAGCACCAAAGACTGTTACTGCCTGTGCTGGTGATTGGGTGGGATTGGCCAAATTATGAGTTGATCAACTCTTACCAAGGAGCTCAGGTTACAACTGGTACTTCTGATCCATCACTTCTGATCCAACTGTGTTACTGTTGGAATCTTCTTCAGCAGATGGTGAAATTCCTCTTGCTCTGCAGCCTCTGTTTGCTACTCTTGTTACACAGCATAATTATAGAGTGGAATTTTCCCAAATCTAGGCAGCTCGCAGTGGGCGAGAAAAATGGCAAAGAAACTGCTTATCCCAAAGGTGGCTTTCCCTGCCATAATAGGAGACAGTGCCAGCGGAAGTAGTGGGGAGCAGTGCCAAGGGGCAGTGGTGGGGGTAATGCCTATCCATTAATTACCATTTCCCCCCTGAGTGATGCACTCACCTAAATTCCTCTGGTGGGTTCTGTTCAGCAGATACACGCCCTTGGAAATCTGTCATGATTCACATCAGTAGGCCCTCATGCCAATGTGAATGGACAATCTAATGGCGATGAGTGGAATGGGGAATGGGGTTGTGGGGGCAGTGGGAAGAGGTGGATTGTCAGGATGAGGGCATGATATTGACATTTAAATTTATTCAGATAGAGATCTTGATGTTGAACATCAAGCAGTCCAATGACATTTCTGATGAGGTTCTATAGGTTTTGTACTCAAACTGCTTTTCCAGTTACTGGACAACCAAAGATTTCACATGATGTTGTGAATGGTGCAAACGGCAAACTCCTGAACTCAAAGCTGTCAAACATTGACCTGCTTTGCTGCCAAATGGTTGATGGGAATTGGAAAGTGTGGAGTATATAGACATCATTGTAAAGGCTAGGGACATAGGCACAGAGCTGTAAGTTGCCATGGTGATAAATACTCCGCTCATGAACATTTACGGATAAGATATCTTTTCTGTTCAAAATTCCTCAGCCTAGCTTGAATTTACACTCTTCTCAATTTTCTCCCTGGACTCACCTTGTCCATGAAACTCATCTCAATCTTCCTTGACCCTGATCCCACTAAACTGATGTTCTGTCCCATGAGAAGGGCTGAACAGGGCTCCGCTCTTTCAACCTCCTTGGTGGACCACAACAGTTACATGATCTTTGGTTATCCTCGAGGCTAGATTTTTAAATGTTGTCACTGTTTTGGTGTTATGGATGCATTTAGATGTAGAATATGTTGTAATTGCTACAAGATCTGATAGCTATCTTTCTGAACCAGGTGACACTCATTTCCTTCAAAAGCAGAGAGAGGGGGAGAGTGCAGCTTTTTAATCTGTTTCCTCTGCTGAAGACTTTCTTCACACTCTCTGTGTCACTTGCAATCTCTCTGCAGCGTCTGCAGCCTGGTCTGTTATACTTCACCCATTGTGTATTTCTAAAGGGGTTTTGGGTGGCTCAGTCTATGGCAGCCATTGTTTCAATATCCAGCACTTTATATTTTATTGGGATTCTCCCATCCCATTGCACTAAATTTTGGAGATTGGGCAGTCCAGTACAGGAGAGGTTTTGTGCCAGCCCATTAATGGACAGGGGGCTGTGATTTGGCCATGGAGTGGCTGGGGGGTGGGTGAGGGTGGCAGCACCGTGGAGGGTCCTGGACTGGCCAGTGGTCGAACTGGCCAGCAAATGGGGAGGCTGACATTCTGGGGCCACTATGGATGTGCAGAATTCCGCTGATTTCAGCCCCTCCAGTGTGGATAGGCCCCGTCCCCTGAAATATAATAATATTCACACTGTCGGCCTCTGAAGTGCGCAGAGTGTTAGAGATTGTAGCGTGAACTCTCACTGAGAAAAAAACCGGCGTGAGCTACTCCAGTTTTCCTGCAAATTCGAATTTTTGGGGGAGAATTTCACCCAATGTCTCTTCCTTGGACAGTAATGGGTTTCGATGGGTCTCAGAAGTTTCGTTTGTTCTATCACCTTCAACATGGTCTTGCATTTTTAAGCAGTTTGTTCTGTCTTATTTCAAAAAATAAAGGGACATAGCCTCGTAACACCTCTGCATCACAAGAAATAAAATGAGATTTCATTACAAGGTATATAAAAAAACTAAGAAAAAATACATTCACTTCCTACTTGGAACTAATGTTTACATAAGACACATGAAAAGTTTTTGCAGTTTTTAAATGGTTTTTCAAGGAACAATTTAATTTCCCTGATTTCATTCTTCTGTCAGCTTTTGGGAGCAAGTTCTCGATACAAGCCCTCAGTTTGCTATGATCTGGTGATCATGTTCTTGCATTGGTTTTTCCTTTCAGGTGTTTGGTTACAAACAAAACATACCTTCATTTGAAAAGGTTAGGCTGTCATCAGGCTTCTGAAGTTGCTCTTTTTTGATGATATGCATGACAGGTAATTTTGTTAGTGATTCTGTACTTGTTCCTTGCTAGAACTCTGGATTAAGTATCACCTAAGGGGTTTGGTTGGTTTGCTTGGCTGTTAGCTCCCAGACTGTTGATAACAATCAAGCTACTCATGCCCTGAGTGGGGTGTTCTGTACTTCACACTGGCCCCTGCCTCCAAACTGTTTAGCACAGAAACCCTTAACATACAGATTTTTCAGATTGCTAATCTGGTTGGTTCAGATCAACTTCTCCTTTGGCTGTGCACCTCTAAAACCTTTAATTTGTTTGCTTCAACTCAGGCACTGTTACTAATCTGATTTTTAAATGGTTCGTGGGCTGTCATTGGAATTTTACTTATTATAGGAATTCTGCTTTTCTGTCCAGTATTGCACTTGTAGTGAATGTAAAACTTGGTTTGTTTGATCTTACTGCTCAGTAGTTAACACTGCATGAGTTTCACTGATACTCCCTCTGTGATCTCCACAGTATTTGCCAGCTTTGGGGCAGGCTGTCCTCTCTCCCACTTCCCATTTGGGAATGAGCATTTCACTATTGGTTCAATGTCCTGGAATACTATTGTTCCCAAATGAATATTTAGCTCTTGCTCTGCTTCCCTATGGCTCTTCAGCTGCCTGAGGCATTATTCTCACTCATTCTGGGTTTATTTAAAGTTTATCTATTAGTGTTACAAGTAGACTTACATTAACATTGCAATGAAGTTATGGTGAAAATCTCCTTGTTGCCACATTCCAGTCCCTTTTTGGGTACACCAAGGGAGAATTTAGTACGGCTAATAATGCACCTAACTAATGCACCTAAAACACGTCTTTTGGACTGTGGGAGAAAACTGGAGCACCTGGAGGAAACCAATGTGGAAAGGGAGAGAATGTGCAGATTCTACACAGATAGTGATCCAGGCTGGGAATCGAAACCAAGTCCCTGGTGCTGTGAGGCAGCAATGCTAACCACCCTACACTGCTTGATTTTATTTTGATTTGATTTGTCATTGTCACATGTATTAGTATACACCATGAAAAATATTGTTTCTTGTGCACTATACAGATAATGCATACCGTTCATAGAAAAGGAAAGGAGAGAGTGCAAATGTAGTACTATAGTCATAGCTAGGATGTAGAGAAAGATCAACTTAGTGCATGGTAGGTCCATTCAAAAGATGATGGCAGCAGGGAAGGAGCTATTCTTCAGTCAGTTGGAATGTGATCTTTGCGCTTTTTTCTGAACAGAAGAAGTGGAAGACAGAATGTCCAGGGTGCATGGGGTCCTTAATTATGCTGGCTGCTTTTCCAAGGCAGCAGGAAGTGTAGACAGAACCAATGGATGCTTACATTAGACCCAAGAAAAGTTTCTGCAGTTTTTAAATGGTTTTTCAAGGAATAATTTAATTTCCCCAGTTTCATTCTTCTGTCAGACTTCGAGAGCAAGTTCTTGATATGAGCACTCAGTTTGCTCTGACCTGGTGAGGAATGAATTGACTTCCTTCTTCCTTGGTTGGTCACAACAAAGGTTTATATGTATTTTTTACAAGGATGTGTCTTTTCCAAATCCAAATGCATTTAACTATTAATGTTGTGAGCAATAAGGAGCTAATCAAACAGGATTTTCATAAGGTAAAGGAAGAGCAAATGCATTAACCACTCAGCCTGGAAAAAATAATAAAAAACAAAATTAAGCATTTGGTCCTTATGCAGCATGGAGGCCTCCCTGTCTCCCGCCCCGCACACACACACAAATATATCTGCACACAGACATATACTGATGCATACACATGCACCACACATTAAGGAAGTTAGAATCCAATAAAAAGTTGATAGAAAATACAGTTAAATGTCCTTGAGGTGTGGATCTTTAAATGATGTAGCTGATTTGGATTAGCTGAATGCAATCAGATGTTGCTATTATTATTAAATCTCAGTTCACTGGTAAATTTTTAATAGGTGACTTCTTGAAACAGGTGACACATCCTTTTTCTGAAAGAGGGAGACAGCATAGCTTTGCAATCTATTTCCTCTGCTGAAAACTTATTTCACACTCGCTGGGTGGAATATTCTGGCCATGCTCACCCTGACAATGGAAAATCCCGCCCAAGGCCACATGGTCTGCCCCTTGCCCATTACGATTCCTGTGGTGGGCAGAATGGGAAAATCCGTTCCCCCCCCCCTCCCCTCACCCATAGCTATGTCACTTGCACTCTCTTTGCAATGTGTGCAGCCGGGCCTGTTCACCTATTGTGTTTTCCCAAGGGATTGTGGGTGGTTCATTCTATGGCAGCCATTGTTTCAGTATCCAGCTCTTTGCTTTTTAACGTCTCTTCATTAGACAATGATGGGTTTCGATGGGTCTCAGAAGGTTTGTTTTCTTTTCACTTTCACCTTGGAAGGTGGCCTTGCATTAGCATGTAGTTTGTTCTGTCTCAGCACAAATTGCAAAATTTCCAATCAGTTAAAAGTTCGCCAATCATATTTTGAAAAAATTAAGGGCATAGCATTGTAATGCTACTATCTAGCCAACTTGCTCTCCTGTTCTTCTGTTACAAGATATTGTTAGCACTTCTCTCTCTCCTTCAAAGCCAGCACTTGACCCCACTGCTCTTGCAAACTACTGGCCCTTTTCCAGCCTTTCTTTCCTCTACAAACTGCTTGAATATGCTGTTGTCTCTTAAATCTATGCTCATTTTTCCCAGATCTCTATGTTTGAATTCTTTTAATCAGGTTTCCACCCTGTCACAATACTGAAGTGGCTCTTATCAAAATCACATATGATGCCCCTATGTGACTGTGACAAAGGTAACGTTTCTCTCCTTATCCTTGTCGACCAGTCTGCAACCTTTGACAGGACTCACCACAACATTCCTTTCCAAAGTCAGCCACTGTTGTCCAGCTGGGAAGAACTATACTCAGCTAGTTCCTTTCTTATTTATCAAATTGGATTATTTTGTTCCTGTTAAGGAGCACTAACATTTAATAAAGAAATCCAATAACCCAGCAAATAATCAACAGAGCTACACCAGAAGATTTCACCATTTTAAAAGAGAAATTAGCTTTATTGTATAGAAAAAAAAACAAAACAAGCACTATTAACATTACATTATTGTTTAGAACTATTTGTGCTCTGAACTCAGTTCTACTTGTTACTTTTCTCCAAGAATTCCTTGATACATTGTACTAGTCTTGAACATAAATTCACTTCTGTGGGACCAACCCAAAGGTATGCCACAGTCCTCCAGAAGTTACTTTAATTCTCCTTAGTATTAAGGAGAATTATAATACTCCTTATAAGGAGTATTATAAGGAGAATTTTCTCTAAAGTACAATGTTTAAGGTGATTCTTCCATTAGTTTTTGGCTCAGCTGCCTTCCAATTTCCTTTCGAGCCCCCACAATTGCAGGGGGCTCTTCAGCTTCTTGCCCTGGTTTAGGACATAACAAGACTGATTTTTCACAGTCTGTTCCCACAGTTTCTTTACAACTCTTTCCAAGCTGTGTATTTTCTGCCCCAAGATTCTGTGAGGATCACTGTAGATTTCTCCCTCTAGCTTCAAACTATGCAAGTGTTCCAACTTATTTTCACCTCATGAATTCCAAACTGAGCTCAAGCCCCAATTCACATCCCATACAGTGAATAAAAAAGTTATATTTTCTCTGCTTAAATGCAGGCTGGTCTAACATTCATTTGTGTTGGCTGTCCCATTCAGTGAATTGCAGCCCACATTGAGAGCAAAACTGTCTCTGTCTGTTCCCAAGTGGACCATTTACTTCTGTCAGTTAATACCCTGATATATCAAACAAAAGAAAATTCTACCCTCACATCCTATCTCTATGATAATGTGGGGGATGTTATCAAACAGAAATGTAAACAACTAACTTTACCTGTCATGTTACCATTTCATTCTGTAACTCATCTGAATAATTTCGATTGCTAATGGAGTTTTACAACCCTTTTTCTAGGTTTTTGGGTTCCATTACAAACTTAAAGATGGATCATTAGTTGTTCAGTTTTATCCACTACCACCCTCCCCGACATTGCAAGAGAAATATAGGGTTTATTTTAAGTGTAATAAACCCAGCTTTGTTTGGATTGCATTTACATTACAGTTGATTTTTACCAGTTTCTCAATCAGACATCAAATAATTCCAAAGCTAGAAGTTATATTCTAAAATAAATGAATTATTCACAACAGTATCCAGACTTTCATTTATAAATGTTATCTTTTCCTCTCCTGCGCTGTTATCTCTGGTGACCCCCACAGATTTATGCATGACCGCTATCTATTTTTAATCTACATCCTGGATCTTGGCAACAAGTTCTGGAAGCATCTTAGTTTTCACATTATTGCTGACTACACCCAACTCTACTTCACCAATATTGTTTACTACTTTCCCACTGTTGTTATAATATCAGACTGCTTCTCCAACTTCGAGTACTGGATGAGCAGAAATTTCATAGAAGAAATCATGGAAACCCTAATAGAAAGAGGCCATTTGGTCCATCGAGTCCAACCACAATCCCATCCAGGCCCTACCCCCATATATTTACCCACTAATCACTGTAACCTATGCATCTCAGGACACTAAGAGCAATTTTTAGCATGGCCAATCAACTTAACCTGAACGTCTTTGGACTGAGGGAGGAAACCAGAGCACCTGGAGGAAACCCATGCAGACAAAGGAGAATATGCAAACTCCACACAGATAGTGACTGACAGCGAGCTGAGAATTGAACCAAGGTCCCTGGAGCTGTGAAGCATTAGTGCTAACCACTATACTACCGTGCCACCTTAAATATTGGGAAGACCAATGCCATTAGTTTCAGTCACTGCTACAAACTCTGTTGCTGAGATATCAACTCCAGCCCACTCCCAGGCAAATATTTGAGGATGAACTAGACAGTTTGCGATCTCAGTGTCATACTGAACTCCTAGGTGACTTTATGGTTGCAACTTAAGGCCCTATTTTAGCATTGCCGGGTGCGAAAACATGGTAAAGTCGCACATGAGGCCATTAATGTGATCCACACCCGTGACTGCATTGATGGCCACTTTATCAAAACCCGGGAATAGCGGTAATTTGATTCACACCCAAAACGGGCGCAACGGCGATTTTCATGCAACTGCATGCATTTAAATTGAATTAATGAACTGCCTGCCCAACTGTAGCAGCACTTCCCACCTTATCACTGTGTTTACCAATTCGGAACCGCACCATAATGAACCTCCTAAATAAAAATCTGAATCGGATGCTCCAGCTGCTGAAGAGCACATTCTATGCTTCCAATGACTCTCTAACTCAGACCAGTGGTTTGGGGGGAAAGTTGTGGGGGGGGGGGGGGGGGGGGTCTGATCAGTCTTGACTGGGGGGAGGGATTGAGGCCAAATTGTTGTCTGGTGGGAGGAAGAAGGAGAAAGCAGAGATGTATCTTTGGTAGGGAAGGAGTGGGGTGGGATGGGGAGGAATGATCATTATCTGGTGGGGTGGGAGGAAGAGGCAGGTCAGATGTTCCTCGAGGAGGAGTGCGGGGGGTGAGTGAGGTCAGACCATTCCCTGGGGCCAGATGAGTGAGGTCTGATTGTTGTCGCGGAGGAGGGGGACGCTGGAGGAGGGAGACCAGTAAGATGTATCTCAGGTGCGGAGGAGGGGACAGATGGATCTCTGGTGATGGACCCAGGGGAGTGGGACTGGGATGCCCACTGCCACTCTGCAGGTGATTGGTGAGGGGACGGAAGGCAGGGGTGTGATCAGTCTGGATAGTGGAAGGGTGGATAAGGAGGACAGTGATATGTGTGGGTAGTGGGAGGATGGATAAGGCGGACAATGATGTGTGCAGGTAATGGGAGAGTGGATAAGGGGGACAATGATGTGTGTGGGTAGTGGCAGGGTGGATAAGGGGGACAGCGATGTGTGTGGGTAGTGGGGGATGTTTATAAGGGGGACAGTGATGTGTGTGGGTAGTGGGGTGTATTTATAAGAGGGACAGTGATGTTCATGAGTATTGGGGGGGTTTATAACAGGAACGGTGATATGTGTGGGTGGCAGGGCGGGTGGATAAGAGGGACAGTGATGTGTGTGGGTAGTGAGGGGGTTTTATAAGGGGGACAGTGATGTGTGTGGGTAGTGAGGGGGTTTTATAAGGGGGCAGTGATGTGTGTGGGTAGTGAGGGGGTTTTATAAGAGGGACAGTGATGTGTGTGGGTAGTGAGGGGGTTTTATAAGGGGGACAGTGATGTGTGTATGCATCTTTGCTCCTGCTTTTCACTCCTGGAGTGCTTTCTCCACTTTCAGCGGCCCGGGAGTGATCTGACACGGGTGCGCTTTTTCATGTATGTGCAAGTGCAGTTCAGAGCTCCAATCGTTTCTGGCATGTTAAGCCCTGCCCGCAGTGAGAATGGGACTGGGGATGGCTGAGAGCGTATGGGGGCACCTGAAAGCAGATTTCTAAGTCAGATCTGCATTACGCCCAGAATCAGTACTTAGAATGAACATGGTAAAATCAGGCCCTTAGAGTGGCCTGTTAGGAGTGGGCTGGGAGAAAGGGACTGCGTGAGGGTGAGGAGATGCATTTAATGAGGTGGAAAGTCAATGAATGAACAAACTGTTTTGTTGTTAGTGGGGGGGGGGGGTGGGGGGTGGGGTGGTGGGGGGAGGGGTGGGGGGGGGCGGTATATGTGTGAGTGCACACTCGTGGACAGACTACCAGCAGTGCTGATAAAACAGAACAATGTCAGCATCTAATTGGCCAGCAGAGCTTTGAGGTAGGACATCCATCCTGGAGGTCCCACTGCTTGAATGGATTTAAATTGTTTTGGGGCTCCTGGGAATGGCTGCGGTGCAGTGCCTGCTGGCTCTCCAGCTGATGAACAGGCCCTCTGTCACAGTCATTAAGTCTAAGACTATTACTAAAACTGCCTGTTTCCACCTTAGCAGCATTAGCTAACTTGCTCAGCTGACTGGCTGCTGAAACCCTCATCGACGCCTTTGTTATCTCCCAGTAAACTCCCGATCGGCCTCCTACAAATGTGTCTTTGTTAATTTGGGATCATCCAAAGCTCTGTTGCCTGTGTCCTCACTTCCACCAATTCCCATTCACTTACCATGCACGTGATCTACACTCTCTCTCAGTTAAGCAGTATCTTAATTTTAAAATTCTCATCCCTCTATTGCCTCGCCAATGATCCTCCCCCGCCCTCTCCCAACTCTGATTTCCGCTAGCCCAACAGTCCTCTGAAATCCCTAATGTTTATCTAATTCTGGCCTCTTATAAGCAACCCTGATTTTAATTACTCCACTATCGGAAGGCATGTCTTCAGCTGCCAAGCTCCCTAAGCTCCCTAAGCCTCTTATTTGACTTATGTGACTTAGTTTAACATTTTGTTTATGAGATTGCAGTGAAGAATCTTGGGATGATTTATTGTGTTAAAGGTGCTATCTGAACATAAGTTGTTGTTGCTGCTGCAACTGCTCCTTAGGAAGGAGCTGGGGTGAAACAAATTGGTCTGAATGCATTCATGCCTCAAGATGTCAAGAAGAAAGTATTTTCAATTTCTTTCCTTCAAATCACAGAATCCCCACAGTGCACAAGGAAGCCATCCAGCCCATTGAGAATGCACCAACTCTCTGACAAAGACTCAGGTCTCATAACCATGCTGGCCATTCCCCCCACAACCTACACATCTTTGGACACTAAGAGTCAATTTAGCATGGCCAATCTACTTAACCCACACATCTTTGGATTGTGAGAGCAAACTGGAGCACTTGGTGGAAACCCACACAGACATGGGGAGAAAGTGCAAACTTCACATACAGTCACCCAAAGCCAGAATTGAACCCAGATCCCTAGTGCTGTGAGTCAGCAGTGTTAACTTCTATACCTCCCAGTCAAATCAAACAAGACTCTAGATGATCACTCCAACCATGCAAATACTTGTATTCACAGCAAGAAGTCTTACAACACCAGATTAAAGTCAACCAGTTTATTTGATAGTAATCCCACAAACTTTCCGAAACAGTGTTCCTTTGTTAGATGTGTGTGGAACCTGTGAAATCTATGATCATCTATAAGGCACAAGTCAGGAGTCTGATGGAATAATCTCTGGTTGTCTAAATGAGTACAGTTCCAACAACATTGAAGAAACTTCAACACTATCCAGGATAAAGCAATCTGCTTGAGTGGCACCCCAACTACCACCTTAAACATTCACTCCCTGCATTAAATAGCAGTGTGTACCATCTATAAGTTGCACTGCAGAAATGCACCAAGGCTCCTTCAGCAACAACTTCCAAACCCGATGACCTCTACCCCATAGAAGGACAAGGGTAGCAAATGCATGGAATCACCACCATCAGCAAGGTCCTCTCCGAGTCATTGATCATTCTGATTTGATACTGTATTGTCATTCTTTCATTGTCACTGGGTCAAAATCTTGGAACTCCCCCTTTAACAGCATGTGGGTGTACCTACACCACATGGATTGCAGCAGTTCAAGAGGTTGGATTGCCATAATCTTCTCAAAAGCAATTAGGAATGGGTAACAAATTCCATGTCACATGATAGAGTAAAAGGATTATGGTGGTGTATTTCCTTAAAGTTGCTCCTGTTCCACAGTGTAACTTTAGCCAGAATGTAGTGAACCCATTTTTATGAATGCAATATGGTGCTTTTGGCTACAGTCCTGTGGAGATTACAGTGCTGGAGTAGTGGCATGAGGAAACTTCTGGCCTATGACTGTTTGCAAAAGTTATAATTTAAACTGTATTCTTAAAAAACTACAGAATTGCTGTTTTTTGTTTACAAGTGTATTTTAATTTTTAGTCTTGGTAATTTTATGTTCATGTCGTCTCATTCTGTGATCAGTCTTTGTTAGCTCTAGAGTATGATACACGTAATAGGTTGAGTAATGCATTGCTGATTAAGTTTTACATACATCATTTGCATGGGCAAAGAGAATGCTTACCTTCCTCAAATGCTGGAGAAAACTTTGTAGCAAGTTTATAAAACCGCCAAACAGTGAGTGCTTCTAAGATTTAGTTTTATACAGTACTAGTGTGGAATTACATTATACACAGTGTCAAATAATGTGAGATGGCCTACCTGGGGGGGTATCACACTGCTTTGATTTCGTGCAGACTGAGCTTTGACTTCAAAATTATGCTGCCATGTTCACGGCAATATGCAGCCAAACTGCTTTTTCATTAACTTGTTACTTGTTGTGTAGATCCAATTGCTCGCAGTTGGAGGTTGCTGTTAGAAGGGGACAAATTCTGGAGAGAAAGCAGGACCAGTGTTAGCTACAGCATTGCTGCCATTTCCTGCCTCTTGCACTGTCAAAACTGTATTTGTTTGCACTAACGCTCTGGTGCTAAATTGGCACTGACTTAGTAAAGCCAATTAAAATGTTGTTAATGACTCACCACACTGCTGTTACTTTGCTTGAGGAAATAAATACCTCTGTGGTGCACTGTGTTCACTAACTGAACTGAAGTTTGCTTTTGCAAGTGTGGCTTTCAGCAGAGAAATGCTTAAAGTGCCAAGTGCCTGGTTGCGGGAGGGGGGTTACACTACTCAATATTATCCATCTTACTTGACTCAGCTTCTGAGGAATATAAAGAGCAGCACTTATGCAATATTATTAAGTCTCAAAATAGCAAGTCATAGTGTTTGCAATGAATCAGTCTTGGAAATTTTGCTTTTTACCAACTTCTAAAATAGAAATTTATAAAGCCAACTAAAGATTAGTGCTTGTTCAATGAAAAGATGAATGCCGTATAGTGTAATATCAATACAAGCCTGATCCTGACAGCCATTTGACCCATGCAAACTGCTTCACTTGTAATTGTCAGATGTTGAAATTTAAGAATTTCATTTGTCAAAATATTAGGAATAACTCAGTTTACAGTCATGGCCAAAAAGACAAATATTTCTTCAAATCAGCTGTTCTAAGTTTGAAGGGAAGAGGCAGAATTGACAAGATTAAGTTGTAAATTTTTGCCATTGTCAGCAAAGAGGAGTCAAAAGCAGTTATGCTCTGTATAACTGGTGCAATTAATTGTTAAACAATACCATGGTAAGAATCGTATTTGCTTGTAATTGCACATTGTTTTGCCAGAACGGCTTGTCACTCTTAAGTATCCTTGCACCTCAGTAGTTTATAAATATTGATATTAATTTATATCTCATTATTGCCCCATTTTTGGATGTAAGGAAGGTGATGATGAGATCAAAAACATGAAATGAAGCATAGCTCATTTACTGCTGAGGATCTACATGTTCCATTTTTGTAGAACTTGAAAGGAGATAGGTCATCAGGATCCCAACTCCATTTTGCCTGGACCTACTTTGCCATCTCTACAATCCTTGTGTAATACAACTTGGGAAGCCGCCATTCAGTAGTAATTAAAACAATCCTTTGCAAGGATTACATTGTCTGTTAGAAGGAAATTCTTCAATGGCTTGTGTTTTGAATATTTAAAGCTTCCAATATTTCAACTTCTTGCTATGGCAGGTACTGCAGCAATTTCACTAATTCCAAAAGTTGTCACACTACTTCTCATCCTTTCTCCCTAAGTGCAGTGACAGGCTCATCTTGATTGGCTGGCATTTTAGATTTTCCACCCTCCCATTCAGCCAATCAGAAGTGTGATTAGCCAGCAGCTCTCCTACACAAATCAATTGGACTTCCACCAATACCATTAGCCAGGTGGCATAGACAGTCTATCCTATTGATTTCCAGTGAATCGGTCCCATGATGACATGATATTTTAAGGGTGGTCTTCTGGGTGCAACGGATATTATTTATATAATGAATATATTGTTCTTCAGATTCTCTGGGGATCAGTTTGGGCCTATTTAGCAATGCCTGCCATGTCTGTGCATAAGCAGTGGAAAGTGCTGTATCTCTGATGATGCATCACTGCGGATTTTTGTGGGCTTCGATTAAATCCCAAAAGTTCATCCATCTTTTATGCAGGATATGCAAATTTATGTTTGCCATCCATTTTAATCAGCCATAGTCTGAATAACTGGCTGAGTATATTTTTACTCTATTTTCTTTGCTTCTTCTGGATTATTTTTATTCATTCACAAGTTGTGGGAGTCACTACAAAGCTGCACTCAGTGCTTATCTCTAATTTCCCTTGAGAAGATGGTGCTGAGTTGTTTCTTTGAACCACTGCAGTTTATGTGGTGTAAGTACACCCCCATGGCTGTTAGGTAAGGTAATGTAAGTTTTTGACCCAGCAACAACATCAACAGCATCTGAAGAAATGGCAATATATTTCCAAGTCGGGATGGTGTGAGCTCTGGAGGTGAACTTGGAAGCAATACTGTTACCACGTGTCTACTGCCCTTGTCAGTCTAGATGGTAGAGCTTGCTGGTTTGGAAGGTGCTCACTGAGAAACCTTGAGTTAATTGTTGCAATGCCTTTTGAACATACTGGTGGAGGGAATGGATGTTTAAGCTGATCGTTGAGCTGTCAATCAAGCAGGCTGCTTTTTCTTGGATGGTTCTTTAGTTTTGTAGGAGCTGCACTCATCCAGTCAATTCTATCACACTCCATCTATGCCTTGTAAATGGCGGACAGGCTTTGGGGAGTCAATGACTGGACCCTCTACTGCCATACCCACCATGGATTCGGTGCTGCCGAGGGTCCATCAACAAAAATCTCCATTGGCCTCAGCTGGGAATTTCCAGTCTTGTTCAAGTGAGGCTGTAAAATCCTGCCCAGTGGGTGAGTTATTGGCCACAGACTTCTGATCTGCTCTTGTAGCCAAGGTATTCATAGGGCTGACCAGTCAGTTTCTGGTGAATGGTCACCCCCAGGATGTTAACAGTGGGGGGGATTTGAATGTCAAGGTGGGGATGGTTAGACTTTCTCTTGTTGTAGATGGTCATTGCCTGGCACCTGTGTTGCCCCTTATCAGCCCAAGTCTGGATTTTGCCGAGTTCTTGCTGTCTGCGGGCACAGACTGCTTCAGTACATGAAAAGTCCCAAATGTAACTGAAGACTGGATTGGCCAGGTTTGTGGCATTAACAGCAACACCAACATATGCTCGAGTGATTTCCCCAGCGGAAAACACAGCTGCTTGTCCTTGCAACAAAGTTACGGTTAAAAATAAAGATGAGACATACAATTCATCCACAACATCCAGATCTCAGAGTTTAAGGAGCTGGATCATCTTCGCCCTCAGTCGTCATTTCTCCCATGATAACTTCAGCTCTTTAAGCTCTTTCTCCGTTGATGAAAATCAAAGGTTTCACTCAATCTCCTCCGAGATCCTTCAGTCAAATAAAGATCCAGAATGGCACACGCTTATGCCTGCTTTTCATGCAGTTTCTATCCAAGACGATACAGGCGGGAATGCTCGGTTGTGTTTGCCGGAATAAAGGCAATCTCAGTCCGTGTTCTCTACCAGAGATTGGCATTCCGTATTTAGGTTATCACAAATGTATCTGTCAACCAGCGGGTGAATATTGACCCAATGGGTGGTGTAAATGTGCTTATCTTTATACCTAGCGCGCTCGGATCAGCATGCAACACCAGGCATGTATTGCGACTTTCATTTGTTTTAATGGTTTTATCAAAAAAAATCTGATCAGTTGCTATTTGGAGGAGAATTCGTTGCCGGATTGCTGGTGTAAAGTCTAAATGATGACATGATGGATGCTACTCTCAAATAGATCTCCCTGGCTGCACCGGGTTTTAATCCGTGCAGTTGTGAATATTTTAAACTTTAAAAAGGGCAAATCTGGAGAGAGATGCGATATAAGACGTCACAACTGCAACACTCAATTTAGATTTTAACCTCTTCGTAGATGAAGAAAGCTTTCTTCCTGCTTTCTGACAGTCGGCGTCCTTTGTCTTTTATTGTACTTGTCAAACCGGGGGTGGGCGACAGTAACACATGGGGAGAGAGGGGGAGAGAACAGTGTCAATTCACCCAGCTGTCAGGAACCCCCACACCCTGAACCGTGCAGACACACCGCTCAAAACCAGGGCGGCTGGCTGGCCACAAAGTGGCTGATCCCAACTCAGTCTCATCGCAAACTTATCCGGCTGCTACTGCCTTCCATCGCCCAGGGAAAAAAAAGAGTCCGTCAATTAGTTTGAGATCAAATCAACGTTTGAAATGAAAGGATTGTAAAAATAAAAACACTGCCTTCTTGAGTCTAAAAATCGTTCCAGCGCCAAATAATTGATTTAAATTATCACCATTACCATAATTTGTGTGCATATGTTTAATTTTTCCATTATAGTTTTTTTTAAGAGAGTGAGCAGGCTAATTTTTTTAGCTAACTCCCCGCATCATACACAGTATTTGCTGGTGCCCCCCCCCCCCCCCTCCCTCCCTCCCACAAGACACTGGAAAGTCTGACCCCCCCCCCCACCAGCACCCCAGCTCCTGTAGAGCAGCCGGCACTGGGATCACTGACTCCAACTCGGCTGCTCTCCCTCCCTCACTGATCATGTGTTAAGACTCCCTCTCTCTGTGTGACTGCATGGACAATTGCTGGTGTGTTTCTTGGGGCGTCTCACACTCACCAGGTCCCTGTCAGCTGCAGTCGCCTGCGGCCAGCACAAGGCTGTCACCCATCCGCGGCGGCACAAGCGGAGTCTGATTAGCAGCAGTTAAGCTGCAAATAAACAGCTCGCCACAAACACAGACACATATACACACACCTCAGAGGAAGAACAAGCGGAGTGTGTGCAGGTGGACAGAATCAAGGTAAGAATGGTGATTGTGTATGTGGGTGTGTGTTTTACACTCCCGTTGCTCTCTCCTCTCTGTGCCAGCAATGGGCTGGAATGCAAGGACCATTGCAATCCCCGGGACCGTTTCTTCTTAAAGGTAAACATTTTGTTTTCTCCCCTTAACCATCGGCTCGGAAACAAAACCATTGATTCATTGAATCGACGGCAGCTCTCTTGTGTTTAGAATGGCGTCCAACAGCAGCTGGGCGTCTTTTGAAATCTAATCTACAAGAGCAATCAGGGACCGTGGAGTTTTGGAAAATGGTTTTATTTTTGGCAGCTTCGTGTACCGCCAAGGTTTTTTTTCCGCGAAATGTTTCCACTCCTTGTTGGAATGTGTGGCAGCGGATAGCACGGACTCAGGCTTGTTAAAGCGCTCTGATGAGAATGATTCTTCTCACTGAGGCAATCCAGCCCCAGTCCTGTTCTCTGACAACAATAATCTCACTCTTGGATGTCCTCGTCGCCCTGTTCAAGAACACCGTTGTTCAGCCTCTCGTTTGAAAATACCAGCCAGCTGATGCCCATTCCATTCGGGCTGTCCGCACTGTGTTCAGGATGACAGACTGCCTCTCTCTCTCTGTCTAACTGATTGAAGTGGAGTGTTCTTGTCCCCGGCTCTCTCTGATACAGCACTTTGGATGCTTTTAAAAAATTGTTTACCCGATAACTTGCTTTGCATTTTTTAAGACACTCCATTGCACCAAAATTAAATCATGTGCTAACTAAAAGTGTGGGTAGCATATAGGATGATAGACTGGCGTGTAGAATTTGTCAAACTCGATTAGTACTCTGTTTCAGAATGACGGAAGTGATGAGCAGCTGCGAGCCAGTAATGGAGGATTTTACTTTAAACCAGACACCAGAAGAGGGAAGACTCCCCTTCCAGGTAATGTGTCGGTTGTGTGTCTATATGTGTGCGTGTATGTGTGTGTCTACGTGTGTGTCTGAGTATCTGAGTGTGTTTTGTGTGTTATATGTGTGCCTATGAGTATGTCTTTGTGTGTGTTTATCTATGAGTGTTTCTTTGTATGTATCTCTATGTGTGTGGCTATGTGAGTGTGTGTCTGAGTATCTAAGTGTGTCTTTGTGTGTGTTATATGTGTGTATAAGTGTATCTTTGTGTGTGTTTTTGTGTGTGTCTGAGTGTTTCTTTGTGTGTGTCTAAGTGTGTTTATGAGTATGTCTTTGTGTGTATTTGTCTATTGTGTGTCTATGATTGTTTCTTTGTGTGAGTGTCTGTGTGTGTGTTTACATATGTATCTTTGTGTGCGTGTCTATGTGTGTTTTTCTGTGTGTCTATGAGTGTATCTTTGTATATGTATCTGAGTGTGTGTGTCTATTTTTGTGTACGTCGTATCTGTGTATGTTTTTGTGTGTGTTTATCTATGAGTGTGTCTTTATATGTGCATCTGAGTGTGGCTTTGTGTGTATCTATGTGAATGTGTCTGAGTGAGTATGAATATGATGAGTGTCTGTGTATATGTGTATGTTGGGAGGGGAGGGAAACAGGAGGTCAAGCTGATCAACAATATACATCATCCTAACTTTTATATTTCTTGCTCTGATTTCCCACTGTCACATTCTGCACACCAGGTTGGCAGTCTGTAAAACTGACGGTTTGTTACTCGCACACATGCAGGTTATCGCCTGTGTTCCCGCTTGAGTTTATTTTTGCTTCTGTCACCAGACAAACAGTGCGAAGAATCACTTCAGCAGTGTACATTTTATCACTCCATTATAGTCACATAAATTATAGATGTATGAAACAAAGATTAGCAATTTTGCATGTTTAACTGGGAACTATATTTGTTAGAATTGTTGACATGTTCCCCATTGTCAAGGGAAACACTGACACATTGATTAACGATGACCAGTTTCTATATTCCCCAGACTTGGGCAGTAAACTTGAGATCACAGCTGACCTGGAAAGTTTTTTTTATTCACAGTGACAAGATGAAATGGTTTCAGTCATTTAATGAATCAGAAAGCTGGAGGTGTTGGAGGAGGATTATGTGCTTGACGATGTCAAAGATAGCAGTGAGGTCAAGCAGAGATAATGCACCATAGTTACAATCACAGAGAATGTGATTAATGACTTTAGGGATGCTAAGGCTATTTTGGTGCTGTGGGGAGAGATGAACATTCAGTTGGAGGTGTTCAAATAGGGAATGTGGGAGAGGTGGGCAGCCATCTAGGAGATGACAACACAATCAGGGATCCTGGAGTGTAAGGTCAGGTTGTAGATCAAATTATATTTAGCGGTGACTGAAGGGTGAAGATTTCTTTTTGAGGGGGGAGGTGATAACAGTTATTTTTACAGATAAGGTTAACAGTGCTTGAAGAGCAAACCACTTAGAATGCCAAAAGTTTAGTTGGAAAGAAGACATAGGGAACAGGAGTTTGATGTCATGAATGAGGTGAACATGGAAAAGAAATCTGTAGAAAATAAATATTTGTTGATTAGTGTCTCAAATGGGCTTACATTAACACTGCAATGAAGTTACTGTAAAAATCCCCAACTGGCAACACTTTGGTGCCAATTCGGGTACACTAAGGGAGAATTTTAGCATGCCAATGCCCCGAACCAGCATGCGTTCCAGGCTGCGGGAGGAAACCAAAGCAAACAGAGGAAACCCACACAGACATGGGAAGAAAGTGCAAACTCCACACAGACAATGACCCAACCTTGGAATCAAACCTGGGTCCCTGGCGCTGTGAGGTAGTAGTGCTAACCACTGTGCTACCATGCCATAGATGTGAGGGATCCAAAACTAGGTTGGAAATGGAGGAATAAGGTTTGGTGGCAGAGGAGGAGAAGGAAGCAGACAATTTCTATTGGAAATGAAGCAAACCATTAATTCCATGCATTCTGTGAAGGAAAAAGTTAAGGAGATGATAGATAATGATTAGTAATTAGATAAAGAAGTCAGAATTATCTTTCCTCAGCAGAATGAAATGTGACTAATGGCCCATTCTGGTAGGGTGGAATTTTACTATTTTGAGACTAGGTGTGGTGGTGGCTGTCTCTGGTGACTTCTGTCCCAATGGTCAAAATAGCAGAATCGTGTGTTTGGAACCTCATTATTTATGCACAGGTGAATTGCTGCCTCAGCTGATAGGTTCAAAGTTCACAGCACCATATTTAAATACCAGTCCATTCACACTCAGATCACTCTTTCAGCCCACCTGTCTTCAGGCCATGCAGAATGTTAGCAACCCAGAGGAAAAAGACCAGCACAAAGAAGAAATCTGTTCCTCGATTCAACCACTCTCACCCCAAGACCATCACCTGCAAGGCAGCCATGCCCCATTTGGACATCTACTAACTGCATATGAAGTCTTTTGCATCTACTTACAGTAAACAATGTGGTATCCCTCTGACCCTCTCGTTTGTGAGCTTTTCATGCAGCCTTGTTGGATCCAGTTTCCCTTCCCTTGGTCTTCACTCTGCCTTCCCAAATGTTCATCTTCTTTATTCACCTCCTTTTCTCTGCCTGCCATTCTGAGCTCTCACCCTACTGCCACATCCCCACCCTTTGCACAGCCCCCCTTTGTCTTCATCAGGCTACCATCCCCTTACTAACACCCCTCCATCACTTCGCAAGACTTTTGGTTTCAACTTTTAGTTGAATTTCAGTTGTGGTGGCTACAACAGACACTGATGTGTGGCATGGGAAGATGACTCCAGGTGCAGTACTGATCCAGACTGGTGACACAAGTGGATCCATGTGTTCACCAACACAGTACTTTCCATGAAGACTAGCTCAGCATGAAGATGAAGGGCAGGGATTGGTTTGCCCCAGCAGAGTGGACAATAGCACAATATTGCAACTATGGCAGAAAGTTTTGTTGCACTTGCCTCAAAGTCTTTTACCAACTCTTTTAATAAGCATTCACAAGATCCAAATGACATAAATTGATTTCACGTCACCTGCCAGCTGGAAGACATATCAGCCATTAATCTTCCATTGGGATAACTGCACACAATTTTACTCCAAGTTTTTGATTCCCACCAGATTCTCCATGCCTTTCCACCACACCATGGTAGACTGCTTGAGAGAATTTCCCCCTAGAGTCAAGTGTCATCAGGAAAGATCTGACAATAGATGACTAAATCAGACATATGCCAGGAAAGTCAAATCTGCACCCACTGGATTGAAATGGAATAGGTAGGGGCTGCACAAGGGGACAAGATGAATGGATAAGATTTTCCTTGGGGCAAGGGTATCAACAGTGGGCTTGATAGAATATTTGAACAATAGAGATATTACAGCAAATGAAAGTTAGATAGAATGGAATTTGCAAGTGCAGTTTTAGGTAATATTGTGGTAGTCTTTCTCCCCAGAGGTGGATACAGCAGTAATTTTAGTTGATGGACGGTAAAGAAGGTGAATCATGAAGGATGCAAGTAAATGGTTGGAGAGAAACTTGTCAGTGATTGAGACTAGATGATTGGAAAGGCTATAGGAGCTTGTTGGACAAGGGGAATGCCTGTCAATATGGGTAGGAGAGTTTAGAAGGAAGGTTACGGGGAAAGAGACCATTGAATTTGAATCAGAGAAGATAATGGGATCTGAGAAGGAAATTGAAGTCACTTTAGATGTTTTTAAGAAATCATCTTAAAGAAGGCTGTCCACTAATTGTTTTAGCTATAAAGTGGAGTTATAATGTTCATACCCTGATGTGGAAAAAAAGGGAGAAGGTACACATTTCAAATCTCTATAAAAAGCTAGTAAACTGTAAGCATGTTTTACCACATGCACATATAAATAAAATAGCTCCACATTTTAAGGATAAAAAAAAATCAGTCAACTTGAAAATAACATTTTTTTTAGTAGGGAGAATTGAAAAATACAAAAGGAAGGAAGGTACCATTTGCAATAATAATCTATTTTTACAACAGATATTTCCTGATCCCCATGAAAAATCTGAACGATTTCCCAAGATGACAAAAAGACTGCCATCAATTGTGGTTGAACCAACTGAGTGTGGAGAGGTGGAGAGTGGAGAGTTGCGATGGCCACCTGATGAAATGAATGTACCAGAAGATGAGGAGCATCACCAAAGTGAATTAACATCTAAGCCAAAAGTACCAGAGGATGAAGAGGAAGGTAAATGTGAATTTCTTACAAATGCATTTCTATAATTATTTTAGTTAATTTCCAAGTTTATATTTTGGAGTAATTAACACTAAAAAATGCCACACTTAAGAATTGTTTCCCTTACAAGGAAGAAGAACTGATGTCACAAGGCAAGCTTATCTTCCAGTTAATTTCCAATTATAAACAATATTTGAAGACATAACTTTCTTTTCAAATAGAAAGTATATACAATAATGACCTTCTCAATTGCTGCCTCCAGCAAAGGTATCCCATATATCTACGATATAACAACATATTTAATCAATAAGACTGTCTCATTCAGGTTACAGCATGCCTCATTATTGTGTTACAGTTATGAGTTATGTTTTATTACAGCTAGAATCTTACTAAATACAAACATGTTCAGCAATTTTATCTTTGGTCAGATCTCTATGATCTGAGAAATTGAGTTACAGTTTTTAACACTGCCATCTGCTTATTCATTAAACTATATATTTGAATAGAAACAGTTACCCCTCAATAAGAAGTATTTGTTCTAATAATTTTGAAACCTTGCTTCACTTTCTAAATAAATGCAGCATTTACTGACTACATAATATATTGAACACTACAAAATAGGAAAGTGAGGAATGGCTGATTTTTTTTCTTTGAAGATTGTGCTTAAATTCTGTTGTCAATACACTGCACCAGGAACCTGCATAGTATGAATTATTGAGATATGATCTGTTGAAATCTTATTTCTTTAACTGGCTCAGCTAACTTACAAGGGGGACTTTAATGCTCTTCCCATGCCAGTTTGTGGTGGGGGCCTTCCTGCCCTCCTGCAAATTGAGGCTTTTAAGTGGGCATTTAATACCTGCTTAAGGCTCACGTCCGGACGCTGCTGGTATTAACCCAGCGGAGGCTCAAAATGTGGAGAGTAGGCTTCCAGGGTGGGGGCCCTCATTCAAAGATATTTAGTGCCTGATTGAAGACTCAGCATTGGTAAGGTGGGACAAGTGGGGTGGTGGTGGCCACAGAGAGCCACCTTCTACCCTTGCTATTAACACCCTCCCCTCCCAGTCTCCACTTCTCTTGCTATCACTCACCTGTAGCCTGGGATCCGGTGCCTGTATTAGGCCAAGGGTAGGTGTCATATCAGGAACAGCTATCACTTATCCAATGGCATTGCTATTTGGTAGAACTGCTAATCTGTTTTTGGCCAGTTAAGTGCCTGAGTAATATTTAACTTAGTGGGCCTTTCTTAAAAAGATGGACTGTTGGTGACTGTCCGGCCATTACCTCCATTAAATACTGTCGACAATTTCTACCAGAATAAGGAAGTGTTATGGACAAAAGGGAGTTTAATTTAAACAGCTTTGATGTCTCCTCTCACCATCTGTTTGTAAACAGAAAGGTGTTTTGATTTTGATTTTCCCCTTTATAAATGTTGGCATATTTTCCCAACCCCTCATGTTTTGGTCTGATCCAATTCCTATTAATAACCCCATGGCAAACGCGAGGTATGGTAAACACAGAGTTACTTTATTTTCAGACACTCAAATACAGAAGGGGGTTGCAACAAATCTTTCTTTTCACTCATGCAATAAAATGGGGAGGAATAAAGATTTAAAGGGCTATAATATTTTCTTTCACAGAGGTCGGCAGGTAAAAGACTGATGCTGTATAATTCATTCTTCTAGAAGAGATAACTTGTGCAATGGGGTAGGCATGTGGAGATGAGTTAGTCTTATTGGTGATGTTATAGAAGTTCAGAAGTCCTAATAGAAACAGTATTGATGGAAGCCAGGCACTCGCCTGGACTGAACCTTTATTCTGAGCTGCTGCTTCCAAACGGAAGATGGCTGACTACTTGGCAATACTGCAAGGCAATGTAATTGGTTCTCCTAGTTGGATGAGGAGGAGAGAATCATGTGATTCCTATTTCTCCACTTTGGCTTTGACAAAGATTGCATATTCCTTTCTCTGCGTTCCTAGGATTGTTAATGTTTCAAGAATGAAGCCTTTCAGAGGAAGCTGCAGGCTCCTTTATCATAACAGACTAATAGTCTCCAATGGCCAGGACTGGCTTGGGAAATATAAACGGTCTACGTATAATTCCCTTTGAAGTTGGTTTCTGCAGTTCTAGATTTGTTAGTGACTCTTCAGAGATAACGAGGCATAAGGTACTGTGATATTGCCAAATGGCTACCATCATTCGAACATACAGTCAGACATGGCTCTAATCATTTTAAAATCTTTGTCCAGTTACTAAATTTTAGGAAGTAGCCTTCTTTATATGTATAATTCATAAAAATATAGTATGAGATCCTATCTCTGTTACAGAAGTTACAAATAAATGATATTTATTAGCAGTCTGGTACAGTTGAGAACATCATAAAGATTGACAATCAGATGCAATTTTTCTCAGTTACTACAAATTCCATTTGCCATATGCTAATGCTTTAAGTTTTCTCCTGTCATCTTCCAATCTTCTTTTGAATCATGCCAAGGAACAGCATTTCAGCATCAGCCACTTAGGTGGTTGTTGTTCATATTGCATTTGACCCTATATAAAGAATGAACATTGGCAGACTAGATTCTATTCCCACCTGACATGCATACACATGTACTTTCCAGGAACTATTATTATGTTATTGGACTTGATCAGGATTCCAAAACCTAGCTGACACTTCTTCTGATTAGCATGTAGATTCGAGCCAGTTGTCACTGCTGTATTTTACACCTTTTAATAATGTTACAGCACAATATACATATTACAATTATTGATCATATTTTCACTGAGAACAAATTGTTGTAGTGTACTGGTATAATAAAGCATTATGTTACATTATGGTTTTGCCACATAATGGGCCACAATTTGCAGTAAGAAGTGATTCTATTGATTTTTATTTTAGTTAGGCTTGTCCTTGCATGTCTGGATTTTAATTTTTTTGTGTGGCAATTTGTCAAAAACACAAACTGATAACATCGCAGTGAAAGAAACGGCACCTCTGGGATCCGAGTAAACAGGACAAGCAACTGTGTATCTCATTAACCAATCAGATTGATGGATTGCAAAATTAACAGCACAGGGGCTGGGAAGGAAGTGTAAATTAGAGTGGGTGAACTAAATGCAAAAATCAGACTCAGAAAAAGAAATAAAGAAGAGAAAATATTGGATTAAAAGAGAAAGAAAAAAGATGCAGAATAGACAAGTTTTAAAAAATGTAAAAACTACATTTTAAAAATCTCTTAACAGTGAAATGCTGCAGGGAATGAAATCGCGCTCCTGTATTAGTGAATATTCAGTGTGAAGGAGGTTGATAGCAGTGATGAGTTCATGTCATGTTATTAAAAGGATACTCAGAGCTGAACTTTTTTAGTGCAGGGGGCTGGTGGTGTATTATTCTTCCTTCTCCTCCAACTCCTGACTACCCACCCCACCGCCACCTCACCCCTGTGAAAAAGTCAGTCATGAATCAACAAATTTTAAAAAAGACTGGCCCGCAGTGACCTGAACAAGGTGACACTGGGACCTCTGCTCCTCAGGCACAGCAAACCCTGCCCTGGAGAGCTGTTGACCAGCATGATTTGCGGGAAGATGGTGGGCTCACTATCTGCCTTGTACATGCCCCTTCTGCTGCAGATATGCTGGTGAGGGCTGTAAAATTGCTCTCCGATTGAAGTGCTAAGAGTTAACTGTCTGTACTGTTGTTGTTCATATAAGCACAGAAAATTATAGCTTTTAAATGTGTGTGTCATTGGTAAGGCAGGCACCATTTCACATTTTTGTGAAGCTAATGACTTTAGCCTCACCATAGTTCTGACAGCAACTTTTTAACAGATCCTTTTATAACTTATAAGGCCAGCATTTGTTGTCCAGCCCTAATTGCCCTTGAGAAGGTGGTGGTGAGTCATCTTCTACTGCAGTCTCTGTGATATAAGTACAGTGGCGCTAGGGAAAGAATTCCAGTTTTTTGACCCAATGATAGTGAAGCAACGGCGACATTGATCCTAGTTAGGACAGTGTATGGTGTAGAAGGAAACCTGGATTTAGTGGTGTTCCAATGCATCTGCTGCCCTTATTCTTCTAGGTGGTAGAAGCTGTGCGTTCGGAAGATGTTATCAAAGGAGGCTTGCTTTGTATCTTGTAGATAAGGCAGTGGACGGAGTTAATGCTTAAAGTGACAAATGGGGTTCCAGTCAAGTGAACTACTTTGTTTGTTTGGAAATGAAATGAGCTTCCTGAGTGTTGTTTGAGCTTCGCTTATCCAGGCAATTGGGGAGAATTCTATCACACTCTTGACTTCTGTCTTGTAGATGGTGAACAGGCTTTGAGGAGTCAGGTGGTGAATTGTGACTTGCAGAATTCCCAGCCTGACTTGCTGTTGTAGTCATAGTATGTATTTGATTGTCTAGTTAAGCTTTTGGTTGATGTTAATCCCCAGGATGGAAATGGTGGGAGAATCGGCAATGGCAATGTTACTGAATGTAAAGGGGAGATGGTTGGATTCTCCATTGTTGGAGATGGTCATGGCCTGGTACCTATGTGGAAGATTGTTCTATGTCACTGATCAGTCAAGGTCTTGCTGTGTGTGGGCACAGACTGCTTTAGTACCTGAGGAGTTTCAAGTGGTACAGAACACTATACAATCACCAATGAACATTCCCACTTCTGACCTCAATGAGCTCTCAATTTAGACAAGAGGAGGAACAATAGAGTAGTAGAATAAGAGAGGCAGTGATGTAGTGGTACTGACACTGGACTAGTAATCCAGAGACCCAGGGTAATGCTTTGAGGATCTAGGTTCAAATCCCTGCTGCTGAAATTTGAACTCAATGAAAAAAATCTGGAATTAAAAGTCTAATAATGATCTTAAAACTATTGTTGTTAAAAACCCATCTAGTTCACAAATATTCTTTTAAGGGAAAAAAATCTGTTCGCCTTACCTGGTCAGATGACTCCAGATCCACAGCAATGTGGTTGATTCTTAAATACTCTCAGAGATGGGCAATAAATGCTGGTCCAGCCAGCAGCACCCACATTCAATGAACAAAAGAAATTGTGAGGCATTTCTCCATATTGAAGTTGATTTAAAGCATTAGTCATGCTGATGTCTGTTTCTCATTAATTAGTTCAAAAGTACTTTAGGATAGAAAGGGAAGGGGGATATGAGAAGAGATTGCTTCTTGCTTTACTTCAACAATAGTACTTAACAGACAAAGAGCAAAAAATATTTTTGGGTTTGGAATCCTGAGGTAAGTTATCTCCTGACTTCACAAAGCTTATTTTTCACTTGCCTGGATGAGTATAGTTCAACACTCAAGAAACTCAATACTATCCAGGACAAAGAGCCCACTTGGCTGGCGTGCCACCAATAAATATTCACTTGCTCCACCACTTTTGCACAGTAAAAGTGGTGTATATACAAGAGGCACTATAGCAACCTACCAAAGCTCCTTGGTCAACATCTTCCAAATCCATGACCTCTACCACTAAGAAGAACAAAGGCAGCAGCTGCATGATAAACACCATGTTTCCCTTCAAATCAAACACCATCCTGACTTGAACCAATATAATCATTCTTTCACTGTCAAAGAAGGATCAATGTCCTGGAACTCCCTTCCTAACAGCACTGAGGGTATACCTGCACCATATAGAGTGTAGAGATTCAAGAAGATGGCATACCACCGCCTTCTGAAGGGTAATTAGAGATAGGCAGTAAGTGCCGGTCTAGCCAGCGAAATCACATCTGTAAAAGAGTAAAGAAAAATATAAGTTGTTTATAAATATGTGAGCAATTTCATTCAATGGGATAGAGATTTGTTGAATTGGTGGAATAAACATATGTTTATGATTGCTCTTTTGTGACGTGTAAAGCACGAATCCTCCTCATTTTAGCATTAAGCTTCAGGAGGAAAACAGCTGGAGTAATAAAGAGGGGCAGACCACGTAATGAATCAAATCAGCTGAGTCAGCCCTAGTTAACCCCACATTTGTTTATTTCCATTAAAGTGCTCATTTTCTGCGAAAAAATTAAGTGCATGTAAAGCTTGCTTTTACGTATAAAAGGAATAGTGTCATTTGTACTAAGGGAAGTATTAATATTGTTTTATTTTGTTTTTTTCATTTCACTCATGAGAAACAGTTGGATAACTTTGGATTGTGCTTTCAATGATTGCCTGTCTGAGTGTAATAATAGTGTTCTATTTTCTAGTTACAAAGTAAATAATGTTAATTCTGTTCATTCTAGATGTATCATCACATCCCAGTCAAATACCAGAAATCGAAATAGACTATTCTGATCAAAGAACACCAGACAACTCAAATGACACCAGCTAAAAGCTGACATGGCCTGACTGGCATCCCACTGTGAATGTTTGGTCACAGACTGGAACCTGGTAGAGAACCTCAAAAAGGGATTCTGAGTCAACAGACTTGTTTGTCAAAAGGCTTCATCTGAATGTTTTGCAGTTACTTGAATTTCTGACATTATTTATATATGTGGTGGTTGATGTTACATAGGGATAGTATTTATTGTTTATATATTGTCTGTGTCTTAAACTTCAAGCATTAAGTACACATTTAAGCATTATGTTCATATTTGATCAGCAATGTATTTAGTTGCCTATATAGCTACAGATGTAGTAGCTGCTTTTATTCTTCCTCTTCTTCTATGTCAATCACCACACCTGATCCAGATATTGGAGTGAAATACTCATTATTAGCAAGCATTCACTAGTGTTCCACACATGTTAGTGTAAATGTGAAATAAGTATAAGAAAAGATAAATTAAACAAATTCTTCATAAGAAAACAAACTAGTATTGTTCGCTTAGGTGCAAACACCTTGGATGGATTTTGAATTTTGGAATGCCAGGGGCCTTCAGCTGGTCAGGTTCTGGAATGTTACAATGGTTAAACACTGTGATTTATGAACCTAAGATAAGGTGGACAGAAATCAATTAGCAATTTGAGAAAAACCCAAGTTTGAGGTCTCGTTATTCTAAACCTTTTCCATTTGCAAGTTGACAGCGCAGCCTGTTCCCAGGCAACGGGAGAAATGAGTAGCATTGAAATGAATGGAGATAGCAGAAGAAAAGTAATGCAAGGACATACTGAAGGGTGCTATGCCTAAACTCTGCATGTAGATCATCACATATTATTTGCAATATTTTAAATGGAATTGTCTTTTATATTTGCGTTACAGTTCATTTTGGAATCAAAAGCTTTCAGTTCTTTCTTGCATCATCACAATTAAACACATATGTTGCAATGTCAGTTTAGTTGCAGAATATCTGTGAAAAATTAGGCAGATTTTCATTCCTCTAACATCATTAGATTATATTCAGTATAAAAGGATTAACAAACCTGTTTTACAGATGTTATTAGATAGGTATATGAGATGATGTCAGATAGAGGAGAATATTTTAAAGAGTCAGAAGAAATTCAATGCTGCAAGGACAGAGTTTATTGGAAATTGTGTAGATCACTAAATAATGCTAAAGGTGCATAATTTGAACAATGTAGCAGACCTGGACAGACAGCAGCAATAAAACCCAGCTACAATGCTGTACTACCAATCTCATCATTATCTCTTCATAGGGGAAGCAGTGGCATAGTGGTACTGTCACTGAATTAGTAAGCTAGAGGCCTGGGTAATGCTCTGGGGACTGAAGTTTGAATCCCACCATGGCAGATCCGAAATTTGAATCCAAAAAAATCTGGACCATGTTTGTTGATTGTTGTAAAAACGTACCTGGTTGATTAATGTCTGTTAGAGAAGGTAATCTGCCATACTCACCTGGTCTGGCTTACATAGTTGACTCTTGAATGTCCCTTCAAGGGCAAGTAGGGATGGTCAATAAATGCTGGCAACCCTAATTTAACAAAATGATTTAAAAATTCAAAACTTAATGTCATTGAAGAAGCTAGACAGCCTATCCACAAAGCTCTTTCCTAGATACTGTTTTCATTTGGGCCTCAATCATTCGTAAAACCAGCATCACATATCTGTGAAATGGATGGAATTCCAAAATAATCATCCAGTTCTAAAAAAAAATGCCCATTTGAGTATTTTTGATGGAAAATGGGGAATCAGAAATGTTCCCTGTTAATATCATTTCCTCCACAATTTGATTTCGATTTATGTTGGCACGAGAAAATAGAAATCGATTTAACCAAAACCACTGATATTAAATGCAGCAATAGAACAACCAAAAAAAAAATTGAAGTTGTGCCAATTCAAACCATGGCTCATTTTTAAGTTAGTGTTTACATGCATTATTTATTGGGAAATAAACTATTAGGTTATAATTCCCACCATTTAATGTTTACTAGTCAACACACACACAGGTGGCAATGAAATGTGTACTGTACCAGAGAAAGGTTCATATTATATTAGATAATTTCCATCTCAATGCTCTCATTCACTTATCATACTTCTGTGTAATTCTACAAATTTGGAGTAAGAATAAAAGATCAGTGTTATCTGCACTGTACAAGATCATGTTGAAGGTTTCCTTGAAATATCTTAGATCCGATGTTCTTGTACATTCTGAACAGTAAAATGGCACAATCTGAAAAGAATGAGGGAAAGGAACATAAGGTGGAAACTTGTTCTGCTGGGTTTTCATCTCTTGTAGCCTGTGATTGAAAATTCTTTAGGAAGTCAATGGATGGGGACTTTGCACCCTTCCTCTCCCAGTGCATGGCCAGACTAAACCCTGGCAGCAGTGAAATACAGCAGCTTTTAATATGCCCGTTTCCATATTTGGGAAAAAATAAATTTAAATCCAGGATTTTCAGTCTTCCTTTTAATTTCACCTAACTCTGATGTGCTGTCGCTAAGTGTTGCAGTGAAATTCTTCCCCCCTCCTCCTCTGTTGGGACACATGTTCTAGTGTGCCAAAATGATGCAGACATCCATCCAAAGTAGATAGTTGACTGACTCCATGATTTCTAATGGGAGTCAGCATCTGACCCATTGATGAGAAGAGGTCCTGAACGCTGCTGCTGATTTAACAATGCAGAGATCCAGCGGAATGTTTGCATCCACTGCCTATTTATACAACGGTTACATTTATACTAAATTTACAATTCACCCTCAGATCTTGATAGTAATGTAATTTTAATGATTCCTTATATAATTTGACATATTCTTATGGATAGCCTGAACTAATATCATTATGCTGCTGCTTTCCATTCTTTCACCTTTAGATCACTGTGGTTGATTTGAATACTTTCAATTTATCACATCTTCTTTTCAAACTTAATCACAACTCTGTTTCTTAAATGTTGGGTACATTTTCAACTTACCAAACAACAAAAAAATAAATTGCAACATCTTTAGTATGCTTTCTTCTGCTAAATGCCAGCAGTCATCAAAAGCAGGCTGACATTCCTTGCAACCTGCTGCTCAATGTTTGGTCCTGAAGTGTATGCATGCATGAATGGATGTAACCAGCTAAAGGGAGAGATTATCTGTGCAATACAGAGGTCATTTAACTTGTGCTGACCAAGTGAAAACAGTGCATAGAATTCTGCCCTTATTGGGGCAGGAATTCAACTCACGGTTACCATGAAATTCCATTAAAAGGAAGGTGTAACTCTTTCAAACATTTGCTGTCATACCAAATTCAGTGACTCTATCCATTTGCATTCTTAAAAACTGTGTTGTAAGGTGAAGAGAGAAGGGCACGGATACCAAATGCTAGGTGCTGGGATAGTTTCCTTCCACCGCATGTTTGAAATTATATTAGCATCCAAAAATGGGACACTGTTTGAACCATTGTCTGTTTCCAAAGCACTCACTTACTTCAATGAAAGCTCGGCACTTTCTACTTTTTGTGCTATAGCAATAGAACCTCATATGGCAACAAAACATAACTCAGTTCTCAGTTCTGTGACCATTTCCAATTCAGTACCAGCCTTTAAAATTGACGTGCACATTTGTGATACTGTACCTGAAAAATACAGGTCTGACTTTGTTTCTAGTAGTTTGTTTAGCAAGAGGTGTACGTGCCACTTTCTTGTTTCTACAATTCAACAACATTTCTGATACTCTGCTGAGCTGTAATTACAACACATTTTGTGCATATGGTTTCAAAATAAAATGAATTAGAAAAAGCTTTTGTCTTCAAAATTTTATTTCTTTATTGATAAATTAGACACAACATCAGGCATAGAAGATTTTTCTAGAAAACTCTAATATGAACAAACATGCTTCTTGTTATCTCTCAGGTGGCACAGTGGCATAATTGTTAGCACTGCTGCCTCACGGTGCTGGGACCTGGGTTCAAATCTCAGCTTGGGTCACTATTTATGTGGAGTTTGCACATTCTGCCAGAGTATGCATGGGTTTTCTTCCACAGTCCAAGGATGTGCAGGTTAGCTAGATTGGCCAGTCCCTTAGTGGCAGGAGGACTAGCTAGGTAAATGGATGGGGACAGAGCCTGCGTAGGATTGTGATTAATACAGACACGATATACCAAATGGTTTCCTTCTACACTGTAGTATTCTATAATTCAAGATGTTCTTTAAAAAAATTACCAATATGGTCAAAAGGTTTCAAGTAACCACTGACTATATTTCCAGATGATTGTAGTACTGTTTAAAGATGATATCAAAATACAGAATACAACTTGTTCTCTCATTGGCAAAGTTTATATGCAAAAACTGTCTCCTAACTGTTCTTTACTCCTTTTTGATTCTTTGTGTCATAGGAATATAGGAACTGGAATAGGCTATTTGGCACATTGAGCTAGCTCCGCCATTCAAGTAGATCATTTTTCCCCATCATCCCCATCCCTTGATTCATTAGTATCCAGAAAGCTACCAACTTCTATCTTAAACATCCTCAATATTTGAGCTTCCACAATCCTTTAGGGTAGTGAATTCCAAAGATTCACTACCAAAATCACAGTTCTAAGTAGCCTGTTCCCTATTCTGAGACTGCGTCCTCTTGTTTTAAATTCAGAGGAAACAACTATTTACATCGACCCTGTCATGTCCTACAAGAATTTTGTAAGTGTCAAAGATTTAGTATCTTATTCTTCAAAATTTAGAGAGTATGAGCTCATTTTCTTCACTCTCTCCTCATAAGACAATTCCAAGATTGAGTCTGGGTGAACCTCTGTTGCATTCCCTCTATAGCGAGCATATCTTTCTCCAGATAAGAAGACCAAAATTGTACACAGTGTTCCAATGAAGTCTCAACAAGGCTCTACACAATTACCACAAGACTTCTTTACTCTTATACTCAAATTCTCCTGCAATAAAGATCAACATATTATTTCTCTTCCTAATTTTTTGCTGCATCTCCATGATAATGACTCATGAACAAGGACACCCCAGTCCCTTTAAACATCAGCACTTTCCAACCTGTCACCATTTAAGAAATATACTGTCTTCTTGTTCCTCCCAAATTGGATAACTTCACAGTTAGTCACATTATATTCCATCACCATGTTCTTGGCTAAATCCCACAGAAGCTACCTTACATCCCCCTCACAACTCACATTCCCATCAAGTTTGTATCATCACCAAATTTGGAAATATTACATTTGATTCCCACATCCAAATAATTTATATAGATTGTGAACAGCTGTGGCCCAAGTACTAATCCATCAGATATCCCACAAGTAACAGCCTGCCATCTAGAGAATGACTTGTTTATTCCTTTTTTCTTTCTGTTAACCAATTTTCATTACTGCACTGGCTTATCGGTCTTGATTATTACGCTCAAGTTTAGGAGTGGGGCTTGAAACTGGAACCTTGTAATTCAGACTCAAGTGTACTACCAACCGAGCTAGAGCTGATACCACTTTTAGCGTTGGACACCTGAAACACTAGATCCTGAAGTCCTGAAAGATAGTACCATGTTTCAAGGGCTGGAAACTGGCTGGTGTCCATTCTCAATAACAGGAGCAGTAACATGCGTATATATTGCACTTTGACTGTAATAAGTAATATAAAAATGGACTGTAACAACTTCTACAAGTGCATAAAAAGAAAAAGATTAATGAAGACAAAGATTCTTGATAGTCCAAAACAGGAGAATTTATAAAAACAAAGAAATGGCAGAGCAATTAAACAACTAATTTAGTTCTGTCTTCATGAGGAAAGACACAAATAGCCAGAAATTCTAAGGAATCAAGTGTCTAGTGAGAAGAAGGAATTGAAGGAAATTAGCATTACTAGTGTAGGAGAAATTGAGAGGACCAAAAGCGAATAATCCCTGGGCCTAATAATCTATATCCCAGGCTGCAAAAGGAGCAGCCATAGAAATAGTAGGTGCATTTGTTGTCATCTTCCAAAATTCTGTAGATTCTGGAACAGTCCCGGTTGAGTTTAATCCTGACTTAAAAAAGGAGGAAGAGAGAAAACAGTGAATTACATACTGCTTAGTCTGATATCAGTGGTAGGGAAAATGCCAGAGTCTATTGTAAAGAATATGATAACAGGACACTTAGAAAATATCAACTTGATTAGACAAAATCAGCATGGATTTATGGAAGTGAAATCATTTTTGGCAAATCTACTGGAGTTTTTTGAAGATGTAACTAATGGAATAGATAAGAATGAACCAGTGTATGTGGTTAATTTGAATTTTCAGAAGTTCCACGTAAGAGGTTAGTCTGCAAAATTAAAACACATGGAATTTGTGGTAATATATTGGCATGGATTGAGAATTGGTTAGCAGACAGAAAACAGAGAATAGGAATAAATGGATTGTTTTCAAAGCGGCAGGCAGTGACAAGTGGGGTCCTGCAGGGCCCAGCTATTCACAATGTACAATAATATTTTGGATGAAGGAATCTAAAGACATCTGAGAGGCTAGGGCCTTCTGGAAGAGGCCGAGATGAATCATCCAGTAGGCATATCTGGCTAAAGATTGTTGTGAATGCTTCAGCCTTATCTTTTGCACTGATGTGCTGGGTTTCTCCGTCACTGAGGATGGGGATATCTGTGGAGTCTCCTCCCGCACTGAGTTGTTTAGTTGTCCACCACCACTTATGGCTGGATATGACAAGACTGCAGAGCTTAGATCTGATCTGTGGAATCCCTTAGCTATGTTTATCAGTTGTTTCTTGCCCTGTTTGGCACACGAGTAGTCTGGTATTATAACTTCACCAAACTGACAGCTCGTTTTTAAGTGTCATGGAATAATAGAATAATAGAATCATACAGCATAGAACAGGCCTTTTGGCCCATTCAGTCCGCACCAACATGGTAGAAATATCTGAACTCTCACCTAATCCCATGTGCCAGCTCTTGGCCCACAGCTCTGAATGTTATGATGTGCAAAGTGTTCATCCAGGTATTTATTAAAGGATGTGAGGCAACCCGCCTCTACTATCCTCCCAGGCAGCACATTCCAGACTATTACAATGCTCTGGGTAAAGAAGCTTTTTCTCACATCTCCCTTAAATTTCCTGCCTCTCAGCCTGAACTATGTCCCCTTGTGACTGACCCTTCAACTAAGGGGAACAGCTGCTCCTTATCCACTCTACCCATATCTCTCATAATCTTGTACAGCTTAATCAGGTCACTCCCTCAGTCTTCTCTGTCCTAATGAAAACAACACAAGCCTACACAACCTCTCTTCATAACGTAAATGTTCCAACCCAGGCAGCATCCAGCCCCTCCATTGCAAGCACATCCTTCTGATAATGTGGTGACCAAAACTGCACACAGGATTCTTGCTGGCACCTCACTAAAATTCTATACAACTCCAACATGACAGCCCTGTTTTTGTAATCTATGCCTCAACTGATAAAAGCAAGTGTCTCATATGCCTTTTTTTTACCTCCCTACTTATATGTCCTTCTGTTTTCAAAGATCTGTGGACAAACACCAAAGTCCCTTTATTCCACAGAACTTTCTAGTGTCCTACCATTCATTGAGTACTTTTTTGTCAAATTACACCTTTCAAAGTGTATTGCCTCACATTTTTCAGGGTTAAATTCCATCTACCACCTACCTATCCATTTGACTATTCTGTCTATATCTTCTTGTAGCCTAAGACATTCCGCATCATTGTTAACCACCCATCTAATCTTTGTGTCATTCGCAAACTTACTAATCCTACCTCCCAAATAGTTATCATGTCATTTATATAATAAGGGGCCCACCACAGATCCTTGTGGTATGCCACAAGACATTGGCTTCCAGGCACTAAAGCAGCTTTCTGTCATCACTCTCTTTCTCCTACAATTGAACCAATTTTGAATCCACTTTATCAAATTACTTGTATCCCGTGTGAATTTAGCTTCTTTACAAATCTCCCATGCAGGACTTGGTCAAAGGCTTTGCTGAAATCCATATAAACTACATCGACTGCATTATCCTTGTATGCATATCTGGTCACTTCCTCAAAAAATTCAATCAAATTTGTTAGACATGACCTCCCTCTGACAAGGCCATGCTGACTACTCCTGATCAAGCTTTGCCTCTCCAGATGGAGATAGATGCTGTCTTTCAGAAGTTTCTCCAATAGTTTTACTATCACTGACATGAGTCTCCTGGTTTATCCCTACAACATACAAGTATGCCTGGTGTTTCTCCTAGCATGCTCTCCTGCATTCTTCATTGAACTAAGGTTGCTCCTACTGATACTGTCATGGATAGATGCAATTGCAGATAAGATTGGTGAGGATGAAGTCAAATATCGTTTTCCTTCTTGTTGATTCCTTCATCACCTGCTGCAATCCTAGTCAAGCAGCTATGTCCTTTAGGACCTGGCCAACTCATCCTGTGGTGGTATTATCAAGCCACTCATAGTAATGGATGTGGAGATCCCCCACCCAGAGTATGTTCTGCACCCTTGCCATCATCTGTGCTTCCTCCAAGTGGTGTTCAACACGGAGGAGTACTGGTTTATCAGCTGATGGGTTGGTACGTGGTGATCAACAGGAGGTTTCTTTGCCTATGTTTGACTTGCTGCCATGAGATTTCATGCAGTCGAGAGTCAATGTTGAGGTCTCCCAGGACAACTCCTTCCTGACTATATACCATTGTGCTGCCGTCTCTGCTGAGTCTGTTCTGCTAGTGGAACAGGAATAATGTCAAGGATGTTATCTGTAAGGTATGATTCTGTGAGTATGACTATGTCACGCTGTTGTTTTGGTTGTTCCAATTTTGACACAAGTCCCCAGATGTTAGTAAGGAGGACTTTGTAGAGTTGACAGGGCTGGGTTTGTTATTGTTATTTCAGTGTTTAGGTCAGTACTGGGTGGTCCATTCCTTTGTGTTTTCTTTGGAACCATTGAATAGAACTGAGTGGCTTGCTAGGCTATTTCAGAGGGTATGTGACAGTCAACCACATTGCTGTGGCTCTGGAGTCACATGTTAGGCCAAACCTGAAAGCATGGCAGATTTCCTTCCCTAAAGGACATTAATGAATCAGGTGGGTTTTTATGACAATTGACAATGGTTTCATGGTCATCATTAAACTTTTGAGTCTGAATGTTTTATTGAGTTTAAATTCCACTATCAGCCATGGGTCGTCAAACTATTACCCTGGGTGTCTGGATTACTAGTCCAATGACAATAACACCGCATCACTGCCTCCCTTGCCCATTGGTAAATTAAAATTGTGTTGGTGTCTTGCACTAAGCTAAGGACTTCAATTTAAATAGATAAAATAGTTGGGTTGTAAAGTAGAATAAAACAATTTAACATCTCTGATTAAAGAACAAAAAACAACAAAAATTATAGTATAGGAACATGCCCTTTGGCCCTCCAAGTCAGCACTGATCAACCTGCCCAACTGACTAAAACCTGCCCAACTGACGAAAACCTCCCACCCTTCAGGAACCATATCCCTCTATTCCCATCCTATTCATGTATTTGTCCAGATGCTCCTTAGAAGTCACTATACTATCTGCTTCCGGGTGGCGAATTCCAGGCACCCACCATCCTCTGTGTTGAGAACTTGCCTTTAATCTGATCAATATATTTAACCTGAGATGTAACACTGACAGTGGCATCTGAAGATTACTTTCTTGAGAGATTTCCTGGTTTCTATAGCATTTATTGGGCACAATATATAAATAACAAGAAATAGAACTAATACTGCAGTTAACTTGATTTTAAAAATCCTAATTCTAAAATTCTTCTTGGAACATTTCAGTCTCCTCATTGGAACAAGAAAGCAGTAATGAAAATTGCTTAGTCATTGGCCATGATGAATTGTATGACACACTGGGTCACCTTCCAATTTTGTAACAATTGCATGACATTTCATTGCTAATCTTTTCAAACGTATATCAGACTTGTAAGAGTTGGAATAGATGAGTTTTGAAAGTAATGCTATTCATGATATAATGATAAGCTTGCTCAGATCTAAGGAAAATAACTGTGACTAATTAATTTGGGAAATAACATTTTATTTTTTCATAAATAATTAATGGCAGTGTGGATGTGTCGAGGGAAAGTTGGATTTGTAGCACTTAATTTTTAGAGCTACAAGGTCACATAAGTATCGAAAATGGGAGGTCCATAGGACACGTCCCATTTGGGAAAGGTGTTTGCATATGCGTAACCTGCAACATACAGAACTGCAACTGATGGAAATCAGTGTGCATTGCTGATCTGATACCGATATTATCATATTCAAACTGCACATTTCAGCAAAAGCTCTGTTTTAACCTTCCATAGCCTGGCATTAAACCATCACTATTTTAAAGGAACCAAGAACAACTTACAGCCTTTGTTGCTGAATTATGTCTTCTAACTGCTGGTGTAATTGCATGTTCTTTTGAAGCTTTCCTATACACAGCAAAAGCTTTAGCACTCTACATGTAGTGATCTGGCTGGTCTTGAAGAAATTTTTTGATCATTAATCTGTGCTGAGAAACGTTGCTTCAACACATGAGTGACCAAATAGAACTTCCTCTGAGAATCAGAACTTGACTGGGAAAACAATGAGAAGCAACACAGAACAGGAAAAGTTGCTGGAAGAGGGAGGTAAAGGATGGGAGATAAGGTCACTCAGCAGGAGGCTACATCTGTGTGGATCTTTAAGGAAAAATTCTCTTACCTGGACTTCAGTGAGGACCACTGCATGAGATATCTTCACAAAAGAGTTTGTGACTGAAGTCTGCCAAATCCTGCAACCACCAAGTAAGGAAGGGACAGCATTGTTATAGCTTCCACGGTTGAACAGCTGCCAACATATGTGAACCGCATGTTGTTGATGCAAGGCTTGTCACAATGCAAAATCTTTAAAGATGACATGAAGCATATGAATTGAAGGATAGAGTATAGGTTGATTGAGATTATTGGTGGGTGAGTGAAGTGAGATAAGCAATGGATGAGGCCAGTGGAGCTAGAAATTGATCACTTGTAGAATTTGACAATTGAAATCACTCATCCTGAGACCCATTCTTATCAAATAGCAAACTTAACCTTTCACTTCACCCATGTTCTTGGAACTTTAGTCTTACCATAAAGCTCCACTTCTACTTCTTTCCTCTGGCTCCTGAGCATATATCCAGAGGTGCTCCTTCCCACCTGTGAATTTTTGCCATGGAGGCAAAAGACCAAGATCATTGCAAAAGGAGGCCATGACCGAACAAGCATCAGATTTGCATTTTTAGAGACTTGCTCACTGATTGTTTTGTTAAGCAAGTAAAGATGGTTGTATCACCTCAGACCCTCATTTTCTGGCTCCCGTAGAGGAGTAGTAGCCAACTCTTCAATGGATTTTTCTTGTCCCCATGAATCCATCCATGCACTTTGTGCATTGGAGTGAATAACTGAAGCAGAATGGACTGGAGAAGGTTGAAGGGCTCTTAACAGTTGGCAGGAAAGTAAGTGCACACAGAAAGGAAACTTTAGTTGTGATCATTGGCAGGAGGGTGTCGAGGAAGGGCAGATCATTGGGTGTCTTGATAAGTTGCAATTAGTGATGTTGTTTACCTAGAGGGAATAGAAGGGAATGCTCAAAGTCCTCTATCAATTCAAGGCATGTCTGTCATTAAGTGAATGTACTATCCAGCTTTGGCAAAGAGGGTAAAAAGCTATGTGCGAGATGTATTGGTGTGCAGCCATTTCTAGGATGAAATTAAGGTCTGCGGCTGATTCTTGGAAACACCGAGAAGCAAATCATTTCCAGATCACAGTGAGTTTAACTGTGAAGTGCGAAGTATTCGACAATAAGGGCAAAACACGTGTAAACATCTGGCTGAGAGTTTCCTGTGGCAATGCATCTCAGTCATGGCAGTTGATCCTGTGTTGAGAACTTGGCTTTTGCATCCTTCGTACGCTTCTTTCCTTTCCCATGCCTTTCTGGCTCTGTCCTTCCATGGCACAATGTTACCACTCATGACCATTGGGCCCAAACTCTGACTATCCCACCTGCAATCCTCCCCCAGTGGGGATAAATAATGGCTCCATTGCTAACGAGAATCTTCCTTCTCAGCAGATGGCCACCCAATTCTCCACTTTGTCCCTGTTAGTCCACTCTCATGATGCCAGGGTTGCTAACCTGCGAGGATGCCAAGAGTTCACTCTCCCTGCAAGAGTGTAACCTTTCACTAAATGCCCATTTCCCTTTTGTCCTGCTGATCCTCTATTGGGTGATGCTCTGGGGAATCCTCAATTGAAATACTGTACATCATTTTCACTTCAGCTGTTTTAGAAACTGATAGTTTACATATGTACATAATACAAACATTCAAATTAGGAGCAGAGTAGATCATTGGCCCCTCGAGCCTGATTTGATCGTGGCCTCAACTCCACCTTTCCTGTTACCTCCTCCACCCTTTGACTCCTTTGTCAATCAAGATGTTACCTAATTCAAAGTTAAAAATAAGTGTTGGTCCTGCCTCCACTGCTTTCTGAGGAAAAGACTCCTGACCCTCTGAGAGAAAACATTTCTCCTCATTTCTGTCTTTAACAGGGGGCTCCTTATTTTTAAACTTTGTACCTAGTCCTGGTCTCTCCCACAAGGGAAATATCCTTTCAGCATTCACCCTTTAAACCCCCTCAAGATGTCTCAATAAGATAATCTTTCATTCCTCTAAATTCCAAGGATACAGGCTCAACATGTCTAACCTTTCATCATAAGATAACTCCTGAAACCCAGGAATCAATCTGAATTCCTTCTAATGCAATTATATTCTTTCCTAAATAAGGAAACTAATGCTGTACACAGTTTCACCTATACCCAATATAACTGTTGCAAAACACATTTCATTCCTCTTGCAATTATTTTCAAATTCGATTTGCCTTCCTAATTGCTTGCTATACCTGCATACTAACTTATGTGATTCGTGTAGTAAAACTTGCAGGTGGCTGTATACAATTGAATTCTGCAATCTCTCTTGATTCAAATAATATGTTGCTTTACAATTCTTCATCCCAAAGAGGACAAGCAAATATATTCCCATTTTATATTTGATTTGATTTGATTTATTATTGTCATATGTATTAGTATACAGTGAAAAGTATCATTTCTTGTGCATTATACAGACAAAGCATACCATTCACAGAGAAGGAAAAGAGAAACTGCAGTATGTAGTGTTACAGTCATAGCTAGGGTAGAGAAAGATCAACTTAGTGCGAGGTATGTCCGTTCAAAAGTCTGATGGCAGCAGGAAAGTAGCTGTTCTTGAGTCAGTTAGTATGTGACTTCAGACTTTCGTATCTTTTTCCCAGAGAAAGGAAGTGGAAGAGAGAATGTCCGGGCTGTGCAGGGTCCTTGATTATGGTGGTTGCTTTTCCAAGGCAGTGGGAAGTGTAGACAGAATCAATGAATGGGAGGTTGTTTTGCATGATGGATTGTGCTATATTCATGACCTTTTGTAGTTTCTTGTAGCTTTGGGCACAGCAGGAGCCATGGCAAGCTGTGATACAATGAGAAAGAATGCTTTCTATGGTATATCTGTAAAAGTTGGTGAGACTCATAAATGCCAAATTTCCTTAGTCTTCTGAGAAAGTGGAGGTGTTGATGGGCTTTCTTAACTGTAGTGTTGGTATGGCAGGACCAGGGCAAGTTATTGGTGATCTGGTCACCTAAAAACTTGAAGCTGTCAACCATTTCTATTTCATCCTCATTAATATAGACAGGCGCATGTTCTCCACTACACTACACCAACCTCCTTCATTTGGTTGACATTGAGGGAGAGATTATTGATGTTGTATCACTTTACCACATTCTCTATCTTATTTCTGTACTCTGTCTCATCATTGTTTGAGATCCGATTCATTATGGTGGTGTCTTTTTTTTAGAGCAACACAGCATGGGAAACAGGCCCTTCGGCCCAACGAGCCCGCACCGCCGTCATAACTATATAGTAACAATTCCATTATCCTATTCTAATTTTAGGTTATTCCTAATATGGAAGAGTCTCAATGTAGGGACAATTTGTTTCCCAATCAGCCTAAGAGCGAATTTTTTGGGATGTGGGAGGAAACCGGAGCGCCCGGAGAAAACCCACGCAACCACGGGGAGAACGCGCAAACTCCCGCAGACACCGGCCCAATTCCAAGTGTCTGCACAGCTACAGCGATAGTCACTGAGCTGTCATGGTGCCCTTCAGATGGTCCAGATAAAGCACTCATTTATGACATAAAGCACCAGGCAACCCATGAATCAACATCCAAGAGCTGTCCTCGCACCACCTGCCGAATGCATGCTCCTTGTTGGTCAAGTATGGACCGAATTACCTGTCATCAGCAAACTTTAAAAATCAGGTTGGAGGGGAATTTAGCCATGCAGATATAGGTGTATAAGGATTATAGTAGAAGGCTGAGAACATAGTCTTGTGAGGTGTCGGTGTTGAGGGTGATCATGGAGGAGATGTTGATGTCTGTCCTTAGTGATTGTGGTCTCTGAGTTAGGAAGTTCAGGATCCAATCACAGAATGAACAGCCAAGGCCCAGGCCATGGAGATTGAAGATGAGTTGTGTAGAAACAATGGTGTTGAAGGCCGAGCTATAGTCAATAAATAGGCATCTGACATAGTTGTCTCTGTTATCTAGATGTTCTAGGATTAAGTGCACAGCCAGGTAGATAGCATCTGCTGTGAATTTGTTACAGCAGTAGGCAAACTATAGTGGAGCCAGGCAATCTGGGAGACTAGAATTGATTTGTGCCATAACTAACCTTTCAAAGCATTTCATAATGATGGAATTTAGGGCCACCAGATGATAGTCATTAAGGCATGCTTCTTGGCTTTTTTTTGGTACCATACTCCAGATGCCAATTTTTTACACACACATAACATATCTATTCCCTTTGCAGACTGCTTATTTTGTCATCAAAGCTTACTTTCCTATCTATCATTGTGTTATCAGCAAGTTTAGCTACCGTACATTTGGACCCATCATCCCAGTCATTAATATCAATTGTAAATGGATGGGACTCCAGCACTGATCCCTGTGGCACTCCATTTGTGACATTTTGTCAACCTGAAATAATTCACTTCTCAGTTTCCAAGTTGCTAACCTATCCTCTGTGCATGCTACTACTTTACCATCTACACCATGAGCTCTTATTTTGTAGAGTAATCTTTCATGTGTCAAATGCTTTCTGGAAATCTAAGTAAGGCACAGCCACAGGTTCCCCTTTATGAATTATGTTGGGTTACTTCCTCAAAGATTCATATTGCTTACTACTTCATCAAAGTTTTTGATATCTGTGCATCCCTTTAAATATTTCACTCTTTTTCTTCGACAACTCCAAACAAACTTTTTGACAAGTGTACTTGGCCTCAATTGGGAGGTGAGCAGAATTCATTTCATTCTCCCTCTGCCTGAAGGATTATTGCCAGAGCCAAATTGGTGCTTTGAAATTGACATATTACTTGCCACAGGTGTTTTTGGGAAACTTTGCCTCCATTCCCATCAGTGGAAATTATTGAAGAAGATTCTTTGAGATAGGATTTAACCCCACTTGGAAATAAGTGGACATATTAGAGAAAGGCAACATGGTTTATGAAAGGGAGGTCATACTAACTTGATCGAGTTTTTTGAGGAAGTGAGGAAGATGATTGATGGAGGGTGGAAGGTGGAAGGTGGGGTGGGGTGGATTGGGTTGGGCTGCAATGGGTGGGGGGATGGAGGTTTTCAGGAAAATTCGGCTCCATGTCTCTCCTTTTCTTCATTTCCTGCATCAAGACCAGGGTAGATTCCACTCTCGCATATTCAGGCATTCCTCATGCACATTACAAGGACAACCACCATTTCTTGTAGACACAATGTAACCTCCCCTTCCACAGTTACAGGCTGCCTTTACTTGCAACTTCCAGCCTCCTGCTAATATTGTAGCCAATGAACAACATGGACTGAACTGGTCATAAGCAACTAACTCTCACAACAGCAGGTAGTCCAAATTTCGAGTGCTGCAATGAGCGGTCACAGGTTAATCACATACCAAAAGCCCCACTGCCATTTTCAGGACTTACCCAAATTAATTACTGCAGTGAGTTAGTTTGCAGGTACAACTGAAATTTGAGAGACCATGCCCCAGTTTTTCTCCTTGATATAGGTGGACTATCTAACCAAGTACCAATCAGAGAGACATGAATCCCTGTTGTCTCTTGTTGAAAAACAAAATGAAATATGAAGACCTGATAACAAGTTCATTTCGCTGAGGAGATTGAGATATGCAAGTAACCATTTTATGCCTGTTCCTGCAACCGTTCAAGACTAATGAGTTGTATATTTGTGTTTATATATAAATTTGGATATTGAATTGAATAGTTGTTAGTCTTGGAAAACATCTAAAATAATCTTGGTGTGATTTCACAAGGTAGAAATATATAGCAGCACTTCCACTCTAAAATAAGGCACTGATTTAGTATCAGAGAGAACATAGAGATGATGTTATAAGTACTTAACAGGTGCTAACACTCCTAACACTTAGAAAAGCATTAATACAATTAATTAATTTAATCTGGGAACTAAATATGAAGGTATTGCAAGACCAGAAGTAAAGGCGGGCAGCTATAAATGATCATGGCTAAGTACTATATTTTACACTGGATAATTACTTTATTGATTGTAAGGTTAATTTAATCAAAAAAACTTTTAAGGTCTGCAAACTGTTTGGAATATACCAAAGACTGAAGATTGGATTTGAGGGAACAATTTTTGAATATTTTAATGTTAGCATTTCTCAGAGGTGGCTGCTTGGGAGATTGTGATCCAAATGTGTCCCCAACAATCATTTTTCAAATAAAGAATGCAATGATGTCCAATTTCTGCACCTCCTACTCCGCCTACCCCCCCACAACTTTTATTTATGAGAACATAAGGAAAGACGTTGGAATATGCCATTCAGCGATTTGACTATGGTCTACCATCCAATAAGATCTCGTTGATCTTCATTTCAACTTCATTTTCCAACTTGTCCCCATACCTTATGATTCTGTCAGGGTCCAAAATTTCATCTTGAATATATTCAACATCTGAGTCCTCTGAGGTAAAGACTTCCAGGTATTCACAACACGTTGAGTTAAGAAATTTCTCCTCATCTCAGTCCTAAATATTGACACCTTGTTTTGAGATTCTGACCCTTAGTTTCGACACTTGAGTCAGGGAAAATATCATCCCAAAACCTATCCTGTTAACACTTTAAGAATTTAAATGCTTCAATGAGATCACATCCCATTCTTCTGAATAACGTCTGGGATTTTGTGCTCCTGTCACACCAGGTGTGAATAATGACTCTGGAGTACAAATGTTCGCCAGAGGCTCAAAACGAACTGTGTGTTGGCAAGAAGTCCTAATTGTCCGCACCAGTGACATAACAAGATTCCCAACACCAACACCGAAAGTCAGTAACCCCATTGGAATAAAATTAAATTTAATTGAGGCCTGATAGTACCTCTTCAAATGTTATGTAATCCATTCATGTCAGCATGACAGCTCTCCCATGGCATGCAGATGGTAGGCAGAACCTGCCAGAGGAGCTCAGGTGAGTGCATCGCTCAGCAAGGAGAGGGTCATGCCAGGGCACTGCCCCAGCATTGTTCAGGCAGTGCAGGGGCCAGTACCTGGGCAGTGGCAGTGGCAGGGGGATATTGTGTGTGCAGGGTATCAGTGGATGTGTTGGGGATGGCTATTGTAAGCTGCGGTTAATATCAAATAGAGCTGTAGAGGTTTCAGTTCAACCAGCCTAGTTTTTATGATTAAGCTAGTCCCAATTGCCCACATTTGGCTCCTATCCCTCTATCATACCCATGTAACTTTGTAAATGCTTTGAAAAAAAACTGTACCACCCTCAACTGCTGCCCCGGCAGCTCATTGCGGACACTCACTACCCTCTCTGGACGCTCACCACTAACCCAAAAATTGCCCCTCTGGACCTTAAATTTATGCTCTCTAGTTTTAGGTTCCCCTATCTTTGAGAAAATATGTTGACCATCTACCTTAGCTATGCCCCTCATTATTTTATAGACCGCTATAAGACCACTCCTAAGCCTCCTATGCTCTAGACAAAACACCCCCAATCAGTATCCACCAAAGAAAAGGACTTGGTGGATGAGAAGGACTTGGTGGATGATGAGTCTGGGAAAATGTGTGTCGATAGTTTGAATCATGTTGAGATCAAAAAGGAAGAGGTATTGGGGATCTTGAGAAACATTAAGGTAGACAAGTCCCCAGAGCCTGATGGGATACACCCCAGAATACTGAGAGAAGCAAGGGAAGAAATTGCTGGGCCTTGAGAGAAATCTTTGTATCCTCACTGGCTACAGGGGAGGTCCTAGAGAATTGGAGATTAGCTAACGTTGTTCCTTTGTTTAAGAAGGTAGCAAGAATTGTAGGGTTGGTGAGCCTTACGTCAGTGGTCAAGAAATTATTGAAGAAGATTCTTTGAGATAGGATTTACTCCCACTTGGAAATAAGTGGACATATTAGAGAAAGGCAACATGAAAGGGAGGTCATACTAACTTGATCCAGTTTTTTGAGGAAGTGATGAAGATGATAGATAAGTGTAGGACAGTGGATATTGCCTACATGAACTTCAGTAAGGTCTTTGACAAGATCCCTCATGGCAGACTGGTACAGAAGGTGAAATCATATGAGATCAGAGGTGAGCTGGCAAGATGGATAGAGAACTGGCTCAGTCATAGAAAACAGAAGGTAGCAGTGTAAGGGTGGGTTTCTGAATGGAGGGCTGTGACAAGTGGCATTTCTTGGGGACAAATGCTGGGACCTTTGCTGTTTGTAATGTATATAAATGACTTGGAAGAAAATGTATCTGGTTTCATTAGTAAGTTTGCGGATGACACAAAGATCATAATTGTGGATAGCGAAGAAGACTATCAGAGAATACAGCAGATATAGATCGGTTGGAGACTTGGGTGGAGAGATGGCAGATGGAGTTTAAGCCATACAAATGTGAGCTAATGCAGAAAGGAAATATACAGTAAATGACAGAATCCTTAAGGGTACTGACAGGCAAAGGGATCTGGTTGTACAGGTACACAGATTACTGAAAGTGGCAAGTGGAAAAGGTAGTCAAGAAGGCATATGGCATGCTTTTCTTCATTGGTTAGGGCACTGAGTTTAAAAATTGGCAAGTCACGTTGCAGTTTTATAGAACCTTAGTTAGGCTTCAATTGGAATAAATGACCCGATTTTACCAAAAATTCGTGCCCAAGAATGAGCGCGAAGTTGCAATAAATTCGGGCATCAGGCCTTTACCGCGATCTGCACCCGAATCCGAGCAGATCATGACTTTACTGACACTCAATTTAGGTGCTGATCCAGGTCCACGCCCATATCAGGCGGCCCAACGATTTAAATATTAGCATGCATTTAAATCTACTTAATGAATCGCGTGCCCAACTCTACTGCCAAATCCCACTTTACCATCTTTGGATCAGTTCTGGGTTTGCGCTGTATGTAACCTGCAAAATAAAAATCCGAGGCTGAGTTTTATTCTGCAGGGGAACCTCAGAAGCCCATCATCCTTGACCATCCTTCACAGGTCCTCCGCTAAGCAGCCTAGCAGATGTCCCCCTGCCCCGGATCAGACGCCCATTGGTCTCCCTCCTCTATCCTTCTCAACTACCTTCTGTCCTTCAAGACCCTGTAAAGTGATACACCATCACTGGTACACTACCAGCCACAGATTACTCTTCCCTGCAGGGGCAAGAGAGCGAGAGAGATGATTGTGGCTGGTAGTGTACCAGTGATAGTATATCCCTTTAAAGGCCCAGCTTGGTCCTTCTCCAGTATTTCCTCTTGGAGTTGTCCCTGATCTTGTTGCCAATTTTCATGCGGAAATTTCATGTGGAATTGGCCAGTTCTGCTTCATCATCTTAGCAAGGGATCGCTCGATCCTGAAGATTTGGTGGGATGGCATGGCCACACATCCACTCCAGGAGTAGGAGTATGTTCCTCTGGTGGGGAGGAGGGATTGCCTGCAGAGTGGCAGCTGACCCCACTGCTTCTCCCCCTCAGCCAGACATCCATGTGCGCCCCCTTCTCCCTTCCCAATCAGAGATCCTTCTGTGCCCCCTTCTTACCTCCTCCAGGGGATGATCTGTGTCAGAAAGCTGCTCTCCCCGCTTTCTTCTTTTTTTTCTACAACTGATTTTTAATGATACATCACACAAACAACTAAATATACATAAGTCAAATCCACACAAATATAGTCAGGAACAGGAGGTGCAAAATTAACATGAATGGGTATTGTCTAATTAACATTCAAAGCATTTTCTCCTCGCATTTAAGCCATGTAATAATAGAAATAATATCAGGAATCTGTTTTTTCATACCCTGTATCCTTCCTGCAGAAACACATTTAAATAAAATAAATGGAGTCGATCATAAATAAAAAACACAACTTATTAATGACATCACAATAATATGTGCATTTGTCAAAGTTCCACTTACGTTGACGCCAGTCAAGCAGTCCAGTGATGATTACTTCTCAAATCCAAAATTTTGAAGACTACTTCTTCATCTAGAATTTGCTATAATTGTCAATTTTAAGTTCATCTTCAAATTGCTCCTCTTTCATTCTAGCTGTTTTGGGAACATGTTTGTGCAAGCTTGCTTTCCTTTCAGCTTCTGGCAGAAAGGAAATATCAACTGGCATCATATTAATATTTTTAGGCTCCTCATATTGGATATTGATAGTGGACCCATCAGGTCGAACCAGGAAAACAGGACACTGCCTGGCATAGACCTGCCTTCGAAAGCAACTGTTGCATTGGACTGTTCAACCTGGGTACGCTGACACAGGATACACAGCAGGAAGCAATCTTTCAGAAGGGATAAACCACCACAGCCGCGCACTCCAGCCCAGCGTCCGAGTGCACTGCCTCTGATTTTTTTGAACTGTGCATGTGCAGTTCAGAGATCCGAACGGACTCACAGCGCTAAGCCCCGCCCACAGCATGTATCGGATCAGAGCTGACAAGAAGTGTAGAGGTGCGCTGGAATGAGGATTCCGAACTTGGATCCGTATTATGCCTGGATCCTTAGGCTCCGATTGGTAAAATTGGGCCCATAATATTCAATTCTGATCACCATACTACCAGAAGGACTGGAGGCTTTGGAGAGGGTACAGATTTACCAGAATGTTGCCTGGTATGGAGGGCATTAACTATGAGGAGAGGTTAGAGAAACTTGGTTTGTTCTCACTGAAATGAGGGCATTAACTATGAGGAGAGGTTAGAGAAACTTGGTTTGTTCTCACTGAAATGACAGAGGTTGAGAGGCAACTTGATAGAAGTCCACAAGATTATGAGGGGCATGGACAGATTGGATAGTCAGAAGATTTTTCCCAGGATAGAAGAGTCAATTATTAAGATGCGAGGGGCAATGTTTAAAGAAGATGTACGATGTACGTTTTTTACATAGAGGGTGGTAGGTGCTTGGAACTCACTGCTGGAGGAGTTCATGGAAGCAGATATGATGGTAACTTTTAAGAGGCATTTTGATAAATACATGAATAGGATTGGAATATAGGCATATGGTCCCCAGAAAGATAGAGGGCTTTAGTACAGTTGGCAGCATTCGGTTCAGGCTTGGAGAACCAAAGGGACTGCTCCTGTGCCGTAATTTTCTTTGTTCTGTTTTATATCCAGGCTCTCCTTATAAATCAAACCATCAAGTCCCAGTAGCATCCTAGTAAATCTTTTCTTTACTCTTTATAGTTTAATAATATCCTTTCTATAATAGGGTGACCAGAACTGTACGCAGTATTCCAAGTGTGGCCGTACAAATGTCTTGTACAATTTCAACAAGATGTCCCAACTCCTGTATTCAATTTTCTGACTAATTATGATAAGCACTCCCTCATTAACCCTCCCACCTACCTTTGACTCCACTTTCAAGGAGCTATGAACCTAAATCTCTTTGTTCTATAACTCTCTCCAGTGCTCTACCATTGACTGAGTAAGCCCTGTTCTGATTTGATCTACAAAAATGCATTATCACACATTTATCTAAATTAAACTCCATCTGCCTTTCATCAGCCCACTGGCTCAATTGATCAAGATACCACTGCAATCCTAGGTAACCTTCTTCACTGTCCACTATGCCACCAATCTTGGTATCATCTGCAAACTTACTAACTATGCCTCTTAAATTCTCATCCAAATCATTAATATAAATAACAAATAACAGTAAACCCAGGATCGATCCCTGAGGCACACCACTGTTCACAAGTTTGATAAAAACCCACAACCACCTCTGTCTTCTGTCATTGTGCCAGTTTTGCATCCAATTGCCTACCCTGAATCCAGAGAGATTCAACTTTATGGAATAACTTACCTTGCAGTAGTATGCCTCATCCAAATCATTAATATAAATAATAAATAACAGTGGACCCATCATTGATCCCTCAGGCATGGTTAGTGATTTGCATGAGAATTTAGAAGACATAGTTAGTAGTTTGCAACAGCCAACCACGTGGTATCTTGTCAAAGGCCTTGCTAATGTTCATATAGACAATGTTGACTGCACTGCCCCCATCCACCTTCTTGATTACCCCTTCAAAAAACTCAATCAAACTCATAGACATGATTTTCCAGTCACAAAGCCATGTTGACTGTTCCTAATCAATCTTTACCTCTCCAAATGCTTGTGGATACTGTCTCTCAAAATACCTTCTAATAACTTACTCTCTACAAATGTTATGCTCACTGGTCTTTAGTTCCCAGGCTTTTCCATGCAGTTCTTCTGAAACAAAGGTACATTTGCCACCTTCCAATCTTCAGGCACCTCATCTGTGGCTGTTGATGATTCAAATAACCCTGCTAGGGGACATGCAATTTCCTCCCTAGTCTTCCACAATGTCCTGGGATACACTTCATCAGGTCCTGGGGATTTATCCAACTTGATGCACTTTAAAGCTTTTAGCACCTCTCTCTGTAATGTGTATATTCCTTAAGACATCACTTTATTTCCCCAAGTTCCCTAACATCCATCCTATCAATCCTAATAACAGTAAATATTGATGAGAAATATTCATTTAGGATCTCATCCATTTCTTGTGGATCTGCACATAGGTAACCTTGTTGATTCTTAAGAGGCTCTGTTCTTTTCCTGGTTACCTTTTTGCCCTTTATGGATTTTTGGATTCTCTTTTGCCTTATCCGCCAAAGCAATCACATGTCCCCTTTTCCCCTTTCTGATTTCTCTCTTAACGCTATGCTAACACCATCTATACTCTTCAAGGTATCTACTTGATCCCAGCTGCCTATGCATGTCATATCCCTGCTTCTTCTTCCTGACCAGGGCCCCAATATCCCGAGTCATCCAGAGTTCCCTACTTTTACCAGCCTTGCTCTTCATTCTAAAAGGAACATGTTTACTCTGAACTTTGGTTAATATACTTTTGAAGCCTCCCAGTCATCTCTTTGCCTGCCAACAGACTTCCCCCTATCAACTTTTGAAAGTTCCTGTTTAATACCATCAAAATTGGCCTTGCCCCAGTTTAGAATTTTAACTTTTGGGCCAGACCTATCGTTCTCCATAGCTATCTTAAAATTAATGGAATTATTGTCACTGGTCCCGAAGCGATCCTTCGCCATTGCTTCTGTCACCTGCCCTTCCTTATTTCCCAAGAAGAGGTCAAGTTTTGCCCCCTCTCCAGTCAGGCCATCCGCATACTGAATGAGAAATTCCTCCCGAATACAGTCAACAAATTTCTGTCCATCCAAGTCTCTAATACTATGACTTGAATATTGGATCTTGAATGTTGCCATTTATGTGTCGTGATGCAAGATCGGACTTGAGCTGTTGTATATACGTAACTGCTTGAAAAAATGTTTCAGGTTTCAGGTTTGTAATTATATTTTTTCATCCTCTTTGTTCATTGTTATGATGTAAATACATGTCAATATGAAAACTAGTTATGAAATTTATTACCGAAAGCAAATTTAATGCTCATTGAATGAAGTAAGATAAACAAGTACATGAGGATGCAGTTTGCATGATATACAAAAATGCATTTAAAAACATTCAAATCACCACCTTCTGCATTTGAATGTCATTGGAAAATTTACTGCATATACAATACTGACTATGCTCTCAGAGCACTTTCCAAAATTAAAGTAAAATATTAGAAACCTTTAACGTTTTACATTACAGTTTGCAAGCACAATGTTCAAGGTTTGGCTACAGCCTGCTATTTATATTTTTATTGTTCCACAACTGAGACCTCCAGAGAAAGCTGCTTTGTTCACTTTTGTGCATTTGCATGCCTTAATCTCTCAGTGACGTCTGTACATTGTCGCCATGACGATCACTTGCCTCAAGTGAGTCAGAAAGCTGTGCAGGGAAAACTATCAGGTTTTCTGAACAGCATAAATTCAGCATGTGGCAATACAGAAATACCATAAAGATAGATGATTTTTTTTCAAAAAACTCAAACCTAAATTTAGACTGTCTTTTGTTAAGAGACTGAGGCAGAAACAATTTTGTCTTTGCACAAGCTCATTGCAGCTGTAAAAGATGTACTGTTACTGACAGATACTCATTCATTCTTTACATTCTAAATAGGCAAGCATTTCAATAGAACTTTTGGATGATTGTGCATCTCATAGCATATATTAGTAAACACTTCAATAAAAGCTACAGTCACTTTTATCTTGATACTCATTTGGGCCTCAAACAGGATCAAGGCAATGGGATACTGACACAAGCTGCAGTTCACTATAGACAGAGATATTTGTGCCATAAAGACCAAGACAACATCTGTTGTCTTTTATATGTAATTCAGCGCAACTTGGACAACATTTGAATTTTAAAATGAATTATGTTTCACTTTGTTGTTCTAAATGTCGAGTACTAATACACACTGAAGGACATTATCTTTGAAAATAAATCTTTTCATCAGTAGACAGGGAAAAAAATTATAATTTAAGAGATAAATCATTTTGCAAAATTTAAATTCATCTAATTTTGGTGCTCAAAATGTAAGGTGCCATTAAGCGTTATATCAACTCGTTGTTTTTAACATGGAGAAAAGTTAATCTATTCACAATCCTGCTACATAGATGATGACAGTTGTTTTTCCAGGATTTGTTCATGCAACACAAACTACTTGTCTTGAGTGGTCAACTTGCAAGCACTTGCTTTTTCTCCTATACAGTGTAAAAGAGGACACAGAGAACAGTCTGGTGAATGAGAAAAACTATCTATAGAGACAATGGGGAAATGAATAGCAATCTAAGATAGAACTAGATACATTTTGCAGAAAAAGCATTTAGGAATACCACAGGTAGAAGAGTTACGGCTTTTTGCAAAGTTTGGGAACAAACAGGTTGCCTTTCCTAGTCCTGCGCATTCCATTTCTCTTGAAATTTTTCAGCAGTAAAAAAAACCACAGATAACTGAATCGACAGGTGAGGAATGCATATTCCATTTCTGGGGCCAAAGTTAGGGCCGCGGAAGCAGCATGAACCCCTACCAGGACACTGGTGACTCAGATCTCATTTCAACAACATAGGAACATGTGTAGGCCATTCAGCCCCTTGAGCCTACTCGGCCGTTCAATAAGATGATGGCCCAACTCCATATACTTGCCCTAGGCTCAAAGCCCTTGATATCTCTGCTCAATCAAAGTTATCTGAAATTTAAACCTAACAGTATAAGTGAGCTGCGACCAACTACCGAGCCTCCATTGGTAGCTTGCCCATTTCAGCAGAACTGACTTTGCTTCATGATGCTCACTGGCAGCAAGCTCCAAGTATGTACGGAGAATATGAGAGTGGGGTTGCAGGGGTTGGGATGGAGGGTGCAAGACATTAAAAGGGGAGGGGAGGGTGACTGATCGTAGCCAATAGTGGCTGTCAGTTATGCTGTAGAGCCAGATGCAATAACTCCTACTCTTCCTGGCACCATGGTGGCGATTGATCCCTGTGCCTTGTCATCCAAGTCAGGAAAACCCAAGTGCAGCAAGTTCAAAAAACAGGCACGATGATAAACAATTTGTATCTCAGTGTGTCAAATACATCATGCACAAGGATCACAGAAATCAAACCTCATCATTTTGCAAAGTATCCAATTTTTAAAATCCTGATGTGCTATTTATGCAGATTGCCTAAAAATTCAGGGAGTAAGCTGGGGGAATTAAGAGGGATAGCTGGCTGACTTCACACCTAAAGTACAGCTACAAGGGACCAGGATAGGACTTATCCTTTTAAAGGAAGTTGCACCCTATGCCCATTCAGAAGGTGCTAAAAAATTGGGCGTATTTCCATGAACAGAAGGCTGTGGTGGAGATGGCCAAGTGAGATAATTCAATCATCTATTTGTCTATGTTATTGGAACAGATACAAAAACTATTTGCTGGACTCAGGATGATTCATAAAGTAGCAATGCTCACAGCTTTTCTAGTTTTAGTTAAACAGTCTTAAGACGAATGCCAACAAAATTTTATTGCTTCACTGTGGTAGTATTCAAAGCACTCAGGCAACTGTTGATCTCTTTGAAACATGTACATGCACACTGATATAACTGCTGCTGGCAGAGAGATATGTTTCTCATGTTGCACACAAATCTTGTACTGTAGAATTAACAAGTATGCTGCCAACCTTGCATGCTAAATGGCCATGAACTAAAAGTGTGGCATTTTCTTCATTGTTCCAAATTTCCAACATATTCAATGTCTAGCTATCAGCTAGCCAAATCACCTCCCATGATCATTCATTGATGAGGTGCTATAGGTAGAACTCTCACCTTGAGCCAGGTTTAACTTGCTGCACCTGGCTCCACAGCATAGCTAACAGCCACTATTGGTTACGATCAGCCAACTCCTTCCCTTTTATTATCTCACCTCCCCCTCTCAACCCTCAGTCCCCACACCCACGCTCTCACATTCCCAGCACTTAATTGGGGCTTGCTGCCAGTGGGGGAAACATAGGAATGTGTGGCCCATAATCCAGGTTATAACTGGAATGCATGATTGAACAATGCTACACAAGATATAAAAACCAGTTTCTGTCTTCCCTCTTATGTGGCTGTAATAAATCCTATTTCATTATTTTGAGGAAGAGCAGGGAATTTCCATGTCTTCGCCAACGTCTATCCCTCTACCAACGTCACTAAAAAAGTATATTATCTGGTCATTATCATATTGCTGATTTTGGGTGCTCATTTGATGTAAATTAGTTGCCATGTTCCCAACACCACAACAGTGACTTCACTTGGACAAAGTACTTCATTTCCTGTGAAATGCCTTGGGATGGACTGAAGTTGTGAAAGGCACTGTGTGAATGCATGTCTTGCTTTAAGCCTTTTTTTTAAAGTGCTCTTAAATTATGGGGCTGGAGGCCATAGAGATAATGGTAATTGAGCAGATACAAGAGTTACTACAGTCCTTGGCTTATTGTTCCTTCTTCATTCACCAGCATACAGACATGTATCATATTATAGCAGAATAATGTACAGTATCTACCATGTTTTCTCTGCTTTAATGTCACCATGCTAACATGTGTTTTTTTTGTTCTCACAGCTGTTCACGTGGGGAGGTGGGCAGCAGAAGATATTATTTGCCATGTTCCCAGTATTTTGCATAACTTCAGAATTGATGTAGGAGGAGTTATGTGGCACAGTTCGTGAAGAATCAGAGTGACTTATGGAATATGAGTGAAGATGACAAGTTAAGACATGAGTAAAGGTGTAGGAACATACTTCTAATTATCATTCCCACACTCTCCACTACAATTTTTCCTTCTGCAACTTGGCTGCCCTGCCCCTGTCTTGACTATGTTTTTACTTCTAATGTGCCTTAAAAGCTTCTTAATCATCCATCATTTTTTTGATCTGTCTAAGCATCTGTATCTTTTTTTTAAAAATATTCTGATGTCCTGGTCAACAATGATCCTGATGGGTGGGTGTGCTGCATTATATAACTATTTTATACTTGTTCATGATATTCTTAAGGTGGGTCATATGCCAGAATTGGAGAAAATGTTTTGTTCCTATGGAGCTGACTAATACTAGAGATAGCCATTAAATAAAGGCACCATGACTGTTACTAGGGTAGCGGACATGGATAAAATTGATTTTTTATTTATGGTCACAATGGAACATTAGTAGATGGGAATTCCTTTCTGTTTGCAAAAAATATAGTATTAGGATTAGTGGCCTGTTTAGTTACGAGTGTCATCAATGCCTTATGTTTTGGGGAACCTAAGAAAAGTACATTTTCTCTCTTATTGTTTGTTAATTTTCACCAATAGTATTTATTAACCATTTTATATACAGACAAATTTGATTACAGTAGAATCCACAGAGTCCCTAGAGTGGAGAAGGAGGCCATTCAGCCCATCAAATCTGCACCTACTGGTTGCTTGAAATGATCCAAGATTGTAGACATTTAAGACTTTGGCCTGCCATGAAACTTCTCTGATGGTGTGCTCTGGAAGATAGCTTATTTCTTTGACTGTAGCCATAGTGAAGTTTTCGTAGATGGCCACAAGCATGTTTAAGTACTTATACCTTGATCTGCTTACATAAGCAATTGGGCAAGATCATGGTGCTGATTAAGGAAACAGACTGGGATGCATTAAGATACCACAGTGGCACACTGGTTAGCACTGTTGTCTCATTGTGCCAGGGATCCAGGTTCAATTCCCAGATTCGATCACTGTCCGTGTGAAGCTTGCACATTCTCCCCATGTCTGCATGGGTTTCCTCTAGGTGATCCGGTTTCTTCTCCAAGTCCAAAAATGTGCGGGTTAGGTGGATTGGCTATGCTAAATTGTCCCTTAGTGTTAGGGGGACTAGCTGGGGTAAATGTATGGGATTATGAGGATAGGATCAAATTGTGGTCAGTGCAGATATGATGTGCTGAATGGCCTCCTTCTGTACGTCGGGATTCTATGATTCTAAACAACCTTCAAGAAACTTTGACTCTTGTGAGGAACTAGGACATTAAACTATAGCTTTATAAATACATCTAATGTATATTTCTCATTGCTATTTCTTCATTTAAAACAAACTGACAAAGACCCTTAAAACAACTGAATCCAGATCTGCCTGTGTCCCTCAACAAATTAAGCCACGTGGCAGTTTTAGGGAAATTTTGTCACCTCTGGGCGATGAGCACTTGTGATCTGCACATCTCAAATTCAAAGAAAATAATATAAAGATCGTCTGCATTTATAATCTAGATTGGCCAGAAAGAGGCTGAAGGTCTGCTAAGACAAAAGGTCTTGTAACCTTTCATTCAATTTGAATTGGCTGAGATATTTAGCAATTTTCAAAACTCATCTGTATTCCTTATTGCAGACAAGGTGGAGAGATGGGTTTGTGTGACATAGGCCTCTGGCTTGTTGAACATGTAGATGTCTTGCTGAGCTGAATAATTCAGTCTCCTCTTTATCATCTGACTAGCAGTCACACAGACAAGGAGTTCTTCCCAGGTAGACAACTTGGCCCTATCCTGCACTGCTTCTACTGGAAATCCTGTACAATCATCTACAAGATAGATTCACTCTGTATGTTTAGCTCACCTTGGGAAGTTAGCACCATCAGAAAATATACAAGAACTGGCTTTCAATATGCCGATCTCCGTGAAGAAATCTCTCATTGGACATTGATTCTGGAGCCTGGAATCCATGGGAAATAATATTTATTTTCTCAGTGGTCTCTGTATTCTAAAACCTGCTGCTCTTTATCCTCTTCGTATGAATGTAAGGAGATCATGTTGTGACCCTCCATTTCATGATTTCTCTGAGTACAAATAAACCTTTGAGATCAGCCCATCTCAAGTTTGCTTCAGTTTTGATCTCCTTATTTAAGGAATGATACAGTTACATTGGAAGTATTTCAATTACATTGGAACCGATTTATAGAAAATTGGATCATATCAAAACCACTGGATAGGGAAAAATGTCATCGCTTATCAAGAGGGAAACAAATCCAAACACATTTCTGTATATATTAAGATTACTAATTAATGCTGTTTGAATTAACCTCCCTCCTGTCAGTAGCACTTTTCTCAGTCAATCTTAGAACAGTTAAAGGCACCCTTTATCCCCTTATTAAGAGTACAAGGCTCTATAAATTACCTGCAAATCTTATCTCAAACTTACAGAAGAATATAAGAACACAAGGAAAAGAAATTGGAACAAGCCATTTGGCTCCTCAAGCCTGCTCACCCATTCAATTATATGATGATTTATCTGAGTGTAGTCATAACTTTATTTTCCTGCCAACCCGCTCATAAATTTTGATCTCTTGTTGAAAAGAAACATTTGTCTAAACTTGCCTTGAAAATATTCACTCACCTGGCTTCGTGTGGCGTAGAGAATTCCAAAAGGTTTATAATCCACGGAGAAAAGAAATTCCTCCACATTGCTATCTTACATCAGAAATTCTTTACTTTGCATCTGTGCCCCTTTTCTAGATTCCCTCCTGAGGGAGAAACACCCTTTCAGCAACTCTCAGAAACTTATATTTCAATAACATCACTTCTCAATCTTCAAAATTATTTGATTTGATTTATTATTGTCATGTGTCATATTAACATACAATGAAAAGTATTGTTTTTTGCGCACTATACAGACAAAACATACTGTACATAGAGAAGGAAATGAGAGTGCGCAGAACATAGTGTTACAGTCATAGCTAGGGTGTAGAGAAAGATCAACTTAATGCAAGATAAGTCCATTCAAACAGCAGCAGGGAAGAAACTGTTCTTGGGTCGACTGGTACATGACCTCGGGCTTTTGTATCATTTTCCCGATACAAAAAGACGGAATAAAGAACGTTCAGTGTGCGTGGGGTCCTTAATTATGCTGGCTGCTTTGCCAAAGCAGCGGGAGTCAATGGATGGGAAACTGGTTTGCGTGATGGATTGGGCTACATTCATGACCTTTTGTAGTTCCTTGCGGTCTTGGGCACAGCAGGAGCCATACCAAGCTGTGACACAACCAGAAAGAATGCTTTCTATGGAGAACTTGTAAAAGTTGGTGAGAATCATTGCTGACATGCCAAACTTCCTTATTATCTAATGAGTATCGAGCCAACCTTCTCAATCTTTTCTCATAACACAATCCTTCATCCAGAAATGAAACTAGTGAACCTTCTCTGAAATGCTTCAAATGTAATTGCATCACTATATAAATAAGGAGATCATAATTGCAGCAAGTCCTTGATTAACATTGTAGCTGCATTTCTTTAAATGGAATAACAAGAAATCCAATAAAAGTGCAGACAAAATTTCCTTTTCACAAAAGCCATATTGACTCTGATTGATAGTGTTATGATTTTCTACTTCATTAATAATGGACTCCAGCATTTTCCCAATGACAACTGATTTTGGCCTATAGTTTCCAGCTTTTTGTCTTTCTCCTTCTGAAATACAGATGGAACACTCATGATTTTCCAAACTGTGGGGACCTTTTCAGAATCTAGACAATTTTGGAAGATTACAACCAATGGTTCCTGTAGCCAATGTGTGTAGCCAATCCTTGAAGACTTGAAAATGCAGGCCATCTGTCCTGAGGACTTGTCAGCCTGCAGTCCTTCTTGCTTTCCTAATAATTTTCTCAAGTGACGGTAGTTGCTTTATCTCCTTAAATGTGTGCAACTCTTCTTTCTATCTAATCTTTTAATCTATATTCTCAGTCCGCTGTTCCCAATCCTTTGCCTTTACTGAAGTTGTAGACATCAGTTTCAGAGCCAAGTTTTGGAGCCTCAAATGAATGTGACATTTTGTCATATTATTAATACTCTTACTTTGAGAATTCTTTATTATAGGTCATTAATTAGTTCACTGGTTAGTTCCAGAACGCATTGTTCTAGGAAACTGTCCCAAATACAATCTATGAACTCATCCTCCGGCTTCCTTTAATTGCCAATTTGATTCATCCAATCTATAGAAGATTAAAATCAGTCACTTTTCCTATATTCTGCACATTGTCTGCTGAATATATATTATAGAACCTGTGACTATGTTTAACACAATTTATCTCGTCTATTTTCATTATGATTTTGACTGTTCCTTTGACATTGGCTGGAATTTTACTGTCTTGCCTGCCACGGGAATCGAAGCTAGTGAAGGGTAGACCAGGGAAAGATCTTGGACGGGATTTTACGGTTTCGAGATAATGTGGCCATAAAATCCCGCCTCCCATGTCTAAACCTTCTCTTCTTAGCCTTGAGCTTTTGCTAGGGGCACAATTAGCAAATTATGCCCAGAATACATTTCTAGATTTGCTTAGGGGAAGCTATGTCTAAGCTTCTATGCAAATTCATTCATGTAATTCCAAACCTAAAATCTCCCATGAATCAGTGCAGCCAAACAGTGTAATCAAACATACATAACTTGTGACAGGGCCAATGAAGCCCAGGATGATTTTTAAAAATCATTAATGGAATATGAATGGCATTGGCAGGACAAACAATTATTGCCAATTCCTAATTACTGTAAGAAAGTGGTGGTGAGCTGTCATCTTGAAACACTGCCATCTGGGTGGTGAAGGTATATCGACAGTGCCATTAAGGAGGGGTTTCTAGAATTTTGGACCCAGCAACGATGAAGGAGTGGCAATATATTTTCATCTCAGGATGATCTGTGATTTGAAGGGGAACTTGTGCTGATATCTCCATGCATTTGTTGCCCTTGCCTTTCTAGGTGATAACGGTTGTAGACTTGGAAGGTGCCTGTGATGAGTTGCTGCAGTGCACCTTCTACGTGGTACACCCTACAACTACTGTCAACTGTTGTAGAGTGAGTGAATGTTTAAGGTGATGAATGGGGTGTCAATCAACCAGGTTTGTTCTGGATGGCGTTGAGTTTTTTGAATGTTGTTGCACTCATCCAGGTAAGCAGAGAGTATTCTAGCTGTTAATTTGTGCCTGTGCATTGTGGAAAGACTGGAGAATCAGGAAGTGAGACACACTTACTTGGGCAGGGTAGCAGGGGTAATCATTTGTTTTGGACAATGACTGGTTCCAATGGACAGACTGTTGAAATACTGTCACAGATAACATATACTTGAGCAGTTATGGCTATCATTCACTCATGTTTAAAATTTTGCGATCTTCTGCATTATTTAATTTTTGTATCCCAAGGTACAATTTAAAGTAAAACCCATGTGAATTTGAGTCTTTGTTTCCTTCAGTGTCTTCAGCATGTCAATCACTTCTTTATTGGTTATTTCCACCATTGTAATCTGTCCTAGAAATTATACCTCGACAGTCAGAAAGCAGGCTGAGGGTGCCTTTATTGAACAAAAGCATGACAAATTTACTCAGCCAGTTATTATTCTCAATCATTTATAGTCAAATCTGAGATACTATCTAAGATATGACTATAAATGATTGTGAATGATAACTGGCTGAGCAAATTTGTCCCCTGCATTTCCAAGAATCTTCTTTCTTCAGATTTATTTGTTAAGAATCTTTAATATTGTTATAAATCTTCAGTTTGCTGCCCAGGTGTAAAACTACTGTTGCAGGCCAGCTGTTTGTTATGGAACCTAAATGATTTTCATTTCCATTGATTCCAAGGCAAATGAAATGAAACATTTTCTATAATGGGCAGGCAGCACCTGTATCATATCTGGATGGCAGGCTGAAAATCTATCCTATTGTATTTTCTATTTCCAGTGATCCTTTTCTCCTCACCTATTTTTGCTCTCCTGATTTATCTCTTTGCAGGCAAAACTTTATTCCTGTACTAATCAATGTCCTCTGGTCTACATGTGCACTATTGTATTTGATGGCAGCTTTATTTTGGTACTTACTCTTTGCTCCTCTTGCTGCCCACATCAGGTTCTATTTATCTCATCTACACTGTTTATCAAGTTTCAAAAATTTACTGAGTCAAATACCCCCTCAAGTCCACACCAATGGGTTCAAAGGGAAGGAGAGGGCCAAAACTCGGTTTTACACTGGCACAAATCTACAGTAGGATCATCCACTGGTATCTGCTGTGGCAGATCAGGGAACCCACTGAAGGCTGGCAGTAACACTCATTTGTGGGTTACAGATGAAGACTTGAACGCCCACACCACATTCTCTGGGGTGCCAGTAGAAAAACATACCAGAGTGAAACATGCCTGGAAGAAAGTGGTATGCAGACGTCAGGACACACCTGATGAATGCCAGGTGCTGCCTCGGGAGTTCAGAATGGAGGTTGATAGCAGCTTTGAACTCCAGAATACCACAGAAGCATCTGTAGGTGGACCTTCCAAACTTGGTGTCCTGGCGGCGCTCTATCTTCTCACCTTTGAATGTTCTTGGAAATCCATCTTCATTTTCAGGAGGTCCATATTCTTTCTTTAAGAGTAGGGCAGTGATGTTGGACACCTTTTCAGTATGACACCTGAATTAAGGCAGATTACATACCATCAGGCCTGCTCCAACTTAGAATATGGCACAACACACCCAATTGGATAATTAATATGATCTGGATGGGAAGATTCGGTCTGTTTTTCACTCCCCTCTGCAGTAGGAAAAGCTCCACGTTCCCACCCTGCCACAGGACTTAGACCCCAGATGGGGGTCTCCATATGTTGACAATTATATATTTCTGACAGCATCCAACTTTGTACTGTGTTCCCCCTTCGAAGAACGTGAGCTGGTGTACTCTCATACAGCTTAGGGGGCAATTCTCTGGCAGCACAGTGGGATGGGAGACTCACGTGGAAGCCATGTAATGGGCTTCCTGCTGAGTGCCACATCCGCCAAGATTTCTGGCACCATCAGCTCCACATCAGAAATCAGGGAGGTTGATGGGAATGCTGTCCCATGCCACTCAGCATTTGGGCTTGGTGACAGAGGGAGGGAGGCCAGTGATTGCGGGGGGCTGGTCATTGGGGTGGTGGGGTGGGGGATTGGGGGGGGGGGGGGCGGAGAGACAGTTCGGTCTACTAGGAGAATGGAGGAAGGAGTATGGAGAAGACTGCAGGGTAGGGTGTAGAGGTCAAGGTAGGCTGGGGCGGAGGGGCAGGGGGGAGTCTGGGGCTGGGAGAGGGGTCAAGACTGACCCAGAGAGTCAGGAATGCCAACAATCTGGGTGTTTGGGGTGGGGGTGGAATGATGAGAGGGTTGCATACTAGTGTTATGGAATCATGGGGCTGTCCAGTGTTGCAGGGTCGCTGGGCCAGCCAGTGATTGAAGTGGCCAGCAATCAGGAGGCCAACAGTATGGGATGAATGCACGTGCTATGACAGAAGGGCACATGCGCAGTGGCCCACTCAGTGCTATGTTGCTGACCTTTCAAACGGGAATAGGCCCCGCTCACAGCTTTTTAATGCACTGCCCTAGGAGTCTAGGAGATTCAGTTTGAAAATCCCACTGAAAGAAACCAGTGAGATTTACTCCAGTTTTTGACAATTTTAGGAGAATCCCACCCCATGTCTTTACATTTCCTCAAACTCCATTTATTGAATGACTTTGGTTCTTATTGGCAACAGACTATTATGTAGGAATAATGGTAGCCATGTATTTATAGATCAACATTGAATATTTACTATTCATGAATTTGGATGCCTTTAATTAAGAAGATTCAATGACTCAAAGGACCTGGGAGGGGTCTGGATGACATCAGTTTTCATAAGATAATTTGACTGAAATTTGCATATTGGTTTCTGCCACATTTTACAATGCTTACACCTTTGCGCTGAGGATTGTGTTTGTACTGTTTCATTTTTGGATTACATTGTAAAGGACATATGGCATGGAAACAGGCCATTCAGTCTAATAGTAAATGTTAGTGTTAATGTTTAATCCTTAATAAATTCACATAGCCATTCACTATGTGGCAAATACTGTTATGGCTACCCATGGTGTGTATTGCTTAAACATCATGAATGGCATGGTGGCACAATGATTAACACTACTGTCTTACCGCACCAAGGTCCCAGGATCAATTCTGGCCTTAGGTCACTGTCAGTGTAGAATTTTCACTTTCTCCCCATGTCTGCGTAGGTTTACACTGGATGTTCTGGTTTCCTTCCACAGTCCAAAGATGTGCAGATAGGTTGATTGGCCATGCTAAATTGACCCTAGTGTCAGGAGGAGTAGCAGGGTAAATAGATGGGGTTACAGAAATAGGGCCTGGGTTGTATTGTGGTTGGTACAGACTTTATGGGCTATAGGGATACAATGAACAAATAGTCTTGTAGAATTTACAAAGATGCCTTTATTAATATTATTGAACTACGTCCATATTTTACATTGGCGTGTGCAGACATGGAGAACACATCTCCTTACAAGTTGTTACCTAGCTACACACTGCTGACCTAAACTCTACTGCATAAACTCTGTATGCAGCCCAGATTAACCCTTAATGTACCAGATCCTTCTTATACACTTCTCCCAAGTCTTTATCCCTTGGTTATAGAATGGCAATAATTATTTACAATCCGATTCAAGTTTTGTGATATCACAAGACTTATATACTTAACTTCAGTGCATTAATAGAGGTCATACTTCCTATCTTCCTCCTTCAGGGTTAGAGATGGTCTGGAAGTCTTATATCCTGACTACGTCTCAATTGCCCTGTAGTTGGTAGGAGTGCTAGGATCTAGGAGCTGCTGATCATGCTGGTGGATTGTTTTTTGGAGCTGGGTGCAAGTGTAGCTTCATGCTTTTTCCATTGGCGAGTATTGGGCCGTGTCAAGTTACTGTGGCAATGGTTTTGTCCCATGCATGGTGGTTATTTGTTTCAGGGAGAATGGGAATGGTATCCGTCTAGCAGTCTGTAACATCCCTTCTTCTTCTTTTACCAGCATCTGGAAGCCTGCTGGGAGCTGAAGACGAGCAGACATGTGAGGCAGCTCACTTTTGTTGAATAATGTTTGTGTCAGGCTGCTACGGTTCAAGTGACGTGCATTGTTTCATCACACTGGCTGGTAGTTGATGGAGTCACATGTAGATTATCATCTCAACTGACTGCAGCGTGGTTGCTAATGGAGGCAGAAATTCTTCTAGAAGGTATTCTGGCTCTGACATCATTTCGACTGGGAATGCTGTGGTAACATCCTGTGCTGTGGGTTAATCTGACCCTTGGCTTCATTAGGGGCTTGAAATGGAGAAGAATGGACCTATTCCACCAGCAGGGAAGAGACATTATAAACAAAGTCGACATTGGGTGCTGCTGGGTTTTGAGAGGAGGAATTTTTGGCTGTGTGGTGACTGTAGTTATCTTCACATCTTCTGCCAGTTGACCTCTATATTTACATCCTTCTGCCATGTGGTAGAGATCATTGATGGAGGAATTGATAGGCACTCCTGTGAAATTTGGCAAGTTCCAAGATCTTGTAATGCAGGTTGAAAAAGAGGTCAAAAGCTCTTAAAACATTTTGAAACTTAGCGGGTGATTCCTTTATAGCTTGCTTGGTAATGATATCACTGCAATCAACCCAGTTGAACAAGATAATTTGCTAACATATTCTGCTTCTGACTTCTTATTTAATCCTGCAGCTGTGATATATCTGAGGAACATTTTTCTCCAATAGCTCCAACTGTGAGATTGATCCAGGTCATACATAAGACGTATTGGATGTAGCAAAGAAGAACAAAAATCCATGGTGGAAAGATTTTAAAAGCATGGATGCCTCTTTAAAAGCTGGGGCGAATATCAATATGTCTCCTAAGGTATTGCTGAGGAGAGGATTTTGGCGCACTTCGGACATTTGGCATGACTTTTAAAATGGTAGCCTTAGATTGGAAGAAGGAAGAAGCTGCAAAATAGCTTGGGTCAAATCACTACCATGAGTGAGTTGAATGGCATTGCCCTGCCGTAGGTCAGGTGCAGGCTGTGTCTGTAGAATGGCATTAGCTTGCCATGGATTGAGCCTGGTTTGGAGCAGAAGTACTTCTGGCTGGGAGGCCAGAAAGTTGACAAGCATCCAGGTTTTTACTTAAACAGGATCTCCTCTGCATTTTCAATTTTTTATTTTTCTTCTGTTGCACTTTGGACTCAGGGGCCACCTGGATGGGTGCTGAGTTGGAGGGTGAGCTGTGACTAACATGCAACTGAGTTTTCAGCCTGTCTGATTTTTAAAAGAAATGGTTCACAGGACTGGCTTCTCCAGAACTTTAGAAAAAGTTGTTTCTCGCTCTGCAAACTGTTAGCTCTGCTTTGTTGAAATAGCTTTCACAGGGATTAAATGGAGATTTTAGCATAACTTTGGTCCTTTTTTTCTGATACCAGGATCTTCTGTCATTGGAGTCTTTCAAATGAATTTCCTCTTGTTTCGAGTGAAGTTTTTCTCTGAGCAGAGATTTGTTGCTGGAGTTCTTTCCTTGATTTCTTCGATCCTTTCATAGAGGATATATATTTCGATCCCTCATTGTCACCATATTGGATTGCTTTGTCACTATCCGTGCTGTGTTATGCTTAGACATCATAAAATAGTCTCGTAGAAGCTACCAAGGAGTCTTTATTAGCATTATTGCACTGTGAACAAATTTACAGAAAATGGTAGAGGTATGGAGAGATCTTGAGTATGTCCTTACACGTTGCTACCTAGCTCTACACTGCTGTCCTAAGCTCTGGTTCAGATGGTTTCTTACATCACAGGTAGGTTGGACTATATTCAGTCACAGATTAACCCTTTATGTACCAGATTCTGCTACTACATTCACCACTCTTTCAGTTAAAATGTTTCTTCTCAATTCTCTAGTTCTGTGATCATCAGTAAATTCTAGATCTTATTGCATAACTGGCAGTTCTGCTGTTGATATTTAAACAATTTCTCTGCAAAGCGTATATTTCATTTCTGGATTATCGATCTTTTCTTAATTTGCCATGGTCAACTTCTGGCACCAAAACTCCCCTCATGATTCTGTGGGGCTACTTATATTTTTGTTGATGCAATTGAAATCACAATCTCAGAAAGCACATGTTTAAAAGTTGCCTGCTCCTATGACTTTACTAGTGTTTCATGCAAAATGAATAAGAGGATGCTTTATACCATTTTACAGAATTCAGGAATGTTAACATTTTGTTAACTTTTCCTAATTTCCTGATGAGAATAAATTTATATACCCACCCTCTCTTCATAGCTGAACATCCCAAAATCCAGGACTATCTTGACTTGCTCTGCATAGTTGCCAACAGATTTGAAATTCCTTCAAGCCCAATCTTAGATCCGAAGCGGGAGACACGCGCAGAGCACATGATCCAACCAGAAAGACTGAGACCAGAACAAAATTGGGTCTTTGTTATCATTAATCTTATTTCTGATGGGTGACACCTCCACAGACAGTTGACCTGTTTTACAAATCTGAGTATTGCACTCGGCAATAGAGGTAAGTATAAGCTCTGGGATGATGATGGCGTTGGTGAGGCTGAGCTATGGGAGAAGGGGGCAGAGGCTGACTGAAATACTGAGGAGTCAGGAAATACTCTTGTTCAACAAGAACAGAAAATGCTGGAAAATCTCAGCAGGTCTGACAGCATCTGTGGAGAGAGAATAGAGCCAACGTTTTGAGTCTAGATAACCCTTCATCAGAGCTCTTGTTCATCCTGACTCCATCATAATGAGTTTTTTTTAAATCTTGCCTGACACTAGAGATTCCAAAGTGACACAGACAAAGTGGTTTGATCAGACCTAGACAACTTCAGGAAAGGATGGACCAGAGTTCCTTGTATTGGGTTCGCTTATTCCTGCAAGTGGGATAAAGACAGACAATTCAGCCCACCTATTTTTCCTGCAATTTGAAGCTATTATTCTTGAAGCGCTACAGAAAAAATAAATACATAAAATTTAAAACTAGATATGTAATTTATAAAATTATGTATCTAGTGTATATAAATTTATCACATGGTGGTACAATGGTTAGCACTGCTGCCTCACAGTGCCAGGGACCCAGGTTCGATTCCTGGCTTGGATCACTGTTTGTGTAGAGTTTGTACATTCTCCCCATGTCTGCATGGATTTCCTCCCAGTGCTCTGGTTTCCTCCCACAGTCCAAAGATGTGCGGGTTAGGTGGATTGATCATGCAAAATCACTCCTTAGTGTTAGGAGAACTAGCTAGGGATGGTCGGGCTATTGGTACATTCTTGAAGCACTATTTAGAGCACAAAGTATTGTAAATCTCCTCCCTAAGGGAATATAATTGAATGTGGTGCATACAATTTGAAGGCAGGATCAGCTGTTACGGATGCATGGTGCTGTGGGGATGGGGTCTAGTTGGGTTTATGGTTAGTGTGGACTTGATGGGCTGAATGGCTTCTTTCTGTACTGTGGGATTTTACGATTCTATGAAATATGCTTGGCTGAATGAAACTGGTTGATAAGTACTCTCCATTTACCAAAAAATCATGAAAATAATAAGCCATGCTTTTGCTAAAAACATTTTTCAGTTGACTTTCTTATGCTGTCAGTGTATTGTAACTAAAGATAGCAGTGCAAATTACCCTATTGTTTCTGTAACAGTTTGGTTGCATGATAACTTGTAATAAGCAGCAGTTGCTGATGGGATTAATGTTTGATTTTCACAGATAATAGTAATAGAGCAGTGAGTTTTAGTCATATTACAGACTAAATATTTTAGCAATAAAGCTGAAAAGACTATAGTCATCTTTTAAATAATACCCTTATCTATGCTGAGTTAATTATTTATACAATAACTCTGCTCTATGGAGCCATCAGTTAGTAATTCTTATGAAACAGTCCCAGAACTATGGTTAATTATAATCTTTAATGTTCACTGCAGGTGCTTTGAAACAGTTCATAAGTTAAATGATGCACTCAACCTAAAGCTTTATAGATATGACTGCAATATTGCACAATACTGCTGAATCGACCAAAATCATGGAAGCAAAATAATAGCAAAATATAAAACTCGCCATTGTGAACGTATTCAGCAGCAAATCAATGAAAAATGCTTTTCTATTTCAGGCATTGGTTGCTTCTGTATATTCTCTTTACAGACTCCTGAAAGGTCCCTCATCATGCCGTTACTTAATGTGAGCTTTTATTACATTGGTTTCATTAATTATATAGTATATAAATACTAACGTAACACAATGAACTCAGATTTATATTGATGTTTATATGTAATGCGAGCACTATTCTTTGCCCTGTAAAGCAAATATACGTAACAGCTGATCCTGCCTTCAAATTGTATGCACCACATTCAATTATATTCCCTTAGGGAGGAGATTTACAATACTTTGTGCTCTAAGCAATGCTTCAAGAATGTGCCAGTAGCTCGGCCATACACAATTGCTGTAGAGTTAATCATGGAAGATGTGCCATGTAACATTAGCTTTTCATTCAACATGTCCCTTTACTTCCATGTGGAGGTATTTACCATCTATCACTGCTTCTGCTGAAACATCCCAGCATTGCAATAGATCACTGGGGAATTAACGAGGCAGCTCCTCATTGATTTTCTCCCCCACCTGCTGAAGGTATAACTAAAAAATGCTACAAGCTCAGTGGAAAATTGCTCTTCATCTAATTTTCTCTTCTACTGTCCCAGTGGTGAAATTTGGTGAGGCATTTATCCAATTTTATATTATAAAGAACAAACTACCTGCTTTCTTTGTTAAATATTCTGAAAAATTCCTTCAATCCTACCCAATCTTGTGTTAATGTCTCTATGTTCTGCTTTTTTGTATCGATGGTGAATTATCCTCTAAATTCCTGAAAGTTATTCATATGAAAACTTTAATTATATTAATTACAATCATACAGCAGATAAGGAAAGTGTTCGTAATGCAAAACAACATACCTGTCCAGCTCTTTGCAAAAATTATCTATAACTTTGTAATGTTTTTGAAAAATCCCAGTTTTTATTTGAAATTGATAATTGAGTCAGGAAACTTTCATGTGGGATAAGTTATCAAACAATTACAAATATTAATAAGACAGAGGCAATTCTATTATTTTGTGATGAGTAAAAATGGATTGTTTTTCTTATTCACGGAACGAGGGCATCAGTGACACGGCCAGGATTTATTGCCTATTTTTGAAAAGGTGATGGTGGATCTCTGTGCTCAATTGCTTCAGTCTGATTGGAGAATACACTACATAGTGTATTATGTGAAGAATTCCAGGATTTTGATTCAGCAACAGCAATGGAATGATGATATAGTTCTGAGTAAGAATGATGCAAGGCTTGGAGGGGAACATGCAGGTGATTGTGCTTTCAAGCCTTTATGTTCCCCGGTGGTAGAGCTCTAACAGAATAAATGTTTAAAGCAGAGGATGGATGCCAATCAAGTAGACTGCTTTGTCTTGAATAGTTCAAGTTTCTTGAGTGCTTTTGGAGCTACACACACCTAGGCAAGTGGAGAATATTCAGTCACACTAATGATTCATGTTTTGTAGATGATGGACATCAACGGGGTGCCTGATGTGTAAGTTAATCACCACAGGATACCCACTCACTGACCCGGTTTTTTTAGCCACACTATTTGCACACTGGGTCTAGTTACTGTTTTGGTCAATGGTTGGTGGTGGAGATTCAACAATGGTAATGCTGTTGAATAACGTCAATGGGAGATGCTTCAACTTTCTCTTATTGGAGACAATGGTTACTTGGTACTTGATTGTCACAAATATGGTTTCCCACTTAACAGCTCAAGCTTAAACACTGACCTTGCTGAATCCAGGCAAGGACTGCTTCATTATTCAGGGATTTCCAAATGCAGCTGAACACTGCAGTCATTAGATAACATGCCCAACTTCTGACCTTATGAGGAGGGAATGTCATTGATGAAGCAACTGAAATGACATGGCCCAGGACACCACCCTGATGGATACTTGCAACAATATCCTGCAGCTGAGATAATTTGACCCCCAAAGCCCAAAACCAAGTTCCTTTGTGCTGAGTATGACTCCAGCCAGTTTCTCCCCTTTTCCCACTGACTTCAGTTACACAAAGACTCTGTGAAGCCATATTTGGTCAAATGGTACTTTGATGTTAAGAGCAACTCTCTCACCTCACCTGGCTTGGAACAGATAGTAATAATTGATTCTAGTTACAATATTTTGTAATTAATAACCAGCAGTATAGGGCTATGGACAGACTTGCTTCTTTTCAATTCTTAAATATAGTGCAGGAAATCATTTATTATAACCATTACTTTCATTTCTCTTTCCATAACATATATACTTTTTTAATATTAAGCAGTGGATTGTTCACCTAATGGGCAATGGTCTTGTTATTAATGATAAAAAATTGTCAGTCTCATTGTTCTGTTACATCACACAATGAAATAATCAGGTGAAAAAGTTGCTTGTATATAATCACGTACTTGTTTGTTTCAATATGTCAACTATTACACTGGATGTTAAATGGAATATAATAGACTCTTGGTGTTTGCCCAAATAGTGTAAATGCAAGCAGATTGTACAGCAAAACTTGTATAGATTTCTGTACAGAACCATGTAGTACAAGAATTTAACTATATAGATAATCAATGAAATATCTGCCAATGATTTACTAAAAGAGGCAGCAAAGATGAGAGGATTAGTTGATGTTTCAAGTATTTGCTGTACAAAGCCCTTTTACGTGTTTCTCGTCTGAGTAATCAATTGGACTGTCATTGTGAAACTGAGATAGCATGTTTTATCTAATCACGGGACACATGGGACTACATGGTTAGATGATTCCTGCTGACCCTTTAAATAACCCCAGAGTCAGATCAGAGTACGTTTCTGAGAAGTGGGTTGAAAGTTCTATCCTACCGTGTTGAAGGTATTTCCCAATTTGAAAGGCTAGACTAAAAGTAAACAACGTGTGACAAATTCTAATACTTACCTGAGGTTCAAATTGGAATTGCAGTTTGGGAACTACAGGTCCCAGTGGGCCTTAGGACTTCTGCACATGCACCAGCCAGAAATGGCTGCACAGTTGCATTTAGTATCTTTCATGTCTTTGGGCTGCAAACCAGCCTTGTGTGCCTGTGCAAAGAAAGGGAATAAAATGAGTCAGATGATGCAAAACTGGAGGTCAAGTGACTGGAACAGGAGCATCATTCAAGAGAAGGTATCCCAGGTAGCAGGATATGGAAAGGGGAATAGTGAGATGGTCCCAGATCAAGAAGGAAATCCCAAACCAGAGTGGGCTACAAAGACATCCCAGGAGAAAGTCCCAGCCTAGAACAATTAAAGTGATCAGAGATAGATCCCATTGAATCAAAATAAACAACAGGAGCAGAGAAAAGGTTCCAGGTTAAAAAGTCAAGCAGACTCAAAATGAGATAGGCTCAAGAGAAGATCTGAGAGGGCAGACAAAGGTTGGTGACTCTGTTCTGTGGGCCATAAGGACAGAGATTCCCTATTGGAGCAGTAGTGCTTTCTTGGCATGGCTGAAGATCTGAAATTGTGCTTGTAGGCAAAGCATGAATGTATTCAGAGATGCAATGAAAGAGAATCACAGAAGATGAGATTAAAACCCTGGAGGTGGATTCTTGTTGAAACTGTTTGAGTGTTAAACAATGTTGGGAGATCATTTCCAAAATGAGATCTTCAAGTGTGGAGATTGATAACCATTGTGAGAATGAGTCTCAGTTGGCTCACAGCATAACAGGTGTCTGGATAGGTTATTAAGAAATCTATAGAATCTGGTTTGGTCACATCTGTTATTTACTTTGGAGTGTGGAATGTCTAACCACAGGTTGCCAGTTGGTTCACATATATTACATACTTACCCTGAATATTAAAGTATAAGGCTGATGTAGTAAATTGTTTTATTTTTTCAAATTTCTATGCGTTTATAAAGTTATCACTGGGGTGAAGGAATAGTGAACAGTCAAATCATTTTTTTGTGCTCATGTTGAGATCTTTCCAACCTTTTTGTCTGACGTAATATTGTTCATTCTTCTTGTTAATTAATGTTTTATTGTTTGATTTGATTTGATTTATTATTGTCACATGTATTAACATACAGTGAAAGGTATTGTTTCTTGCGCATTATACAGACTAAGTACACAGTTCATAGAGAAAGAAATGATAAATGCAGTATGTAGTGCATTGTTAGAGAGTTAAAAGAGTTAGAATGAAGCATAGAAGCATAGAATGAGAGTAAAAGATATAATTAAAAGTTATGCTAGGCACAGCTTGCAAGAAGTTGCCTCGCTCTGGTGCCATCTTGGAAGTGATAGTAGTTGTGTTAATAGTTCATTAACAAACTCTTGTGAATTTGTTCAGTAACTTAACTCCCATGGTTTCTAAAACAAGAATAAAAGTTGAGACCTGTCAAACCAGGTTTCAATCTGATGGTGATCTGACCTGCCTAATAGTAACATCAGATGCGATCATTACACATCAAATACATGACTTTTAATTGTGCTGAAACAGAAAAGGAATAAAGTATACTACCAATCCTATGTAGTTCTTTAACACAAGAGCATAAGTATTTGGAGTAGGAGTAGATCACACTGCCCAGTGTGCCTACTCTGCCATTCAATACAATCATGGCTGATCACTTGGATATTTTGTACCAGGAAAGTTACCAGACCAACTTGCCTAAGTGCTATGAGGAATTCTTTTCAATGTGTAGTGCTACGTACATGCAACTTGTTCTTAAACAGTTAATTTTTCTTACAAAATTACTTCTCAACATTTAGACTAGAATGTTCCATTTATTCACATTTGGCAGGATCTTTTGGTCCTACCAATGAAGAACCCCTGCTGTGAGTTTCCTGGTGATGAGAGTGTGTTCATCAGGAAATCCCACTTACATTGGAGGAGAGAAGATCCTGCTGCCAGCCAATGGTGGGCTGCCTCTGCCATTGTGAAACACATGGTGGATTGTGCAGAAAATCCCACCCATAGTAGAGACCAAATGCATTATGAAGATGCGGGATGTGATTTATATCCCATTCATGCTGCAGATGGTAAATCATTTACAATTACACAGTGGCACAGTGGTTAGCACTGCAACCTCATAGCGCCACGGACCTGGGTTTGATTCCTAGTTTGGGTCGTTATTTGTGTAGAGTTTGCATGTTCCCCCTGAGTCTGCGTGTGTTTGCTCTGAAGGCTCCGGTTTCTTTCCACACTCTAAAGATGTGTGCGTTCGGTGGATTGGCCATGCTAAATTGTCCCTTAGTGTTGTGGGGGCTAGCTAGGATAAATACATGGAGTTATGGGGATAGGGCATGTGTGAGATTATGGCCAATGCAGACTCATTGGGCCGAATGGCCTCCTTCTTCACTGTAAGATTCTATAACTCCATTGTGGGTTACAAGATATATCAAAAGGCTTTCGGAATGTAGTTTAGCTGCTCTGAAAGGTGAAGAACAAGTGAGAACATTAACCACAGGCTGGTTAACCACGACTATGGTGGACCAATAGGAAAATAAGGCAAACATTTAAAAATTGAAGAGTAAATTTAAATCACATAGGAGATTAAATTAACTTTTGCAGTGGTATGAAACAAGCAGTAGTGGTTTGCCTGTGTTACACAGCCAGTGTGATTCTTCTTTCTGTTAATTCAAGACATCCCAAAGTGCCTTAAAGCCATTGATTATTTCTGAAATATAGTCAGCGTCGTAAAGTTGGAAATGATTTGCACACATTCGTTAACTCACACTATCACATTAACAGCAATGTAATAATGGCCAGATCTGCTTCAGTAGTTTTGATTGAAGGATAACCATTGGCCAGAGCACTTGAGTGAACTGAAGTAAATGAGCAACTGGCTGCTTTCTGTTTTCATGTTTTCTAAAATGGGATTTAAAACTACAGTCATCTAATTCAGAGGCAAGACTATTACTACAACTCTGACAGACATCCAAGTTCAACAGGCTAACAGAATATTGGACTCCATTTGAAGAGGACTAGAATGTAAAAGTAGGAAGTTATGCTTCAGTTGTACAGAGCCTTGGTCAGATCCCATATGGTGTGCAGTGTTCAAATGTGGACATGTAAGATACATTAGCGTTGGAAAGGGAATATTGGACCTTTTCTGGTTAAATTATGAGAACAGTTTATATAGGGCGAGATTCTCTGGCCTCCCCTCAGCACTTTTCTCAGCAGTAGGAGCCAGCACACTGTTCACTGGCAGTGAAATCTTCTGTTCCCACCACTATCAATGGGAATTCCCATTGAAGCCACCCCATATTGCCAGGAAACCTGTGGTTCGATGTGCACTGTCGGCATGAATTCCAGAGAATTCCAGCCATTACTTAGCTTGTGATCATTTGGGTTTAGGTGATTGGATGTAATCTATTTGAGATTTTTAGAATATGGAAGGAGGAATTTGGATAGCAGCAAATAAACTATTCTCACTGGCGTGGAAATCCAAAACAAGAACTCATAATAAAAAGGCAGGTGTTGTAAATGAAATTGAGATACAAATCAGCCATGGTTTAGTTCAGTGGTCAGACAGGCTTGAAGGCTGAATTGTCTACCCCTGTTTCTATCCTCCAAACAAAGAGAAAGTTATTTCTTTTTTGCTATTGTCCTTTTCACTGGAGTAACAATAAGAATAGTTCTAAACATGACCGACCTTCTCCCTTTATGTGCTACTTCACGTATAAAGAAAATCTAATCCATGATGTTGGAACAAGTTAATGACCTTTTTCTCATTCTTCTTTCTTCTAGTCAATTCTATGTAATTTCTTCATGATTATTCTGTTAGCAAGGCTATAACTGAAGATGTTCCCATGCCGTGGGACAGAGTCTGTAAGAAATGTGGACATGTCCTACTTTTTGTATCTTTTACACTTATTGCACTTTTTATAATTTGTCTGAGCTCCTAATAAATGAAGGGTTAATTTCAGATGTATGAGGAAATGTTGACTGCATGATGTGAATGAAGCTGGTCCTATTTCAGAAGACGGAAGTGCAGATTTGAAAAGGTTCTTTGCATAGATTTTAAGAAGTTATGGAGAGAGACAAGGAAGGAGTCATAAGTTGCCTGTAGCTGTTGAGTAATAGGGAAGCAGGACTATCTGAACGAGGTTACTGACTGCTTTATTAACTCATTGAGCCAAAATGGGTTTTTTTGTCTTTATTTTAAATAAATGATGGTGGTTTGTTGGGTCACATGAGTTCATTCCAATACTGCAGCAAGAATCTATGAGTCTTACAAATTCAAGAACTTATCTTTAGATATCAAATTTGGGTGAAAGGTTTGACTTTCAAAAACTTGACCACTGAAGCCATTTGGTGTATTTCAAGACAAAGAGCTTATGAACAGGAAATGCAAAAGTTACTGTGAAACATTGCAAGCACTTCTGTCTCTGGTGTAAAAGCACCATTTAAAAGCTCCTAGTCTGGGATATAATTGTTTCTGAAGTTGAAGTTGATAAAATAGATTGATATCAGTTCCTATTTCAAATATTCAAATAGAAATTTACCTGAAGCTTAAGGGGACAAACAAGATTTTGAGTTTTGGAAAAGTCTCAAATAGCAAACAATCTGCGTGATCACTGCATATCAAATAAAGAAATTGCAGCCCTCAGGCACTCCCACGATGATCGCTGGTCCCCTGAACATGTCCGGGCCAGTCTCGAGAAGGCCCACCCCCCCACCTCCAGCCTGCCTCAAATTCCGCTGCCACAATCTCCTGATAGCCCTCCCTTGGTAGGCAAACTCTTCTCTCCCACCCAACCTGCTCTCTTCATAATCTTATAGATTCAAAGGGAGTCAAATTAAAGCTCAAAGAGATAGTTGAGGGGTCAGGAAAAAAATACTTAGCAAGAACTATCAACAAGGAAAAGGGAGAGCTAGAGAATCATTATAAGCCATGCATTTTTTTTATGTTATTTAGCGAGTTGATCTGAAGGGGGGAATTCCAATACAGGCAGAGATTAAATTTGTTGATGTGATTGCAAAGTGGTTAGCACTGCTGCCTCACAGCACCAGGGATTGGGTTCAATTCGAGCCTTGGGTCACAGTCTGTGTGGAATTTGCACATTCTCCCGAGTCTGCATGGCTTTCTTCTGGACGCTCCGTTTCTTCCCACAGTTCAAAGATGTGCAGGTTAGGTTGCTAGACCATACTAAATTGCCCTTAGTGTCAGGGGAATTAGCAAGGGTAAATATATGGGGTAACGGAGATAGGGCCTGGGTGGGATTGTGGTCGTTACAGACTTAATGGGCCGAATGGCCTCCTTCTGCAATGCAGGGATTCTATGATTCAAATACAGGAAAACCAGCTTGTGGATTTACCTTAGATTTTGAATTATCAGTGATTCCGAAGTCACTAGGTGGGGTGAAAATCAGACCTGACCACCTTACCTTCAAGTGAGAATCCATTGCAACCACAGCTAAGAGGCATATATGGCATCACTGAGCATTCAGTCAAAGAATCTTTGTTTTAAAACAACTCAGATGACATAGGAGGATCCAAAACATTATTTCCTGCGAGGATCCATAATGCTACTGAGCTAAGAGTCAACATCCCTGTGTAGGTCAAGATTTTAAATGCAGCACAATTCAGTTGCCCAAATTCTCCCACTTACATTTGAAATCTATTACTGAAAGGACTGTTACATCTCAGAAACGTGTGTCAAAAATGAAGCACTGTAATTCCAAAAGAATTCCATTTGGTTAGGCTAAAGGCTTAATGAAATTATTTTGTTTGGGGAAAGGTGAATAATTATGAGGAATCAATACTAGAGATTGTGTTTTACATGTATCCCTAACCTCCCCCTCTCCCGTGGAGGGGAGGTGAGGAAGGAACACATAAAATAAGACACCAGCTTCCCATCCATCCCTGAGCTCATCATTACAAGATGAGAATGGGGGGGGGGGGGGGGGGGCGATGGAGGCATGAGCAGGCTGCCGATTTCATATTCATACTTAAGTGAGCAATCTGAGGTCAATTAGATATGTTATCTTGGCAATTGACACTGTTAATATGTTATCCATTCCATAAATCACTTACTGTTGGCAGTTGGGTGGGAACAGGGGGGAGCTGGTTTTTTCACTTAAATATCTAAAGAGTGGGAAGGAAGAGATGGAAGGGTCACTCTTTGGGGACTGTCCTTTGGCGACGAGGGGACGGTCCACACTGAGGTTGAAAGCCACTCCCATTCCTTCATATCTACCCCCTTCTTTAAACTCATCTCTTCTCTCCTTAACACACCCAAATCCTCCCAACTCAAGATCCTGGACATCTCCAGGGATCCATGGAACTTGGTCTTCTTCCGCAGTCCTGGCAGTTGTCATTGATGTCCTTGTGGGATTGCTGGGACAGAGAACAAGGCTTCCTTCAAGGAATGGAAGTCCTACTTAGCCCTCATTAATATACATACAATCGTTACAGTGCAGAAGGAGGTTACTCAGCCCATCGAGTTGAATACGCTCTTCAGCGCTTGATGGCTGTGTGGCCGGTTGATGTGGAGCATGTCTACTTTGGTTCCAGGGAGTGTGCCATCCCACCCCCTGCCCATATTATTCCACACCATGTCTTACTTGATCCTCAAGGTGGGGACTATAGGAAAAGTCCATTTATACTTTTGTATCTTTTATCCTCTTTTGTTTTGCATGAGCTCCTGGTAGACAAACGGTTAATTTTAGATGTGTGAAAAATATTGCCCACATGATTGGAGCTAATTCAGAATCACAGGGATTGATGGTATGAATTGATAAAATGGAAGGGAAAAGCAAAGCAGTGGACAGATATCCAAACCATTGTATCAGTTGTAATCAAAGGATGTGCTTTGAAATGTATAAATCAATGGACTTTAGGGTTATAATTAAATTAATTAGAGGCTATTAAGTCTAGCAAATTGTTATGCAGGAAAAGTTAACAATGAACTGTTTATATGTTAAGGGTATTCTGTTCAGGTTGTGACTATGGTTTATGACCCTGAATAAGTTAATATAAGTATTGACAGATGAAATAATAAGATCAAAGCCCAAAAGCAACATCAGAACATGGAAAATTGCTTTGTTTACAGAAGGTAAAAGCACAGATTTGAAGAAGATCCTTGCACATGTTTCAAGAAAATATAGAACATAGAACATAGAACAATACAGCACAAACAGGCCCTTCGGCCCACGAGTTGTGCCAATCACATCTACCAATCCACAGACCTATCTATAACTCCCTATCCTATTCTTTTCCATATACTCATCCAGAAGTCTCTTAAAAGACCCCAGTGAGTTTGCCTCAACAACCTCCGACGGCAGTCGGTTCCATTCACTCACCACCCTCTGAGTGAAAAACCTACCCCTGACATCTCATAGTGAGAGAAGAGAAAGGAATCATATGCTGTCTGTAGCTGTTAGAGTCAGTAGGGAACAAATAAAAACAACAACTAAGATACTGAGCGCATTAGGTTAAGTGTAACTTTTGTTGCTTACTAAAATTGACCTGATACCAAGAATGGAATTCTTCCATTTTGAGACTCAGTGCAGTAGTGGGCAGTTCTGGCAGCACCATTGACCATAACAGCAGGAGACCATGCCAGATTTATGCTTAGAAACTCATTAATTGTGCACAGTGAGTTCCCTTCCAAATCTCCTGGTGGGTTGGGAGTTGATTCATTGGCCCACGCTCAGCTGATGGATTCAAAGGTTCAGATGCCATATTTAAACATTAGTTCAGCACTCTCAGCTCACCTGTCTTCACCAGACCCTGCAGAATGTCAGCAACCCAATCAAAAAGGCCAATAGCCTCAAGAAGAAGTCTGTTCATTGATTCAACCACCTTCCATTTACCCGCTGCCCCATTTGGATCTCTAGTGACTGCTTCTGGAGACTTCATCGATTCACTTTCAGTAAACAATGTTCCTATTGATCCCCTTGTGAGATTTTCATTCAATTCGGTTGGGCGCCAGCTTCAACCCCAACTCTCTTACACAGCCTTCCTTTCCACATTGTCCCCTCTTGTCCAACAAGCCTCCAGCATCCCACATGCTCAGTTTGCAATTTGAACTTTAACTTTTGTTCAGGTAGCTGAATGAATCCCATAGCACAGTGCTATTCAGAGAAACACTGGTGGATGGCACCAGGGGAAGGAGACCCCCTGTACTCCCTAACCCCAGGTACAGTACTGATCTAAAACGGTGACAGAGGAGGGTCTACAGAATTCAGCAGCATGGTGCTGTCCATGAAGTACAAGTCAGCATTGAAATGAAGGCAGGAACCTATCAGCCCAGGCAGAGTGATGAACAGCTCATCAGGAGCTGCATGGGATTATGGCAGTGTTGCACATATCCTGAAGTCTGTGAGGTGAGGACTACCTTATGCATACCACTCTTTCTAGACAAGACGATTCAATGGAGATTACTTGCAGAGGTCAAAATGAATTTTAAACAAACAATGGAGATAGTGCAGGCAACAGAAAACATTGAAAAAGGTGCACAAGAGTTACAGAGCACACAAAATGCACCATTCACCAAGTAGGAACCTGCAATCAAAACGAAAGAAATAACTGTGAAGTGGGCAACGAGTTCAGCCACAAATAAGAAGATGCAATCAATCAGCAAAGTTTGAAGAAGAATGTTACTGATGTGAAGGTAACCACTCCCCTGAATCCTGCAAGTTTAAGGAGGCTCAGTGTTTGTTTTTGACATGTGCAATTTTCCAGAGGATAATGGAAGATCTACTTAAAGGGCTACCAAAAGTTCTAGTATACATTAATCATGTTCTTGTAACTGGATCGACAGAAGCCAAGCATCTTGCAAACTTAAAGGAAGTGTTAAAGAGATTTCAAGGGTTCACCCCAGGAAGGAGAAGTGTAATTTTCGAGACACTGTAATAACGTACCTTGGATATTGTTATAGATGGACAAGGATTACATCCCCTGGATGATATGGTAAAAACCATTAAGGAGGCATGGGTCTCCAAAACCCCCCCACATCTGAGCTCAAGTCATTTTTTGGAATGGTAAATTATGATTGGACATTTTGTTTAACCAAACTTGTCAACGTTATTGCAGATGCCATCTTCCATATTCTGTTAAATAAACACCAATTTTGGTTGGCCTTGGAAGACTCTCCAGAAAGAAGCTTTGAACAGAATAAAATAACTGCTGCATTCTTCAAACTTGTTCATACATTTTGACATGTTGCGGAACAGGTGTTGATCTGCGATGCCTCTCCATGGGGCAATTACGTAGTGTTGTCCCATGAGATAGATGGCTTACCTGAAAGGTGAATGGGCCATGTCTCACGAACTCCCTCAGGGCTGAAAAAGATTATTCATAAATTTGTGAAGTGGGATTTTATGGCCCGCTGGAGCAAGAGTGGAAATTCCTATTTGAGGTCAACAGACATTTCCGTTGTCCACCCCTTTCCCACTCCAATTCCTTGGTGGGTGAGACAGTAGAATTCCGGCAATAGTGTTTGACAATGGAACAGTATTCACAAGCACATTCGGACTGCACTTTAAGACCCAGCATCCAAATGACTAGCTGAGAGAGGAGTCTAAATTTATAAGTCTGGCCAAAAGAAGCAGTCAAGAGGAACCCTGTAAACCAGAATCTCAGACTTCCTTCTTGGCTACCAGACTACTCCACATGTAACAATGAGAATCCCACCAGCAGAGTTGTTAATGAACCATCCACTAGAATTCTACCATTCTGCCTGCCGTAGAATCGAAGCAGGTGTGGGGTGGACAATGGGAATGCTCATTGACTTCATGCGGGACTTTCTGGTTTCGGGTCGAGCGAGGTCGTAAAATCCAGCCCATCATCTCAGAATGGGACTGAGCCTCATGTCTTCAAATTTGTCAGAGAGGGTACAGACCAGCCAAAACACTCAGAAGGCAAGTCATGATTCATGCCAGTCAACATGATCATTTATGATGGGAGCATAAGTGAGGAATTTTGGTGGTGGGTTGGGTTGAAAATCTGTCAAAGAATACATAGTGAACAGTCAACTTGTTTCTCTGAGCGAGAATCATTTCCCTCTATATTCTTTACCTTTATTCTATCATTCATTATCATGTAAACTTGCAACTTAGGTAATTATTCAACCACATTCATGGGGGCAAGTAATAAATTGATTCACCCGACAGGAAAAACAGGTAGGATTGTGTGCTGGTTTTACTCCTCATCTATTTTTACCCTACTTGAAGTTAACAGAGAGCAATATTAGGCAGGATGTAAGTTCAGTATTCCACCTGCAGGTAAGTTAGACCATAATGATCCCACAGCCAATTCTCAGCCAATCATATAACTTGAACAAAGAGTGTAAGACAGAAGTCATCGATATGGGTGTGTGCTCAGCACAATTCTGAAATTAGCCTCCATTTCAAAATATATGAATTGCTCGATAGGTTTTGCACAAAATAAATTTATAAATTTTGACCAGAATTTTCTGATGTCCTAAGCCCCGCCATTGCTACCAGTGAGAATTTGGAGCTCAGCCAAATTTCCATTCACTGCAGTAGGACTGGAGAATCCCAGGTGTGGGCAAGTTCGGAGAATTCTGGCCGATATTTACAACATTTCCCATACACCAAAGCCTTATGCCTGAATTACTTTACAGCCTTGCAGCTAACAGCATTCTTAATGTTGGCAATGCTGCCACAAAATAAACGAGTCTGTGCTGTGGCCTCTAGAGGCCTCTTTTTTTGGTGTCAACAGACTTAACATTCAGCCTGGCTGCGCAAGCTTTCATGTGCACCTTTGTTTGCAGTTGCTTTCATAGTGTTAGTAAAAAAATGGACACATTCCAACGCACCTGTGGCCTCAGACGTTTTTTGCAGAACCAGTTCTTGAAATGTTCCTGAAATATAAAAAAAACCATGCTGAAGACTTGGTGACTTGTGCGTTTGAGCTTTTGCAGAATGTTGTGGATTGATGTTAGTGACTGTTGGCTAAATGTTTGTGATAAAACAAATATGCAATAATATATTATTTGCCAGGGTAATATCCTGCTGATATGCTTTGTTTTAAAAATACATTTGGAATGTTTACACACTGTTCATTGATGTAGGTAGAAAAATCAAATTTAAATTCACAATCATATTCCGGGAGGATCATTCAATAAATAGAGAAATACATTGTTCCTATTAAGATCCATAGCAAAATTAAAATCAAACGCACATCCATATTCAGTGGGTGTTATTTTTCAGGGACATCAGGAAGCAGTAACATTGACAGAAAGCGCAGCTGTTAATTTGCAGGTGTAAATTATTCCTGACCTTTGGTAAAAGGGTGTTTCAAATTTATCATACAATGTGTGACAGAATCATTTGCGCAATTTGTTCAAATACTCTTGTAAGGATTTTCTTTAAGCTTTGTAAATATAATAAAAGGGCTGGAATATCAGATTAAGCAAACCAACAAATTAAGTCTAAATGCAAATAAGAAGGAGGAGATGACGATGGCAAATCACATTATAGAGCCCAATCTTGTTAGGGTATATAGATCAGTTCCACATGAAGTGATACACAAAAGGACATTATCTAAGATTAAGATTTTGGAAATGTCATACATTAAGAATAAACATTCATTTTTTAGTATACTTATAGTAATTGTATGGTTGTCAGAACAGAATTTATATGCTACAACTTAATATAAATAGGCTTTATGCCTTTCATAGCAATTTTCAATCTTTGACAGTATTCAGTGGCCTATTCATTGAAATAAGATTCAATGCATTCATTTTAATTTACAAGGCTATTAGAATACCAATATTTTAATATAATGATCATGAAATGTTAAATAGTGGATTTCCTATGGCGTTGCTTACAATAAATTATGGGAATATTCTGTTTCTCTCGGAGCAGAAACATTGTACCATATTACATGTAATATATTCTTCTGTTGAGAAGGAATCATGCGCAGGATACCATATCCTTTTTAAGGCCATAAGGTTTTGACATTAGAAACAACGACATTCTGAAGTTGAACATTCACCTCTGAGAACTTTTAAATGAACTAACAGTTATCGTCTAACATTATGATAAATCAGAAATTATACTGTTGCAAAGCAGGAAAGAGTAACTGTTGGTATGTAAAAAGGAAAGAATAGTACATAAAGCCAGTAAAATAATTTGGAAATAAAGTTGTAAGAGTTCTGTCCGATGCAATGAAATAATTAGTACTTCCCTTATCCATTTAATCTACATAAATAAATAGATTATTAGAATCCCTCACTGCAGAAGGAGGCCATTCAGTTCATCAAATCTGCACCGACCTCAGTTCCATCCAGGACCAATTCCCGTAACACCATATATTTACCGTGTTAATCCCACTGACACTAGGATCAATTTAGCAAAGCTAAACCACCTAACAGGCACATCTTTGGACTGTGGGAGGAAACAGGAGCACCCAAAGGAAACCCAGGCAGACACAGGGAGAATGTGCAAACTCCACAAAAACAGTGACCCGAGGCCAGAATTGAACCTGGGTCCTTGGCATTATGAGGCAACAATGCTAACAACTGTGCTACCATGCTGCCCTTAGGTGAAAATTTTATTGCTCTTCTACTAATAGGGTCATCCAGTCTGCCCAACTCAATGAACTTTTGAATGGGCTCAGCATTCGGACAGGGCTGTAAAATTCCATCCATTCAGTCATCCTTGTTTTCTCCTCCCAAAGGCTGACCCTTGGTTCACTTCGCTTAATGCTTCAGCTGGAGCTGTTTTCTTGTCAGTAGTGATCTTCCACTTCCAATCTTAGGGACAGGGAGAGGAGGCAGATCCCAAGTCTACCTCAGCCAGAACAAGGGAATCAAGCCTGCACTTTTGGCATCATTCTGAACCGCAACCAATTGAGCTAATCCTCACATTGGGGGGTCTCAACTATGTAGCGGACAAAGGGACATTTCTACAAAATATTTTGTACTAAATACTCTTTACTGATACTTAATTCACTTCTTTAAACAACATATCTTATTTAAAATGTTAAATGGGGTTACTGGCTAAATTATCTGTCATAACTAACAACAAAGATAAAGCCACTTCAGAACCTCGATTCCAATAAATCTTTCAAATGGATGTAACCAACCACCTGGGAAAAGAAACAATGTGGAAGCAGGTTATTTGGGTCTTAATGCAGTTCAGAGTCAGTAAGATACAGTTAAGATTGAGAGGATAAACCAGACCAAGGCTAAGGGAATAAGTGGGAGTGAATGTGTTTATTGTTTTATATTCTTTTTTTTCCTTTCTTCATAAGAGGAAGGTGTCACAGCAAGGAAATTGTGACTGAGTGAGATGTATCTAAAACTTCTCTATGTAACCAAAAATACGTTGAATTGCTTTCAGAAGTTTCTTCCTAAAAAAAAGACAAGAAAAGACTGTGACCAAAATGGCTGCCAAGAGTCACCAGATATTTTGAATTTAAGGCGTTTTTTTTCCTGAAGGTTACTATATGGATTGCATTGCTGACATATTACTCATAGAATTTCACACTTGGAGGGTTTCAGGATCCACTTCAAAAAGGGACTCTTAAAAAGAGGACATTAAATATTACAAAGTGCCATACTTTAATCAATTGTGAAGACAATGGAAATGGCTAACCAGTTAGATAACCAACAAACATTTAAAACCCCTTGTGGAGGGCAAAATAATCCCATCTCCTGTTGGTTTCTAGTATCTCAAAGTGTCTGAGACAAAGGATCCAAAATGCAATTACTTGTTCGACAATAATGACTGCAAGACATATCAATTGAATTCCTTCTTGAGATATATAGATAGATGGTTTAAGAATTGGTTTTGTCAAGCCAGAAACATAGAAAGAAAAGTGAAAATCTGAAAATGGTAGCCACAAACTTCTCTCTTTTGCTCTGAAACTAAAGTTGACTCTAGCAAAGTACTTGAATTTTCAATTCAAACTGCAGGATTTTAAAGAAAACCAGCTACCTTCAAACGTCCACAACATTCAACAATCTACGCTGTAACTCAAGCTAATTACTTAACTGTATATTCTTTCAACTTTTATTTGGACTCTTAACTTTTCTTACTTCTGAGATTTGTGCATGTGTCTTTGATTATTTTTCCCTGGGTTTACTAACAAATAAACTTACTCTTTGAGGGTGATTTTACCACTGCATTGTGCCCATTTTTGTACGTGACATGGTTGTAAAATGGAGCGTAAAGCAATTAGCATGATTGCCACTGGTTTTCATGACTGGCGCTATTTTACCAGCATGGTCAGCTGGAAATGGTCTTGAGGCAGGTTAATTTATTGAAATATATTTAAACAAGTACTTAAATGGCATTAGTGAGCCCAGCGCGCAATCATCCACACTTATCCCCTTTTGTGATCTCTTCGGAAAAGACTCTTGCTTGCGAGGAATAGACATGAATGGGGAATGTCGATTTGGCCTCATTGGTGGAACCAGAGGCCATTGAGGCCCCCCAGGGAGACCAAGGGCAGTGCCACAATGGCAACTGGGCAATGCCAGTCTGTTACCTGGACAATGCCCACCAGACACCTGGGCACTGTCCACCTGGCAGTGTCAGAAGGTGGGGCTGATGGGCAGGGGCCAGTGGGAGGTGAGGCCAGTGGGGTGAGGGGTCAGTGGGGTGAGGCCAGGCTAATGAGGTAGCCAGTGGCAGCAAGGTGAATAGGAGATGCAGAGATTGGTGGTGGGAGGGAGGTAGAGGGGGCCCAATGCTATTTTGCAGCGATCGATGGGGGGAGGGCAGCAGGACCACATTCAATGGGAAGGGAGGGTATCCGCAGTTTGGGGGGAAGGGGTCAACAGGGACTGTATCTCAGGCCACGGGCCCCATATTTGTTGGAGGGGAGCTGCTTCAGACTGCCGGCAGTAGCAGTGGCCTGACGGCTCTCTCTTTGTCTGTCAGGTCCCTGTTACTGTTAATGCGCATGTGCAGCATCAGAGGGCTGCACATGAGCACTACTCCCCTCTGCAGGTTTTTGGGTGCGTTAAGTCCTGCCCACAGGCTTCTACATTGGATAACAGGCTCGCTCAGAATTTTGCAGACAAAGTGCGTATGGGGGTGGAGGAGAGGCTAAAAATAGGCGCAAAAGACAAATGTGAAAGGGCTGCCCAGCACCTTGACAAAAAATGGTAAAATACTAGCCTTTATTTGACTTAGGAAAACCTTGGCTCATTATTGCAAAGTAAATGCATACAGATTGGAAAAGGCACTTATGAGAAAATAAAATTAAAAATAGCTTTTTTCCAACCAGTTGAGGGGGCTGGTTTCAGTTCAATCCTCCTTACCTGGTCACAACAAAAGAGATAGTGATGCAACATTATATTTACACAGAGAAAGGGAATAATGCCAGAGAATTGATAGATAGCTAATGCAATTCTTATATTTAAAATAGAACAAGTGTAAGGAACCATAGACCAATGAGCTTTGTGTGCTTTTAGGAAAGACATAATAATAAAGCATTGAGCAACTGAAAATACAAACAGCAGACAGCAGGAATTTCAAAAGGGAAGACCATATTTGATCAACCTTATTGAATATTTTGAAAAAACAACAGAAATAGTAAATAATGCGAATGTTCTGGACATAATATATTTAGATTTTCAAATGGCCTTTCTAATTTATGACATAATATACTGCTGACTAAGGTCACAACCTGCAGAATCAGGTGACAAGTAATAGAATGGATAGCATGCTGCCAACTAAATACAAAATAAAGTATAGGGCTAAAGGTAGTTATTCAGGCGAACAATAGGTGTTCCATAAGAATCATGCTCCCATTCCTACCCATCGCCTACTTAAGTAACTTAGAGTTGGGAATCCTACATTGAATTTCAAAATTTGCAGACAACACCAAATAGAGATGAGGCCACTGATAAAATAAAGAAAGATAATGATCATAATTTTGCATTCATCATGAGCACAAATAGCAACATGAGTGCACGATCTCGCGAGAATCTCACCGATGAGATCTTGTGATGCTATCACTAGAGAATTTTCAACATAGATGACCTTTTGTCATGCTGAGTGGAGAGAAGCCCATGTGGCTAGTTGGGAAATTGTAAAAGTGTTGGTCTAAGTGAGATAGCAAGCACAGTAATCACTGACCATCTTGGGTTATATGAGCAAAGAATAAGGACTTGGACCGGACTCCACAATGGTCACTCATTCTCTTTTTTCCCTTTTAGTTAATTCACAAATATGAATATGGAACCAGTAAGGTTGGAAGTAATCCTTTTAGCCAATAGCAGAAAGAAAACTCAAGTGAACCTGGCCAGATGGTCAAGTGCTGGGGCAGTCTAAATGAAACGCCCAGTTAATTGAAGTGGGGCAGGCGAGTCAGAGTCAGCCTTCTACAGGTGTGTTGTGAAACTTGCGCAAAATTTATTTTTCAAAGTGCCCAAAAATATGGCACAAAAATATGCAGATGCCGCCAGTGGGCTACTGATAGCTTTTCTCTCCCAAAATGATACTTAGACAAAATAATAGAATATTCTGTCCTACAAGTTAATAAACTTGTAGGTGACAAAATGATAGGTGAACTTCAAAATAGATGAATGCAAAGTGGCAAATTTTTGTAGGAAGAATACTGAGACTGCATATACTCTACAGTACAGGTGTGTGGCTGAGGTTGAGGAGCGGAGGGATTTGAGGATGCACATACACAAATCACTGAAAATAACAACACGGGATAATACAGTCATTAGGTTTAGGGTTAAGGAAAGTTTAAAAAAACACGAAACAGAGAGGGTCACTTCCAAAGAGAAAGAACCAAAATACAGATAAGCTATGCTGAGGACCATGGTTGGTCTACCCTTGATGAAGTATAAATAGTCCTGAGCTCCATATAAAAAGGATACAGTGCATTGGAGATGATACAAAGAGCACATGAACTGAAAAACTGACATATCAGGAAAGATTGATGAAGATCTGTTTTCTAGACTGAGGTGTGACTTGATGGAGGTCCTAAAGGTTGTGAAAGGGTGTGAAAGGGTCATAATGGCACTGAAGGAGGCATTCAGTCTACTAGTAGAGTTAGAAAGCAAGTTGGAAGGAGACTGGTGTGAAGCATAACTGTGGACATGGAACTTTTGGGCCAAATGTCCTGTTTATGTGCAATATTTGAGATGAGGTATGATCAAATCCTTATACAACTATGTTTATAACCCTTAGTTTGTACTGACAAGTTTGGATAGTACAGCCCAAGACTGTATTCATGCAATTGTATCCTTCCGAGAAGTTTCATGAATGCTTAAAGTGCAGTCAATGCGAGGGACGCAACCAAATCTCTGGACTGAATTTTGCCCATCCTCTTTGAATAACGGCATGTCTTTATATTGGACGAGATTTGCAATTTTCAGACTATTTTTCCAATCTATCCAAATCTAGTTGCAATCTATTTCCTTCTTCTACAGTTCTAACTACTGAATAATTTAGTATCATCCATGAATTTAATTATTGTTCCATCTCAATCCAGATTATTAATATGCCTAATAAATAACATGATAACTAGCATTAAACTTCGTGGCAAAGAACCACTACCCCGATCTGATTAGGAAGCTAAAAAAAATTGCTGTTTTGACTCTCATGACCCTCATTATACAATCTATTGTGTAATATTTAAAGAATGAGATTTGGTTTTAATACACTTATTCATGTGGAATTTTATCAGTTTCTTTTTGTTTAAAAATCTGGAGCTCAATTTGGCTTTTTCTGACGAACTTGGGAAAGAAAAGTGAAGATAGCCCGTTGGAAATGTTGATGCGTATTCCTGCTGTGCTCTTAATCAGCAAAATATGTAAGGGGTCATTCGCATGATGCCATACTGATGGGGCGAGCCCTGAGTGCGCCTGTCCTGTCAGTGATTTTGAGTTTTGAAATATTGGAGCAAGTGATTTGATTGAGGAAGTGGAGGAGACCAACCTCAGGATTATGGTCCAGAGCAGTCTCCACAACACCCAGAGAATAAGAAGGTTAGACCGAGCTAACATTGGAGATTCGCATTGCTAAGGATACCCTGAAGAAGACTTTCCTATCTGGCCTTATATGATAGACAATGTCATGCATATTTGTGCTTGCCAGGAGATGTGGGGATTATATCTGCCACATACTGTAGGAGGCTGTATTGCCCTATGGACTCAGAGGGCATGTCCTGCTAGAGATCCGCAGGAGATCTATGCAGCATCTCACAGTCCTCAGCACATTAATGTATCAAGAAGGTGACACATGACCTCTAAGTAAGGCTCATTAATGTGTGAACTTCACACTCGATGAAGCTGCTAGATTTCTGGGGTTTGTTGCTATCTTCAGCTTCTTCAGAGTACAGGGTACAATCAATTGTGCATTTGCAGCTTTGGGAGTTCTATTGCACCAGTATCTGGTGTAATAACAAGAAAGAATTCACTCCATCAATATTCAACTGGTGTGTGATCATCAAAAACACATCATGCATGTTTGTACCACTTACCCAGTCCCAAACTCATACATCCCTCACTGGTGCCTCACATATTTGAAGGGTCTCAGAGAATACAAGGATGGCCGCTTGATAATAAGGGTACTTGCTCAAATGATGGCTCATGACATCAATATGTCAACCTTCAGATCATTCAGAGGAGAGATAAAATGTGGCGTTAAAGGCAACATAATACATTATCATGCAGACCATAAATTTTCTGAAGATACACTTCAAATGTGTGGACTGCTTAAGTGGTTTTCTGCAATGCTCTCCAGAAAGGGTGTTCTTTATCATCATAGTCTGTTGCACCCTTCAAAACCTGGCAATTCAAAAGAGGGGGGGTTCCTTTTCAGAGGGAGACATGGAGGTGGCTGAGGACTCCTTGGACAATGAAGAGCACAAAGGGCAAGGACCAAAATTGCTCATGTTTACTTCTACATGAGCACGTCATCAGAGAAACATAACTTAGAGTGTGTACCCATGCCATACTGGCAGCCACGCAACTACAGAATGATTAATGTACAGGCAACAGGGTACAACCATATTCCTTCTGTTCCTTAATGCCACGCCAATGAACTGAAAGGTCTTTGCAACCAGCGACATCAACAGCAAGTTCAGAATTTGGACTCATACCTTTAATTCTCATCATTCACTGGAGCCTAAATTTTTGTGCTTTGGCACTACCAGTGAAGGCAGCCTACTCATTTTCAGAGACAATTACAGCTACCCCTCCAAGGTTAGTGAGGATGCCTTGTAAAGAGTGTGATTATGAATGCACTTTTGCAAACACTTCCAGTAAAGAGTTTGACACATCTCCCTAACATAACTCAAATAACTATCATGAGTCAGCTACACATCACAAAGGGGGGTGAACTCTCAGTGGGAGCATGTTTCACCCTTGCATTAAGAGGCCACTTAGATGCATAAGAACAACACTTTTAAATGAACAGACCATTCTCATGTACGGCATACTTACAACATAATGTTAACACTGAATAGCTATGCCTAGAAGTGATTTCAAATCTTAATTTTTTCAAACCCTACAATTATGTCCAGTTGCAACCTTGATGTCTGCAGCAGAAGTGGAGGCAGCCTGCTGACTGGTACACCTTTTTATCTTTGATGACTTTCACAGCATCCGCTAGATGGTGGAGAGCTGTAGGGCCCCTGATTGCTTTGGGCATCCTGTTGTGCGGCAGGTGAACCCTCCTCAGTCTGTACAACTGGAGATGATGGGAGGTTGGGTAAAGCTGGTCACTCTTAGAATCACCTCGATGAATGGCCTCAGGTCTCCAATTGCTAGTTTTCAAAGAACAAAACAGCACAGGAAACAGGCCCTTCAGCCCAACGAGCCCGCGCTGCCACCTCGATGTTCGCACTTCTACCCATGATCCCTGTCTATGTTTATAGGTCTATGCATTGGAACCAAATTTGCGAGACAATTTAGGGAGAATTTGTTTTGCCAATCAGCCTAAGAGCACATCTTTGGGATGTGGGAGGAAACTGGAGCACCTGGAGAAAATCCATGCAAGCACGGAGAGAATGTGCAAACTCCCACGGACACAGGCCCAAATCCATGTATCTGCACAACACAGCAACAGTCACTGAGCTGTTGTGTTGCCCATCAACTAGTCCAGTTCAAGCATACACTAATAACGTGAAGCACTAGGCTATTCTCGAAAAATCCAAGAGCAGCCCTCTCACAACCCATCGTGTGTATGCCCCTTGTCAGACAACAAGGCGGACCTTCTGGTGGGCATATATATGGCTTGTTCAGTTTGAGATTTCTGGTCAATGATAATCTCCAAACCGTTGAAACTGGTGGGGGATTCAGCAATGAGAATGCCATTGAATGTCAAGAAGAGATAGTTGGATCCTCTCTTGTTGAAGTTGGTCATTGCCTGACACTAATGTGGCATGCATGCTCCTGCCACTTGTCAGCTCAAGCTTGTTGTCCAAGTCTGTGCAGTATGGACCGAATGTTTCAGTATCTGACAGACAGTACAAAGAACAAAGAACAACACAGCATGGGAAACAGGCCCTTCGGCCCAACGAGCCCGCGCCGCCGTCCTAACGTCTTAATGACATATAGAGACCAATATAGGGACAATTTGTTACCCAATCAGCCTAAGAGCACATTTTTGGGATGTGGGAGGAAACCGGAGCACCCGGAGAAAACCCACGCAACAACGGGGAGAACGCGCAAACTCCCGCAGACACAGGCCCAAATCCATGTGTCTGCACAGCAACAGCGATAGTCTCTGAGCTGTCATGTTGCCCATCTGATGGTCCAGTTTAAGCATACACTAACGACGTGAAGCACTAGGCCACTCCTGAAGTAACCTCCAGGAGCAGCCCTCGCACGACCTGCCGAATGCACGCACCTTGTTGGTCAACAAGGTTGACCGAGTAGCCTGTGGAAACAATTAAAGTATTTAAACAGTCCTCATATATCCCTCTATCTGCAGACCGCTCATGTGGCTGTCCAAGAGACCCTTAAACAACCCTAGCGTGCCTGCTCCCACCACCTTACTCAGTAGTGCATTCCACACCCCCACTACCCTTTGTGTGAAAAAATGCCCTCTAATATTAGTCTTATACATAGCCCCCTCACCCTAAGGCCGTGACCCCTCGTTCTATCCGAATCTAATGGTGGAAAAAGCTTACCACCATTTACTCTATCTATACCCTCATAATCTTATATACCTCTAATAGATCCCCTCTCAGCCGACGTCTTTCAAGGGAAAACAACCCCAGTGCATTCAATCTTTCCTCGTAAGACAGCCTTTCCATACCAGGCAGCATCCTGGTAAATCTCCTCCGCACTCTCTCCAGGGCCTCCACATCCTTCCGGTAGTACGGCGACCAGAACTGGATGCAGTACTCCAAGTGAGGCCTAACCAACATTCTATACACTTGTAACATCAGACTCCTACTCTTGTATTCTATACCCCTTCCTATGAAGGCTAACATACCATACGCTTTCTTTATCACTTTCTCCACCTGTACTGACACCTTCCGAGACTTGTGAACCTGCACCCCCAGGTCTCTCTGCGTCTCTATACTCCGGATAGTTTTACCTTTTATCCTATAACTCCCCTCTACATTATTCCAGCCAAAATGCATCACTTTGCATTTATCCGGATTAAATTCCATTTGCCATCTATCTGCCCAATCTACCAGCCTATCTATGTCCTGTTGTATTGCCTGGCACTGCTCCTCAGTCCCCGCCAATTTAAGCATCTTAGTGTCATCAGCAAATTTGCTGATCACACCACCTACCCCCTCTTCCAAGTCATTTATATAAATCACAAATAGAAGAGGTCCTAGTACTGAGCCCTGTGGCACACCACTAGTGACTGACCTCCAGTTGGAAAACGAGCCTTCCACTACTACCCGCTGTCTCCTCCTCCCAAGCCAGTTCTCAACCCATCTACATACCTGGCCCTGTATCCCATGCGCCTTCACCTTTTTTATCAGCCTACCATGGGGAACCTTGTCAAATGCCTTACTGAAATCCATGTAGATGACATCAACGGCCTGTCCTTCATCAACCGTTTTTGTCACCTCTTCAAAAAATTCCACTAGATTCGTAAGGCACGACCTCCCCTTAACGAAGCCATGCCACGTATCCCTGATCTGATCGCAGCGCTCCAGATGATCATACATCCTGTCCCTGAGGATCCTCTCCATTAGCTTACCTATAACTGAAGTCAAGCTCACCGGCCTATAGTTCCCTGAATTATCCCTCTGACCCTTTTTAAACAACGGTACTACATTTGCAATCCTCCAGTCCTCTGGGACCTCACCTGTGTCCAAAGAAGAGACAAAGATTTGCGTCAGAGGCCCAGCAAGGTCATCTCTCACCTCCCTTAGCAGCCTGGGATAAATACCATCAGGCCCCGGGGCTTTATAAGTCTTTATGCTACCTAAAAGCCCCAACACTTCGTCCCTCGTAATGATTATTTCCTTTAACGGGTCCTCAAAATCCTCAAAGCCAGCATCAGACATCAGGTCCCTCTCCTGCGTGAATACTGACGCAAAGTATTCATTCAGGATCTCCCCCATTCCCTCAGGCTCTAAGCATAGTTCCCCTCCTCTGTCCCTGAGAGGTCCAATCTTCCCTCTAACCATCCTTTTGCTCCTTATGTACTAAGTAGTAGAACCAGTATGTACTAGTAGTAGGTACTGAACATTGTGCAATCAGAGAACATACACTTCTGCAGCCATGTCCTGGGCCTAAAATGATTGTGAACCTTCTTTTGTATCCTGTTTGACTCCAGCCAGTAGAGAATTTCATCCTGATTCCCATTGACTTCAATTTTACCATGGCTCTTTGATACTGCACTTTGTCAAATGCTGAATTAATATCAAGGGCACTCACTCACAACTCACTTCTTGAGGCTAACTCTTTCCTCCATGTTTAGACCAAGGCTGTAATGAGGTCAGGAGCCTTGTGGGCCTGGGAGAACCCAAATTAAACATCTGAGATCAGTAGTTGTTGACCTCACTATTTATTCACAACACAAAATCTGGGCCAATGCCTCTACAGGTCCAGCATCAGAGTGCTGAACTGTCAAGTCTGAGATCCAAGCTTAAATTTTAAATTTGACTGCTGTTGTCAATCATCCTCCTCTGACGTAATTTTCTGCATAATTTTATAAGATGCAGTTTAATTCCATTATGTCATGCAAGTTATGGCATGTTATGTGACTGAAGATGGAAAAATTGTGGCCATTGATTCTTATCCATGCAATTCCATTCTCTCGAGTATTTTCTAATGAATGAATCAATAAACAGTATTGACAAGGTCAGTGGAAACTATTACAACCTCTTGATCAAAGAAGATGATATTACAGCGTGACAGTGGTGGCAAATGTGGAAAGAAAGGTTTAACACGATTATTTAGTTGGCTTCTGATTCTTGCTTGCTCTTGATTATCATCTTCATAGAAACATAGAAAATAGGAGAGAGAGTAGGACATTCAGCCCTTCAAGACTGTTCCGCCATTCATCATGACCATGGCTGATCATCCAATTCAATAACCTTTTCCTGCTCCCCCACCCCCATATCTTTTAATCTTTTTCGTTCCAAGAGCTAACCCTTTCTTGAAAACATATGATATTTTGGTCTCAACTGCTTTCTGTGGTAGCGAATTCCACAGGTTCACCACTCTCTGGATAAAGAGATTACACCTCAACTGAGTGCTAAATGGTTTATCCGGTATCCTTAGACTGTGACCCCTGCTTCTGGACTCCCTCACCATTGGGAACATCCTTCCTGCCATTACCGTATCCAGACTTGGTAAAATTTTACAGGGTCCTAAGAGACTCCCCTCAATCTACTAAACTCCAGTGAATATAATCACAACCAACTCAATCCCTCCTCATACAATAGTTTCACCAACCAAGAATCAGTCTTGTAAACCTTTGTTGCATTCCCTCTATAACAAGAACTCCCTTCTTCAGATAAGAGGACTAAAATTTCACACAATATTCTAAATGTGGTCTCACCAAGAGTCTTTATAATTGCAGCAAAACATCCCTGCTCTTATACTTGAATCCTCCCACCATGAAGTTTTTACTGCCTGTTGCATCTGCAAGCTTACCTTCAGCAACTGTTGTGTGAGGACCCCCAGCTCTTGTTGCACATTCCCCTTGCTCACTTTATAGCCATTCAGATAATAATCTGCATTCCTGTTTTTGTTACCGAAGTGGATATGCTCATATTTATCCACGTTATACTGCACCAGTGGTACCAGCAGATCCTGCCAACAGTGAATGGCAGTAAGATCTTTCTCACCGCTGAGAAATTCATGGCTGGAAAGCCAAAGAATCCTATCTTACATTTAGTTCCCTCTTCTAAGCCATTCGTATATACTTTGAATATCTGGGGTTATAGCAATTATTCCTATGGTATCCCTCTATTCATAGCCTGCCATTTGGAAAAAGACCAATTCTTTGGCCAGTTCCTGTTCTTTGTTTCCATTCTGCCAATCAGTGTTCTATTTGTCTAAATACACTACCCTAAATCCCATGTGCTTTGATTTTGTTTGCCAATTTGCTTTCACCAAAGCCCTATGTGAGGCTTTCTGAAAATTTAAGTAAACCACATCCATTAGCTCCCCCTCATCAACTCTAGTACTTACATCCTCAAAGAATTCCAGTAGATTTGTCAAGCCTGATTCACCATTTGTAAATCCTTGTGGAATCTCTCTGATTCTGCCACATTTCCCAAGTGCTCTGCTGTTAAATCTCTTATAATGGATTTTGGCATTTTCCCCTTTACCAATATCAGACCAACTGGTCCATAATGGCCTGTTTTCTCTCAACCTTCCTTTTTAAAAGGTGGACTTGCATTACCCACCCTCTAATCTGTAGGAACTGTTCCATAGTTTATAGAATCTTGGAAAATGGCCACCATTACTTGTCCCATTCCTGTTGTTTCTCAATGAGGCCCTGCTTTATTCTGGCCCTTGATTTCTTAGCCTATCACTTTTCTTATTCTCCTTCCTTCTTTTGTTCTTGTCCATGTTGGCCCTTCTCTGACTCCTTGCATTGGTTCCCAGCTCTCTCCATTTTAGTTTAAACCCTCCCCAGCCACGCCAATGAATATTCCCCAGGATATCAGTCCTGATCCTGTCAAAGTACAACTTGTCCAGTATGTACTGGTCTGAACCCCAACCCCCAATCCCATCTTCCCTCCCAGAACCAGTCCCAATGTCCCAGGAATCTGAAACCATCCCCTTCACATTATCTCTTCAGCTATGGATTCAGCTGATATATCCTGGAATTTCTGCTCTGATTAGCAGTGGCACTGGTTGTAATCTTGAGATCACTACTTTTGAGGTCCTACTTTTCAACTTACTTTCTAACTTCCTATACTTTTAAAACCTCACCCTTTTTTCTACCTATATCATTTATATCAACGAGTACCATGACCACTGGCTGTTCATTCTCCTCCTCCACAATGTCCTGCAGCTATTTTTGACCCTAGCAGCATGGAGTCAACATACCACCCTGGAGTCTCTTTGAGCCCCTTAAAATGGAATCCTCTATACTATTGCATTCCCACACTTCTTATTCCTCTCCCATGCAGCTGAGCCGACTGTGGTGCAACAAATTTGACTGTTACTGTTTTCCCCTGAGAGGTCACTGGCTGTAGGAGATTTCTACGTAGTCCTCTTGGCTTGCCTAATATGCACCCATTCCCTTCCTGCCTGTGGAGCCTTAGCCTGCGATATGACCACCTCTCTACATGTGCTAGCCATGATACTCTCCATCTCAGGGATGCTCAGAAGTGTATCCAGCTGCCTCTCCAGCTCCAAAACCTGGGTTTTCAGGAGTTGTAGCTGGAGACACTTCCTGCACAAATGTTAACCCCAGGCACTGGAAAAGCCTCCTTCTGTTTTTCACGTACAGCAGAAGGAGCACACAATGGCTTTGAACTCTCCTGTCATCACATACTCTTTAAATCTTTTGGATGATCCTTAATAACAAAAAATGCCAATTACTTTAGGATTCTTTTTTTCTGGTCCTTGTTACTATAGAAAATAACCCTCATAAACTATAGACCATAAACAACAAAAAAGACCCTACAAGCTATCAGTGATAAAAGTAATAAATACTTACCCATCCGTACTCAACTAATCTGTTACTTCCACTTGCCCTGCGTCACTTTTGGATCCTGACCACCCCTCAGGAGTCCCAAACCAGCATTCTGCTCTGAGTCTCACACTTTCCCTTGCTCTTTTATCTCTTAGCTCCACCCTCGGTCTCGCTTTTTCTCACACTCTTTATCCTTCCAGCTCTGCTCTCCAACTCTCCGACAGCTGCAGCTTATCCTCCAGCTCTTCGGCTTTGGTCTAGTCCATTCTCCTCATGGCTTTCCTGTGATGTTCACTTTGCTTTCAAACCCAGTGCATTCCCAGGCTGTTGGGAGCTCCTCTCCCCGTTTCACAAGTATCTCCTGCAGGTCCACCTCGCCATTCCTCCTGAAGGTGAGTGATATCCAGTATAACCTATTTCTTCAGTTTCAATTAGCACCACACTTACGTTAATGATGTTTAACCAATATAGTGGTCTTGAAATCCACTTTTTTTTTGAGCCAGAATTAATTTCATTGTGAGGTGAGAATGACAATAGAGCAGTCAGATAAGTCATTTATTTAGTAATGAAAAGTACAAACAGTCTTCCTTAATGTTGCATGATTTATAAATAGGAGAAGAAAGATTGCCTGTAATTCTTAATTGTCTCATTTTTTCTGCTGATGATTTCCAGGATAGTCTTTTACTAAAGTTTAGACCTTGATGTTATGCGGCACAAATATTGGCATAGGGAGGCTTACTTTACAGAGGCATTACCTGCAACACCAAGAAAGCAGGCAAAGGAGCGGTATCAGAACATGGCTTTTCACAGAATAACTTTTAAGTTTAATTGCTCATGGGTAATTTGCTTCATAACTGAAATCAGGGACATTCATGATTTTTCTCTATGCAGAGATTTACTTAATCCCTGACAATTATTTTCCCATAATAATCTAGGTACACGACAGGAGTTTAATTTTCTTCCAAAAACAGATGGGTTACAGTTAGTGAGGAAAATCAATAATTCTGGGGTTTTTACCTATTCCTGAGTATAAGACTAACAGTAAAAAAAAACTTGGTAAAAAGTGTGAAGACCTATTTAAAGACCAGTTGTTATTAAAGTCATGCAGTTTTGCACAGAGTGAAAGAGAAACAAAATGCAGGATTTTCTGGCTATGCTCACACCAAGACCAAAAATGCTCCGTCAAAAGACCATCACATGATCCATGTCCCACCCGTTACAATTCCTGTGGCAGGTGGGACAGGAAAATTCCACCCAAAATGTTCTTTCTGAACTCTCATTTAAAAAAGAGTTAGTTACATGAAGGAATGGCCAAGATTAGCACAGCTGGTATTTGTTGTTCAAGAATGGTCAGTTGCAGATTTGGAGGGGGTGATAACAGGACCTATCCATCTGACATCTACTGACTGTTCAGAGCTAACGACGGCTAGGAGCTCTGCCTTATCATCTCTCAGCTTTGGAGCATGCAGAGGCAGAAGGAATGTGTGACCACCAGACAATGAAATAAAAACAGGCAGGTAGTGCAGGAATTCCCTGAATGTACCCCATTCTTCAATCAATATTCAATTATGAATACTAATGAGAGTGATAGTTCATCTGGGGAGTGCAGTCGGAACCAAGTTCACAGCAAGCAGGGATGACTCAGCAGTATAGGGAAGAGGAGTTGGTTGCAAAGAAGACCAGAATTATGATAGCAATAAGTGATATAATATTTAGGGAAGTAGACCAGAATCTCAGTGAACCCAGGATGGTGTGGCCTTCCTAGTGCCATGGTCAAGAATGTCACTGAGTAGCTGCAGAACATCCTGAAACAGGAGTGATGCTGCTATAACTGTTACAGAGACCTAGCACAAAGAAGGGCTAAGTTCAGTGTGAAATATCCCTAGATACAATAGATTCAGGACAAAATGGAAAGGTTAGAAAAGGGGAAGGGGAAATGATATTAAGGATAGCATTGCAGTACTGGAGTATCACACCAGCCTGATATGGGTTCCCAGTTGTAATACATTTCCATGAATATTTATTAGTGTAAAACGTTCAATCTTTGATAAAGTTCAGCAACACATGAGATTCTCATGACACTCGGTTGAAACTTGTGTAAAGATAGCATGTACTTGTTGGTCTCTTGCAGTTGTGTGTTAGGTCAGATGTTTTCCTTGTTTAGCGGTACAACACAAGGGGAGGAGAGCAAGAGAATGGCAGCTTGAATGGAGGCTTGGGATCGTCAAGGTTTTTCAATAGTGTTGGGGGGGGGGCGGGTGTTGTGTGGACTCGAGATGGAGACAAGGAGGAATGGAAAATGAATCCAAGGAAGGACAGAAGGTGGAGCCAGGAACATGGTGGTGTGGAAGAGGAAAAAACCTAATGTTCTGGATGTGGTGGTGGGATAGTGGGAACAGTCAGTCAAGGTAAGAAAATTAGTAACCTAAGGGTTCACTACTGTCAGTACTGTCCATATCCGGATCCATCTGAGTGTTAGCTGATGGATTCCAGACAGGGTTTCGAGTTCATCAACAACATTTCAATTATCCCTGATTCCACCATCAAGAACTTGCACTTACAAAGCATCTTTGGCATAGAGGCTCTTCTAAGGTGCCTCAAAGGCAGATAGAAGGGAAATCAAGCCAAGAGGGTTGAACAAAAGCTTGGTCTAAGGGATAGTTTTGGACAACATTTTTGATGAAGGGAACACAGTGATGAGGTAAAGAGTTTTAATCATGGAATTTCTGAAAGTAAGACCAAGAAACTTGAATGCACTACCACCAATCATGAGGCACAAGGAAACTGATATATTAAGGACAGAGCGAAAGAGATGGAGTGTTCAGCCTGAGGAGTATAGAGGAGATTACAATAATACTACTCATTGTGAGGAAAAGACAGAGAGTTATTTAAGTATTGCACCTTTTTCCACACGGAGTGAAGGGATCTGATTCTTTTGAGGAAAGACTGTTTAAATGTATGAAGTAGAAAAAGATACACACTCAAAGAAAGCACAGGACACTGGCACTTGGTTTAAATTGCACCAACAAAGAGCTACCACAGACATCACAGGATAAACGGTGTCATGATATACATTTCTGCCACTAGAAGGGTGACCTCTCTTCAGAAGTACTCCATTATCTATAATGCATTTTGGGGTATGCCAATCCCAATGCAAATTATAAAGACTTCCTTGCTTTTCAATCATCTCTAATCAAAAGCATCAGGCAAGGCTGTGAAAGGATTTCACAGGAATGATGACTTTAAATTCAATACTATTTAGGAACCAAATGGTAAGTCAGGAAGGACAGAAGTGATTATAGCCTCGGTCAGACTCTGGCTGAGAGCCCAGGGGTAATTTAGCCACTTGTGTGAGTTCATTCAGTGTGAGTATTTTTAGAAATTAAGTGGTGGGTGGGAGGATGGGTTGGGAGAGAGAGAAGGGCAATGAATCTGCGCTGCCAATGTTAACAGCAAAGATAAAAACATGTATATTTTACCATTAGTATTGTTATCAAAATAATAGATTATTTGTAATTATAAAAAGAAATGGTTAATATAACATTGCATCTTCCTGAAACCTTCCCTAGCTCTAAGTTTAGTTTTAATTTAATTATGGAATCTTAATTAATTTGCTTAGATTAAAACAATGACACTTTGTACATGAGTAAATAATTGTTGCATATAGAAATGATAGATTATAAGCAAAATATGACCAGTTTCATTTCTAATACATTGCTGATTGTTTTTAATTATATATAAATTTAAAATGACACTTATAGGAATTAAAAACAAAAATGTTCAGCATACTGCCTGATTTTGTTTATCTGAAACACATCTCTTGGAGATTTCATGCCTTAATTTCCATGGTGGGTCACTTTTCAGTTATGAAAATTAATTCAGACATTCCTCAATCTAAGTACAGTGTCTCTATGACACTATAAACTGGGAACGTGCGGCCCAGCCAATAAAGTATACTTACCAAGCCCATTGTCCATTTGGGAACAATCCCATTTTAAACTCCCCACAGCTGGGTCCACAAAATATGAAAATAACTGAGCAGCCAGTTAAGTCGATGAAAAATGTCAACGTAACATTATTACATGCACATTCTGACTGGTAGCGTTACTGTTGTCTTTAGTGACTCCACTCTCAAAACTGGCACTAAAACACTTAAAATGGCATTTTATTCAGTGGCTGGAAAACGCTTACCAAAAAAAGGAAAATGTGCTCCATAAGTCTGAACATTAATAAACTGATGAGTGATAGTACCGATTAGATCCCATCATCAAGGATTATGTTATCCTGTCACAGTACGCAATGAATTCACAAACTACATTATGCAAATGTACCATAATCACTTACTCTTCGCCTGCCTGCTCACTCTACTGCACAATCTAGCACATTCATTGTGATGATGCTCCCAACATACTTGTTTGTCAGTTCTGATTTAAATAGTCGACAGAAGGCATAGATCCAGCAGCTGTGGCTGATATTTCTTTTGCTAGATATCACAGCAGATTAAATGGGTTTCATTTATTACTTTTCTGGGGAAGGACATAGCGGTGATATTATTGTAATTCAGGGATGCATTCACTTGTCTGTATGTCACTGCAATTCCAACAGGCTGAAAATATACAGGGTATGGAAAATTACACCTGCAATTTGTGCAGACAGAGCTCTAGGATGGGAGCACAAATTCAGAAGATTGATTGCTTAGAAGTGATGAGATTCCACCTGGGGGAGGGCCCTCCTTGTGATGACTTCAACAGACAGACATTCTTTACTTCTGAGCAGCTTCAAGGTTATTATAAAAACCTTGAAACCATGAATGTTTTATTTATCTCCAGCTATGGGCTAGATTAGCAAATGACCTTTATCTACTTCAGAGACCATTTCTAAACGTATCTGAGCATACAGATGAAGCATATTTACAACTCAAGCCTGCAATTTCTGAAACTGATATAATAATGACTGGGTTTTTTTATACTTTCATGGAACGCCGGCTCACTAGCAAGGCAAGTATTTATTACTATTCTCAATTGCCTTGAGAAGGTAGTAGTGCTGTCTTCATAGAAACCCTACAGTACAGAAACAGGCCATTTGGCCCATCGAGTCTGCACTGACCACAATCCCATTCAGGCCCTACCCCCATTTCCCTATATATTTTACCCACAAATGTCTCTATCCTACAAATCTCAGGACACTAAGGGGCAATTTAAGCATGGCCAATCAACTTAACCCACACATCTTTGCACTGGGGCAAGAAACCGGAGCATATGGAGGAAACCCATGCAGACACAAAGAGAACATGCAAACTCCACATAGACAATGACCCAAGCTGGGAATCAAACTCAGATCCCTGGAACTGTGAAGCAGCAGTGCTAACCACTGTGCTACCATGCTGCCCCATGGTCTTCTTTAAACTATGCAATCCATGTGATGTAGATATACTTCACTACTGTGAGAGAGGGAGTTCCAGGATTTTGCCCCCAAGATAATGCCATAATGGTATAATGTTCCAAGTCAGGAAGGTGTGTGGCTTGGAGGGGAAATTGCAGGTAGTGATGTTTCCATGCACCTTTTGCCCTTGTTTTTCTAGATTGGTAGAGGTCCTGGGTTTTGAAGATGCTATCAAGGGATGTTCAGAGAGTTGATGAAAGGCATCTTGTATATGAAACACACTGCCACTACGATACCCCAAAATGGTGGATGGGGTGCAGATCTGTCAACTTTATAAAAGTCTTGATAACATTGAAAAACATTGAAAAAATCAAATAAAAAATTTATTAAGAAACTATTATGATCTCATAACAATGTTAATCAATCAAACCTAATATTCTACTTCAGCCTGTTTAAGCAGGCCCCTGCTGAGCAATCCATTAGTGAAGCTTGTAGCTCAGCCAGACATTCACAATCTATCAATAAAAACAGATGGCAAAACATTTGTTTCTTCTGATGACCTCATTGTGAAAGCATATTCAGCAATGAGTGTTCTTTCCATGAGCTATTACACACCTCATTTTTTCTTAACATAAGAACATAAGAAATAGGAACAGCAGTAGCATCTAGCCCTTTGAGTCTGCCTGGCTATTCAATAAGATTTTGGCTAATCTGAAGTGGATCAGTTCCACTTTCCCACTTTCTCCTCATAACCCTTAATTCCCTTGTCTATCAGAAATCTATCTACCTGTGACTTAAGTATATTCAATGAGGTAGCCTCCACCACTTCAAAGGGTAGAGAATTCCAGAGATTCACCACACTTTGAGTGAAGAAGTTCCTCCTCAACTCTGTTCTAAACTGCTCTCCCCTCCCTTATTTTGAGACTGTGCCCTCTAATTCTGTTTTCCTTTCTAAGCAGGAAAACACTCTCTACCTCTACCTTATCTAGCCCCTTCATTATCTTATATGTCTCTATAAGCTCCCTCTTCAGCCTTCTAAACTAGAGTACAGGCCTAGTCTATTCAATCTCTCCTCATATCCTGATATCAGTCTGGTGAACCTTCTCTGTACTCCCTCCAAGGCCAATATATCCTTTCATAAATAAGGAGACCAAAACTGCACATAGTACTCCAGTTGCAGCCTCATCGATGTCCTGTACAGTTGCAGCAAGACCTCCCTGCCTTTATATTCTATCCCCTTCGTTATAAAGGCCAACATTCCATTTGCCTTCTTGATTACCTGCTGCACCTGCAGACTGAGTTTTTGTGATTTGTGCACATGAACTCCCAGGTCCCTCTGCACTGTAGCACGCTGCAGCTTTTCACCCTTTAAATAATAATCCCTCCGACTATTATTTCTACCAAAGTAGATAACTTCTACATTGCTCACGTTATACTCCATCTGCCAGGTCCTCGCCCAATCACTCAGCCCGTTCAGATCTCTCTGCAGACTTTCTGCGTCCTCCACGCAATTTGCTTTTCCACTCATCTTCGTGTCATTGGCAAATTTCATTACCGTACACTCAGTCCCTTCCTCCAGATCGTCTATGTAAATGGTAAACAGTTGAGGCCCCAGCCCTGATTCCTGCAGCACTCCACTAGTCACCAACTGCCAACCAGAATAGCACCCATTGATTCCAACTCTCTGCTTCCTGTTAGATAACCAATCCTCTATCCACGCTAACACCTTACCCCCAACTCTGTGTACTCTAACCTTCTGCAACAACCTTTTGTGGGGCACCTTATTGAATGCCTTTTGGAAATCTAAAAACACCACATCCACCGGTTCCCCTCTGTCTACTGCACTAGTCACATCCTCATAGAAATCCAATAAATTTGTTAAACACGACTTCCCCTTCTCGAATCCATGCTGCGAGTGCTTGATCAAACCATTCTCTTCTCAGTGTCTTACTATTTCTTCTTTAATGATGGATTCTCGCATTTTTCCACCTGAGTGCCCTATAATTCACTGCCTTTTGTCTACTACCTTTTTTAAACAGCAACATAACATTAGCGGTTTTCCAATCCTCCGGCATTTCCCCAGAGTCCAGTGAATTTTGATAAATAATTACTAAGGCATCCATTATTACTTCTGCCATTCCATCTGGGGACTTGTCTACCTTCAGTCCCTATAGTCTACCAAGGACTACCTCTCTAGTGACAGTAATTATGTTAAGGACCTCATCTCCTTCCATACCTCTATCTTTAATATTCGGTATTCTTAAATTAATGCACACTGGGCAAATGAGCATGGAGTATATGGGAGCATGGAAATCACATGGAAGAAATAAGAGGGCCTGGGGGGTATGGGAGGCAGGGATAGGAACTTTTAAACTGGCCTTTCAAAAGCTTCTGATGTCCACACAATGGTTCAGAATTTCTCCAAGAGGCCATAAAGCCCAATCCCCACAGGAGAAGGAACACTCTGTCCCTTTCTGACACAGTCTGATAATCATCTCCCTTATTGCTATCCTGTTGTCTTACCTTCTTCTCTCTCTTTAGTTTATCTCATTTTTTTTATCCCAACTATTTAATCTAAAGTCCTCTCCATTACCCTAGTTATATGGTTGCCACACTTGCCCAATCATAGTTGAGATGAAGACCATCCCAACAGTACAGCTTCCACTTTCCCCAATTCTGATACCAGTGCCTCAGGAATCAAACCCATTTCTCCCTTTGAGCAACACATTTAACATTCTAACCTTATTTATCTTTAGTCAATTTGCTATAGCTCAGGCTATAATCCAGAGATTATTACTTTTGAGGTTCTGCTTTTTAATTTAGCATTTAGCTGTTCATACTGTCTAAGAACATAAGAACATAAGTACTAGGAGCAGAAGAAGGCCATCTGGCCCCTTGAGCCTGCTCTGCCATTCAATAAGGTCATGGAGGATCTTTCCATGGACTCAGTTCCACTTACCCGCCCACTCACTATAACCCTTAATTCCTTTACTGTTCAAAAACTTATCCATCTTTGCCTTAAAAACATTCAATGAGGTAGCCTCAACTGCTTCACTGGGCAGGGAATTCCACATATTCACATCCCTTTGTGTGAAGAAATTCTTCATCAACTCATTCCTAAATCTACTTCCCCTTATTTTAAGGCTGCGCCCCCTTTTCCTAGTTTCATCTGCCAGCGGAAACAACTTCCCTGCTCTATCTTATCTATTTCCATTATAATCTTATATGTTTCAATAAGATTTCCCCTCATTGTTCTAAATTCCAATGGGTATAGCCTCAGTCTACATAGTCTTTACTCATAAACAACCCTCTCAATTCTGGATCAACATAATGAATCTCCTCTACATCCCCTCCAGTGCCAGTATACCCTTTTTCAGCTAAAGAGACAAAAAGAAACTAAAGAACATAGTATTCCAGGTATGGTCACACCAGCACCTTATACAGCTGCAACACCACCTCACTGTTTTTAAACTCCATCCCTCTAGCAAAGAAGAATAAAATTCCATTTGCCTTCTTAATTACCTGCTGGACCTGCAAACCAACTCTTTGTGATTCTTGCACAAGGACATCAAGATACCTCTGCACAGTAGCATGCTGCAATTTTTACTCTTTAAATAACAGTCCATTTTGTTGTTATTCCTACCAAATGGATGACCTCACATTTACCTCCATCTGCCAGACCCTTGCCCAATCACATAGACTATCTATATCCAGATTTTCAGCATCCTCTGCACATTTTGCTCTGCCACTCATCTTAGTGTCATCTGCAAATTTTGACACCCTACACTTGGTCCCCAACTCCAAATCATTTATGTAAATTGCAAACAATTGTAGTCCCAACACTGATCCCTGAGGCACACTACTAGTCACTGATTGCCAACCAGAAAAACAGCTATTTACCCCCTTTTTTGCTTTCTATTAGGTAACCAATCCTCTATCCATGCTAATACATTACTTGTAACAATGTGCATTTTTATCTCATGTAGCAGTCTTTGGTGCGGCACCATGTCAAATGCCTTCTGGAAATCCAGATACACCACATCCACAGGTTCCCCATTGTCCACTGCACATGTAATGTTCTCGAAGAATTCCACCAAATCAGTCAAACATGCCCTACCCTTCATGAATCCATGTTGCATCTTACCAATGGAAGAATTTAAATCCAGAAGTTTTGCTACTTCTTCTTTGATGATAGATTCAAGCATCTTCCCTACTAAGCAGAAACACCTGCCTGATCCTACCTATGATGATGATACCTATGTGAACCATGATCATTGGATCCTCTGCATCCAAAAATAAGTTTCCCTTCAACCCAAAGCATATGTCCTAAACCCTAGCAGTGGGCAGGCAACATATCCCTCTCAACTCTCGTTCTGATGTTCAGAGAACTGTGTCTATGTCTCTAACTATACTATCCACCTCTACTATACATTTCTATTAGTTCTCTGTACTTGAATGATTTCCCGTACCACAGTGCCATAGTCAGTTTTTTTTATCCACCCTGTAATCCCCATTCTTATCTGCACAGATTGTGAAAACTTTGAACATGTTGGGCAATTGCAAAGGATGAGGTTCATCCACTTCTATTTTCTAAACTTTTGCCTGCTTCACTTGACCATTGACGAAAACAGAAGACCCTGGCCTACGGAAGACCTCCTTGAACAAAATGCTCAGGTAACATTCTCCATCCCCATTGTGTCACAGTGTCTGCAGCTTGGTCTCCAATTCAATGATTCTGAGTCAAAGCTCCTCAGGCTACAGTCATTACTGAAGGCACATTTGCCCTGGATCACTTTGGCATCCAAGGGTTTTCACATCCCACAACCTCAGCACATCACCTGCCTGACCATCCTTATTATATCTTAATTAAGTAACTAACTAATTATTTTCTTAATTAATTTTGAATTAAATTAATGCTACATCTCACTACACATCCTGTCATCACTTAAACTTTAGTTATCCAATAAGAGCTATCAGTTAAGAAAATAATAGGCTTACTAATTTCTTACTTCCCTTCTGTTAGTGCTCTTTAGGGTATTTTCAAAGTTTACATTTTCTAAATTCCAGCTCCTTACAGACAGTCCCTAACAGCGTTTACTCCCCAGCCAATCATCCAATAACTTTCCTGTGCAGCCACTCAAGGAATTTTTTTCTCAAACTCAGCACTTTCTGGAAGTTAAGGCTGCATTCCTCTGCGAATCCACTTCTCTGCCACTGCTTCTCGCAGTTCCCTTTGAGTACTTCTTCCACTCATTATTCACCAATTCTATTAAGGCCTCTCTCTGCTATTTTAATTCTTGCTCATGCTATTTCATTTGACGATCAACATATTATACCAAAAACAAATGCTATGAAATATGGTAGAAGAGCAATCACAAAGTCATGGAGTCCTTCAGTGCAGAAGGAAGCCATTCGGCCCACCAAGCCAACATCAACAACAATTCTACCCGGCTCTATCCATGTAACCCCATGTATCTAATCCCCCCTGACACTAAGGAGCAATTTAGCATGGCCAATCAACCTAACCTGCATATTTTTGGACTGTGGGAGGAAGCTGAAACACCCAGAGGAAACCCATGTAGAAATGGAGAGAACGTGAAAATTCTACACATTCACCCAAGGCAGGGAGGAACCCGAGTCCCCGGCCATGCGAGGCACCTACACTAACCACTGTGCCACAGTGTTGCCCCGGTTAGATATGCAACTAGTCAATGTGCTGTGCAGTTACAAGCATAAACAACTGAAACAACAGCTGATGGGCAGCACCATGGCACAGTGGTTAGCATTACTGGTTCACAGCACCAGCGATCTAGGTTTGATTCTTGCATGGGTCCTGTCTGTGTGGAGCTTGCATGTTCTTCCCGTGTCTGCGCGTGTTTCCTCTGGATGCTCTGGTTTCCTCCCACAAACTGAAAGATGTGCTGGTTAAGTACATTGACCTGAATAGGCACCCGGTTTGAACAGGATAGCTGGCATGCATGAAAAGCTCTTCTCTTTTCCTTCTCCGTGCCTTGCTTCTTTTCAAAGCCTCATTGAACTACATGAGAGTGTTAGACTGAAGTTAGAAAGAATGTACCCTCAGGAGTTTCTCTCCATCACCCATTGCAGATGGAGCTCTCACAAACATTATCCTCGATGATCACTTTCAGGGATGGACTTCTGGTTCATTATTGACAAGGCTCAATAGAGATTGTTCAAACCATGGAGAGAAGCTCACTCTTATCATGGCATTTCAACATGCTAAGGATTGTTTCCTCATGATCAATATCATAGTCCCTTGAGGCAGACTAGGGGAATTTCACAGAAACTTCATTGCAATGGTAATGTAAGCCTTACTTGTGACTAATAAATAAACATTAACTTTAACTTTGATAAACAGAAGCAGAGAATGGGGATGTTGACTGAGCATATTTAAAATCTGGCCTCAAGGGACTGTGATATTGATCATGAGGGAACAATCCTTAGCATGTTGAAATGCCATGATAAGAGTGAGCTTCTCTCTACAGTTTGAACAAAGAACTCAATCTCTATTGGGCATAACAAGTCCATCCTTGAAAATGGGTATCAAAATTAATGTTTGTGAGAGCTCCATCTGCGATAGATGATGGAGAGAAACTCCTGTGGATACATTCTTCCTAACTTCAGTCTAACACTCTTGTGTAGTCCAGTGAGGCTTTGAAAAGAAACAAGACATGGAGAAGGAAAAGGAAGACCTATTCATGCATGTCAGCCATGCTGTTCAATCAGGTCAGGTACTCTCTTTTCAACATTGTCATATATCTTTTTTCAAAACTTATGCGTTCTAGCCCATATTATATCCCAATTAAACTTAACATAATCAGTATATTAGTTGCAGTCCATCCAGCTTTAACTGATCTACAAGCTAGTGTAAACAAACAAAATTCACAAAGTCAAGAAACTATCTCTGAAAAAAAGTTTACAACCCCCAAGAGTCACCACACAGTACTCTCTTCTGTTCTGTGGTAACATTCTGTAATAGTTTGCAAGTTGGAACTGCTTTTAAATTAACCCAGTGGGTTATTTGCACTGTTCGCTTCTGTGGCACTAGCCCCTGAAGTTCAGTAAAATCTCTAAAACAGACTTTCCACTTTCATGACAGTGGCTGCCATGAGAACTTGGTTTAAAAAAAGAATTGGGATTTTCCAGCAGTTAACTTAGCAACATCTTAGAGATGCTGCCAGGTGCTAGAAAGCTATTAATCTGAAACAGACAGCACGCATACCCATATAATACCAATGTTAAAGTAGGTTTTAATAATTGCCTGTTGCCCATTCTATACAATTGTTAATGTCACCTAATCACAGTGACCCACTCAATGGGAAGCCATCCTTGGCTCCTCCTACATGTCTAAATCTACATCCTCTCTTCGGGTTCCAACACCCAATCCCTTAACTTCTCCCAGTTGCTGCTATTCCGAGATCTAGTATTAAATCAGCAAAAGTTGCCTCCAATTAAATATGAAGACTGAAACCATTGTTTTCTATACTTACTGCAAATACTATTTTCAGCCACCAATCCCAACACTCTTACTGGCTAATGCTTCAGGACAAGCTGGATTATACACAACTTTGAAATAAAAACAGAAAATGATGGAAAAAGAATGGGCAGATCTGACAGCATCCATGAAGAGAACTTTCCAGTTTGTATGACTCTTCATCAGAGTAAAAGAGAGGGAGATTTTGTACTGTTTAAGAAGGGGTGGAGCAAAACTGCACATTAAGGATAGGTGTGGAGGCTCAGGAGAGATTTGACAAAGTGGTGTATAATGTGAAGGGAGTATTAACAGCAGTATTAAAAAATAAAGAAGAGGTTGGTAGTGATATCAAGATAAGAGAGCAGAATATGTCAACAGCAGAAAGAAATCCAGGGGAACAGAACCTGCAGGAAGGATAGAAGTAAATACTTGAGGGAGAAAGAAAAGATATGACGCAAGTTTTTAAGTAAGCAAATAGGAGGACTAACACTGAGAAAATAGTGCAGAAATTATAGACAGAGTGAACTAGTTGTTTGGTCATACAGAGCTTGAGTATTGCTGAAAAAGAAGACATGTCAAAGCTTTTCATCTTGCACGCATCAGACACTTGGCAAGACTATGGAGATTCGGAGTAAACAACAATTTATACTATATGAGAAAAAAGTGCTCATTGGTTGGCAAGTAAACTCTGACTTGTACAGGCATTGCCATGGAGAATACACCATGTTGCTGATAGTTAACTGCCAAGCATCATTTGAAATTTAAATTGTTAGTTTGACCCTGATTGCCAAGGCACTGCCCTGAGGAATGAATTAGCGAATGGCTGTCACTTATTTCATTTCGTTCATGTTCTTTCTGTCTGCAAAGAACAGGGCTCCGTGCATTAATATATACAGCTTCTAGTGCAAGGAATTAGGCAACACTGCAAGACTGAGTGACAAAATTAAATTGGTTGTTAACGTAATATTTAGCACTCAGGATTATTTAACAAATGTCATCCAAATACAGAATCATATCTAATGTTGAACACTCTGGGTCCGATTTTACTACCGCGTTGTGCTCTTTTCCAGGCACTTGAAAACTTAGTAAAGTCGGGCATGAGGTGAGTAGCGTGGTTTGTGTCAGTTCCCTTTTTACCAAGGCCTGAAAATGGTTGCGACTAGCATCACGCACGAAACAGGCGCATCAGCTATTTAAATGTATTTGCACGCATTTAAATTGAATGAATGGACTGCATGCCCAACTTTACCGGCACTTCCCCCTTCCAGAATTGGCGCAAAACAGACAAACACCATAGACATCAAATTTGGGGCTCCAATTAGTGAGGAGGTAGGTACTAATCTCATACAGCTCTCTGTATGAGATTGTCAGAGGGGGAAGGTGGGTCCACTGCCACTCTGCCTGAGATTGGTGAAGAGGAAGGGATCAGTGGAGGGAAGGTGAGTCTGCTGCCATTTTACCTGAGGTTGGTGGGAGGAAAGGGCCCACGATCAGCCTGGGTGGCAGGATGGGGGGATAAGGGGATCAATAATTTTGGGTCATGGGGTAATGTCTGTCGGGGGGGCAGGGGCAGGCATTATCCAGCCTGGGAGAGATATGGCAGGGGAGCAACATTCTATTTTCTTTTTTCTGCGCGTGCGCAATTGACGGTGCTGATCATGCCCCAGCCATAGGCTTGTCAGATATTTTTGCAGACAGAGTGCGGATGGAGGCATCTGAGAATGGTCTAAAAGTCGGGTCTGAAGCACTCCCAGTTTGAAGTCCACCCAGCACTTAGACTCAAAATGGTAAAATAAGGCCCTATGTTTTGAATTTTGCAAGCAGAGGCTGGTTGGTTCTGGTCTGTAACTTGCCCATTGCGAACAGTGGCTGGATGTACAGCCTAGAGCCTAGCATCACACTGGTGCTGAAATTCATAGACCACATCACGCATTTGGATGACAGCCAGAATCTCTTTTTTGGCTTGACGGCAACACCCTGTTAGTAGTGAATACCTCTCATGTTGCTACTGTATAGCATAGAACATAGAACAGCACAGTACAGGCCCTTCACCCCTCAATGTTGTGCTGAGCTCCGTCCAAACCCAAGACCAAGCTATCCCACTCCTTATAATTCTGGTGTGCTCCATGTGCCTATTCAATAGCCGCTTGAAAGTTCCTAAAGTGTCCCACTCCATTATCACAACAGGCAGTCTATTCCACACCCCAACCTACAACATGAACAGGCAGCTTCACTTGTTGCCCAGATTTTCGAGATGTCTTTCCCTTCCAAGGTAATTTGAGGTAGACTGGGCACTTTTCAGGGCCCAAAATGCTGGCTTTGGCCCACCCATGAGATTGTGTGATACCCAGAATGAAATGATCTGAACAGGGTAGCCATTATAAATTGCTATTTTCACCAATTGTCGGCATTCTTGTGAAGTGTCCTGATGAAAATCTTCGACTATCTCTTGTTCCAACAATACAGGGGAAAATAATACAAAATATGCTGTGAAATAGACAACCAGAAAATGAAGCATGTTCTAGAAACTATAAAAATAGATAAAGCAACATAGGAGAAAACATATGTTTGCAATGAATTGTAATCAAACTAATTTCAAACACGCACTTCCTCCTGTGTTACTTTATCTATTTTTATAGTTTCTATAACATTCTTAAAGACTAATAAATAAATAAATTTATTAGTCACAAGTAGTTTACATTAGCACTGCAGTGAAGTTACTGTGAAAATTCCCAAGTCACCACACTCCAACGTCTGTTTGGGTACACTCACGGAGAATTTAGCATGGCTAATTCATCTAACCAGCACGTCTTTCTGACTGTGGCTAATAAAGAGGGAGAGTCTTTAATAGCAGTCTGCAAGAATGAAACTAAATTCAGGCCCCAGGAATTCAAGGACCGTTTTACCTTATAAAAATGCCTACAATGCAATAAGGTTAGAGTTTTTGCAGCTAGATTCATTATTTATATAATCTCAGATGAGTAAAAATGTGCTAAACTGAAGTATAAATAAAGCAGGTGTTAAAATTCAGCACTGTCCTGAGATTCCCACTTTGCGAATATGAGTCTAGACAGTGGCCCAAGACACATGTTTCAGAATTCAATCAGTGCCATGGCTTCTGAAATCCAAACACAATCTGTGATAAACCTTGTCAATGTCAATAAAATTCATAATCTGAATGACTTTCAAAACTTAGAGAAATGCAACCTCTTTGACTCATCAACTGACTATAAACAGGGACATTGTGACTGGAATTTTCCCAAGAAAATTCTAAATTCCCAATGTGTGAGAAAATGGGATTAAATCCTGTCGTTTTTTTTCCAAATTTCCAGATTTAATCTCTGACACTCTGTACATCACAGAGTGCCCTAACATGATTCATTCTGGAAATCTGGTGCCTATTCCCACCCGAGAGGTCAGCAGCATATAGTGCTGAGCAGGCCAATGCGCATGTGCTGATCTGTGTTATTTTAAGGGCCATTGCCGCCCTCCAGATCGCTAGCCAACCCGATCACTAGCCAGCTCCACAATCCCTCATCACTGGTCTACTAACCCGCCTACCTACCACCCCCCCACCCACCACCCCCCCACCCAAACCGATCGCTGGCCTCCTTGCACAAGCCCCAATGTCGATAAGTCCCCAACATCCCTTTCCCTCCTCCCTACAATCCCGATAACCAGCACCGACCCACCCCATCCCCCAGCCAACAGTCCCAAACCCTGCCCACACCACCCCAGTGTTCATCGCCTTCCCCCCCCCACCCCACTCCCAGCAGCCCCAACCCCACCTCCATCTGATGGCCAACCCCTATCACCCTCACTTCCTCCCTCCCCCACTGATCCTCTAGCAGAACATTGTGTTACAGTAGAAGAGAAAGATCTTATAATAGTTAAGAGTCTGATGACAGCAGGAAGATGCTGTTCTTGAGGCTGTTGGTACATGTTTTCAGATTTCTGTATCTTTTTATCCCAGTGGAAGAAGGTGGAAGAGAGTCCAGAGAGCCAACAGGGATGATTCTGACAGGCTAATAACAATTTCACACTCAGATGAGCACTGATTGGCAGCAGGACTCTGTCAACACTTGAAAAGAAGTGCTGCCTTGAAGAGCTGCCAGCCAATCAGATTGGCCAAAGGCCCACCAATCCATCCAAGATCAGCACCCTGATTGGCTGGAAGAGGCACTGCAGCACTGTGCCTGGGATTGAGTGCAGGGAGTCAGTGTGAGGTAAGTTGCAGGGGGCCTGGGAAGGGGAGGGAATTTTCTGTAGTTTTTTGGGGGGGGGGGTGCGTGAGTGTAAGTGGTTAATCGAAGGATATGCCAGAGGAACGGAGAGGCGGAGGGGGAGGTCTGGAGGTATCCTGTCCATGAGTCAGAAGGGGGCTTTCAATGGAAACACTACCCCTCGTTTCCCACACAGGATTGGAGAATTTGGGGAAAAGCAAACTCAGCTATCTAGCATCCACCGGCCTTAAAATTGAATCTGGGTGGGAAAAATGGGTGGCCATTAAATTACTGTTTTAAGGGCCTGAAGTCTCCCCTCTCTCTGATCTTAAAACCCACCAAGGGGGAGAGTAAAATTCAAACCTGAGCCTTAAGCATATATTCTAAGTTGACACTTAGCATCTCAAGTAACTTGCTTTGCAACAGAAATCGGTCTTAGTATTAAGGAGCCCGGATCTTTCTTGCTTCTCTAGCCTGGGGAGGCTGAGGCCACTTATAGGAAAAAGCTGTCATTCTGGCTGAAATCAGTTAACTCAAAATAGAACTGAATCTGGGACCTTCTTGTCTGCTTGGCTGTAGTGTTACAAAAACAGACTCTGGATTAACAGGAAACACTTATTAATTGGACATGTCACATTTCTCTGCTTCAAATAAATTTGTACAAGTATATTGTTGCTGCATTGTCAGTGGTTCACAAAGAAAAAAAGTATTACAATAGTGTTAAACTAATCAACTTAAACAACATGTTACACATTATTTTGAATATTTAAAGTTAATAATTTCAAGATTAATTAGCATAATAATTGAAGCTAAACATGTTTTCATATCCCAAAATCTCTTCAGTGATTGATCTTCCGGAGCAGAGAATTTATTTGACGGCCTGTCAGAGGTGAGGACATGCGGTTCAATTTTCATTTGGACAGACAAACAAGGAGCAGGAGTAGGCCATTTGCCCCTGCGAGCCTGCTCCGCCATTTAATAAGATCATGGCTGATTTGTTCGTAACCACAAATCTGCAATCCCCAATAACATAAGAACCAGGAGCAGGAGTAGCCCATCTGGCCCCTCGAGCCTGCGCCGCCACTCAATAAGATCATGACTGATCATTTCATGGACTCAGCTCCACTTTCCCGACTCTCGCCATAACCATTAATTCTTTTACTGTTCAAAGTTCTATCCATCTATGCCTTAAAAACATTCCAAGAGATAACCTCAATTGCTTCACTGGGCAGGAAATTCCACAGATTCATAACCCTTTGGGTGAAAAAGTTCTTCCTCAACTCAGTTCTAAATCTGTTCTCCCTTATTTTGAGGTTATGCCCCCCAGTTCTAGTTTTACTGCCAGTGGAAACAACCCCTGCTTCTATCTTATCTATTCCTTTCATAACCTTATATGTTTTGAGAAGATTCCCCTCTCATTCTTCTGAATTCCAATGAGTATAGTCCCAGTCTACTCAATCTCTCCTCATAAACCAGTTCTCTCAAATCCAAAATCAACCTAGTGAATCTCTTTGCTTACTCAAGAATCTGTTCACCTCACCCTTAAAAATATCCAGACTCTACTTCCAACTTCTTTTCAGGAAGAGAGCTCCAAAGACTAGGACAGGGGTGGGGTGGGGTGGGGGGGTGCCTCAATCTCTGAGCAGTCAGGTTTTATCGGTGTGTTTAGGCTCCACCTCTCTATCTGACAGTGTGAAACACGCCCCTTTGACTTTTTTTTGGTAGACTATTGTAAGATCTGGAGAGAAAACCAATCAGTTTCTCTGGAAAGAAACTTGCTGGTTTTCTCGGTGGAAATAACATTGCCATTTTTTGGTAAGATTTTGCCCATCGTGTTAACCTTGTTGAACATCAAAGACCTTGTGGTTATTTTTTTCCATGTGAATAAGTTGTTGCCATGTTCAAATGCTATGTTGAATAGGAAGACTGGGGATAAAGGAATTCTAAGTATATTAAAATTTAGTGTGATTACATGCATTGTTTTGCACTATAAGTGGTCATTTATTTGTTCTAAGTCAGTTTCAAGATTCAGACAATAGAGAATACTTTCAGTCTGCTTATCAGATGAGTAGAATAAAATGGTTTTTCTTTCTATCTATTCTTAAACAAATCAGCATGGTGAACTGCACAACAGTGGTGATATGAGTCAATCAGCTAAATTAATGGACATTTTGAAGTGTGACACATGCTTTCTTATACACCATGGATGCATTCTCGATACAATAAATATAATTATATAGTTTGACTGTAATGTTTTGACTTAAAGTGTCACTGCAAGGAGGATGCATGGATTTAGAAATTCGACGATTGACGTTTAATAGAATTTTGCTTTGACCATATTTGTACCTTTAATTAATTTTCCTATCTTATCACAATGCTATCTAATTATGTAAATTATGCATAATTTTTGCTGAACAACATCACAATCATCCTATTTATGATTCATGTCACAATTCTAAACACTCGCCATTGCCGCTCAGCTTGCAGAGACCTAGAAATGTCTAAAACCACATATGATTCTTCCCAAAATCTAAATGCAGTTCAGGTCTTGGAAGAATTAAAAATCATTGTCCTTTGCCTAGCACAATCATCCATAACGATATATTTAACTCCATTTATTAATAGTTGAGTCAAAGTACTTAAGTCAAATCTATTGCATACACAGGCAAGCCAGCTGCACTTCTTAAAATGTAAAGGCTGGGATCCTCCCAAAAAAATTTGAAGTGCCGAATTCACATAAAAACTGGAGTAAATCCAGCTGTTTTTTTTTTCAAAATGAATCTCTTGTGCATTACAGAGTGCCTCAATGTGAATCACGATAAAAATCTGTGGGTAGGGCCTATTCTTGCTGGAGAAGCCAGCAATGTAGTGATGAATGAGCCATCGTGCATACATCGATCTGTCACACTAGAGATTGGCACATGTGCAGTAGCCCTACAGTGCTGGCCTCCCAATTGCTGGCCAGCCTCTTGGCCCCTCATCACTGCCCTTCTGACCCCATCATGTCCTGATCATTGGCTTTTTGGATGTGTCCAGGCTAGCCTTCTCCCAGCACCCGCCTTGATACTCTCCCAATCCTCCCCCTCAATCCCGAACTCTCCAAAATCCTGACTCCCGCCCTGGCAGGCCCTCCCACCCCTGATGGCCACAGCTGATCAGTTCTTCCCTCCCTCTGTCACGGATCCCAATTGCAGAGTAGCAGCAGGATGCCCCTATCCCACCGATCTCACCCTCCACCTCCAATAGGCCCTACCCCCTCTGGCCCCGCCTGCCCAATGCCCAATGGACAGTGCCAAGATGCTCCTTGAGCATTGCCAGTTTGCCCCCTTGGGCAGTGCCAGAGAAACCAGGCTCGAACTGCTCAGGGGTCTCCTCCTTACCCTGACCTCCTGTGGAGCTTCTGTGGCTCCCTTCACTTCAGTGTGGTCAGGCTGTCACCTCCCCATTCATAATGGGTCGTAAATCTTGCTGGAGTGAAACAGTGGCGGGAGCGGGGTGGCTAGAATGCCCAGAGATTACCATATTTTAATCAGCTCCATGCTAATTTTTTTTTTGGTATTTCCATCACATCAATTATAAGAGTTATTCATTATTACTTAGATCTATTTTAATCTTACTATGTTCTAACATTCCTTTCTGTTTAAACAACTTATATTTTTAGAAAGTTCTGTGCATGAGATGAAAATGTTTTTTTTGTTATGTACATGAGGTTTAGCTTGATGTGTTTAGCATGCCACTTTTACCACATACGTTTGCAATATTTTGTTGGATTCGTTGACCCATTTATTACTTTCTTAGTGTCAGCTTTGGCTGGGTGATAGCACTTTTACTACTGAGTCAGAAGATTATGGTTTCAAGTCCCATTTCAGGAGTTGAGCACACAATTCAAGCTGACATTCAGAGTGCAGTACTCAAGAGTGTTGCATCGATGGAGTTGCCATGGGCAAAATTTTCCAAAAACAATGGCAAAGTATCAGGTTCTGACTGAAAACCAGCATATTTCTCCCCAAAGAAACAGGCAGGTTGTCTCTACAGATCCTCTGACACTTCGACAAATAAAAGCGGGGTGCGTGTTTTGCACTGTCATCCCAGAGGGGCGGCGCTACACATGTCAGCAAGTTTAGCTCCACTGATTAAAGTTGAAGATCTCCCTCCCTCATCATCGTTAGCAAAGGGCCATCAGAGACGCTCCCCTGCTCCTACAATGCAGACATACCACCCCCCCTCCCAACCCCCACTCACCTTCAAGCCCCTGATGTAATAATCACAACTGATTCCCATTTTTAGTGCCACAAGTCACATTCATGGCACAGGTCACCTCAGCCTCCAAGGTCTAAGAGTGGGAAGATTGCGATCAGGATCCCGCTGACCCATCCAACAGGAATTGCACTGTTTTTCACATCAGAGACCCACTTAGAAATCTTTTGGGAGAATTGCAGCCAATATTTGAAGTCAAATAGCAGTTGTCCTCAAATGTGAAACATTAGCTCCCTTTTTATCTCCATTGATGTTATCAAGACTGCTGAGCATTTCCAGCACTTTCTATTTTTATTTAATGATTCATGGGACATGGGCTGGCCAGCATTTATTGGCCACACCTATTTGTCTTTGTTCAGGGGGTAGTTCAGAGTCAGCTACATTGTTGTGGCTCTTGAATCATATTAGGCCAGACCAGGTAAGGACAACAGATTTCCTTCCCTAAAGGACATTAGTGACCTGGTTAGGTGTTATCAACAATGGTTTCATGGTCATCAGTAGATTCTTAACTCCAGATTTATTTTTATATTCAAGTCAAATTCCACAATCTGTCGTGATGGGATTCGAACCCAGGTCCCAGAACATTAGCTGAGTTTCTGGATTAATAATCTAGCAATAATAGCACTAGGAATAGTGACTGAAATTTGTTTGAAGAGATGGGATTTGAGGATATTTTTAGATGGTGGAAAGAGATATAGGCGTTTAAAGGGAGTTCCTACAAAGATTAAGACTTTTCTGTAACTTTTAATACATATTAATCAAAAAACTGATTATTTGGACATTATTACATTGCTATTTTGGGACTTTACTGTTCATAAAATAGACTGACTGCGCATTTTCTAAATTAAAACTGTGGCTACATTTCTAAGAAAAACATTGCCATCTGTAAAACATTTTTGACATCTTGAGGTCATGAAAGGCACCACTTTAATGGAATTCTTTCTCTCCTTACTATAAATTTGCACTATTTGAAGGAGAGCTATGCAGCCAACGTTCTAATCCATGCTGTTCTGTTTTTCACAAAAACCTTCAGGAACTAACCTTACTGAAATAAAAAAAAGCAGTTCATTCACTCATAGGCAATATCAATAAAGTATCTACTACACTACTTTTGCAGGGTCTCCCCAGTTGGTGGTTTTTGTGAATACCTTTGAATTGCAATCAGCTCCTCCATGAAGGAACAAGGGGTGGAATTTTTGAGGCCGCGTTAGTCTTCAGCATAAATGAGGGCCCAAAATCTCGTGACAGTCAAAAAACTCTCAAAAGAAGTGAGGTGATCTCACCTCTGAGGGAGATACCAGAAGTGAGGGTGCAGGTCACCACTACCCCCAACTGGTGAGGGGGCACGAGAGAGGCAGTTGTGAATTTACATAAATCCATCCTGGGTTCGGAGAGGAAGAGAGTTTGGGAACTGGCCTAGTGCAGGTCTACATTATTGTTGAGGAGGTGGGGAGGGGGATAAGACCATGAGTTTGGGGTTGGAACGGCTCTAGTGTGTCTTCCCACTGTTCTATTTACCTTTGCTGGGGTAAAAGTGTTGGTTCCTATGAGGGACTGCCTTTCTGGGGTGGTAGTTGGAAGGGGAGTGGGATCAGCCACCAGGTGAGCACAGGGGATGATGGAGATGTTCCAGAATGGGGTAGCGAGCCACTCCAGGTTGGTTGAGCAATGATAGGCATCATGATTAGCTCCATGAGGTGAGAAAGATCCTGAGACTGAGGGGCCAACAATGGCACAAACAAAGCCATGTATGGTTGTAGGGCCTGAGCAATGTGAAGATGGCGTGCCAATGCTCATAGAAGCCTGGCCAGCGGGGCTGGGTGCTGAATGTTCAAAATGGAGAGGCTCAATAGAGTTGCCAGTAATAAGGGCAGGGAGATGCATGCAAAGGTTAACGATCAAGTTGAGTTTAATTTGGAGGCTCGAGAATTACCAGCTCACCCATGAATGCCACAGGAGGTTTAGTTTAGAATTCAAATTTAATGATCTACCATGAAGGGAGTCAAACCTAGAACCCCAGAGCATTGCTCTAGATTTGTGATTTACCAGTTCAGTGACCTATACAACTAGGCCACAGGCCTTCCTGGATGAGTCAATTAAGGCCATTGAGTCAGTAGCGTGATGGATGAATCTGCCATTGATTGGCAATCATGAGTTAACCCTTTGGGAGATGAATCCTCCAAGTATTGAAGTCCGTGACTTGCACCCAGCATTCGCTTAGAGATTTGACATACGTTATGTGCCCAATACAAGGTGCAAAAGTTATGGAACTCAGCAGGCAATCACAATCTGACAAGTATTGTTGCAGCAGTATTCTCGTAGAACCCCTGTTTCCACCCCCCACCCCCATTCTGAGATGTCTGCACACTAGGCCAACCCATTAACTCATATGCTCTCAGTCTCAGCCTTGAGGGATCATAAGCGCCACTAAGTCTATCCAAAGTGAATGCCCATCATCACATAGAGTTGGAAAAGTTGATTTGAGGTCATGATCACTATGAGTGAGAGTTTTGGAGGGGAGTTCTCGGAAGGGAATAAGCACCGATGGTAAGTCCCATGTTTTGATTGGGCAATGGGCCCAATCTTTGACAGGGCTCCTTATTGCTCTCATTCTGTTTCCTACCTTCTAGTATTTGGATTGACACCATCATGGAGCCAATGGAGTTGGTGGTTCGACTTACAGCATCTGCAAGGTGAGAGAACTCCAGCATTAACATGCAACTGCAGGTAGATAGCAGGAGAATGATGGGGTGACAGGGCCTGCTGAGCTACTATCTGCTGACTGCACCACACAGGCATGTTGGCCAGAGGTGACTATATCGAACATGGGTCGACCAGCAAAGAATAAGCCACCTCCAGATGACGGACAGTCAATTCAGGCGGGGACTGTGACTGTGACGTGATGTGAATGTCATGAGGGATGGTGAGCCACATCTGCCAGGTCATTCAGGATGTGGTGCCACATGGGCTGGGAAGTCAACCACTGCCTGTCACCCTGAAGCTAATTGCTACCCTGAACTTTTAGACTAGTGGATCCTTTCAGGGCTGCACCGATGACCTCCATGGCATCACCCAGTCCTCTACACATAAGCGTATCAGAAAGGTGATCGATGCACCCTTTCCAAGGATACATAACAACATAAACTTTGAGTGGGATCAAGCTAATCAAGATGCCAGAGCCCTGGGATCACAAACACTATTGGATTTCCCCCACGTGCAGTGAATAATTGACTGCACTCACATGGTCGTGCATTCCCTGGGCATTATGGTACCCCATTCATCAACTTCAAAGGATTCCACTGGCTGAATGTGCAGGTTGTCTGCAACAATGCCAAGCTGTGTGCCCAGGAAGAATCCATGACAGCTACATCCTTGGTCGTTCTCGGATCCTAGCAGTCTTTGAAGAGCAGTGGCTGGAGGGATGGCCTCTCAGCGACAAACGGTACCCTCTTAGGATGTGGCTGATTGAAGCCTTTGCAGAGGCCACAGAGTGCAGCACAGACTCAACACAATGAGGCTCATATAGTCATTCTCAGAAATCAGCCTTCTGTAGAAGCAGTTCTGGTGCCTGTAACAGTCAGGGGGAGGCCTCCTGTATAGCCCCAGAGGATTTTGTGCATCATTGAGGTGTTGCTGTGCACTCCGTAACCTGGCGCTGCAAAGGAGCAAGGAGCTGGCTCAGGAGGACATGGAAGACAATCACACCTCCTCAGATAAGGAAAAAAATCAAGGGTGCCATTAAGGGTTAATACCCAGAAGAGAGTGAGGAAGGGTCTTTGGACAATGGTCCCAATGGGGCGCAGGGCCCAGGATGTACTAATATCCACCTGTGTTTCAAAGGTGCGGAATTCAAGTGCTACAGCATGAAAATCAGAGGCAGGTCACCAAAAAATGGCATGAAACAAATGGAAATCTTTTTCTTTGTTAAAGTGGCTGAAGTCGACTTTCCTTGCCGACCATGTTGGCAGGACTCTCTCTGCTTTTCTCACCAAAACCAACACTTCGAAAATATATCAAAAGATTCTGCCTATGTGTGTCGAGCACAGATTTTAAAGTTAGTTACATACATTGCACTATGTCGCTAATTTGAGGAGGCTCCTTAGCTGAGCTACAGAACCGATGACCTGTAGCATGGGGTGACGTATGGTGAGGAGTGAGCTGGCTTGCATGCTTTCTCAGTTGCAGAGGGTGCAGGATTTGGACTTTTAGGGCATGTATTTAAAATAAATCTTTTATCTGAACACAAACAACTCATGCAATCATTTGAGAAAGTAATGGCTACCCGGCAAGGTCTGGTCCTGACTGCATTAAAGTGCCAGTCTAATTTATGTACTCAAATCTTGATATGGAATTTGAAATCAAAACCTTTTGACTTCAAAGGTGAGAGTGGCATTAATTGAGCCAAACTGATGCTGTCATGAGAACAGGAGATCAATTGGAACCAAGTCCCATTAAAACCAATAGACATACTGACAGTGATCACAGTGCCACCAGAATTTGGATTTTGACAATCATGTTTACCACAACGCAAACTTTGCTTTATAATTTTCTACATTTAAGTAATACATCCATTTGATCCACAATGTGAACCAATTCATCAGATACCATCTCTTTTTAGAAATAAAAATACATTTTCCACCAATTTGTTGGCTTATTTTATAATCACTATTTAAGTATAATTTTTCTATAACTATTGTTAAACAAAGAGCTCTTGACAGTGTCTCAAAGTTTCATTGCATATTTCATTGAGCATCTTAACAACACCTCTTTATTTTTAAAGGGAAAAAGAGATTCACAAGTGATTGATGTAATAGCTCCATTGAGCTTGGTTATGAATAATGAGTAGGGCAACTTGAATTTAATAGAAATAGTGTCGCATGCCACTTCATAGGAAAGTGCCTTGAAAATGGACACTGAGCCATGAAGGAGGACTTTACAAGTACTAACAAGAAATTAGGCTAAAAACTTTTAGACGGTGGAGAGGTAGGAGTTTAAAAGAAAGTTCCTATACACAGTAGAATACCGCTGCAATTTTGGAAATTGTTTTCCTTCTCCTTGAGTTTACTTATTGATTAATAGAAAAATACTTAGGCCAATTATTAAGGTTAGAGACTTTAGTAGCTGTATTACAAGCTGGAGAACTGTAATAACTCCACAGAGGTGAAAGTCCCATCACTAAGTTACTTTATTTACACCAAACATCTGTACACAGCCAGTTCTCCAGTTGCTCCCTAATGAATGCAGGCTGGGAGTCTGACACACCTGCTTTAAATAAGGAGCATGAGGCTCCCTGATTTAACCATCAATTAAGACTCAAGTTTTTTTTTCAGATACCAACGAATTAAACAAAATCAAATTCACTGAGGGACAAATTAAAAGGGCAGCTCCCCAAAAGAAGGGGGATTGGCCTGAACCAAAAATCAAAGTCGAAAGGAAACTTAAAATATCAAATCAGAGTGTAGTTATCAGTCTCTACAATATACCACAGCCCCTTTTGTGCCAAGATCCATCAGGTAATTCATATTCTAGTAAGCCAACCTCATCAGCATGGCCGAGGTCATCATACAAACTGTCTAAGTTGGTAACTTGCTTATAACAAACAAAGACAAAATCGGATTAGTTGCATCATTTCCTCTCTAAGTTTATTTATTAGTGTCACCAGTAGTCTTACATTAACACTGCAATGAAATTACTATGAAAATCTCCTAGCTGTCACACTCGGCACCTGTTCAGGTACACTGAGGGAGAATTCAGCATGGCCAACACACCTAACCAGTACATCTTGCAGACTGTGGGAAGCAAATGGAACACCTGACAAACCCACACAGAGTCAGGGAGAATGTGCAGGCTCCACACAGACAGTGATCCAAGCCGGGAATCGAGGTTGGGTTCCTGACACTGTGAGGCAGCAGTGCTAACCATTGTGCCACTGATACACAGAAGACATAACCACACCCACTTAATGGTATTCCACAACAGAAGTATTACAAAGAACATTCTATTTCTTTTCTTGATTCAAAATTTCTGATGTCACGATGGAAAATAATTCAGTTAAAATATTTTTTCTCCTATTCACCCAGTTTTTAAAAACATATTTGTATCAGAAGTCAGTGGCCTGCATTTTGTGATTCGCAGTTAAGAAATGATATTTGCTGTTGACTTTGAAGGAAACTATCCACAAAGGATCTAGTGATCTCTGGAGCATGGATTGCCCCTTTGATTTATCAGTTTCAATGCAGCACCAAAACAAGACGATTTCCAGATAATCTAGCAACAATGTTGCCGTACAGCAGGGTTAACAGCCAATCGCATTGAAGCATCTTCACAGACAGCAGACCACAAAGTAAAATGCATTGAACTTCCTTCACTTTTAACTAAATTTTACGGAGTATGGATAAATGATTCGTACTAATGTACAAACTGAAATATTAAGAAACCTTTTAAAATATTAATTCCTTTTATCAAAATGGAGAAGTCCGATGAGATTCCATAAATATAAAATTAGGCATCTGGGATTAGAGCAGTTTTCAACTTGGTCAGCCATTCAACAAGGTGTAACTTCTTCAAGATTTTTACAGCAAGACAAACAGCTTAAAAGGATAAGCCTTTGTCAGTTCAGTGGTTTCAGCACGCTTGCACTGTGATCATATTTTAACAGCACACCCAATGGAGAAGTGCAGAATCAGTGACAGCAAGTTCTGCATCTTCACGTTTAACTGCGCACATGCAGGCATCAGAAGTTGCTGTCAATTTCGGAGAAGTAATGTCAATGAACACTAACAGTTCTGTTGTCATCACTCCAAAAAAACCTTGAGCAATATTAATCTGATAACCTTCTTTAGTCCGACAAGTGAGTACCAGAGTAAGCGAATGTTACAGATTTCCACTTGGCACAAACAGATGGAGATTGTAATTTTACTTTTTAGAGATTGTAGAATTTGTAGGATGTTCTCTTTCCCTTCAATTCATTTTGCTTCTTGATTGAGCTCAGTAATATTAATGTGTTACCTTGGGAATTGACCATAACGGTAAAAGGGAAGCAAATCATCCATGTGTAAGTCACTTATAAGGATTTAATTCTACAATCACTATTTATGTATGCTAATAAGAATTGATTTCTGCTTGACTGCAGAAATGCTATTTTGCACGGTGCCTGGCTACAGTAATCAGTGCTACTGTAATGATATGTAAGCCAGTCAATGAACAGGCTTGTAGTGACACTTATCAAAGATCAAAGAATCCCTACAGTACAGGAGGCGGCAATTCAGCCCATCGAGTCTGCACCGACAACAATCCCACCCTAGCCCTGTAACCTCATATATATTAACCCTGCTAAACCCCCAATTTAGCATGGCCAATCCACCTAATTTAATTAAGTCAAAGAAGAAAACTTAAATTTTGGAGTATTTATTGCCTCAGTATTTTTTAAAAATGCCTTATTTCATAGAATCATAGAAACCCTACAGTGCAGAAGGAGGCCATTCAGCCCATTGAGTCTGCACTGACCACAATCCCATCCAGGTCTTATCCTGTAACCCCATATATTTATCCCACTAATCCCTCTAACCTATGCATTCCTACTAAGGGATAATTTAGCATGGCTAATGCACCTAACCCACACATCTTTGGACTGTGGGAGGAAACCGGAGCACCTGGAGGAAACCCATACAGACACATGGAGAAAGTAGAAACTTCACACAGATAGTGACCTAAGCCCGGAATCAAACCTAAGTCCCTGGCACTGTGCGGCAGCAGTGCTAACCACTGTGCCACCGTGCTGCCCCAGTTTCACAATTTCAAAAAATTTCACATGAAACAAAATGTTTTTATAGATCTTTCCCTACCACAAAGAACAAATATTAATTTCTAATTTTTTGATATTGACTTTTGGCCACTTTCCAATCCAGATGAGGGTTGAGTATCCCACCCTTTGTCTTTTCCTTGCATCACATATAATTATTGATTCAGCGCTGGCACGCTTCCAGCATCCCTTCTTTTGTAATATTATAATCAAGCAAGATAAAGCAATAATTGACAGATGGAAGAGCAGAAATCATTCAATTATGATCTACAGTTATGGAGCTGGATTTTACAGGGTGATGTATTACTTGCATCCCCCACCAACTGAAGGGTCAAGAATGGGCCAGCTAACCAAAGAGAAAACCTGCTGTCCTGCAGTCGTTTTAGACTGGAAGCATGAATTATCAAAGGTCAAGACTTTAGCCTGGACCTGGAGAGGAAGTCCCACTGGAGAAGTCAATCTGATTGATCAGCAGCTTTGTGGTCCTAATAGCGACAGCTGTGAGGGTGGCTACTGCTGGGACCACAGTCAGCTTCCTACCAAGAGGCAGTCTTTTATCAATTCATTCTGGGATATGGGATCACTGGCTGACCAGTATTTATTGCTTTACTTGCCCCTAGAAGGCAGTTGAGAGTCAACCACATTGCTGTGGCTCTGGGGTCACACGTAGGCCAGACTAAGTAAGAACATCAGATTTTCTTCCCTAAAGAACATTAGTGAACCAGGTGGGTTTTTCTGACAACTGACAATGGTTTCATGGTCATGGTTTTATTGGATTTTTATGAAGATGTGACTAGTGTAGTAGACAGAGGTGGTGTTTTTAGATTTCCAGAAGGCATTTGATAAGGTGCCTCACAAAAGATTGCTGCAAAAGATTAGGGTGCACGAAGTTGGAGGTAAGGTGTTAGTGTGGATAGAGGATTGGTTATCTAATAGGAAGCAGAGAGTTGGAATCAATGGGTGCTATTCTGGTTAGCATTTGGTGACTAGTGGAGTGCTGCAGGGATTGGTGCTGGGGCCTCAACTGTTTACCATTTACATAGACAATCTGGCGGAAGGGGCTGAGTATAGGGTAATGAAATTTACTGATGACATGAAGATGAGTGGAAAAGCAAATTGCGTGGAAGGCTCGGAAAGTCTGCTTAGAGATCTGGATAGGTTAAGTGAGTGGGGCAAGGACCTGGCAGATGGAGTATCGTGTTAGCAAATGTGAAGTTATCCACTTTGGTAGAAATAATAGTAGGAGGGATTATTATTTAAAGGGTGAAAAGCTGCAGCATGCTATGGTGTAGAGAGACCTGGGTGTCCTTGTGCATGAATCGCAAAATCCCAGTCTACAGGTGCAGCAGGTGATCAAGAAGGCAAATGGAATGTTGGCCTTTTATAGCAAGGGGGATAGAATATAAAAGCAGGGAGATCTTGCTGCAACTGTACAGAGCATTGGTGAGGCCATAACTGGAGGACTATGTGCAGTTTTGGTCGCCAAATTTGCGAAAGGATATATTGGCCTTGGAGGGAGTGCAGAGAAGATTCACTAGGCTGTTATTGGAGATGAGGGGGTTAGCCTATGGGGAGAGATTGAATAGACTGGGTCTGTACTCATTGGAGTTTAGAAGGCTGAGGGGGAATCTTATAGAGACAAATAAGATAATGAAGGGACTAGATAGGGTAGAGGTAGAGAGATTCTTCCCACTTAGCAAGGATAGCAGAACTAGAGGGCACAGCCTCAAAATAAGGTGGGGGGGGGGGTGCAGTTTAGATCAGAGTTGAGAAGGAACTTCTTCACTCAAAGGATGGTGAATCTTTGGAATTCTCTGCCCATTAAAGTGGTGGAGGCTACCTCGCTGAATATATTTAAGCCACGGGTAGATATGTTTCTGATAGGGAATTAAGGGTTATGGAGAGAAAGTGGGAAAGTGGAACTGATCCACTTCAAATCAGCCACTTCAAATCAGCCATGATCTTATTGAATGGCGGGGCAGGCTCGAAAGGCTAGATGGCCTACTCCTGCTCCTATTTCTTATGTCATCAGTAGGTTTTTAATTCCAGATATTTTTTATTGAATTCAAATTCCACCATCTGCCTGTGGAGGGATTTGAACCCAGGTCTCCAGAACATAAGCTGAGTTTCTGGATTAATAGTCAGCAATAATACCACTTATCTCCTCTGGTTATGAAGCCATGCTTCATAGTAATCCACAGTATCACCAGACTTCGAAAGCAGACCTCAGCAAGGGTGTTGAGGCTTGGTCTGAGAGACTACGGAGGGGTGGTTTGAGAGACTAGGGAGGGGTATGATCTTGCTGGTGGAAGGGAGAGAGTATCCTGATGCACACAAAGAACCCCAAACAAAAGTCCTAGTCCATTCTGCCCTATCCCAGCCCCCACAATAACGGTTGCTGGGCTACTTGCTGATTTGGGCATCTGTCTGTTGTGGGTAAAATAGTGACTGAGATAGACTGAGGAATTAAGTGGCCTTAATTGGCCACTTAGGGCATTCATTAGTTTCTTAATAGGCTGCCTGACACCTCCCTGCCCAACATAAAATTGAACAAAGATTTGGTAAAGGGGAAAATCATTGGAAAAGCTACGCATTGGGGTAGATTTTGCAGAGGGATTGAAGTAGGGAAAAGGTGAACACATTTTGTACCTTCAAGAAGGAAAAGGTTAATGAATTTTGTACCTAGAATAAATCACAAACATAACACTTCCCCATGGCTGATCCCCTTTAGCTTATACTGCTCCTGGCATTAATATAAGTTATTTGTTCATGTCTTACATGCTTTAACTCTCATTTTTATAAAGACAGATAGTTAAATGTGACTGTTACTTTGTAGACTTTGCAAATCTTACCTATTTGTGTCAGTTGGACATTGTTACACAGATGGTAGTTCACGATACCGGTTTTTGACAGCTGCTGATAGCAGATCGTGACACTGGCTTTTAGCAGAAAGAGTCCTACTGGGGCAGCCATGATCGCACAAGTAACTTCAAAGACAGGGATGCTGGTACTGCTGCAGAAGGGTTTTGAATTGTGACCGGATTAAGCCTGAGTGATGACTGCAGCTGCCAGTTGGACAGTAATCTCTGGTCAACTCTGAAGCTAAATCGTGACCAGGGAAGGAAGACCTGGAGGTCTGGCCAGAACTGGAACTTTGAATCATGATTACTGCTGGAACTCATGATGTATAAATGGCCACTTGTGTTTGTGTCCTATGAGAAGTCTGGTAGTCCACTATGAGGAACCAGTTCTCCCAAAGCTCTGGAATAAATGCCAGAGCTTTGAAATACAAATCATTGTATTTTGACTCACTAATAATCTGAGATATTATTTTACCTACAACAGAGATGGATTACCCATTAGCCCTGCATCCCCTCCCCCCACCTCCACCCACTGAACTAAGAGCCATTAGGCTCTTTACCAACATTAAATCTGGGTGCCCCATAATGTTTCAATGGGCAGCCTTAATTGGATCAAAGTGGAATTTCTGCTGCTCAAGCTCAAGCAGTGCTGCCCCAGAAGAACAAAGAACAGCAGATATATGTGAAGGCCACCACCATCTTCAAGTTTCCCTCCAAGCCACATGCCACAATATCGCTGGTTCAAAATCCTGGAACAACCACCCAAACAGCAATGTGGCTGTATAAAGATCACATGGACTGCAATGGTTCAAAGTTGTGGCTCACCATCACCTGCCAAACAGTAATTAGGGATGGACAATAAATGTTGCCCTTGCCAGCAACACTCATCCCAAGAACAAATTTTTAAAATCCCAAATCAATATTTCTGGTGCACAAAATAGAAATAGGATGAACCAATTCATTCAAAAATATTCATCAACCACAAAGGTGATTGTCCTTTTTGTCACATGAAAAGATGTACATGTCTCTTTGTTTGACTAGCCATGAAGTGAGTAGATGCCATTAAAATATATGCTGGTAATGGACTGACCTTGGGGTAAAGTTATTTGTAGAGTCCAATAAGTTCTTGATGATAATGTACAGACGTAGCTTATGACTATTTAAAGTGAGTAGATAACTTCTTAATGAGATTTAGCCACTTCAATGAATATCAGAATATTACTATCATTTCCAATATATTGCAGAGAAGTCCAAAAATGACAGTCACTAAAATCAGATATGTTATCGGTTTCACCAAAAAAATGTTTTCTATTTCTTCAGATCAACATTCCAGCATTTATCACATGAGGACTGAGTGTATAAATATCCTTTACAAAGAGGATCTGTCACATGTGCAACAGTGCAATTCAAAACAAATTGTGCCAAGGATTACATCACATCCTGAAATCCATTTAGAATAAAAGAAATTGAAATTTCTTTGTGGAAACTAATGTTCTTTTTTTTATTCATTTGTCGGACAAGAGTGTCACTGACTGGCCAGCATTTATTGCTCATCTTTACTTGCCCTTGGGGGGCAGTTGAGAGTCAACCACATTGCTATGGCTTTGGAGTCACACGTACACCAGACCAGGTAAGGATGGCAGATTTCCTTTCCTAAAGGACATTAGTAAACCAGATGGATTTTTCTGACAATCGGCAATAGTTTCACAGTCATCAGTAGATTCTGAATTCCAGATTTTTTTCAAGTTCAAATTGCACCATCTGCCATGGTGGGATTCGAACCCACTGGTGTCCTGAGAACATTCAGTGAGTTTCTGGAGTCTAGCCTTAATACCACTAGGCTATTGCATCCCCATAATCTAATCTTAGATAAGAAAAAAATGGTCTGATAAGAAACGTGTTGATCGCTATGAGGTAGCTGGAAAGTTCAGCCTTGAAATGGAACTGGGATCAAGCATCACTGAGTGACTATCCTAACAATTCCTGCAGTGAGGCAATCTGAAGCCTTAAGATGACCTGAAAAGCTACATCCTTGAGCTGCGTGTCAATGTCAGTAGATCTACCAAAGAACCAGGATTAAAATAAGTGTTGGAAAAAAATTCAGCAGGTCTGGCAGTATCTCTGGAGAGAGAAGCAGAGTAAACATTACATTCTGTACTCTTTAATCAGAACTGAGAAAGGTAACTACATATAGGTTTTGAGCAAGGAATGCATTTGGATTTTGATATGTAACCAGTCTGCTGGATACAATTAGTTTTTTGTAGTCATGTGACTATGCCATGAGGCTGCCTCTGGAGGTAGACATCTTGAGACTAATTCAGTAAAGACTTACTGTGACATGACACTGATGAAGACCATTGTCCTCATATATAAAATATGATGCATAGAACTGGCAAAAAAAGATTAATTGCTCAGCAAGTGTTATACAAATTAAAACCTAGTCTAACTCCAGAGTAACTACAAAACTGATCTTCAGTCACTCATGCTGACCACCTGACTACTCCACAACTACCCTATATTCCCTGACTCCACTACTGCATAAACTTACCATCCTACCCACATGCATCACCTCACCCACCTTGTATCTTATCCACCTACCACTTCACTCATTTGCCAGTTCACTCACCAGCTGCCATTACCTCATCATTCCACTATCCTACCCAGTTGCCAGCCTACTGAAGTCCCACCCTACTCAACTGTCACCCTAACCACATGCCAACTCAAACATTTGCCACCTTATCCACTTATCAACCCTGCCTATTCACATATTCATCCACTCATACATTCACTAACATTCAAACTGGACATTTAAACTTACCATATGGCAGCTAGTACTATAAAAAGGCCATGTGTCCTATCTTCTCTGCTGTGATGGAGCTCTCAGAGAAACGCTGTACTCTGCATTTCTGAGAAAATCAGTTCAGAAGATCTCAGAAGCAATGTGGGAGTAGTGTCGAATTGGGGGAAATGGTTGAGCAGAATGGCAAACAGATAATCGCTGCTTCTTGAAAGATTCATTCTGGTAAGATTTGAACATGTGTCTCTGGAGCATTAGTCTGGGCCTCTGGATTCAGTAACATTAGAACTAAACCACTATTCCCTGTTTCCAGGATTATAAAGGGACCTGATAATGTAGACCATGGCAAGCTGTGCTGCACCAGAAGATCTTACCAGTGGGAACAACTGGAAAATCCCACCCACTGCTAATTCATTCAAATATAAATTAGTGAGTGTTCTTTCAAAAAGGTTGCAGTATATACTTTACAATAATCTAAATACTACTATATTTAAATTATACTATACTCTGAATTATAGAATAATTTAAGATACAGCAAAATGAATAATGGATAAAAGAACTTGCTTTAATAAAGTATTGCTCATAAGTTCAGCTCATTCCCAAGGTGCTTTGCAATAACTTTAACTTTATAATAAGTTCCTTTAGCATTCATTGATAACTTATTTGGTAAACAGTAAGTACCAACAATTATTCAGCACAGCACATGAATGAAAATTAATTTAATTCTAATTATGATCATCAGGTACAAAAAAAATAAACAAATATAGCTAAATGATTATTTAAGTCTCATTTTATGAGACTTAAATAAAATCAATAATAAATAATGATGCATTATTTATGTACTGCCCACATTAAATGGGTACAAGCAGGAACTAAGGAGTGCAACATGGGCAATGACTAAAATAGTGTAATAATTCTAACTTGATTTGGTCCTTATTAAAATATATTCGTAAGAATCCAATCTTTATCCACTGGGGCTTGCAGCCACTGACATCAAGGTCCAGCTGAAAAATGAAATGGGCAAGAACAAAAGGACAAGTTGACATACCCGTCCATTCCTGCACTGTTAGGTTTTAGCATTCAATTACAATGGTGGAGACATGAACATTGTATCCCTGGAGTCTCCTTCAATCATTGACTTCAAAGGCAGAATACTAGGTTCCCAAGGGAAGATTCTTTGCTTCTGGAGATGTATTTTTGGGCTTGGTGATGTTGGTCTTCCTGATGTCATCACACCAGTTTTGTGTAATTCAGCAGGTGAGTAGGTTTAAAAGTCTGAATCCCATCCACGTTATGTAGATGTTAATTCATAGTGTTTTTTTCTTTGGACTATATGATGACTTTTACTGACATCAACAAGTTCCATCCTATGATCAGACTCACCATGGATTATTCTCTGGAATCAGCTGCATTCTTGGACACATACATCTCTAACAAGATGGTCACCTCAGCCCTTCACTATACTGCAAGCCCACAGATAACTGTACAACGCTCCACTTCTCCAACTTCCATCCTCGTTAAAGAAGGCATCCCCAATGGACAAGCCTTCCATATACACAAGATCTGTTCAGATAAGGAGGATTGCAAAATATACCTCCAGATGCTGAAAGATGCCCTCCAAAGAACAGCAGCAAACTACCCAGCCTTCAGGAGAACAGTGACCACGACACCACACATCCCTGCCACAGCCCCTCTGCAAGACATGCCAGATCATTGATACGAATGCCATCATCTCACATGAGAACACATCCACCAGGTTCATTGCACATGCACTTGCAACTTGGCCAACGTTGTCTTCCTGATATGCTACAGGAAAGGATGTCCCGAGCATGGTACATTGGAGAGACCATGCAGACGCTATGACAATAGATGAATGAACACCGCTTGACAATCACCAGGCAAGAGTGTTCCCTTTCTGTTGCGGAACACAAGAGCATTCGGCCTCTGATCTTAGAGTAAGTATTCCCCAAGGTGGCCTTCATGACACATGACAACACAGAAGCTGATAACCAAGTTCCCCACACATGAGGACAATCTCAACTGGGATCTTGGGCTCATGTCACACTATCTGTGAGCCCCACAACTTGTCAGGGCTTGCAAAATCTCACTAATTGTCCTGGCTAGAGACAATACACATCTCTTTAATCTTGCTTAACTCTCACTCCACTCTTATTGTCTGTACTTTTAAGACTTAATTACCTTTAAAGACTCACATTCCAACCATTATTTTGTAAATTGAGTTTGTGTCTTTATATGAACAAAATAGAAATGCACTTTCTATTTTGAATAGAACTCCCACTTGCTCTTTCATTACCTTATCCACTAGAGGTGGGTGAGGTAATGGCATAGTGGCACACTGGTTATCACTGTTGCCTCACATGCCAGGGACTCGGGTTCGATTCCCGGCTTGAGTCACTGTCTGTGTGGAGTTTGCACATTCTTCCTGTGTCTGTGTGCGTTTTCGCTGAGGGCTCCAGTTTCCTCCCACAGTCCAAAAGATGAGTGGCTTAGGTAGATTGGCCATGCTAAATTGGCCCTTAGTGTCAGGGGATTTAGCTAAGATAAATACATGGGATTATGGAAATAGGACCTGGATGGGATTGTGGTTAGTGCAGACTTGATGAGCCGAATGGCACTGCAGGACTCTATGATTCTATGAGGTGACAGCAACCAGGCCTCATCCTCAACCTGCTAAATCCTTCTGCTCTAAAGGGAATCTGAAAGCAATAGACCATGTTTGAGAACACCATACACGCCTGAAACAGGATCCCATTCACCAGTCTCAGAAGCAGTGTTAGTGATTAGAGATGATTGTTCTTCATCCCCTTCCTGCAGCCTCATCGTGATTGGGAGTAGATTTTACCTGACTGATAAAGACATTTCAGAATCATTTTAATGCAAATTTATTCAATTTTTTCCCCTACCTGGTATTATTACATTATAAAAACACAGAAGTTAAAAATGCATTTGAGTTTCCAGATAATTGAGAAAGTGAAGCTAAGAATGTGCAATGCTATTTTCTTGCTGTAACTCTTAAATGTAATTACATATTTACTGGAGCATCATATAAACACAGGATTGTATTGACCAATGTTGGAACAATTCCATTACATTTTCCTACCCAACAGATAGCACAGTCATTGTTTACTTAACAAGTTAATTATTTTACTTTTGACCCTGCATGAGGTTTAATGCTTGCTTTTCCTCCCAACAGAGCAGCATTTAAACAAACACAGCAATGCAGAAAATGTCTGGCTGCTGCACTTGACTCCACTGATAACAAAAGGGAGATAAGCTATAGAACACAACATATTTTGCAACTCTGTCTCAGCAATAATCTTATTTTAAAACCGTCATGTAAAAATGATTTGCAAAGATAACAGACTGACATAAACAATCCAAAATGCATTATGGTGGCACAGTGATTAGCACTACAGCCTTACATCACCAGGAACTGGGGTTCAATTCCGGCCTCAGGTGACTGCTTGTGTGGAGTTTGCACGTTCTCCCCCTCCTTGTGTGGGTTTCCTCTTGGGGCTCTACTTTCCTCCCACACTCCAAAGATGTGTAGATTAGGTGGATTGGCCCATGCTAAATTGCCCCTAAGCATTCAGGGTATTGGCAGGATAAATATGTGGGGTTACAAGGAATGGACCTGGATGGAACAATTGTTGGTGCAGGTTCAATAGGCCGAATGGTCTCCTTCTGCACTGTAAGGATTCTATGATCAAGACATTTTCAGAAAAGAATAGGGGCAAGAGCCTCTTCCTCTCTCGGAAGTAGGAAAGTTTTCCAAATTGCTTTTAATGATAGCTGTGCCCAATTAAGTAAAATATATTTTTATTCTTTCATGATGTACTTCTGACATCCAATTATCTTTAGCTGTACATTTCCATTAAAGAGATAAAATAGGGAAAGAATAAGTGACATTCCTTTTCTTTATTACCTGTCCAAAAATCAAAAATCGATGCATGAGGAACGATAATTTCATTCCAGATAATGGATGATTCTAGAATCTTATGTGACCAGTGGAGGAATGTGCATTAGAAATGGGACTACAATATTACAGTTATGGATCCTCCAGTCTCTTGATTTTATGCCAATTACTTGCAGCTTAGATAAACTGAAACAAGAAACCTTTTTTGATTTTATAGAGCATACGAAAGGTAAATATGCTGATCTGTTTGCTTTTTTAACTAATTTTCCTACTTACTGTGCCCTGACATATCTGGTGAACCGCAAAAAGAAATGTACAGCAGAAAGTAAGTTCAGATATCAGAGGGTTAAAACAGTTAAATGTGTTCCTCACAGAATGTCATGTAATAATTACAAGGTCTGTGCCTTCTGACACCATGCAATACCCTATAAATTGGACTGATAAAAGATATAATTATCTTTGTGTTGCAGGCGACAGCAACGTTGATTGTGACTGCACATGTTACTTCTGCCTAATTTTGTACCAAAATATTGAAATACAAGTGAATCAATACTTCAGACAATTGTTAGCACAACTAGAAAATTAAAAATTGCTTACCAGGAGGAAAAATTATAGCTGTAACCATATTTGCTGTCAAACAAACATCCAGAGAAGTTAGCGATTCCACTATTGCATAAGAAACAGGCAATTGCAGATACTATCAGTGTGTCTGTAACTCATTTCATCTAATACACCTCAGGTAGCAAAATTAATTAAGAAGGATAAGCAACATAGCATACTGTAATTGAAATGTTCAATGAAAATCTAATTAATTGTGTAGCATCTTTGCCCATCAATAAAATTAAAACAAAAAATGCTGTCCATTGGCCAAGGTCTATTTCCAGCTGTGCTATAGTGTTAAATAGCATATGGTAGCATGGCACAACCATCTTGAAGTGCAAGAGAAGAACTGGATGACTCCCAACCAACCCAAATCAAGTGCCTGCCAGATGACTGTACAGCCATACAGAGCGTCTAACCGTGCACTTATTTTCTTTAATTATGTTAAAAAGGCTGCACTTAAATTTATCCTAATTTTTCTATCATCCAATATTTTAAAAATACAAATTGATAAAAATATTTTTTAGGTTACATTCTGTAATCTTGTGGATAATACTGGTGCTACATATGTTGTCAACAATGTCATAGAACCATAGAATCATAGAATCCTGACAGTACAGAAAAACACCACATGGCCCAAAGAGTCTGCACTGATTCTCCAAAAGAATATCCCACACAGGTCCTCCCTTTCATGCTATCCCCTTAACTTTGCGCATTTGCCATGGCTAATCCAACACATCTTTGGACACTAAAGGGCAATTAGTGTCTTTGGACTGTGGGAAGAAAGCAGAGCACCCAGAGGAAAGCCATGCAGACCCGGGGAGAACGTGCAAACTCCACACGGACAGTCACCCAAGGCCATAATCGATCCCAGGTCTCTGGCGCTGTGAGGCAGCTATGCTAACCACTGTGTCATCATGCCGTCCCTGAATTCTGGATATTTCGATCAACAAAAATTTTAACGATAAAATAGACTCCAACTGTTTCATTATATGACTGCAACTAAGGATTGGAAATACCAAACATAAATTTGTTTTCCTAACCACTGACTCCATCTCTCTCCCTGGTAACTATTTAAAGCTCAACCAAAGTTTTCACAATCTTGGAGATATATTTGACCTCAAGATGAGTTTCCAATCACATATCTATACTTTCATTAAGATTACCTACTTGCACGTCTCCAAGACTGCCCAACTATACCATTGACTCAGCCAGGCTGCTGCTGAAACACTCATCCCTACTTTTATTACCTCTAGACTTAATTATTTCTGGTCAACCTCTTGCATTCTACCTTCCATAGAGGTTATCCAAAACTCCGTTGCCATATCCTAACCCACAACAAGTCCCATTCACCTATTTCCCCGTGTTCACTGATTTATGTTGGCTTTTCATTAAGAAACACCCAAATTATAAAATTCACATTCTTGTTTTCAAACCTTTCAATGGCCACATTCCTTCCTATTTCTGTACCCTCATCTGGACCTACAATTCTTTGAGATACCTGTGCTCCTCCAATCCTGGCCTTTTGAACATCCCCAATGTTCATTTTTCCATGATTGGCAATCATGCTTTTAGTGGCAGAATGGTTAGCACTGCTGCTACACAGTGCTAGGGACCTAGGTTTGATTTCTGGCTTGGGTCACTGTATGGAGTCTACACGTTCCCACTGTGTCTGCATGGGTTTTGTCTGGGTGCTCTGTTTCCTCCCACAGTCTGAGAGACATATTCGTTAGGTACGATGACCGTGCTAAATTCTCCCTCAGTATATTCGAATAGCTGCCAGAGTGTGGCAACTAGGAGATTTTCACAGTAACTTCATTGCATATTTTATTTCATAATGATCTCATGAAGGATTTTGGGATACTTTGCCATGTTAAAGTTGTTCACAGAAAGCTCCAATCTCGTTCGTGGCTGGGATTCTCTGGTGTTGCTAAAAGAGAAAGTGAATGAAATTTTGGTGGGAATGCCAAATTCTCCATTTTCATTTGCAGTGGGTGGATGCAGGGGAGATTGAAGAATTCCGCCCATTTTATAAATGCAGTTTGTTGTTGATTGTTGTGGTTAGTTGCTTCTCCCAAGTTCTTAAAAGCAATTATTGGTGTTCATTGTCAACAAGTAGGAAAGTTTATTTTCAAAGTTTTACTATTTCTCCTCACATTTCCGAATGCTCCTTTTCTTTTATATTTTAATAAAGCATTGGTGTTTTATTAAGTACTTTTCAATTTGTACTGACACTATAATTGGAGTGCAAATACAGCATGAATCCAGAGCTCCCCTTTATGTGGCCATCATTTTGGACCTTAACTCCTAATTTGCGCTCCACGTGGTTAGTGCTGGTATAAAGCTGTGTGCTAAATTTGTCACACAAATCAATTGAAAATCACTGAAAAACAAACCTATGGTAACTAGAGCTTATATGCACATTTATGTAAACACAAGTATTATTTTTAACATGTTGGATCTTCCAGAACGATATGGTTAAAAAAATCCCTGCTCATTCAACTTCAATGGTTGGCATTAGATTAAACCTTTCATCTCACATGCTCTTAATTTTACAAAAATCACAACAAATCAAACAACTTGCCTCGAAGTATATCATTCTCTTTATTTGCTGAGTGCCAATAATAACTTCCAAACACCAGTGCTAATGCCAGAACAACAATAATTTCTTCAAAGGACAGAATATACTCAAGGGCCAACAGGTCTAATGTTTCAATGGTGGTTTAAGGTGCATTCCTAATGGCCTAACTACAGGAAAAATATTTCAAGTTTTGCACCTCAGTTTGAATGCAACCAAAAGCTTAGCAGTATAATCTCAAAATCAAGAGAAAATAATATTATAATGAATATCTCGTTGGGACAGAATGTCTAATTGCTTCCACTGAGCAAGACATTTCAATAAGATGTCTCACAACACCAGGTTAAAGTCCAACCAATTTATTTGATAGTAAACTCACAAGCTTTCGGTGTTTGCCTCTTCATTGGGTGAACAGTAAGAATTTGCCTCTTTGTCATTCACAGTGAGTTTACTATCAAATAAATTGGTTGGACTTTAACCTGGTGTTGTGAGACTTCTTACTTTGTTTAGTCCAGTCCAATGCCACCATCTCCACATCATGTTAAAGTAAGTTCAGAGCTACATTAATTCACTCAATACTCTCACTCCTGCTAACATATCCTGCAAAACTCAATTGATTCTTCCTCTCACCAACGCCCCCCCCCCACCCATTTTGCAAGTGGTAGTGAAGTTGGCGATTAGGGGGATTTCACAATAACTTGATTGCAATGTTAATGTAAGCCTTCCTTATGACTAATAAATAAGCTTTTCAGTTTTAATCCTGAGCACACTAATAACTACACTAATAACGAAATCAGTTGACTTTCTAAAATGGCTTATTTATGCTCACTAGAGGCAAAAGATATTCACATGCAAGGACCGATTCTCGGTAAATAAAAGGAATATGTTTCACCTTGAAACTTTTCTAAATTACTCGGGGAACTTGAGGAGAACATACTTGATTTCTCTATGGCAGCACCTTGGCAAGAGTCCACTTGCCAACCAATCAGAAACATTTCTGCTGTAGCATAAACCATTGTCATTGTTTGTTTGAAATTTGGCATTCTTGCATTTGTCCTAGTGAGTGCAAGACAAAAAGCTCCAACAATAAAACAACTATAATACTATTACATATTTCAAATATGGCAAGAATAGAAACTGTAACTTAGGAGCAGATTGCCCTAACATTGCTTCTTCAATGTCTTCCTTTTAATTTTCATCACTTGTGTAGCTTTCTTCATAATTACGCAAACACCTCTAAGAAAAATGCATACTAACCATATGGCAGCCTAGACTGAGGCTGTATTGTATTTTATGATACAAATCTTTGTTGTATAATAAATCTGGTTGACTTAGAGGTTGCATTGAAGTGAATGGCATGTTGTTTACAGAGTGCTTGCTTTCTATTTGTTAGAGAAGGTTATTCCTGCATCGATCAGATTACACAGAAGCAAAAGTCCTGCCAACAATGATTGGTACGTAGATCATTTTCAAACATTTTGTTTTCCTCCATCTCCTCTGTTGACTTCTGGTCTTCTGTTTCCATGGTTGGTCCTATCCAGATGAAGAAATGGATAGCATTTCTATGAATGAGCGGAAGGAAAGCATTTTGGAGATTTTCACAGGAATTTAATGGTGAATTCCTCTGATCCGTCTAAGCAGTGAAATCTCTGCTACAGTATTCCTCTACTATGTTCTGCCAGACCCTAGCTGGATGCATGATTTGTATTGCATCTGCATTCTACATCTGTACATGGGTTTCTGCCTAGCAGCTACTTACTGCTTTATATACCAGTGGCATAAAATGAAGGAATGGAAATTGTTTTCATTGCTTTTGTTGTAAAATATGTTCATAAAAGAAAAATGGGGTTGTTTTTTGAGCCTGAAAGACATACATATGCCAGAATTAAATCCTGTATTTTTGGAATTTAAAATATCCTCTCTTGCTAGGCTCTCTCTCTGTCGTGGATGAAATGGTGAAAATATTTCTCCTGACAACCTGGTTTACCATACTTGACAGTGCATGGAAGTCAGATCCAACATTTCAAATGCTTCCTTGAAAGAATCCTGAAATATAGAAACGTATTGCTGTGATCACCTCATCAGCAGCTATAATAATGATGTAATCATGACTTATCTTGTATGGAGAGTCTGGTCAAGATGGCAACGTGACTTGCCCAGAATCTGTGATGAATCATAATCAATGAAGGCAGATTTGTTCAGATATATCCAGATAGCCTGCTAAATATATGGTTCCTGGGGATGGGAGCAAGTCAATGTCAAATCAAACAGTGGTTAACATTGCTGCCTCACAGCGCCAATGACCTGGGTTCAATTCTGGCCTTAAGTCGCTGTGTGGAGTTTGCATATTCTCCCCATGTCTGTGTGCATTTCCTCCAGGTGCTCTGTTTCCTCCCACACACCAAACGTGTGCAAGTTAGGTGGACTGGCCACACTAAATTGCCCCTTAGTGTCCAAAGATGAATGGGTTAGCTGAATTAGCCATGCTAAATGTGTGAGGTTAATGCAATAGGGCTATATTGTGGCCTGGATAAGATGCTCTTTCAGGGAGTTGGTGCAGATTCAATGGGCTGCATGGCCTCCTCCTGCAGAGTGGGGATTCTATGGTTGCCAGCACAATTTTGCCTGTCCTTCTTCCTTCGATATAAAATGCCTTGCCAAACCTTGGATTGCTGAAGGAATACCCAAAGGAGTTCCCATGCTGAGAAAACTGCTTGTCGACAGTGAAATAGCAGCTGCCATCAAGACGGCAGTGAGAAAAATAACACAAAACAGCAGCAGCACATCCAGATATAGATATCCAAAACTACAAAAAAACTCACAAGTTCCACTGCAATACCAGTCAAACACATCATTAAGATATGCTCCCAAAAGACGGATCAGAAACGGCTGCCAGGACCTTTTCCACTTGGTCATCAGGATAAAAGCAGCGAAGAAAAATTATTAGTAACTTTGGTGTGAGAAAACATTCCCTAAGGTTGCATTAAACTACAAGCTCTAACACAGCCATGATGCCTGCATCATTAACTAAATGGCATCCTGTAAAGCTAAAAAGCCTACATAGGTTCTGAATTATGTTATTTGATTCATACATTATTTTTTTCCATACAAAGCCTGTAGTTTTCTGTGAACTAATAGTATGTTGAATGACCTTACTAAGCAGACCAACAGAACGATATTATGTACCTACTCTGCCTTGAATTCCTTCAATAGCACTGTAAACCCTAAAGCCTGGGGTTGTATATAGCCATATGGGCAGCATATGCCCAATGTTGCTTCCTTTAATTAAAATGTTACGCAGTGATAACAATTAAAGAAAATATGCAAACAAGATTCTGAAATATTCAAAAGGTTATTAAGATTGTAAACTGAATTTAAAAAATAAAATTTTAAAACTATCTTCAACATCAGACGAGCTTGTTCCTTGCTACAGTGCTATTGTGGACTTATAAAGTAAAGTTTATTTATTAGTCACAAGTATGGCTTATATTAACACTGCAACGAAGTTACTGCGAAATTCCCTAGTCGCCACAATCCAGCATCTGTTCAGGACAATGCATCTAACGAGCAAATCCTTCAGAATGTGGGAGAAAACTAAAGTACCCAGAGGAAACCCACGCAGACATAGAGAGAATGTGCAGAATCCACACAGACGGTAACTCAAGCCGGGATCAAACCCAGGTCCCTGGCACTGTGAAGCAGCAGTGCTAATCACTGTGCTACCATGCTGCCCACCTTAAAGGCTTAGGGCTGCTTTTGTACATCTCTCAAAATGCAATGTTTTTTCCTGTTTCAAAATGTGTACAATTAACAGTTAATAATGGTAAACTGAACTTTTCATACCTTTTTACACATGAAAGAACCCACTAATCATTACAATGGATGGATATGCATTCATTTTAATTAATCCATTGACACACTGAAAAGCAGGCTCTCTTATATGTAATGCAGAAAAGAATTCTGGTTCCTTATTCAGTAATCTCGCAATTCCACAGATCATCACAGCTCTCAAGGAATAAGCATTTTCTATCCCCAGGCCAAAATAGCTGTAAAATGTTCAAGAATCAACCAGTATGGACAGGAAAAAATAAATAACATAATCTGAGTCAGCATGAATTATAGGATCATAGAATCATAGAATCCCTACGGTGCAGATTGAGGCCAATCAGTCCATTGAGCCTGCACCAACAACAATCCTATCCAGCTCCTATAAAAGCAGTATCTAAAAGCATTGCTTCTCCAAACTTACATATCATTATAATCCCTCCTGGAAAATGATTCCCAATAAGGCAGAGGAACTAGTGTCCACTGAGAGCAGGGTCTGGTTATACAGGTCATCTTCAAGCCAATAGTCACTCTTATCACTTTGCCCTCCCATCCTTTGAGTGTTCACTTTTCACTGTTCCCAATGCAATTATCATTAGCTTAGTGTTGTTTCCAGCTAATATGTAACATTTTGCAACATCTTAGAGTATGGAACAGCTAGAGACTGGGTCGGCCCAGACGTGGCTGAAGATTTGGCTGCTCTGATATCAGATAGAATTTGGTAGATCTGGGAGTGGCTGAAGGTTGGGTAGGCCCTGGAGTGGCTAGAGGTTGAGTAGACCCCGAAGCTGTTGTATGTTACATAGGTCCAGGAGCTGCTAGAGGATGGGTAGACCAGGGAATGGCTAGAACTTTGGGAGACCCGGGAGCGTTTGGAGTTGGGAGGAGGCCTGGCTGGCTCTCCTACAATAGTGTCCAAAGTGTGTGTGTCGATATGTCTGTGTGAGTGAGAGGTTATGTGAATGAGAGTTTGTGCACACGTGAATCACTTTGCACGTCTGGGCCCAATTTTACCATTGTGTTGCACCTGAAAACTTGGCAAAGTTGGGAGTGAGGTGATTAGTGCGATCTGCACTCGTGTCTGCATAGATGCCCACTTTACCAAAGTCCGAAAATGGCTGCGATCCAAACCGTGCCTGAAACAGGCGAATGGTGATTTAAATGCATTTGTATGTATTTGAATTGAATTAATGGGCTGCCTGCCCAACTTTACCTGTATTTCCCCCTTTACCATCGCTTTCACCCGTCCAGATTCGGCACAAAACAGACATGCTTGGCTGAAGGTCTGTTTCAGGCACTCCAGCTTCTGAAGAGGTAAATTCCAGCAGTGCTCTAACTCAGATTAGTGGTGGGAGGCAGATCAGACGTATCTCTGGTGGGGGACAAAGAGGGGCCAGATGGATCTCTGGTGGGAGGAGGGGACTGGGGAGCGGGGGGACTGCTGGTCTCTGATGGCATGGAGAGAAGTAGGGGCAGACAATCATGATCACTCTGGGTAGTGGGGCGGGGTTAGTGGAGGGTTATGTTAAAGGGCTCCCAGGCCACTTTATCCGCTTTTTGCGATTCAGGAGTGATGTGTCAGGGGTGTGATTTTTGATTTTACTTTTCATTGCACATACACAGTTGAAGGCACCGATCGGAGCAGCAGCATTTCAGGTGCAATAAGCCCTGCTCACAGCGTGATTCAGACTCGTGATCTTTTTTCAGGTTAAGTATGTATTGGAGCGCCTGAGAATAGATTTTCAAGTCGGATTCTGCATTGCACCCAGATTCAGCATTTAAAATCAAAATGGTAAAATTGGGTCCTTTGTGTGTGTGTGTGTGTGTGTTTAGATGAATCTGAGTGATTTAGTGTGAGAACAAGACTTGGAATGAGTTGAAAACACGCATCATTCTTTCCTTATCCTCCCTCCCCAAAAACTATCTACAAAACAGATTGGGAAAAACAAAGCTGAATGGCAATCTGCTCCCAACGCTGCTTTTGAATAAATTCCAGTGAGGCCATTATGGAATCAGAGGCAAATACAAGATCAGTGTTTGCTAAGCCCAGCTCCTGAGCTATGGCCTGGTCACCACCCTTCCCTGGTGATCAGTCTGCCTCCCTTTAACTTTGCATCTTAAGCAAGAAGCCAAACAAAAAGGAAGCATTGGTGAACTGTGCTATTTGGCAAATTTAAATAGATGTTTTCATTAACTACTCTTTTTTGAAATGTATTTGCTTTGACACAGATATTTTAGAAATTCACATTAAATGTAATATGAAACCTTATGTTATCAAAATTTGATGATCGGTCCTTGAGTGAGAAAAAAATTGAAATCTGCCTCCTCAACCCAAAAAGATATGACAAGCATGCTTTAGAAGCATGTATCAGCTGAAGACTTTTGGGTGCAGTGGGCTAAATCATCAGAAGAATACTGGTGCATCAGAAATCTGACACGATTCTGCTCATTTCCACATCTAACCAGCTCATGTTCGATGGTGTGTGAGAAAGGCACAGGGGGAAAGCTGTAATATTAATGATTCTAATGTGGAAAGTGGCAATGAAGTGAAGGTTTAATCCTCTATTATGGTGTTAGCTGCCAGCGCACAGGTTTCCCAAGATGTCTGATATGCGCCAGGTTCAACCATGTGCTTGAAAAGCCGAGACTGACAGAGCAATGAAATTGACAGGCTGGAAAGCCTTTAACTACTGAACAATGGCAGATTCTCTCTTGCCCAAAATGAACAGCTTTTATTCACTGCACTTGTTCTGAAAGTATGCTTGCCTTTAGTTTGTAAATGATTTCCAACAGTTTGCAGGACATTTCTGCAATCTTGGAGATCTTTTGACTTTGATTCGCATAGCCTAGCTGTCAGATTTCACTGCAGAGGGAAGCAGCTTATGCCATTCTAACTTGCACCCCTGATAAAGAACAAGATAAGCAGCATCAGAACCTCTAGTCGCGGCTGAAGCAACATGAGCAGTAGCAGCCACTGTCTGTTCCCAAGCCACCTGATGTTCCACACAATACAGAGCCGCAGCTTGAAGGAGATAAGCCCCCCCAGACAGAGAGTATACACACAGAGGATCAGCTTTCTGGACACGACTGAACAACAGTGCCTCTGCAAATTCAGACTACCTGCGGTTACTGACATCTGTACTTCTTGAAACAAGATCACCTTCTGAGTGGGCCACATAAGCACACATTGCCAGTGGCCATCAAGATCACCTCAGTCCTGAACTGCATCGGCTCCGTATCTTTGCACAGATCTGCTGGTGACATCTGCAGGGTTTCACAATCTGCTGCTCACTGTGCTTCGCAAAGATGAAGATAGCCAGGTTTTCAAGGTACACTGCTTAAAGCATGAGGCCGGTCAGAATGAGAGGGTCTTCCCATTTGCTGCAATGATTGGGTTCATGCAAATCCAAGTGGCAATCACATGTGGCCTCAGTTCTTGCAAGAGTATCAATTGAAAGGAAATCAATTTCATAAATTTTCAGCTGGTGACCACTGGAAACAATCATGCATATCTATGCAAGATATACCAAAGGGACCATGATATTTTCCTCATGTTTTGTACAGAACTTTGCACCTCTACATAGAGTCAGTGGATGGAGATAAGGGTTACCCTCTGGGATGTGACAGATGATAATAATGAGAAATCCTAGAATTGATTAACAAGAAAGATACAACCAGAACCACTTGAACATATGACCATAGACTATAGAAAGATGCAATTCAGATGCCTGGCCTGATCAGGGTGGGGAAATGTTTACAGTCAGCATCAGGAAGGTGTCCCAAAGGATGAGGATGAGGAACCTCATGTAGCCAGGATCCCTACTGCTGCTCACCTAGTTGACAACTGAGGATGATCTCATAACAGCCAGATAATCAGAGACTATGAAGAAAATTGGCTTCCCAATGCTGAATCCGCTGCACCCAGCTGAACTTCCATGAAACACAAAGCATTCTCAATTAATATTATCCATGTCATAAAGACTTATTTCTTTTCATCTAATCTGGCTATACCATTTTCCTGAAGTCTGATGACACACAAGTGGAGACAATTAAACAATGGGGAATTGAAATAAAGTTTATGGTCCATTAACATTAAGACAATGTCCTCTGGGTTCTGGAACGCATGTGGATGCTGTGAGTGATGGCCCTGCCCACATTTGTATAGGAAGACTTGATTATCAGGGACTGGAATCAGCATGTGAGACTTTGACGTGTTGGATGGAGGAGGGATAGAGATGGTGCCAAGGAGGGAGGAATGGAAACATTCTAACAGAGTCCATGCTTCCATTTGGCCTGTTTCCATCTTCCCTCTCATGAGGCGCATGGACTTTTGTGTTAGCCAAGAATTGGAGAGAACTTTGTTGCTCTTTGCTTCAATGAGCTACTGAAGGATCAAGGTGAAACTTTCTTCGATTTTGTTTAAACTGGCATACTAAGTGTGCAAGCCATTGGTCAGGGCTACGCACTTGACCAGCTGCTGCATCAGGTACTTAAAGTAGTTGGCTATTCTTTTCATGAAGGTGAACTTTAGCACAAACATCTGAAACATCATAATACTCATGCTTGAAGCAAACTCTTCCAATCTCTCTACAAGGGTACACGTTGATTCTGAAAATACTGGCAGGACATCATACACTTCCTGCTTCTGCTCTAGAATAGTCCTCTTCATGGATGCCCTCATGAAATGCAACATGTAGACCTTGGACAATATTGGCTTGCAAGAAACCAGAGATCCAAGTTAACCGGAAGGTTTGTAGCCCCTTAATATGCTTGTAAGGCAATGGTGTTCTCTTGGCACAACTGGGTATCTGAAATATTGTGTGGAAGGCAAAACATGAGTGATTCAGAGCAAAAGAATACCAGAAGGAGGAGGTGGACACCTGGGAGAAAGCATTGTTTAGGGGGAAGATTCTAGGGTTTATTCTTTGAGAGCAGAGATTAGAAACCCTTGTGTGGAAGACAGAGTTATAATGAGACCAATTGGTTCACAGTATGACAAAATCTGGGGGAATTGATGAGAAATCCATAGAAGTTATTCCAGTGACATCTGCCATTTAGTTGCAGAGAGTGTTGTGTGACCACAGTTAGCCTTTTGGTTTAGATGGACTGTGTACTTATTGAAAACATTTGGATGTAAGATAGGTTTTGTAATTTGTGCTATCCTTCCAAATCTGTATAGATCAATAGAGGTATAACATAGGTAAAGGAATAGTTATAGGTCATTATTTCTAATTTAATAAATGGTTTATTCTTTCGTTAAAAGTTCATCAGCTGACACCTGCCACTCTGTTCTGTAGCCACTTCCATATAAAAAACAATAAAAAACTTAAGATTAATCAAGCTGGTTTGCTCCTGGGACTTGTCCTGCAGTATTATCAGCTGGGATTGTAACAAATGGCAACTACATTGTTAAGATTTAATGGTAATTTCATCGTCAAACTGGTGATGAGTATTTGTACTCCTTTAAATGGGGAAAGCTGGGACACTGATGGAATCATGCTGACTGTGACTTAAGCCAATAAACTCTCTCCAGCAAAGAAAGCTGCTGTGTCTTAGTTTAAAATTCATCAACCAGAATGGATCCAGTTAACATGATTCACTATGTGACAATATGGATTATAGAAGAATGCAGAAGGAGGCCATTTGGCCCATCCAACTTGCACTGACAACAACCCCACTCTGGCCCTATTCCCATAACCCCCTGCTAGTCCCCTGACACCAAGGGACAATTTAGCATGGCCAAGCCACTTAACCAGCATGTCTTTGGACTGTGGGAGGAAACCAGAGCACCCGGTAGAAACCTTCGCAGACACAGGGAGAATGTGCAAGCTCCACACAGACAGTCACCCAAGGCTGGGATACTGGCGCTTTGAAGCAGCAGCAGTGTTAACCACTGTGTCACCATGCCAACCTCCCTAACTACATGTCTTCAAGGCCGTATAATATTTTTATTTCAGAGCTCAGAGGGGTATGTATTAGTTGCTTGACAGTGCTTCTTCAGAGTTTGTGATATCGTCTGAATGCTCCTAGGTTTCCTTCTGCATCATCTCCTGAGTATCATTTGAAGTACCCTTAGAAGATTAAGTGCAAGAACTGGAGTAGACAAAGGGAACAAGTTCACTGAACAGATGATTATATTTCAGTAGCTTTTGAGATCAATTCAATGTGAGTGTGTGTGTATGTTAGAAAATGTTGTCACCAAATATCAGGCAGATTCATAATACTTTATTTCCAATAGCTAGGCATTCTGACAGTCTGCAGATTTTAGTACCTCCTCTCTTTCAACAGTCAGGGTGGCAATCAAGAGAGAGTCACAGCTGTTCCCTGCTCCCTCTGGTGTTCTGTGTGCTCTTCTCCTGCAAGTAGGGAAAATAATGAGTTGTGAGTGCATGAAATGAGATGTCTTGAGAGGATGGAAGAGCAACATTTGAGGTAGGTGACTCTGAATGATAGGTGTTGGCAATAAGACAAAGCAGAGAATCAGTTGCTCACAAGGACACAGAAGAAGGTGCCTGGAGAAAAAAGAATGGATTGAATTGCATGCTGTTTTGGTCTGAGGAATGCTTTGCAGGGAAGTCAGAGTGTGGACTCTGATACCAGATTGTTGGATTTCACCCTGCTTTTCTGTCCTACTGAAGTCACGGAACCATTTTTGACACTGCATCGTTGAGTGAGGGACTACACTCTGACTGCTAACCTCCTGAATCACTTCCAGCCACTCCTGCCAGCTTCAAAGGCTGGATGTTTCCTCCGGACTGCTGGGAAGAGTGTTTTTTCAGCAGGCCCTTACAGCCCGCATCATGACTTTCAAGGATGCCTTAGAGAAATAAGCATCCCCACGTTGAGCCTACATATTGTCTTTCTTTTTTCCTCTGCCAGTTCTGAAATGGATCCATTCTGTTCCCTATCAGGGTCCCTTTGAAAAGAGAGCTTTTAACTGTCAGATGTGGATCGTCATCACACTTTGTCAGGAAATTGAAAGCAACATGCTAATTGAGTTAAAAAGGTATGACAAAACCCAATGCAGCAACTGTTGAGTTTCCAACCTCTTCTGGTGTGAGCCCAGCTAAATGTCAAAATTTTGCCCATTAACCTTATCTTCAGATTTTCCCGGATGCTGCTTGATGGAAGCATTTTTGCTGTTTAATCCATGAATAAATACTGTCTTGCTTATGTTGCCCACATGCCAAGACAAAGAAACCTGTCTGACATGATCCCTTAACTAATACCACTAAATAAAAGATCAATTGGCAATTGAGCTCATTGTTCTACGTAGGCTCTTGCTGAATGAAAAATGGCTGTTGTACTTGCAAGCCTCAACAGTCAGTGTATTTCAATTGTATGTGAAATGTTTCTGAGAGTCACAATAAAGCAACACATGACTACATTTCCTGACCATTTTTCATTAAGAGATCGGAAACTTAACTTAACCTGTAAGCCTTTCCAAGTCCCTTCAAAAAATTGGCAGCCGCAGAATATCTATCCCCAAATAATCAGCATAATAAATACAACAATCCCTTTCAGAATGAACGTGCTGAGAGATTCTTTCCAACGCAGGAGGTATGTTGCAATGACAGTACAAACCTTTGGAACATTAAAGACTCTCCCATTACCTTACCTCATTTAATATTGATTATGAAACAGCATGATTTCTAGTGGTAATACAGATAAGATCTCTGTCCTTGCACATACCTTGCAACCTAATTATAATGTTATCAGTAATTCACATATATAACACTTTACTTCCTATCTTGTGAGATCTTAGAAAATAACATTCCTGTACCCTTATGTTTTTCCTGCCTTTATCCAAGATTGTGAGCATGAAATTTGAATGTTCAACTCAAAATGTATTTGTAGTTCTCCACTGAATGTGGACATGAGTAACATGCTTAATTGTAAATATTTGTTAGCTCAAAGAGTTTGATAATTACCAGAACAATGTTCAAATGTCCACTTTGACTATCAGATACAGAATAACATGCCACAGTACATTTTACACTTTGCTTTCTGCAAATCATACCTTCCTTCATTGAAGTTTTCTTAGTGCTGATGTTAAATTTATCCTTCCAAGAAAGAGTTAGCTACTATTACAGTATTACATGTCCTACTTTAAGCACTGATGCCTTTATAGTAGAAATCAGTGATGCTGCAGAATAAAATATCTTTCCCTTTTGAAGTTGATGAAGGTAAAAATCAAACTCATACTATCACCAATGTAACTCATTCCACCCAACCAGCAAAGTGCAATTGTAACAATAGAATGGTATTTCGTAGAATTTTTGGGAATCACAGCACAGAAACTATTAATTTGGCACATAGAATCTATGTCAATGTTTTTCTCCCCACATCTTTTAAAATTCCTTTTTTCAAGTCATTAATTTCCTTTGAACAGAATTTGTAGTAGAGAATTCCAGATTGTAATCCATCTCTGTTTTTTTTCTCAACTCATGGCTCATTCTCCTTATCATTATTGGAAATCTGTGGCCATAAAAGAATAAAATTCTTTTATAGAAAATTATTTCTTCACAGGATGTGGATGTCTGGATGAAAAGGCAGTGATGATCTGCCATCTTAACCATTGCAGTCCACGTGGTGCAGTGCTGTTAGGAAGAGGAAGTTCCAAAATTTGCTCCAGTGACTGTGAGAGAACAACGATATAATTTCAACTCTGGATGATGTGTGATTTAGAGAGGAACTTCCATGTGGTGGTTTTCCCATGCATCTGCTGCCTTGTCCTGCCCCATGGTAGAGATCACATGTTTGGAAGGTGGTTTTGAAAGAGTCTTGGTGAATTGCTGGAATGCATCTTGTAGATGATATACACAGCTACCACTGTCATCAATGGAATTAAATGTCAAAAGTAATGGATGGAATGTCAATCAAGCAGGCTGCTTTGTTGTGGAATGTATCAAACTTCTTGAATACTGTTAGAGTTCAACTCATCCAGGCAAGTGGGAAGAATTCTATCACACTCATGACTTAGGCCTTAAGATGGTGGACAGACTTTAGGGAGTCAGGTGAGTAACTCGCCTATGATTTCTAGCTTTTGTAGCCAGTTGGTTAGTCCAGTTCAGTTTCTGGTCAAAAGTAGCCCCCAGAATCTTAATAGTGGTGACTTCAATGATGGACATTGAATGTCAAGGGGACTTTGTTAACTTTTCTTTTGTTGGAGATGGCCGTTGCTTGAAATTTGTGTGTTACTTGCCACTTATCAAACCAAGCTTCAATGTTGTCCAGATCTTGCTGCATTTGGGCATGGACAGCTTTGGTATCTGAGGAATCATAGTTGGTGGTGAACATTGTGCAATCATTAGTGAACATCCTCACTTCTGACCTTATGATGGAGAAAATGTCATTAATGAAGTAGCTGAAGATAGCTGGGTGTAGGACACTATCCTGAGGAATTCTTGAATTGACATCCTACAGCTGAGATGATTGACCTTCAACAATCACAACCATCTTTGTGCTAGGTATGAGGAGTATTTTCCCTGATTCCAATTGATTCCAGTTTTGCTAGGGCATCTTGGTGCCACATTTGGTCAAATACTGCCTTGGTGTCAAGTTCAGTCATTCTCACCTCACCTCTTTTGTTCATGCTTGGACTACAGCTGGAACCTGGCCCAGGAGCTGAGTGACCCTGACAGAAACCAAACTGAGCATCAGTAAACAGATCATTGTTGTGTAAATGCCATTTGATAACACTTCTAATAATCTTCACCATCACTTTGCTCATAAGCGAGAATGGATTCATGGATCAGTTATTGGCCAGAGTGGATTTGACCTGTTTTTTGTGGCCAAGGCATACATGCGCAATTTTCATATTGCCTTGTTGATGCCTGGTAGATGTACTGAAGTAGCTTGTCTAGGGGCATCACTAATTCTGGAGGACAAGCCTTCAGTACTATTTCTGGGATGTCATCAGAGCCCTTAGCCTGTGCAGTATCCAAATCCTTCTGCCATTCTTGATATCATGTGGAGTGAATTGAATTGGCTGAAGACCGGCATGTATGATGCCAGGATCCTCAGAAAGAAGCCCACGCAGGTCACGCATTTGGCATTTATAACCAAAGATGACTGCAAATGTTTCAGCCTTGTCTTTTGCTCTGATGCGCCAGGTTCCCCCATCATTCAAAATCTTGATGACCTCTCTCACAACCTTCTCTATTCTAATGGAATGGGAGGTCTTCAGGTGTAATGGGAAGCATCCCTGGCTAATTCAAGATCCATACCAGGATTTGATGGCCAAGGAATGTGCTTTCATAATTAGTCAAGTATCAACTTGTAAATTCTTCTAACATACTCCAATGGCAGAAGGGATCCCTGATCTGCCTCATGATGGATTGAAATTAGAACCTCCACCATCACCATCAAATGGGTGACATGTTGGCACAGTGGTTAGCACTACTATCTCACAGCGCAAGTGATCAGGTCTGATTCCAGCCTTGAGTGACTGTCTGTGTGGAGTTTGTACATCCTCCTGATGTATGCGTGGCTTTCCTTCGGATGCTCCAGTTCCCTCTCACAACCAAAGATGTGCAGGTTAGGTGGATTGGCCATGCTAAATTGACCCTTGGTGTCAGGGAGATTAGTGAGGTAAGTATGCTGTTTTAGGGAGATAAGCTTGGGTGAGATTGTTAGAATGACCTCCTTTTGCATCATAGGGATTCTATGAAAAACATGCATGTAAAAGTGTGTTGCTACAGCAACTCAGACACCTTGTGAGGGTAATTGCCTTAGTTGGCTAGTTAGTGATAGTTATAGGACGGATATCAGAGGTAGGTTCTTTACCCAAAGGGTGGTTAGGGAGTAGAATGCCCTGCCTGCGGCAGTTGTAGATGCACCAAGTTTGGTGGCGTTTAAGAGGTTAGTTGATAAGTATATGGAAGAGAAGGGAATGGTTTAGTTTGGAGGGTCATTGCTTTTTATATTGGTCGGCGCAACATCGAAGGCCGAAGGGCCTGTTCTGTGCTGTAATGTTCTATGTTCTATTGGCTGGAGAGCCAATGTGGGTCATATTGGTGCCAACAGCAGAGGGTTCAATCCCCATTCAGCTGAAGCAGATGAGATCTTCTTGTCTGACTCATGATGGAGATTGTGGCGTTGTGTGTCAAACATGCTTCAGGCAAAGAACTCAAAAAAAGAGAAGCTTCGAGCGAAGCAAGGCCTATTTTCTCAAGTCTTTCTTCATCACTGAAACTCTTATTACTTCCAACATATATCTCTTTTCTATTGTTATTAATAACCTTCCCAAAACCCCAACCGTGATGTAAGTTGTAAAGTTTAACATTTTCATTTTGTTTTTATATTCTGTCTTTCTAGATGCAAGACCAATTTAATTTATTTTATGGCCTTATCCACTTAGACTAGCACATTTAAGAAGCTTGTATCATATTTACTTTTTCAGTGTTTGATGATGATATCCATTGATATTGATTTTTGTCTGCTATGCTAACTGTTAGTTAAGCCTGGAGCTGGTTACAAAGAAACAAAAGCTACTCTAAAGCAAGCAGTGAGAAGCATGAGAATGCAGACATTTATAATATTGAGAAAAATCTCCTGTTTAGACACAGAAGATGATATTATCTTTGCAATTCTCTGAAGCATAAAACACAACAATTGATGATGTGATGGATAATAATTTAAATTTACCAGCTCTGACACCTTTCTCTTCTTTGCCGAGAGATCCACTCAGCCGTGAGATTGATGGATTTCAGGGTTCAAGAGCTTTGTGCTTAACATGCAGATGAACAGGCTAGATGTAGCAGCGACCTGAGAGAAGTGCTACTCACACAGAGCAGAAGGCCAGAAAATACTCAAGCAACTCACAGAAGACACATGAGTCACATATGTTTGATATGGTGGTAAGTTCTACGGAGAAATACCTCAAGACAAGAAAAAACGATTGAATGGTAGATGCTTTGAAATTTTGAGGAGCCCATTAGCCAGACACGTCCAGGAATACGCCCAAATGATTCTCAATAGTGGCCAGGATATTTAGGTTTGCCCATAACTGGTTCTCTGGCGGTGAAGGTGGCTTGCCACCAAAGTCAATGGCCATTTGCATGGCTCATCGGGAACAATGCCGTGCAGCATTGACTTCAATGCAATCAGAAGATCCCATCATCAGGAAGGGCTGGAAAATCCCAACAACTGTATGTCCAGTTTGAAAGAATGTCACTCATGCTTAAATTGGAATCACTTTGCAGAAGTGTGCAGATAATTGATGAAAATCAATTTGTTGATTCAACAAGTGGAGAATCTGTTCCTGAGAGTGCGGAATGTGTATAGGGTTGCAGGTGATAAAGCATTAGATCATTTTAAGAAACACTCAGTTGAGATTGTGGGTGCTTCAGCACTGTTTCTCATCAATGTTGGCGCAAGAGCATCTGTACTGAGTGACAACTCCACCGTCATTATTTTTCAAAGCTTTTTCTCACTACTGTGAGAAGGGTAAGATGACCCAATTATTCTGGTTTTGGGAGCAGTCACAGTGCATTACAAAAATGTCATCCTACTCAGGTTCATATTCTATGTAGTATCACGGATGCTTTAAAAAGTCTGAGAACAGAGTCTGTGTGTGCACCATTCGTTAAGGGAGAGTGCCATGCTCTTTGTGTCAACACATCAATTCTGCCAGTTTCGAGAAATTTGAGATGGCCTCCATTTGAAATCCATGCTGAAATGTCACAGGAGTTGAAATGACTTGAATTAGATGGAACGAATTGACTCATCACTGTGAAAGTAAAACCTAGTCATTGCGTGATGCAAAAATGGTGAACCCAGATTGTGCATCGACCTTAAGACAGTCAAAAAAGCAATCCTTCTATTCTCGTTCCACGATATCAGCATTAGTTACAGACAAGTCATTTTGATTTACAGCACTGTCTCTCTTTGGTTCTCCATCAACCTGGAATGTTGCTGTATTTTGCTTTGACACCTGTGGCTTAGGGTTTGTAGCCAAGTTTAATTCAGACAGAGATAATTCATTTCTAGTCAATTCTTTCTTGTCAATCTGAGGTTTCAGTTTTGCTTTAATATCATATGTCTGAGTTCTTGATTCTCTGGGCACTTCCTGAGGTAAACTGTTGTTTTGTTTTATAACAGCTGGAGGCATATATTTTCTCAGGCTCACTGACCTTGCATTCTTATCTCTAATCATTTTAGGGGATTTTTGTGAAGAATGCAAGACAGCACATGGTCTCCTGCCAGACAATTTCCCAAGATATCAAGGTCATTAACAGACAATTTGGGTATCACTCTTTTAGTAACAGTAATGATTGTATAGTTTAAATTTAGTCTATACAATTGAACAAGTAAACAATTTCCATCAATGTCCTCTAACAACATACTTATATTTAGTGAACTTTTTCAAGAGATATTGAAGTCTTTTGTTAACATCATGATTTGAGCTTTCCTCATATCCCTATGAATAACTATCACTTTGTTCCTTTTATCAGGGAAAAACTGAGTTATTTCATCCTCAAATATAGAACTCCCATGATCTTTTATGTTCTGACTTAAACCCACAGTAAATACATTAGATGATATTGGCCTATCATAACCTTCACTCACTGGTAAAGTATTTTCTGGAGAGATGCTCCAAGACGCTCCTACAAATATCAGAAACTTAGCTTTCAATTTCTAAAAATCTGCCCTCAAGTGCCTTGCAAAAGTAACACATTGGTTTCCTTAAAATACACTTATCCCTCACATTGTCTTCATACTACTCAGAGGAACAATTGTCTTTCCACTTTTACAATCCCCTACATGGTGATTAGTGTTCTGATCACCATCACTTCTCTTATCTTTGTACCTTCCATGTGTGTTTGCAAACAAAGATTTGCTACCACTTACTTGTTGTAAGATTCCTGGATAGGGACTGTCAATCAAATTCAATGCAGTCAGGACTTGACAGCAAATTAAGAATTTTTCAGACAACTAAAGTCTTTAGAGCCAGACTTTTGAATTTGAATGAGGTCCTTGCAAGACTGAGGGAAGGATCTCATGCAGGCATGTAAACAGTGTGACTCCAGAAAGTATCTTATTTTAACAACCTTAGCATGCATATCATGTGTTCTACAACAAATTTTAAAAGTAATGAAAGCTAAATTGGGCCATAAACATCCTTTGTATTAGACCTCAAAAGAGGTCTTGAGGGAAGTTCACTTGATGTTACCAAAGTTTTGCTGTATGGCTTACTCTGGAAAAGCTCTGCAGTATTGTAGAATCAAATGGTTCCAATAGAGGAGACTATTGAGTTCATCAAGATATGCTGGCTCCTTGTTTGAGCAACTCAGCTTGTGCCACTCACCTTTCTTTTTCATTTGCCTTGCAAATCATTTCCCTTTCAATAATTATTCAATTTTCCTTTTGAAAGTCACCAAAAACCAAATACTTTGAACTGGTGTTCTCTAGTTACCAACTTTTCCACCAATGGGATGCAATTGACCTCCCAATCACTCATACCGTCCCATCAACCAACTGCCCTACAAACTGCCTTGTACTCCTGCTGACACCAAACTACACCTGCACCCCCCTCCCCCCCCCAATCTATCCCACCTTTCCCTGTCCTGCAAGGGCAGTTCTGAGTCTGGCACTTCTGCAGTAACCAACTAATCTCCTGACTCATAGAGTCTGTTCACCGTATCTATAAGACACAAGTCAGGAGTATGATTAAAAACTTTCCATTTGCCTGGATGAGGGCAGCATTAGAGAAACTTAAGGCCATCTAGGGCAAATCAGTCCACTTGATTGGCATCTCATTCAGCACCTTTAACCTTCATTCCTTCTATCATTGATGATCCTTTCAGCAGTATGTACCATCTACAAGACGCACTGCAAGAACTCACAAGGGTCTTTCGACAGCACCTTCCAAACCTGTGACCTCCACTATCCAAAAGGGCATGGGGTGGCACTAGCACAGTGTACAAGTTCTCCTCCAAGTCACACACCATCCTGAATTGGAACTTTATCTCTATTACTTCACTGTCAAAATCCTAGAACTCAACAGCACTGCAGGTGTTTCTACAGCACATGTACTGTAGTATTTCAAAAAGGTAGTTCACCACCACCTTTTCAAGGGTAATTAGGGATGGGCAATAAGTACTGACCTGGACAATAATACCCACATCCTGCAAAAGAATAAGAAAACTACCCACATCCCGCCCCACTGCAACCATTGTCAGACCAAGCACATTAACAGGTTTGGATGTTTCTGGGGGATAGGGTGGTGGGATGACAGAAGGTGGAAAGGGTGATGTGGTGGTTTGAGGACTCAGGTCAGTTTGGAGGGGGAATAGTGGCTGCAGTTGCTCCTGGGGTGTGATGGATGTGTGATGGTTGTAGCCTCCTCATGCACAGCACTAGCTTGGTGGAGCAGACTGCAATCAAGGCGTCCCTCACTTCCTTTCCCTGCCAGACTCCTGCCATCACCATCTGCTCTCTTTCCTCTGGCGGGATGTTCACTTCAGCCCCTCATGCCCCTCTTTCTCCTCCTCCTCCAGCCCCACTGGTCTCCCCATTGCTGGGTGATGTTGTGTACAGCACAGCAAACGATGTTGATGCCTGAAGCAGAACTCCAAAGTGGTCCAAGCAGCAGAACTGCATGTTCAGCAAGACCAAGGCCATCACCATTCCATGATGGACCAGGTGGCCGCAATGGCCTTGTCATAGTGGTATCTACCTTCATTTCGGGTTTCTGCGCAGGCATCACCGGCCATTACCTTAGCATGAAACTCTTGTCACCCAAGAGCCATCATGGGAGCATGGGCTGGTTTTCAAAGAACCCAGGGATGTCAGAATGCCGAATCCCAAAGCTGTCATAGTCACTCCCTGGATGGCATGCATTGACATGCATGATTATCATTTGACATTCACAGACAATTTGGACATTCAGGGAGTGGAACCCCTCCCTGTTCACAAATTGCTGTGGCCTTGCATGTGGTATCCACAAGGCAATGTGTGTCCCATCCACTGTTCCCTGCACATTGGGAATCCCAGCAATGGAACTGAAACTGAGAGCCCAGGCCTCCTCCTGTACACAGCCCACATCTGAATTAATGAACTGCCCTGCCCAGGCATACAGTGCATCTGTGACCTGCCACACACATCTGTGTACAGAGGCCTGGAAGACCCCAAGTCGGTCACCACTGAGTGCCTGGAATGAGCCGGAGGCATAGAAATTCATGGCAGCTCTCACGCCAACAGACAGCAGGTGGCTGCCCCTCCCCGAAGTGCCACGGCATAACTGTGTCACACCATGGTCTTGGAGAGCCAAAGCCAGTGATGGCACATCTCCTTAGAGAGGGCCTTGAATGAAGTGCGGGGCCTGTACCTTCTTGGCTTCAGTAGCCTCCGCCTTCTGTGCACCCTCTTGGGAGCCTGTTCACCCACCTCCTAGCCCTAAGCAACTGCAGCCACTATTCCCCCTCCAAACTGACCTGGGTCCTCAAACCACCACATCACCCTTCCCACCCTCTGCCCTCCTTCTTGAGGAACTTGGAATGGCTGCTCCTGCGGTAGTATCTCCATGTCCACCACTTCCTGAGCTGCCTCCTTCTCCTCCATCCTTGCTGCCACCATCCTGGCCAGCTCCAGATTGAATAAACTGTGATCCATCTGCATTGTGGAAAGAGCAGAGAATGAAGGATTATTATCATTGGTTGCATAGACCCAGCACCACCTCAATCCCTCACTTGGGCCAGTAGCCCCACTTGTGGGTGCTGATAACGCCACACAATCCACGGTGTCATGTGTGGCCCAGTTAGGATTGTGTGAGATTCCTATCATGCCAAATGCTGGCTCAGATTATGCAGGTCAGTGTGCAATGAGCAATGCGAATCCTTGAGCCACTGCTATATGTGCAATTGCAGCATTTTTTACAGGAATGTGGTCCATGTCACAGGACAGAGTTAGACTGCAAATCGGTACCAGGTGTGTATCCAGTGACAGCAGATTCCACGCAGTCCATGTCTGAACCTCTGCATCCCGGCCTGGAGTGGCAGCTGCTTCATCTGGTTAGGCCTCAGTCAGCACATGGTGCACTCCTCCCCCACCCCAGAACAACCAGCACTCATTCCAGTCCCTGCCCACACCTCGCGGCATGACAATTCCATTGCAAAATGCCTGGAGGGGACAGGTAAGCAGGATTCCTTTATAAGGCCTCCCAGCTGAGCTACATCACTGCCCCAGAGAGGAGGGGTCAGCAGGATTCCTGGATGGGCCTCTCACACTGAGTTACAGCACAGCCCCGGAGAGGACGGGTCAGCCGGACTCCTGGATGGGGCCTCCCATACTGAGCTACAACACAGCCCCATAGGGAAGGGGTCACAAGTCTCTTCAATGGGGCCTCCATACTGAGCTACAGTGCTGTCCTGTAGGGGAGGGATTAGCAGGACTCCTTCATGGAACCTCACCCAGAGAGCTGTGAGAAAATAGAAGCCCCCTTACTCCCCCACCCCAGATATCATGGTCCATGAGCCAACACCTGAAGATAGCAGGAGGAAGCCCAGCAGGCATCTCCAGGACCTGCCTGTAACATCCTCCATGCTCCTCTCATAGCATTTACCTCCTGAGCCAGTTCAAGGCTGCCACGCCAGGTTGAGACTTTTATACACCTCCTCTGATTTGCGCCAAAGAGGTGGGAGGCACAAACAGAGAACAATTGTAGTTTTGGCTTTGAATGGCTTGAAATATAATCTATTATGATTGTTGACAGCAGGTATGACAAGTTTCTTGTGGTTATACTATTTTTACATTATTTTGAGAATATATTTTGCACATCCAGTGTTTCATCTGAAGATCAAAACAGTAAGAATCCCTCCTGTAGGGGAGGGATTAGCAGGACTCCTTCATGGAACCTCACCCAGAGAGCTGTGAGAAAATAGAAGCCCCCTTACTCCCCCACCCCAGATATCATGGTCCATGAGCCAACACCTGAAGATAGCAGGAGGAAGCCCAGCAGGCATCTCCAGGACCTGCCTGTAACATCCTCCATGCTCCTCTCATAGCATTTACCTATGGGCAGAGATTGCCATGTCGATCCCGATAATGGCATGCTAAGGTATAGAAAATCATGCAAATCAGTAGCCTGCCAGTTTTCTGCATGTTCCCGGCAGCACCATTTTTCTCTGGTTGGTTGATACACATGGTTCGTAAAAGAGAACCCGCAAAATGCATCTTCTGGTCCAACCAGGAGAAATGTTGTGGGTGGCAATGGGAGAACGGCCCAGGGTTTCCAATCCTGATTGGAAGATCAGAGCTATTAAGTTCACAGTATATTTTGCTTTGTAAAAATGTAGCATTCTTATTCAATTAGAAATAATTGGTGTGATATGCTTTTTATCACCTGCATTAATCTCTACATAGCGCTAACAAGTGCATTTATTTTGAAAGTACTCTCTTATTTGTGAGAGCTCAGAATAGCTTCTCCCTAAACATGCTGTCTGATAGTATTGCCATCTGCCAAAAAGTCCATTTATAACCCTTAAGCAATTCTTGCAAAACACTTTTGCTTTAATATTTGTTTCTAGAAATAGATTTTAAAAAACTCAGTCGACTGGTATTTTTCTCTTCTTATTTCCAATTTCACTGCAAGGACAAAAGGAAGAACCAGCCATTGGCAATGGAATGAGCTTTCGGATGAGGATCATTTCTGTGTCAGTGATCTGTATAGGAAAATTCATGATGTAAATCAGCAGGATCCACATGGTAGTAATCTTCCCTGTATAATTATATTTGTGACTTCTTACTGTTTTGATCTTCAGATGAAACACTGGATGTGCAAAATATATTCTCAAAATAATGTAAAAATAGTATAACCACAAGAAACTTGTCATACCTGCTGTCAACAATCATAATAGATTATATTTCAAGCCATTCAAAGCCAAAACTACAATTGTTCTCCTCCCTACGCCATTCAGTTTGATTTAGCGTGTACTCTTTAAAACCCTGATCATGTCGCTATGTTAAAAATTATAATCAGCTTATTACATGTGACAAGAAGTACAGTATAAAATATTATGTACCTTTGATCTTTGGAAGTGGTCTGAAGGATTTCCTCTTTAAAATAGTGTTTGTTAATGCAGAAATTATCACTTTTTGCAATCTGAGAACATAGGACACTTAAAACAATGACCTGTATTGAGCAAAGATTTCCTCTGTACACCAGACATATCAAAATTTCAGACCCCATTCCTTATAAGCACATCAATGGTTTTCTTACACCCAGTGCAAAGCCTAAGGGTTAAAGATTTGATTGTCACATCATGATGGAACAGGGGTCATGTGTATTGGTCAGGCCTCACCAATTTTGGTGGAGGTAGTGGGAAGCAGACAATCCAGTTGTCATGGTCCACTGAGTACCAATGACATAAATAGGTATTGGAAATAGGTTCAGTTCAGGGACTATGAGCAGGTAGGGGTGAAATTTGAAAAGCACAAGCGCAAAGGCATTAGTCTCTGGACTAGGACCTGACCTATCAGAAAACCTACGCTGGGTAAATAAGGTTAAAGAATTGATTTGTGGCTCAAAAATTTGCATGGGAAAAATGGATTTCAATATATCGAGCACTGACACCAGTAATGGGGGAGATGTGTACAGTAGTGTTGGGGCAGTATTCACCTATACCATTGGACAGTCTTCACCTGTACCATTGGGGTAGTCTTCATCTGCACCACTGGGGTAGTCTTCCCCTGTACCATTGGGACAATGTTCACTAGGATAAGTGTTGGTGAGTTGTATAATTAGGGCAGTAGCAAGTAGTAAATAATGCAAGTCAGGGCATCACATGAGGAGCGATATGATAAATTAAGGAGAAAAGAGAAGGCAATAGAGCAGGGTAGCAACGTGAATAATGATAACCAGTATGCAAGGAACTGTACAGCATACAAACCCTAAACACCAGCAGATAAGTTTGCGAGAAAAATAAAAAGACAGATTTGAAGGCTATGTATCTGAATGCACACACTATCCATGGCAGAACTGATGAATTGATAGTACAAATAGAAATAAATATGTATGATCTGATAGCCATTCAGAGACATGGTTGCATGGTGACCAAGGCTGGGACTTAAATATTCAAGGGTACTTGACATTTCAAGGGGAAGTAATCATAAAAGTAGGGTTAACTGTACGGCACTACAAGGCATTAGCGAGACCACATCTGGAGTACATAGAACATAGAACATAGAACATAGAACAATACAGCACAGAACAGGCCCTTCGGCCTTCGATGTTGTGCCGACCAAAATAAAAAGCAATGCCCCTCCTAACTAAACCATTCCCTTCTCATCCATATACTTATCAACTAACCTCTTAAACGCCACCAAACTTGGCGCATCTACAACGGCTGCAGGCAGGGCATTCCACTCCCTAATCACTCTTTGAGTAAAGAACCTACCTCTGATATCCGTCCTATAACTATCACCCCTTAATTTAAAGCTGTGTCCCCTCGTGCTAGCTTTCTCCATCCTAGGAAAAAGGCTATCACTGTCCACCCTATCTAAACCTCTAATCATCTTATATGCTTCAATAAGATCCCCTCTTAGCCGCCTCCTTTCTAACGAAAACAACCTCAAATCCTTCAACCTCTCTTCATAGGACCTGCCCTCCATACCAGGCAACATCCTGGTAAACCTCCTCTGTACCCTCTCCAATGCCTCCACATCTTTCTTATAATGTGGCGACCAGAACTGCACACAATACTCCAAGTGCGGCCGCACTAGAGTTTTGTACAGTTGCAACATGATGCTGCGGCTCCTAAATTCAATCCCCCTACCAATAAAAGCTAAGACTCCATATGCCTTCTTAACAACTTTATCCACTTGACTGCCTACTTTCAGGGATCTATTGACACATACACCAAGATCCTTCTGTTCCTCAACACTATTAAGAGCCCTACCATTAGCCCTATACTCTACACATTTATTGTTCCTGCCAAAGTGCATTACCTCACACTTTTCCACATTAAACTCCATTTGCCACCTCTCGGCCCAGCTCTGCAACTTGTCCAAGTCACTCTGTAAACTAAAACACCCCTCTTCACTATCTACCACACCACCAACTTTAGTATCATCTGCAAATTTACTGATCCATCCCTCAATACCCTCATCCAGATCATTTATAAAAATTACAAACAGTACTGTATATAGTTTTCATCTCCTAACTTAAGAAAGGATATAATTACATTCGAAGCAATTAGGATGTACTGGACCAAGCTAAAGTCCCAGGCTAGCCACATCAGCCCTCGCCAATAATGACAAGGCCACAAGATGAAGGCATGTAAAATTACCGGCTCCAACGCACCCCTTCCTGATGAGCTGAATGCATTCTACACCCGTTTTGAACAAGTGCTCAGCAACAGGATGCCCTCCATCCTGGAAGCCCTGGATGAATCTATATCTGGGGTCACCATTGCAGATGTTAGTGCAGCCTTCTCGAAACACGGAAAGCGACTGGCCCGGATGGGGTACCTGGACAAGCACTCAGATCCTGCGCAGATCAGTTGACAGAAAAAAGACAGACATCTTCAACCTCTCTTTACAACAATCTGCTTCAAGAAGACAACCATCATCCTGGTACCAAAGAAAAACCAAGCAGCATGCCTTAACAACTATCGGCCAGTGACTCTGACATCCATCATTATAAAGTGCTAGTCATGGCATGAATCAATTTCAGCCTCCCAGACTACCTAGATCCACTACAGTTTACCTAGCCCCACAACAGGTCCACAGCAGACGCCATCTCCTTGGCCCTGCACTCAACACTGCAATACCTAGATAACAAGGACACCTATGTCAGATTCCTATTTATTGACTACAACTCAGCCTCCAACACAATTATTCACACGAAACTCACCTCCAAACTCCGTGGCCTAGGCCTAGGCATCTCCCTCTGCGACTGGATGCTGAACTTCCTAACTCACAAACCACAATGAGTAAGGATAAGCAACAACACCTCCTCCACAATCATCCTCAACACCAGTGCCCCACAAGGCTATGTTCTCAGCCCCTATTATAGTCCTTATACACCGATGACTGTATGGCCAAATTCCCCTTCAATTTGATTTTTAAACTTGCTGACGACACCATTGTATGGGTCAGATCTCAAACAATAATGAAACAGAATACAGGAACGAGATAGAGAATCTGGTGAACCGGCACAGCAACAATAATCTCTCCCCCAATGTCAACAAAAGGAAGGAGATTGTTATCGACTTCAGTAAGCATAAGGGAGAACATGCCCCTATCTACATCAATGAAGATGAAGTAGAATGGGTCGAGAGCGTCAGGTTTTTAAGTGTTTCAATCGCCAACAATCTACCCTGGACCCCTTTGTCAACACTTGAGTTAAGAAAGCCCACCAACATCTCTACTTTCTCAGAAGATTGAGGAAATTTGGCACATTAGCTACGACTCTCTCCAATTTTTACAGAGGGAGCACAGAAAGCATTCTTTCGGGATATATCACAGCTTCGTACGGATCCTGCACTGCCCAAGACCGTAAGGAACTACAAAACGTCGTGAATGTAACCTAATCCATCACACAAAAAAGCCTCTCACCCATTGACTCTGTCTACACTTCCTGCTGCCTCAGCAAAGCAGTCAGCATAATTAAGGATCCCATGCACCTTGGACATTCTCTCTTCCACTTTCTTCTGTCGTGAAAAAGATACAAAAGTCTGATGTTACATACCAACCAACTCAAGAACAGGTTGACTTTTGAATGAATCTGCTTTGCATTAAATTTATCTTTCTCTACACCATAATTTTGATTGTAATACAATATTCTGCACTTTCTTGTTTCCTTCCCTATGAACAGTATGCTTTGACTGTACAACACGCAAGAAAAAATATTTTTCACTGTAGGTTAATACATGTGACAACAATAAATCAAATCACATCAAATCGAAGGTTCACTTCGCTGATTCCTCATGATTTATTGAGCAGATTGAGCCTAGAAGAATGAGAGTTAATCTTATTGAAGCTTGACAGGGTGGATACATAAGAGATGTTTTTATCTTGAGGGGAGGAGGGGCACATTTTAAAAATTGGGAGTCTCCCAGATAAGACTTAGGTAGGAGATTTTTTTTTTGTGAGGGTTATTAGTCTGTGCAATTCTTTTTCCTAGAGGGCAATGAAGGCAGGATTATTGAATTATTTCAAGGTTGAGTTAGGTAGATTTTTGATCGACAAGGGAGTTAACAGTAATGGGGGCCAGGCAGGAAGTTAAGGCCAAAGTCAGATCAGCTTTGATCTTAATGAATGATGGCATGGTTCAAGGAACCGGCTGGCCTACTTCTCTTCCTATTTTATGTTCTTGTGTACCTTGTAGGCAGTATGTAGATTTAGTTTGGCCTCTCCATTTCTATAATTGTAGCATAAAGCTGAGTGTCTGCTATGCTGCTGGTTGCCTCTGTGCCTCTGTCCCTGATGGCTGATGGCACCACGCGCTTAAAGCCATCGTATCTCTCTTAAAGGGAAATCACCCTGAATTTCATGTGGCCACTGCTGAATGCTATTGTGCAATCCTAAAGATGGATAAAGAAACACCAGAACAGGGAGATCCAGGCTCATGAATATGCTGGAATCCTTTGGAGTGGATGTGGGCAGGAGGAGAGACACCTTGGTTCCGCAGGATGCCAGGAAACACTCAGAAGGGATTTGGAGGTGGCCTGGGAGGTCAATTTCTGGCACTTAGTCAGAGAGCAGCAGTGCCACAAGCTGTCTGATGACCTCAGGTAAGTGAATAAGGTCATGAGTGCACATTTGCATGACATCCCCTATTCACTGCTGCACCAAACTCTTCCACCACTCAATGTACTATTTCTACCACTCATTCACTAAGCACCAGTCCCTCATACTGAGGATTCCTATCTAACATTCCACTTCACCTTCATACCGATGCTGTCAAGTCATCACTCATTAGCAGTGGATACTTCAGTGATAGCTAGCACATTATCTAAACATAGTGCAACACAATCAAACCTTCTTCTCTGTCTTGCAGAACAAGGCACACACTATAGAAAGGAGCAGAACCTGAGAGGCCAAGGATGTCTGCATCTCCTGAGCCCAAGAGAGGAGTGTGATGGGGCTGTCTGCATGGCACCCAGCATCGCTGAGAACATTGATTCCAATATGTTGCTTCCTGATGTTCCCTATCAACTCTCAGTACACCTTCATTCTATTAGCTAGCATGATGGTCAAGTTGCAGAAGGATGATGATCAAGTTGCAATGGACCTCTTGCCTTCCACCCCACCCTGCATATTACTGTGTGTGTTATGGACAGGAGAGAAATGGTAGGTTGGTAGAACCTTTTTATCTACCGGTTGACTGATTGCAAAAATATGTGTTTTAAAAGAAAGAGTCCTAACCTCTTGAGTGCTGTGACTCATAATAAAGACATGTTTTCTTGAAGGTTTAAAGAAATAAAAAATAAATGTTTATTTCTCAACAAAAAATATATTTGCAACAGCACCCACTCACATCCACGCACAAGATAAGTTGATTACAAAAGCATGCACCTGAGTTATTAAAAAGGCCAAATATCTACTATTATACTTTGCATCTTTTGAGATGGAAGCTTGAAACCTTGCAGGCCTGCTGATTTCCTTTCATTCGCGGAAGAATTTGAGGTTAAGAGTTTCTGGCATATAATTCATGGCGGCTTGCTACATGCAGTAGCAGGTTTCTGAATAGTCTCCAAACAAGATTCAGTTGAACTGTGGTAGCTCTTCAAATTAATAGATAAAAAGCTACTCTCACTCTTTCTTCTGTTACTGGGTTCAAGGAGGGCCCAACCCTTTGCTGGGCTTGACATTTTCCTTCTGGGTGTCCTTATATCCCAGACTGACTGAGACTGCTGTCAAAGTGTGCATTAGTAACTTCCCTTTATCGCAACCTGATTTCAGGCAAGTGACCATTGTATCTGCTCTTTTCCATTGTCCACACAAATAGTCTCTGACAACCTGAGAACTGACAAACAGAAAGGGTTTGCATCTCAGCCACTTGAATTGCCTTGTGAATGATTGGATTTCTCTTTACCATCATTCTGTGAATTTCCATTCTGCAATCAAAATTCTGCAAGGGCAGCATGCAGAGGTGTTTAAGATCATAAAGTGTGTAGAAGGAGAGTAGGGCTGGTTAGTTCAGATGCTTAAGAGTAAAATGTGTATTGGCTCCAGTGGACAGATCAGTCTCCCTACTGGCTGATATAGTTCTTAGGGTGTGCCTCTTTTATTTGTTTCATGGTGATACCATGGCACCATTGAACTTTGATTAGCAACCCTCTGATACCAAGGATGCTACATAAAGGGAGGAATATAAAGAGAAGTTGCTTCCATTAGTTGAAAGGTCAATAATCAAAGCACAAATCTAAGTTACTGGCAAAAAAGCTGGAGGAGGCATAAGGAAAGATCGAGCCATAGTCTCATTATCCAGAAAGATCCAGTCACAGTTTTATTAGCTGCCTTTAAAAGAGATTTGGATAGACTCCTGGAGGAAAATGTTAGGGATATTGGGAAAAGTGCAAGGGACTAATTGAGTTATTGTCTGAAAGAGCTGGTATTGATTCAATGGGAAGCTTCACAGTTTCTGTCAGATTGTATCATTCTGATCTTTTTATTACATTCCACCCAACATTATTGAAAGTGAGAAAAAAACTGCTTTCAAACAGAGTTGAAAGTGTTAATTATAAAATATGCCCATTACAGCAAGCAAATTAATATTTCAAGAAAATTGGAAAGAAGCAACATCAGTCTTCAGCTCTAACTTACTGCTATGCACTCAAGGTACTTTTTCTCACTGTAAGTATTTTTTAAGGGTCAATATTTAAGAAGTAATATCACATGATTCAGGTACAGAGACTAAATCAAACAATTTATTATTCTCAGAAAGTGATGAATAAATGTAAGATTAAATAATACATTACTGTTCTACATTATTTAGGTAAAAGGAATTTTGTCATCATGAAGTCTGCATGTAATAACCAGTTTTATTACCTGTGCAAACATGCATAACAGACTGTTATGATCCCTGTGGAGCCATTTAAAAATAAATCCCAGTTCTTGATTAATAGCTGAATGAATGGTATGACAAGATTTCACTTTTTAAAACTTTTACTTTAACAAATAAGCTAAAGCAAAGTTGACTAAACAGTAGACATTTTATACTTTAAACTACAAAATAGAATTGTCCCCTTTTACATTTAACGCAATTAAACATCCCACTCCATACCTATATTTTACAATGTCCCTTAAGCAGACATTCAATTTTCTGGAAGTGGTCCTAAGTGATTCCTCATTCCTGTGAATTTACGTCGAGTATTACCTTTCCCAGACCTGGTAACTTTTAATCATAGAACTGTATTTCACTGTGGGGGGTTTCCTGGAATTTCTCCTTATAGCTCATGCTAGGCAAATCTTCCAGTCTCATTTTAAATTCTCACAAATTTAGTCTTTCCAATACAAGCATGAGTTGCCATCCACATTTCTGCAGGATAAACCACATAGGTATGTTCACTTTAGCTATTCTCTCTCTCTTTACAATCACTGCAGACTGACCTGCTTCCTATCTAAGCTGATCAACTCTACACACAGAGCAGCAGAACCTTATAAGTGTCACTTGTAGACTACCTGCTGAAGGCAGTCTATGGACATTGAAGGGAAAGCTACATCTTAAAAAAAGAAGCTATACGGAGAGATCACTACAATGTACATTTTTGAGGACAGAATATTGGGACAGACAGAGGGACCTAGACTGATGTGCAGGGCATTGGAAGCATTGGTGGTGCCAGTGAGCAGCATAGGAAATGTCACAATTGTCCCAGGGCCATGAAATCCCACAAGATCACATTCATAAAGAAGTGACAGCCAGCTGATCAGGAAGGTGATCTCCTGGAGTCTGAACCAAACGGCCAGCTCAGGTAAAAGGTATTTTGTTATCATGAAGTCTGCACGTAATAACCAGTTTTATTACCTGTGCAAACATGCATAACAGACTGTTATGATCCCTGTGGAGCCATTTAAAAATAAATCCCAGTTCTTGATTAATAGCTGAATGAATGATATGACAAGATCACAAGTGAGTGGTCAATGTCCGTGAATGCATTAACAGGCCAGCTGAAAGGTGGCATTAGATTGGAGAGCTCTTTTGGCTGGTCACAAATATGATGTGCCCTAAATCTTTCTATGTTTCTATCTCCTACTCACCAGTTTGTCAGCCTCTACTATTGCTCAAATCATTATGTAACACTCCCAGTCACTCAGAATTGACACCTAACAAATAGGAATTTCTCACCTTCATGCCTACTGATATTATGCGCCTCTTACCCAGCTCTTAGTGCTGCAGATTCTGCCAGCTATTCAACTAGAGTAACACATCACCTAGACACAGTGCCATAGAACCACAGGATCTTTTTCAGGATAAACCTCGTAGATGAGGCAATTATATTGGGGATGGCATTAAACAGGAAATTATAGATGCATGTGATAAAGGATTATATTCACTGGTGCTTAGGAGAATGAGGTCAGAAACTCATGGAAACCTTTAAAATTCTACGCAGAGCAAGTAGATACAGGAAGGATGTTCCTGATGGTGGAGACATTGGTACCAGAAGTCAAAGACTAAGGACAGACGATAAACCTTTTAGGACTGAAATGACACAGTGCCATAGAACCACAGGGGAGGCACGTGACACAGTGATTAGCACTGCTGCCTCACAGTGCTAGGGACTCAGGTTCAATTCCCAGCTTGGGTTACTGTCTGTGTGGAGTTTGCATGTTCTCCCTATGTCTGTGTGGGCTTCCTCCAGGTTTCAGGTTTCTTTCCACATTCTGAAAGATGTGCTGGTTAGGTGCATTGACCCAAAGAGGTGCTGGACCGTGGCGACTCAGGAAATTTCACAGTAACTTCATTGCAGTGTGTTAATGCAAGCCTTACTTGTGACTAATAAATAAACTTTTGGCATAAGGAATGGAAATGCCCACTGACCTCAGGCAGGGGTTTCCAGTCTCACTCGAGTGAGGCTGTTAAGTCCTGCCTGACATGTTTTCAAGAAGGAATCGGTTATTGCTCTTGGGGAAAACGGGATCAAAGAATATGGGGCTGTATGATGTCAGGGCAGCACCAAGTCACTGTAATCTGGTACTTGCAGGAGACACAGCTGTTTGTGTGGTGATATTCTTTTAGAAAGACACATGGCTGCATAAGTACAGCCTGCCCCTGGGGAACTAGATGGGTCCTCCTGGCTCTGCTAGAGATGGTGCTACACAAATTAATATTGTATCCTTCACTTAAAAAAAATTCCTTATACCATATGTTTTATTTAAGGTAAGTAGTTTTTATGTTGTAACAGAGACAGTAAAATTAAAGAGTATTTGTGTCAATGATGCCATGGCTTATTGTCATTTGCAAAGGTATACTGTATGATTTAATAAGGCATCCTCAACATACAGGTAGATCTTCCCTTTTTAATATTTGATATGAAACATTTTGTTTATTACACAAAAAGCAAGTAATTAGATACAAAATATCCAGTTGCAGTGCATAGCACTGCTTAAAAAACATTGGAGGGACAGTTACTGTGCTGAAAAGTAGGGACGATAGCTCATTTACAAAGTGGATAATGTTTGTTACTGATACTGGCTTAAGAAAAAAACGTGATGAAATACTGTAGCTGGAAAGAACACAGAAAATATCCATTACCAGAACTGATGCCATCTAATACAAAGGGCATCATGATACAGTTAAGTAATCAGCAGTATAAAATTGTAAAAGAAATACTCAAACCCATAAATATGTTAATCATAATTATATTTAGAAACTGCAGTTTCGAAAGTGCCAATGGATACTAAATTAAGCTGTTCTTTAACACATCATTGAGAATGATAATTCTACAGAAAACTCTGCAAGTATTTTTGCAAATTCTGCAACAAATGAATGGGATATATTTTGGTGAATAAGGCCATGTATATGTCTACATCAGTAGTCTCCAACTATTTTAAGCACAAGATTACTTTTACCATCAAAAAGTGACACAAGTTCTACTCTTAAAAATTTGACTTTACTGAAACCCTCTAAAATGTACTTATGCGTAACATTCACCTATTCTTAGAGTCTTGCCTGTGCTTGCACACTGTCAGTGCTGTGAAGTCTGGGTTGTAGCTTGAGATGGCCAGTCTCATACAGTTGGGTATCTGTGAGACAAGTGCAATATTTGAACTTGCTGATTTTCATCTGGAAAAAAGCCACCTTCGAGGTACGTGGAACCAAAGTAGGTCTTCACCTTGGATGCACACGATGTCAAAAGAGAAGATTTTATCTCTGTTTACAAGTCCCCAAAAGACTTTGCCCCTTTACCGAGCTTTCAGATCTGTCACTTTGCGTGAAGATCATTTACATGTCAAATCCACAGCTTTGTTCAAACATCTGCTGAAATTTTGCTGTCAGTTCTCCGATGTCCAGTTGAAGTAAAGGATTTAAGCCAAACATAATGATTTCTTCCATTTTATTTAACTCCTGAAATTGTCTGTTGAATTCCTTCACCAATTTCTTCAGGTGATCGCAGAATTTGTTTGGACGGAACACTTCCTGTTTGATCTGTCGTTGTGTTTTCTCCAGATTTGGGAAGTGCTCAACAATTTTGTTCTTTAACTGGGAGGATCACAGACCCAGTTTCAACTTGAATGCATTCACTGCACTGATCATGTGTGACAAGTCTCTGTCCCTCCCCTGCAGTTCACGGTTTAGGTCATTCAATTTTATATTTATGTCCATAAGAAACACCAAAGTAGGCCATTACCTGATAGCTCACTGCACACCTCATTTCTTGATTCAAGAAAGGTGACAATTTCAGGGAGCAGATCTAAAAATCTCTGGAGGACTTTTCCTCAACTTAACCATCTCACATTTGCATGAAGGATTACCTCATCATAGGTGGCATCAAGCTCATTGAGTTAACAATTTGAACAAGTTACAGAGCTGTGGCACAAATTGAGCTGACAATTTTGACAACAGTTGTTATTACATAAGAAAAGTCAATAATCTTGTTGGTGGGTAACATAAAGGAAGCTTCGACATCCATCTTTTCAAGCCTTGGCAGTGCTTGAACATATTTAAATATGTCCCCACTAGGCCTTTGACCACGATGAGTTAATTCCTCCTCATCACTTTTCTCACCCTTTGCCTTTGTCTTCATTGATTTAAGTTGATCTTCTCTTTGCAGTTCCAGTTTCTGAAGTTCAAGTGCCCTCTTTTTCTTTTTCTGCTGCCATTGCCTGCCTCAATCTTTCCTTTTGTTTTGCTGATTTTTTTTTAGCATTTTCCTTAAACATAAAAAAACCAATTGCATTACTATTATTAAACCGCATCTTTCATGTCTACTGACTCATCAAACTGCAGCGTAAAAGTATTCACAACTTGATAAGTCTGGTTTCATTTGCTGACACACATCCATGGACAACAATTCTACCCCTCTGGCTATTGTTAAAGCAATAAGAAATCTCACAGCACCAGGTTAAAGTCCGATAGGTTTATTTGGTAGCAAAATCCACTAGATTTTGGAGCGCTGCTCTTTCGTCACGTAAGTGGGAGTTCTGTGTTTCCCCAGTCCAACACCAGCACCTCCACATCATTATTGTTAAAGGAGGGCCATGTGATACATAGCTATATGAGGGCACCCCCTGTCCGACGCTTAATTCCTGATCCTTCCTCCCCCCCATAAGTCAAAGACCTGACCCACAGCCCACCCTCACAACACGAGAGACACGTTGATGTGGGATAAGAAAAGGTCCCGTCCACCTCAGCCTCCCCTTTCATGACCACTCCTGGACAGTGCCAACCTAGCACTGCTCCATGCAGTGCTAGATATAAGACCTGTCATCCTGGTGTGACACTTAGGTTGACACCTGCCATGGTGTCACTGCTAGGGTGTCATAGAGAATGGTACCAACTTCTTCGATGCCTGAAAGATTACATTCTTTTGCTGTAAGACTGAGGTAGTCAATGGCTTCACCACCTATATCCCTCCACAAGATCTGCCAACCAGCTCCCCATTCCAAGACTGTGATTCCAACTAAGTCCACAATTCACCCATCTAAAGCCTACTATCTCTGCCCCCAAAGTCATCATTTACTTGTAGCTACAAGACACTGAGAATTTTGCAATGATTAACTCACCTTATAACTCTCCAAAGCTTGCGCACTACCCACAATTTACAAGTCAGGAGTGTGGTGGAATATTCTCCATTCACTTAGATGAGTGCAGCTCCAACAACACTTAAAAAGTCAGCACCATCCAGGATGAAGTAGACTGCTTGACCTTAAACATATACTCACTCCACCATCCATGTACCGTGATGTCATTGGCCACCATCTACATAATGCACTGCAGCAATTGCCAGTGTTCCTTTAACAGCACCTTCTAAACCTGAAATAACTCCTCTGAGATTGGTGTCCCTTCACCAGATTCCCTTTATTTACAAACTCAATTCCCCTCCTAACAGTGCCTCAGGTACAGAGTCAGAGTCTGGAGTGTTAGTAACCCTGATACACTTTGATGAACGTGTATTTATACATATACAATGGGGCAGGCAATCATTACCTCAGTCAGAGAGCTCATAATCCAAAGGGGCCCATCTTATGAGCCTCATTGAGGTCATCACAAAACCCATGAACTCTACCACCTAAAAGAACAAAGGCAGCAGGTATGTGGGAAAACCACCACCCACATTTTCCTCTCTAAATCACTTACTATGATTTGGAACTATCAAACCATTCCTTCATTGTTCACTGGAACAAAATCCTGGTATTCCTCTCTAACAGAATTCTAGGTGCAGTTACAAGAATGGCAATAGATCACCAACACCTTCTCGAGGGCAATTAGGAATGGGGAATAAATGCTATCCTTGTCAGTAGTACACATATTCCATGAATGAATTTTTAAAAATGCTATAACATCAAATTAATTTATCTAAATTCAGAGCATAATCATGAAGAAGCCTGCAAGTATTACACACTACATTCAATCTCCCTTGATACACACAGCCTTTCCTCTTAACGCAAAATTATGTTAATTCAAGTGGTCATTATATGGAGAAGCCTCCTGTGCTATTTTATTTAAATTGATTAACTCATACAGTTGAACATTTTGATTTTTTTTGAGGATCAAGCGACTTTGAATTAACCAGAGATGTTTAGATTTGTGAGGATATTGCCAGTGCTGAAACTTGTAGTTAAGGGGAAAGATTGAGTAATCTGGGGTTGTTCTCCATGGAACAAAGAAGGCTGAGAGGAGCTTTGATTGAGATGTACAAAATTGTGTGGGGCCTTGGTAATGTAGTTGGGAAGAGCCTGATTAGCAGAGAAGTCACTGACTAGGGGCATTGATTAAAAGTGATTGATAGAAGGATGAGAGAGGAGATGAGAAAAAAATCATTTCACCCAGAGGGTGGTAGGGGTTTGGAACTCACTGCCTAAAAGGACAATAGAGGCAGAAACCTTTAACTCATTTAAAAAAATGTCTAGTTAAATTAAGTTTGATTTGATTTGATAATTTATTATTGTGACATGTATTAACATAGAGGGAAAAGTATTGTTTTTTGTGCGTTATACAGCCAAAACATACCATACATAGAGAAGGAAATGAGAGAGTGCAAAATGCATTATGTAGTGAAGTCTAGTTAAGTGTATCTGATGAGTTAAGGGCGAGGATTGACACGTAATTATAATATAATAGCCATCACAGAGATCTGGTTGAGTGAGGGGCAGGATTGACAACTCAACATCTAAGATACAGTCTTCAGTCAAGATAGTGGTGGGGGTAAAAGAGGAGGAAGCATTGTTTTATTGGTTAAGTAGGCAGTTATTGCAGTAAGGAGAGATAATATCTTGGAGGAGGCATCAAATAAAGCTTTGTGGGTTGGGCTTAGAAATAACAAAGGGACAGTCATGTTGCAAGGTGTTTCTTGTAGACCCAAGGATAGTCAGCAGGAAGTTGAAAAGCAAATATGTGCACAATTCATAAAGGGTGTAAAAATAAGAAGCTAATTTTATTAGGTGATTTCAATTTTCCCAGCATTAATTGGGACAGCCATCACATTAAGGGCTTAGATGGAGTAGATTTCTTAAAATGTATACAGAAAAACTTCTTGGATCAGTACGAGGAGGATCCAACAACGGAGGGAATGAAGCCAGTCAAATGGTTGATGTGTTGGTGGAGGATCATTTTGGTGATAGCGATCACAACATGCTTCAATTCAAATTTGTTATAGACAAAGAAACTGACAAAGGATTTTGTAGAAAAGGATTTTGGATTGGAGGAGGGTAGATTTTAACAAAATTAGGCAGGATCTGGCCAAGTAGACTGGAATGAGTTACTTGTGGGGAAATCTAATAAAGAGCAACTGGGGATGTTCAAAGATGAAATGGGGAAGGTAGAAGCCCAACATGTTCCCTGTGAGGTAATAAGAAAGTGTAACAAACCCAGAGAACCATGGATACCAGGGACAGTCAGGACATAATGAGGAGGAAAGGGTTTTAATCAGTGTAAGGAGAATAGGTCTGCAGAGGCATTAGTGCAGTACAGAATGTGCAAGATGGAACTTAAGAAATCAATTAGGAGAGCAAAGAGGGGATATGAGAAAGCTCTGGCTGATATAGAATATCTTAGGATTTTCCCTAAGTATGTCAGTGGGAAGAGGATAACCAGGGAAAGAGTAGAGCCCATTAGGAACCAAGGAGGGAATCTGGAGGCAGAGGACATTGGTAGGGTGTTAAATGTATTTCACATCTGTCTTCACCCATGAGAATGAGAAGTAGTTATGGAACTCAGGGAGAGAGACTGTGAGGTTCTAGAGAAAATCATAGGGAATGACAAGATATTGATGGGCTTAAAAGTAGACAAATCTCCTGGGGTCCAGATGAATTGTGTCCGAGATTGTTGTGGAAAGCAAGGGAGGAAATTGCAGGGGCTCTGGCCAAATTTTTAATTCCTCCCTCACCAGAGGATTGGAGGACAGCAATGTGGTCCCACTGTTTAAGAAATGTTGTCAAAACAAGCCAGGAAACCACAGAGCAGCTAGTTTCATGTCCATGGTTGGGAAACTACTCGAAAAGATTCTGAAGAAGAGAATCTATCTCAATTTCGGAGAGGCAAGGTTTGATCGCGGATAGTCAGTATGGTTTTTTCAGAGGGAGTTCATGCCTAACAAATTTGACTGAAATTTTTGAGTATGTAACCAAGTGTGTGGATGAGGGTAGTGCAATTATTAAAAAGGCTAATGGACATGGGATACATATTGATCTGACAAGGTAGATACAGAGGGTGATGACAGATGGCTGCTTTAGTGACTGAAGACCAGTGACCAGTGGCCCATTATGGCACCAACCACAATCCCATTCCTATTCAATCCTATCCCCATAACCCAATGTATTTACTCTGCTAGTTCCCCTGACACTCACTATCAATTTAGTGAGTGTCAATCCACCTTATCTGCACATCTTTGGACTTCTTTGGAATGCACTGTCTGGCAGAGTGATGAAGGCAGGATGCCTCACATCCTTTAAAAAGTATCTGAATGAGTACTTGGCATGCCATAACATTCAAGGCTATGGGCCAAGTGCTGGCAAGTGGGATTAGGTGGGCAGGTCAGGGCATTTCATGCATTAGTGCAGATCCAATGGGCCAAAGGGCCTCTTCTGCACCGTACTAATTTGTGATTCTGTGATACATATGCATAACCTGCAGGACTATGTATCAAATGCTGGAAAGTGGGATTGGGCTGGATGGCATAAACATGATGGGCTAAGTTAAGTTTATTTATTAGTTACAAGTAAGGCTTACATTAACACTGCAATGAAGTTGCTGTGAAATTCCACTAGTCACCACAGTCCGATGCCTGTTTGGATCAATGCACCTAACCAGCACGTCTTTCAGAATGTGGGAGGAAACCAGAGCACCTGGAAGAAATCCACGCAGATACGGGGAGAATGTGCAAACTCCACTCAGACAGTGATTCAAACTGGGAATTGAACCTGGGTCCCTGGTGCTGTGAAGCAGCAATGCTAATCACTGCACTACTGTGTGCTGCTTTTTGTGCTGTAAACTCTCTATGATTCTATGTCACAGCAAAGTTATACTTTGGAGGCATTGACTATGTCCTGGTGGAGAGTATTTGCAGTGCAGTACACAGACTAATATCAGTATTATGATAGGAACTTAAATTATATTTGAGATCCCATTTAATTTTTTCTAAATGTTGGACATGAGAATTCTCACTCAATTCTTCTGCAGATCCAAGGCACTTGAAAAACCACACTATCATGTGCATAATCGCAAATAGGAATCTCAAGGTAAATGTTGTAACTTCCATTTAATTGGAAAACACAGTTGCTGTGTAAGAGTCAATGGGGGGGCGGACCTGAGACAGCTGGGCCGGGAGTGTTGGTGGCAGCAGGAGATCTGGGTATCAAGTCTAGCAGGAACAGAGCCAGCAGGAATCCAAGGAGTCAGTTTGAGGACCAGCAGCAGTATGGAGGCTGTTTTTGTTCTTCCAGCTGTCGATCATCATGTTTGTAAAGCTTTACTGTCAAAACTACTATCAAATCTAATCCTTCAGCCTTTGGCATGCACATTCTCTGAGTGCATGGAACAAAATGAATAGATCGGGGATGTGACAGAACACTATTTTTAAATTCTCAAGAATCACAAATAGTTTTCACAGGAATCAACACATATCTAAAAATATAATGAAGTGAATACAATGGGCTAGAATGTTCTGTCAAAATAATTATGTGGCTAATGCTGCATACCATTATTTATGTGCAACATCGGCAAGGGGCAGATGCACAGTTAAACTCAAATAGGAAAGATTTGCATTTATATAATGGCTTTTCAATCTCCCAATGATGTTGCTGCAATTGGCACAGAGAGGAGCTGGAATGAATGGGTAATTTACTTCAAAGTACAGACAAACCACGGAGCAAAGAACAAATACAGGAAAAGGATGACTGTCAGTCAGCCAGTTAAGGGCAAAATAAGGGAGATAGTGAAGGAAATCTAGCAGATACTGTTCCACTCCAACAAATGTATTCATCACTTGTGAGGATAAAGTGGAAAAGGTGGATAGGAATTACATTCAAGGCACCTAGTGGTGCAGAGTCAAAAGTGGTGTGAAATCAAAAGGTTGAAGTTGTTGAAGTTATGCAATTTGGTACAATCATAGCATGCTTTGCATCCTGGATTAAAAATGCAGAAGGGTATTGCACCTACCTGCTGTCACGGATATCTCAAAATGGTGTGAAAATAATTTGGAAAGAAACAAAGGATCCAATTGCCGGTCTTCATGCCAACATAGGAAAGATTGCAGAAGATGTCTGGTTTGGGAAGTAAAATGAATTAGAAGCCATTGAAAAATTGGATCTCATGGGTAATAATCTCTGGATTATTCCCTCAGCAGTGCATGATTTGGTGTTGTGACAAAACAGATTAGGCAAGTCTACTCATGGCTAATGGAATCAAGCAGAAAGGGAGGTTTTATTTTATATCACATTGGCACCAAGACTGGGACAAGAAGGAGTTGTGCCATTGGAACAAAATGCACCTGAACTGGATGGTGACTAATGGCTGAGCAGAAAAGATTACTAAGACTTTAAATCACTGAGATGGGTGGAGGGAACTGCTAGAAATTGCAGAAACTCAACAATAAAAGAACTAGGAAATCAGAAGAAGGAACAAACCAAAGGAGGAATGGAAGATAATGCCAATGACTAGAAATTAGATAAATTAATTGAACATAATGGTAAAATAACTAACAAACAGAGAAATAATAAATAAACACAATTTAAACTGTTGGCTACAGAAATGTAATGGGATTACGAAACAAAATGTGATGAACTGGAGGGAATAATTTATGCAAAGGTTTTGGGTCTAGTAGGAATAGTTTACCCTAATATTGGTATACAAGAGACCACCAAACAGAGAGAAGAAATTGAAAGGTGAAACGTATAACAATTCTGCAATGTGAATAGCAGTTATAGAATAATAACCATGGGAAATGTCAACTATTCCTAAATATATTGGCTGGAAGAAGTAATTAGAGGATGATAAGGTCTTTTCAGTATATTTAGGAGTCCTCTCTCACTTCACTCAGCTCACAAGAAATGCAACAAGAATCACTGTTGGATCTTGCAATGAAGCGGAATAGATAAGACACGCAAGGGTAGGAGAGCATCATAATAGTATAATCACCAACATAGTAAGATTCAAGATTAGAAAGTCAAGTGACATAAATCAAAGAAAGACTAAATTAATCTATTGGAAAAGAGAAAATTGTGAGAAAATGAGGATGGAATTGGATAGATAAACTGGGGGAAAATGCTTGAAAAAAAAAAGAAAGAAACACAGAAATCTTAAAAAATGATCATCAAAAATTGAAGAGAAATGCAGTAAAGGCCAAAATCAGGCTAATTATGGGGCACAGTGGATGAATAAAATATCAAAAGTAAATTACATGTAAAGATTTACTGAAGGCAGAATTTTCCCATTTCTTCTGCAACTGGTTTGCTGGCAGCATTGGGTCAGACAACATGGCAGGAACTAAAAAGTCGCTTTCCTGTTAGCGTAAAATAATATTAAGAAGTCTCACAACACCAGGTTAAAGTCCAACAGGTTTATTTGGCACCACAACCTTTTGGAGTCTCCACATCATGGTGTAATCATGGTAAAACGATGGCAGCAATATACTGCTCCACCAGAATGGCAGGTGATCATTCCCAGGAAGGCCAGCATTAAACCATTTTTCACCACATTAATGGCATGAAGAAGAAAGCCTACCAGAATTGTCCCCCCTATTAGAGCAGAATAGAGTCAGGAGAAGACAGGAACCCCCATTTACAATACCAGTTGTCATATATTGTCTGGTAAGTTTTAAAGTCTAGTCTTTGAATGTAAATGGCTGAGTGAATTGGCGGGTGATGTGAGTGAAATGGGAGATTGGGTAAATGGATTAGTGGGCAAGTGGGTGAGTAGATAGTGGGAAGGTGGCTCTCCCCTTGACATTCAGTGGCATTACCATCGCTGGAGTCACTGTTAACATGAGCCTGACTTTTGGCACTAATCAGAAACTGAACTGGAACAGCTATATAAATACTGCGGTTATAAGAGCAGGTCCAACACTGGGAAACCTGCAGTCAGTAACTCATCTCCTGACTCACCAAAGCCTGTCCACTATTTACAAGATACTTTAAATCAGGAGTGTGATGCAATATTCTCCCTTTCCCTGGATGAGTACAACTCCAGAAGTATTCAAGCTTGTCACCATCCAGCACAAAGAAGCCCACTTGATTGGCATCCCATCCACCACCTGAGACTAACTAAAGAATAAATCATATAATACCAAAATTTACAGCAGATATCAGATCAAGGGACATAGCTAATACTGAGGACAAATGCAACATAACATTTAATTTAACTGGGCAGTTAAATTAATTTTAACATAGATCAATGCAAGGTTATGAAAAATAGAAACATCTACTCTTATTTTCTTAGAAATGAAATGTTAAATAGGGTAGAAGGTAAAAGAGTTCTAGTATATCAGTTAAATATTTGTTAAAAGCAGTATCACAAATCAGCAAAGCAATTGGAAATGCTAAGAAAAACTGGAATTAATTTCTGAGGGAGGCTGTAGAGAAAACAAACATAATCAAGTTATTTTCATGATAAGACTACCTACTGTAAGACACAGAAGTGGCCTTTTCCTTTGGTGCACAATAAAGGGTGTTGGTGATGGGAAACCAACACATGGCTGAATTATTATTGTAACAAAGGGTTTCAGCAGCAAATGAGCTGAGGTAAAGGATATTATGGAGGTGAAATACTTATTCTTAGTGATAGTGCAGATGTGTGGTGGGAAGCTCAATTCAGAGTCACCAAGTTGTTTGTTATTGTAGGTTTCTTGATCTGCAGATTAGCCCGGATTCAGAAACTTGGTTCTGGATGCTAATCAAACTACCTGTACTTGTCTTTTGAAAGACAATGGATATTTATGGTGCAAAGTTTCATTATCAATAAACTCACAGAAGAATAATTCCAATTGCTTAGTATTACATATGAATTTGTTGACAACTCTGCTGTGCATCCAGATGCTTAGGGAACTTTGTTTTTTAAGAGGAACTAGATATTGTGCATTGTTTAAGAGGCTTGTCTATATAGGGGAAGTGGTAATCAGAGGCTGAATGTATTTATCAAGAAGTCTGAGTATCTGGTGGAATTTTTTTGTTGGATAGTGTATACTTTCAGATCCTTTCAGGTGTCAAAAATTAACCTATCATTCAATGGCCAGGAAAGTGATGTTCGCAATTTGGGAGTGAAATTGGTCTTTGCTAGTATTGCAAGTGGATGATTGCACAAACTGGTGAGTTGAAGTCAATAGAAAACAAAATTAGGTAGTTTGTAAAGCTTGCTGCTGATCCATTGTTTCCTGCTTTGTATTCTTCCAGTCTCTTTTTTGGTTGTGTATTGTGTAAATTGTGTTTCTACTTATTCTTCTTTTCTTTTGGTTTTGGAAATAATTTTTTAGTTTTATCTGAGCATTTTGGTCTGAAGATAAACCAGCTTGGGTTTGAAATAAATTGGAGAATAAGGAGACCTGTGGATGTATTATTCTGTAATTAAATACAATATAACTGTTGCTCCTATAGCTTGCTATTCCATTCACAGCATGTATAAAGATTACAGAAATTTGGTTTGCTCATTTATTCTTCACAGTATAAAGACAGATTTAAATAATAAAGAAACACAAAACGTATTGCTCACAACCAAAATGGAGGGATAGAAGTCTCCTTAATGTCCACTGCTTAGTCTTTGAACAATCAATAAACATCGGGTGGGATTCTTTGGCTGCACACACCCCAAGACTGCAAATTGCCATCCGAACTCAACTGATCTTTGAATGGCCCGCTGAATTTTCTGTCTCACCTGTTATGATTCTCGCACTGGGTGAGACTGGAGAATTTCAGAGTGATCAAATGCCTTTTAGTAGTGAGCAGTACAGGAACAGCTAGCTGACATTGATGTGTGTCAGTTAGATGCTACATCTGAAAGAACATTGTAAAAGTAATTACAGCAAAGGAGATCCCTGACGCTGATAGTCACAGATCAAAGTAGTTATCCATTTGGAATTCAGCTATTCATCAATAATACTTCATCGCCGAGAAGAGCAATTAATAGTATGGCGCAAGAATGTGCAAGCTGTTAGAAAAAGATATGCACTGCAACGTGAACATTGTAAATATAATACAATTTATTTTGATTGCACTTTTTCACTCATTGATTCATGGCTTCACTGCCAAAGTGGCCACTTGTGGCTTTAATGAGGGCAAGGATGAGCTTCCTGTTTAAGGCCCTGTCCACCCCACCTAAAATCTCATCTGATTGGACGCACAAGAGGGATCCCAGAGGGAATCCCATCCATGCTATTTTACATTCTTTATTAAGCATTCATAATTATGTACATAGTGACAGTGGAGGATACAGATATGGAGCTGATCCTGTTGTGGGGCTTATCCCAACTGTGTTCATTTCCAGACTGAGTCTGGCTCTGGATCATGTGTTTTTACCACATTAACCCTCTATATACCAGACTCTTCTACTACAGCTCTCCCTCAAATCTTTGTCATGTTGATATAGAGTCACTTTAGTTTACTTCCATGTCTTACATTGTTGCAAGTTTCGTGTATTAATCTTATCGTTGCAACTTTAATGCTATTGTAGTACCGTTGATACTATAGTATTAACAACATTAACAAGATTCTCATTATCTCATATTCCCCCAAGTCCTTGAAATTAGATGTTCGGATGGCTTGAAGGCTTTATAATCCTTTCACATATAAGATGCTCTTCTGTTGCGGATATGGTAGACTCTAGTGTTGCTTGTTATTGGCGTGGAGGTTGGGACTGGTGTTTGAGAATGGTTTCATCTGTTTCTTCCATTGCTTGAGGTTAAACCCAAGCTGGTCAGGCTGGTTTTGTGGTGTATGGCTGTTGTTACTCTTGATTTTATCTTGCAGGGTGGATTAAAATGATATTTGTCTACTTGATAGTATTCTATATTCTTTCTTCTCCATTTATGCTGTTGGGAAACTCTTCGAGGAAGAGCCTTGTGTGAAGAAAACAACTGAATGAATAGCATGCTCACCTCTGCTTTTTGTTGTTGATGGTGCATAGCTGCTACCATGCTGGCTGGCAATTGCCATGTGTGCACTGACTGTAGTTAGAGGTTAACTGTGCTAACACTGTTGATGTGTCTCTGATACCTGTGCCATTGGAGGTGCAATGGTAATCTCATGTGCAGTAGGTTGGTCTGACCATTGGGGATTTTCCAAGATCTGGAATGTAGATGGACAGACCTGCTCTGTAAAATGAAAAGAAAGATCACAGGTGAAATGAGAGTCTGGTTACTCATGAGCATCCGAAGACTCAGGGACATGCTATTCTGGGTGAGTAACAACTTTGGTAGTCCTGACATTTTGTACCAGCTGAATAAGATCAATGGCTATACAGGCAGTTGATTGCAGACAATAAACATCATTTCAAAGATTTGTTTATCACGAAACCTCAGTGGTTTGAGCATCATGTCAAGGACTCGGAATCAGAGTCCCCAGTTCCATACAGTGGAGAGATCATCACTCAAATCCAATGGCCTTGGAGCCATGGTTCCTTACCTTACAGGACTGTCAGGCTGGCACCAAAATCTCATTTAAAATTGGTTAGATGACCATTTACCAGAATATCAGCATTCCAAATTGAAGAACCGCATTCTCTGATGTCCCCCAAGAATGGCTGTACATCTTCTGAGTCTTCGATCTCAACATTGTGAATTATCATTGGGATGCCTGCGCGGAGCTGTGGTTTCAACTTGCATAGTTTACCAAAGTATCTCTGCCTGTTACAGTCTTTCCTGTGCGACATTGCAGCACTGGCAAGGTCACACTGCTGGGCAGTTCAGGGTTGTTTTTCCTAATTTATGTGATCTCTGACTTGATTTGGTGGAATGAAGTTTGGTTTCTGCCCATGAAGTATTCTTTCCCCTTAGGATGATCCTGTGTTATTCATATAGTCCAGACAGTCTTGCTAGCTGGACAGTCTTGTTAATGGTAAGATCATCTTTAGCTTGTAGGAGGTCAGAGAGGGAATTGTCTGCAACACCCACCATGATTCTGTCTCACATGAGCTCAGACTTTAAATTGCCCTATTCACATCCTTCTGCCATCCTGTATAGATCGTTAATGAGGAATTCACAGGTTCCCCATGAAACTGGACTCTTTTTAAATTGAACTCTCTTCAATATTATTTGGATCTCAAGTTGAAATGGATGTCAAAAGATTTCAAAACATTGTCAACTTTTATAGATAATTCATCAATAGCTCGTCATGAAATGATAAAATCATACAATTCCTATTGTTCAGAAGAGGCCATTTGGCCCATAGATTCTGTATCGACTCTCTGAAGAAGCATCTCAGCCAGACTCTATCCTCATAACTTCAGCTAATCCCCCAATCCAAGACATTAGGACTGTGGGGATAAGGCCTGGGTGGGATTGTGTTCCATGCAGACTCAACATGGACAAAATGGCCTCTGACTGAACTGTAGGGATTCTATGATTCTATAGCATTCTATCATTCTATTCCCATAACCTCACATATTTACCCAGACAACCCCTAACCCAAAACATCTTGGGATACCTTGGCAAATTAGTCAATCCACCTACCCTGCACATCTTTGGATGATGTCATCTGCTATTGGCACAATCAAATAAAAAAGTGAATTAACTTGTTCTGTCTCAGATTTTTAATTCAGGCCTGCAGCAAGGCTGTATCTTAAAAATCTTCTCCTCCAAAAACTCCAAAGGGCAGCAGATTGGTACAGTGGTTAGCACTGTTGCCTCACAGCACCAGAGACCCAGGTTTGATTCCCAGGTTGGGATACTGTCTGCGCTGAGTCTGCATGTTCTCAGTGTGTCTGTGTGGATTTCTTCCTGGCGCTCCAGTTTCCTCCCACAGTCTGGCTAGGTGCATTGGCCATGCTGAATGCTCCCTCAGTGTACCCACACAGGTGCTGGGATGTGATGACTGGGGGATTTTCATAGTAACTTAATTGCAGTGTTACTATAACCCTACTTATGACAATAATAGTAGATAATAATTGTCTAGTCTGGACCATTGGTGAATATGATGTGAAGATGCCAGTGTTGGACAGGGGTAAACACAGTAAGAAGTCTCACAACGCCAGTTTAAAGTTCAACAGATTTATTTGCAGCAAACACTATTAGCTTTCGGAACTGAATTCAGAAGTTCAGAACTCCCACACATCTAACAAAGGGGCAGCCAGCTCTGAAAGCTAGTGGCGTTTGCTATAAATAAATGTGTTGGACTTTAACCTGGTGTTGTGAGACTTCTTACCATTGGTGAATCCCAGTGGAGCTGGAAGTATGAAGTTGCAATCCATTTTTGATGGTTTTAATAGTAGACAATGACCTTTCAAATTAACTGAAGCCATGTCCAACTGTGATCCTCAAAAAAATAAAAGCTATTACAAAAAATTGTGACTTGTTATCTCTAAAGATCCTCCTGTGGGCTGCAGAGAATAAATTCAAAGGGAATTATACAAAGGTCATCTACATTTCATAAGCCAGGTCTGGTCACTAAAATGTACTAGTTTGCAAGGACAAAGGACCCTGCAACCTTCTTTTCAAATTCTTAATGGTTGGATCATTTAACAATCTCAGGAACCCAGAAGAAAGAATATGCACCCTTTGTCAAAACCAAAGTGGAGAGATGGGAATCAGGTGACATAAGCCCTCCACGCTGGGAGAACCAGCCATACTGTCTTGCTGTATTACAAAGCTCAGTATGCCAATTTCTTATCTGCCAAACAGCAGCACAGAAAATGGTTCTGTCCAGATTTGAATGCCTGGGCCCCATCTATACTGTTTCTACTGGGAGTTCTGAACTTCTGCAAGACTACCTATATCTGCGTACTTATCTCATCATGGAAGTCAATTCTACTGGAGAAGTAAATTATCCAGTATCAGTTATCAACCTGTTGACTGTTAACCTTTGCGAAGGAATATGCCACTGGACTTTGATTCTAGACTCACATGAAACAATGATTATTTATTATTGTAGTCTTTGCCCTGTGAATCTTTTTGTCTATCCCTCTCTTTTATTGTATGAATGAAAAGATGCCTATGTTGTAGCCCTCTTCTCATGTTCCCATATATGTAAATACACTAACCCCATTGAATTAATTCAATCTCAAGATTGTTGTGGGTTTATCAATAGAAATTGGATCATACCAAATCTAAAGGATCAGGAAAAACTTGGCAGGAAAGTAAAAATCAAAAACACTTGTTTATGGGTAGGTGGTAAGAAGGGAAATTAGGGTGTTTTAACTTAAACCCCCACAAAATAATGAGTACCTTGGAGGGAATTTCAGATGGTGGTATTCCCATGTGCCTGCTGCCCTAATTTGAGATCACAGATTTGAAAGGTACTGTTGAAAAAAGCTTGGTAAGTTGCTTCAGTGCATTTTTTCTTGATTTTTTTGAAAATAATTACCTTAATCTATGTCTTTGGTTACCAATTCACCTGTCAGTGGAAAAAGTTTTGCATATTTTCTCGATGAAAACCTTACATTATTGAACACATCTATAAAATCTTCCTTAATCTTCTCCTGTAAGAGCAATATCAATTTCCCTTTGCTATTTCTAGACTTTGATGTTTTAGTTATAGAAGCAAATAAATGTATTATTCTTTAATAGTCTTTGTGTGGGATCTTGTAATCCTGATGTAGAGATGCCGGCGTTGGACTGGGGTAAACTCAGTAACAGTCTGGCAACACCAATTTTAAATCCAACCGATTTATTTGATAGTAAATCTGCAAGCTTTCGACTTCCGTCTTCGTCAGGCAAATGCAGTGTTCTGGCAGACCAGAACATCTTGTAATCATGCCATAGGTGGCTCCTTGCAGAGGGTTCCTCAGCAACAGGATGGGCAATCCACCAAAACACTGTTGACATTGGTGGGACCAGAAGATCCCATCAGCAGCCAAGGTTACCTCTGCACAGGAAAACATACTGTGAAGAGAGGTGGATGGTGGAAAATCTCACCCCATAGCTTAGAAAGCATCTAATGAACATGGAGATGTAACTGAGGTAAGTAAAATATATTCTCTCAAAGAAGCATCCCATTGGTTTTGGGTTTTCTAAATTGAATTCCTATTTGGCATGAGTCTACAGATGGTGCAATTCTACATAATTTTCAATTAACTGGCAATTTCACACAAAGGCAAGTGGTGTAGGAGGTGAAAATTTCACACTGTTATCATTGGCAGTGCTTTTCTGAGCATTTGGAATTTTTAAAAGTGTATTCTTGGGATGCGGGCATCATCACCAAGGCCAGCATATATTGTCCATATTGGCCTAATGTTAGGAATAAGTTAGGTTTGCTGGCCCATTTCAAGAAGAAGCTACGTTGGCTTAGGATTGAAGTAACATATAGGTCACAATTGATAAAGACAGATTACCTTCTTAAAAGGACATCAATGAGTTTTTAATGACAATGAGAAAGATTTATACCCATGATTATTGCTGGCAGTTTTTTTATTTCTAGGTTTGTTTTTAAATTCACAAAAGCCATAGTAGGTTTTGAACTTGCATTCTTCGGATTGTTAGCCCAAGCCTCTTAAATGGTTATCCAGTAATGCACTATTGTATCTGTGTGAATGAGATATACTTGACCTAGTTTGGAAATGCTTCACTCCTGTTGTTAAGGAAATATTGAGAGTCAATGAGGATGCCATGTTTGATATAAACTACATAGATTTTAGCCAGGCTTTAGACAAGTCCCTATATGGCAGGCTGGTAAACAAATCAAAATCACATAAGTTCCAAGGGAAAGTGACAAGTTGGATCCAAAAGTGGCATAGTGATGGGAAGTAAAGGGTTAAAGGATATTTTTGTGACTAGGCTATTTCCAGTAGCATCCTTAAGGGTCAATACTGGATTCCTTGCTGTTCTATAAAAGATTTAAAAGAAGAGTGCATGATTAGGAAGTTTGCAGATGATTAAAAAAAAATGGCCACGTGGTTGACATTGAAGAAGAGAGCTGTGACTACAGGAACACATCAATGGCCTGTCAGATGAGCCAAAAAGTGAAAGGTAATCTATTTGGGGAAGACAAACAAGAAAAGGGAATACACAAAAAGTTGTAAGATACTAATAAGTGTAGAGGAACCTTGAAATGTATACAAGTCATTATAGGTAGTTGAACAGGTAGGTCAGGTTGTTAAGAAAGTATAGGAGATCCTTGCCTTTGCTGGCCAAGGCAGTAAGAGCATAGTTGAGATACTAATTCTGTATAAAACACTAGTTAGATTACAGCTAGAGTACTAAGTGAAGTTCTGGTCAGGTGATCATACAAAAGAGGGCATGGATGATTATGAGAATGTTGCCATGAAGGAGAATTTTAGACACAAGGAAAAGTTGAATATGCTGCAGTTGTTTCCTTTGGAACAAAGGAGACTAAAAGTAGATTCAATTGAGATGTACTCAGTTATAAAGGGCCTGATTAGAGTGGGTAGGAAGGATGCTTTTCAGCCAATATAATGGACAATAAATGGGAGCATAGATTTAATATAATTGATGGAAAAATTGGAAAGGTGTTGAGAAATCATTATTCTACCCAGGGGGTTGGAATCACTTTCTGAAAGGCTGGAAAGACAGTAACCCTCATCAAGTTCAATAAATACTTGGTTATGTACATGAGATGTACATAACATTAGACCAAGCTTTAGGCCAAGCACTGGAAGATGGGTTAGATTGGATAGTTCTTTTTCTATCTCAACTATGCCTTAAATATTTTTACGCTGCACAATGTGCAAAAGTATTATTTTATCTTGACAAAAAGAGACCCCAAAACAAAATAAAAGTGACCCTTAAATAAGAATTAAATTAATATATTGCAAATCAGGTATGGCATAGATTGAGTTCTTTTGGAAAACAACTAAATTGCAATTCAATAATATTTAATATGAACAACAATTTCTGAAGACATTTAGACTTAAGAAACTAGGAGATTCTCAATACACTTCAATCCCTTTAAAAGATTGATAGTCACCAGCGAGCTTTTTTGCCAAGCAGTACTGTCAATTTTTTTTTGATGATTTGTGCTTTTGATATCTTGACAGTAAGATTTACAAATCTTCCATGTTTATTAAAAAAACTCCAGAAATATGTTTCAGAGTCTGCACGTTTTGCCTGCTGGCCATCACAGAAACCTTTATAATAGTTAGGTCATCAGAAGAAGAAATAAGTAAGTAGACTGACAAAGATAATGAAGATTGATAGCCCTTTTGAAAAGCTAAACCTGATAAAGATACATGTTGTAAAAGATTCTTTAAAAAAAGACGCATGTAACAGGTACAGGATTAGAGAAGACTGACACTTTCCTATTAGCAACAAGTGAAATAGCTATAATAAGACCTAACACATTTTTCAAAGTGTCACATCAACCCTTATCGGATAAAGTCAGAGGGAGAATACAAGAAAAAAGAGTGATTTTGATTAATGCTTTCCCCAATCTGGTTAAGATAATTCAACTTCTGCAAGTTTGTAAGAATCTTGTACATGTGGTAAAGGAGGAATCAAGTTCCCAATTAATTTATGCAGTAATTTTGATTGAATAATTGACTTTTATTATCAGCCGTTACCAAATATGTCACAACACTATTTTTAAAAATATATTTTTCGAACACAAAAACCGTCTGCTCAATGACAAACTAGTTAGCTTTGCATGAAAAATACACATCACGACCAGTGACTCACCATCAATCCTCCATGATATTGCTGTGGAATCATACATTGAAATAACAATGCAACTCACAAACATCAATTTTGAGCCTGGAGGTTCGGTGGCTTGTAAACCAGGATGAGGCAGTTTGTAAATGGCCTGCCCACTTCAAACAGATACATACAGACAACTCAGTGTCTTGCCCCGATTTTAGGTCATCATTGAAAATTCATATATAAGTGGATGCAACATAACCATACATTTTTGAAAATGGCTTATTCAAACTTATTACCCCACTTACTGAGGGTGGAATTCATTGAGGCTTTCCACCAGTTAAAGGCAGATCAGAAGTTGTCAGGTGGTCGAAGGGGCCACACAGGGCAGGTTTAAACTCTTCCTCCATAGGTCCAGGACAATAAGAAGTGCTTGTCCAGGCTACATAAGGAAAGTCATTGTCTACCTTGTCTTGGACACCACTGCCCACCTCACCCAAGAATCTCCCAAAATTTTCACACCAATGACTTACCTTCTTGCTGATGAACCTTCCAATAGCCTGTGGCTGCCCAAATTTCCATTCTCACCCAAGTGCTTGCTGCTACCTCTGCCCATTTCAGTCAGGTAGCCAAATACCGATTTGTAGCTAAGAAGTAATTGGGCCTGAAAGCTGGACCTACAAATGCGTTTTATAACCTGCCTCCAGGACCCCAGAGATAAAATTGTCATTCCACTCTTCACTCCCACTCTCTATTTTCTCTTTTTGACTATGTTTTAATTCAATTAGTTACCTTCCCTACTTCCTGTATAGTGGCATAGTGGTTAGCATTGCTGCCTCACAGCTCCAGGGTCCCAGTTCAATTCCTAGTTTGGGTAACTGTCTGTGTGGAGTTTGCACATTCTCATCTGTCTGCATGGCTTTATCCCAGTGCTCCAGTTTCCTTCCACAATCCAAAGATGTGCAGGTTAGGTGGATTGACCATGCTTAATTGTTCTTTAGTGTTGGGGGGACTAACTGGGTAAATACGTGGCATTATAGGGATAAGGTCTGGGTGAGATTGTTGTCAGTGCAAGCTCGATGAGCCAAATGGCCTCCTTCTGTGTTGTAGAGGTTCTATGATTCCTTACACTTTAATTTTTCTGTAGTATTCTCCTGTGTGATACCTGCTCAAAGACTTTCTGAAAATCCAGGCGCAAGGCATGCATTCTATTTTTTTTCTATTAAAGCTGTCACTTTATCATGGAACTCAATCAATTTTGTGAAGCCAGTCTTCCTTTATAAAATTCACGTTGGCTGCTTCTAATTATTTTCTCTTCATCTGCCTGGGAGATTGCAATCACTTAAATGCATGCAGATGTGATGAGCCACACATCTGCAAAGATGTTGCTTAGCCCATTCTTGACATGCTAATCCAGCACTCGAGTGTATCCAGGAGCCCCTACATTTTCTCCTCTCTGTAATAACAACCACTTAGTTGTTTGGAAGTAGATTTTGCAGTTGGTTTCGCATTATTAATTGTAAAATTTTCATCATTTTTAATCAAGCAGGTTTTCCTTTTATCATAATATTTTGTGCAACATGGAGCAGAATAACAAAATAGGATCATAGAATTCCTACAGTGCAGAAGGAGGCCAATCGACCCACCAAGTCTGCACCGACTCTCCAGCAGAGCGTCTCACCTAGGCCCACCCACCACCCCAACACCACCATCCCGCTCCATTATCTAACACCACACATTAATCCCACTAATCTCCCTAACCTACACATCTTGGGACACTAAGGGGTGATTTAGCATGGCCAATCTACCTAACATGCACATCTTTGGAATGTGGGAAGAAAGCGGAGGTTCTCCCCATGCAGACATGAGGCAGCATGAGGCAGCAGTACTAATCATTGTGTCAATGTGACAATGCAGATGCGACAATAATTCTACTTAGATTATAATTGCACACTTTGGGCCTTTCAATGATCTATATTGTAGTATCAGTGCATAGCTAGCATATAGAGATTATCTTCAACTTGAGAATAATCATCTTCCAGATATCAAAAAGATATGTTTTCATGCATATTATTTCACATAACACTGCTGCACAAGATCATAATAGGATTGCAGTATACTTAAAAATGTTGTTATTATCAGACTATTGGTTGTATATGATATCGAAAGCAGTGCTGAATAGCTCTTCACTGTTACTCAAGCAGATTCAAATCTAATTGGGGGCTTCTTCACACACCACAAACATATCTGATGTTCATCAATTCTTTTAGCGTCTCTAATTTGAATATTTGTAGAAAGGTAAAATACAACCATATCATGATAATTGCAGCTTTTTAATCAGCTAATTTAACTAATTGTGGTTGATCTGTTTTAACATGTTGATCCTATGTACCTAAGCAACTGTGTGCACTGTTAACATTTTTTTTGCAATTGCTAGTTGCACCTTATCCTGTGGAGATAGATAACATCACAGGCTGGACTTTCACACTTACACGTCAATGAGTTTTAAGGAGGTGGTGCTGCCCTATCACCCACCAGCCTGTCACAACTTCCACTGCAGTTATACCATCAGCAAAAGTGTCAAGATCCTGTTCAGTGATAGACCAATTGAGGCTTTCAAATGGGCAATTAATTTGCAATTAAAGACCTCATCCAGCCACCATGAGAGATTTAATCAATGGAGAAAGAGGACCATGCCAACTGTCCAGATCAGCTGGTGGTGGGCAGGTAATGGGGGTAGGGGGAACAGAGAAAGTGCCTGCTTAATGGAACCCCGGACTCATTAGAGAACTCCTCAAGTTTTTTGCCCTCCTAAGTTGTCTACTCCCACACTCTTTTCACCATCCCTCAATCAACTAAATTGCATTCCAATGCATTGTGCTTTTGTTCCAAAGTTTTGGGGAGCTTCCGGTCTCTATTTGGCCTGAACTTACAGAACTTCTTGTTCCAGAGAGGCAGGAATCCCCTCTCTAGCCTAATGGCCACCAGGGGCTTGATCCCGACCTTTTAGCCAGGAGGGTGGGGAAAAGTTGGAAGGTTAGATATACCCAGTCAACAAAAAAAAATTAGCTGCCCTTAAAAGTTGCAGAAAAACACTGAGTTTTTTAAAATCAAACTGATTACTGAATGTAATCTATCCCTCAATCAAAATTGTAATGCAAATGAAATATGTTTACGTTAACAATATTTGTCAAATTCTACTCTGGCAAGTATGAATTTTTCTATTGGTTTTTAAGCAGAATAAATGTAGAGTTACCCTTTTTACGTACACAATACTGCAGGCTCACATAATGTAAAGCTTTTGGTGGTTGGAAAATTTCAGCGACCTAGGTCAAGTTACACTGTTATTTGTAATTTACAATGCACTGAGTAATGGATGGAAAAAGACATTTTTAAAGAATGATTTCATCATGCTTTTGCACCTGCAAAGAAAGAGCATTGGAGAAAAGTAGGCAAGTCTGAAGATAGTTAAGCTATTCTATGTGTAGACAATTGTCAAGCTCAGCCTCGTGAATCTGAGTTTGTGAATGGTAACATTTTTACACCTACTTTCTCCATGTCAGCATAATCTCATTTATTCAATCAATGGACCAGGGCTTCATCCAGAATATAGAATATTATTACAGAAGAGGTTTCATGAGAAAGTTAATCAATCATGATGGCACAATATAGAGCTTTCAGCCTGCTTATAGCATAAAAGATGAAATTTTTAATGTGGTCTGTGTCTGAAAATCAATGAAAAATGTAGCATTAAGGAGGGCTTGGAGAAAACTGTTGCCAAATTCTATATTTGAGGGAGGCTCTTCTGATTAAGTAGATTCTAAAGGATTTAATGTAATGTGTATGTTCTCGACATCACCTGAAATAATGGAAATGGTGAATGATATTCCTTCTATACACTTAATCAGAAATTTTGTGGAAGTGAGATAGTAAAATGTGTTGAAGGTGACAAGGAGGCTGAAGTGACACATGCCATTAATAATACAAGTTTGAAGTTTATTTTAGTTTATGTAAAATGGACTTACATTAACAGTGCAATGAAGTTACTGTGAAAATCCCCTAGTCACCACACTCCAGTGCCTGTCCAGGTACACTGAGGGAGAAGTTTTAGCATGACCAATGCACCTAACCAGTACATCTTCCTGACCTTGGAAGGAAACCAGAGAACCTGAAGAAAAGTTATGCAGACAGGGCAAGAATATGCAAACACTGCACGGACAATGACCCAAGTCAGGAATCAAACCCAGGTCCCTGATACTGTGAGGCAGCAATACTAATCATTGTGTCACTGTGATACAATCCTGTGATACAAAATTTTGGAGTGTTGCAACTCCTGAAAAGCCAAAGGAGACTAGAAAAGACTCTGAAGTAGAAGGTATCATGAAGAAGGAATGACTTGGCCACTGCTTCTTCAACTTTTGATATATTGATTAATTTGCTATAGGCAAACCTGTTATTCTGCACAAGAGGTTCAGCAATTGAATATTCTGCACACCACTTTCATCCAGAAAAAGGCAGAAGGCAAATAGACAAGCTGACATCAGAGATTTATTCAAAAATGCATCCAAGGCATGTACTAGGGTTGAATCTTCTACACATATCTTCAGTGATGGTTGTAAGAAATGCTGAGTTTAGTTCACTTGAGTACCTGTATATTGTATTATTTTCTACTTTAATTTATGTTTTATTGTACTGTTGAAGGTTGGAAGTGAAAGGAATGTTGTTCTTTACTTTCTGAATGCTCGCATATTATTTTATACTTTATTCTTTGAATGTTCATGTTACAAGCATGGTGCTATGTTCCTCTGGTAAATGAAGCTCATCATTAACCAGCAGTTGCAATAGACCAACAAAACCCTCATATATGCCGGACAATAAAGATTTTACTGCAGTTTGAACTTCATTTCTTACTTGACAGCCCAATTACAAACCATGTTCAGCTTTCTTTGCAAAGCCTTAATGCTTAAGTGACTTTTGCTGTACATGGAACAATTTGAGATAACTTTTAATTTTCTGTGGCCTCCATTTGATTATATAAAATTATGTCTTCTTTCCCTCTTTTGTGTTGTTTCGGTTCACCTTCCCTGTTCTTCCATTTTTCCCACCATTCTCACGCTCGCTCTGGACTAGCGAAGCTAACTCCTACCATGGAAAGTCTAAATCTATGAAATGATGCCCAAACCTCCCCGATTCATTATTATTAAGGCAGAAATATCAATAGTTTTTTGTTGGAAATCCACCATTCAGCAAAGCTATTTTTATTAATAAGGTCGGGAGAAATAGAAATGAATATTTTGTCAGTATGCATCATTCTCTTCGAGTATTACTGAAAAAAGACATTAGGCTAAATCTAACTAAAAAAATGGGGGAGTGCTGTTTCTGGTGAGGAAGTGAGTTATTAACATTTCAATTTATTCAAATGAATGCAAATCAAGTTCATGCCCAGCAAGAGATGCAGCATCTGGATCTTGAACTCTGCCCTCATTGACATGGATGGCAAATGGGGGCTCAAGATTGCCTCCTATTTGTCAAACCATTTCATCTTACACTCATCTGGACAATCAAAAGAATACCAATGTCGGGGAACAACAACTTTATACAGTATGTGAAGAGGATGCTAATTGGTTGGCATTTAGCTCATGTTGGTAGAGGCCATTGTACATTGCCATAGAGAATATACCAGTTAATGGTGTCTGCACATGTTCTTTCTGTCTGCAAAGAACAGGACCCAAGTAACTTTCAGTACATGCAAATACACTTCAAACCCAACTGACAATCGTACATTGGTTTGAGGATTAGTGTGTATACATGTGGTGTGTGGTGAAAGTGTGATCACATACAAAAGCAATTAAAGGAAGATTTGTAATTAAAGGGATCCTGGCATGGATTAAAATGCTGAACTGCACAAGGATCTTTGAAATTCCAGCAATCAGAAGGAGTAGAGAAAGATATCCGAGGTAGACTCCCTGGTGGTCTAACTCACATGTTTCTCAGGCTTGTGTTGACCTATGTCATACAGGAGGTGTTTAGTGTTGCCAGACTGTGCAAAGATAATATTTGATACATGGTTTTGCCCAGTGAAAATTCTAATGGATAGTTGGGAAGCTATATAATTACAATGTGGGTTATGGAAGCTCCACTGTAGTCACTAAATCAGAAAAATAATCAAATTGGCTCCAAATATTTTGCCAATGTAACATGAAAGCCATGGTGACAGCCATCTAGGATTTTTTTAATGACCATCCTGGAATTTGCCATCCTGCTCCGACTGTCATGTGTCTTTGAAATCTTTCCTCTTATTGCTGGCCAATCATGGACCATTCTCACATGGGATGAAAAGAGATTGCTCCCCCACCCTTGAGAATGCCAGCTTCACTCTGGCAGTCAAATCAATGAAACTATCAGGAGCTACTCTCTTTGCTTGCTCTGTCAAGGCCATGACGGCATCAGATCACTTGTCAGTGACCTCAGCCAATCTGTTGGCAAGTCATTTATCAGAGACGAGTAAATGCTGCATGTGTGGCTATGTCACATTGACTTAAGAATAAAAATCACTCCTACATGTGACCATCTGATAAAGATTCACATCTAGCCACACCTCCATATTGTTGTCTTCACAGATGAGATATCCCTCAATCCTTTTCATTCAGCAAGAACTACCAAACATGAAACATGAAAGCATGACAGAGGACACATGCACACAATACACACAAGAGTCAAGTGAACAAATATATTGTGATATCTATATGCATTTGTATACCAAACAAATACCTTAGATCCCAAACCACCATTGTATCCTCAATACTTAATTTTTCTTTTACAATGCTTTGCTGTGAACTTAACGTCAGCAGCTGATGAGGAGGCAAGCTACTGCAGCAGTCCCCCACCACATAATTGCACATGGGCCAGCTGCACACACTTAAAATTTGCATTGCATTTGCAAGTTTTATGGCTCCTGACATATTAGTGGACCACATCCTTACTGCCAACCAGAGCCACACTTTCCTTATCAAAGTCCCACCTATTAAGAGGTTAGTGCAAAGCTCAGCTGGCCCCAGAAGAACTTGCATCCATTTGATTGGAAAAGGTTGCAAGCCCTATTGTCTTCCAAAGCTGGGTTCCCCACATGTGCCTCCTGCGTGTAAGACTGTCTGTCAGGAATACACATTCATACAACTGCACTATAATTTTTGTTCTACCAAGGCCTGTTCCATACAAAGTTATTGAAGAAGGTAGCAATCAGATGCCATACATTTCCTCACAGGGAGAGAAACACAGAGGCAGACATACTGTGCTATCATGTTTTCCCAAGCAGCTATTTTAATAACAGTATTCAAAGGGACATACAGTAAATTTCTTTTGGGAATAGTGCATAGGCGTCTAACAGCACATCACTTTTAAAAATAAGTTATCTCAAAGATATATTCAACAGTGCATTAGCTGCCTTCAGCAAAAGTCCATTATGTAGATTCACTACTTTGCAGAAAATTGTTCTGATCTCATGTCTTGCACTAGGCTTCTTTTCCTTTTAATTTGGCTGACTGCTTTCACTGGAAACTAGACAGTGAGTCAAATGTCAGAAAATTGCTAGTTTGATGGAGTCGCTGGTATTGATTTTGATATGGAACAGCATGTTTTTCTGATCTTCACTTGTGTGTGTCATTACAGGCACCAGTCTTGTTAAATTATTTCAAGGTGTGTAAACATGCGTAAATTTCATTGGCTTTTGCGGTTAATTGTTCCTTGAGGTAAAACTAGAATTTTTTTCTTGCAGTTTTTAATTTTTTTTAGCACTGCTACTTCACAGCACCAGGGACCCGGGTTCAATTCCAACCTCAGGTGACTATTTGTATGGAGTTCTCCCCGTGTCTGCATGGGTTTTCTCCCACAGTTCAAAGTTGTGCAGGTTATGTGGATTTGCCACACTAAATTGCTCCTCAGTAGTCCAAGATGTGTAGTTTAGGGGGATTAGCAGGGTAAATATGTGGGGTTGGAGGGATAAGATACGGAATTTTCCTGCATCGTCCACCATGGGAATCATAACAGGCAGAACATAGATCATGCAATGGTCTGTTAACCTCAGGCAGGATTTTCCGGTCTTGGGGCGAGCACAGCCGAAAAATCTCATACAGGGCCTGGGTAAGATGCTTTGTTGAGGCCACTGGGCAAATGGCCTCCTTCTGCATTGTAGCGGTTCTATATCTATTCGTTTAACGAATATTGCCATATATGCCATATTGAGGTCATGCACATATAAATCTATCAGTTAATTTTGAGAAATGAAAATTTACACTTATATCACCAGAAGCCAGAACAACCCAACATTTTTGACTTTACTAAAAAGGGCTAACTGCCAAAATATTTATTTGAAAAACTGTAGGTGTTTAAAATTGAATAGTAATAATTAATTATACATTAAATAAAATAAATATAAAATAAGTGACACAATTATAAAAGGGGTGTGGGAGCAGAGGGACATTGAAGCTATACACGTAAAATTGTTAAAGGTGGCAGGGCACTTGAGACATAAGGCATATGGAATCCTATGCTTAATAAATATAAAGATTGTTTTTTAAATTTTTAATCCATCCTAAAGTTACAAAGACAATACTCAGAGTGGATCCAAACCCATTTTTTACTTGGTTCAAAAACCAAATTCAAAATCTAATTCATGATCCACACAAGAGAGACAAACAAGATTCAAGTTGACAAGATAAGGCATTGCATCCCATCTTGGCTTGATCTGACACTTGATCTTAGGCAAAATGACCGAGATAGGCACAAAGATAAGTTAGGAATGGTGCATTTTTAAAAAAACATGAGTTCATCCTCAACTGGAATACTGTAGACAGTTCAAGGCACCACAATTCAGTAAGGATGTGAAGACTTAGAGAGGGTGCAGAGAGGATTCACAAAGAAAATTCCAGGAATGAGGAATTTACATTAGGTGGATAGGTTGAAGAAGCTGAGGCTCTTCTCCATAAAGAGAAGAGATTTGAGAAAAGTATTTAAGATCACGAAGTTGAGTTAGGACAATGTACATAGAGACAGAATATTTCCATTGGTGAAGGGCCAAGAACCAAAGAACACCAATTAAGGATGAATGGCAGATTATCCAATAGTGGTAGGTTCTTGTTTTTAATGCATGGTGAGGTAGGGGTTCTGGAATATACTGTCTGAGAGAGTGTGCTGAGACAGTTGCAAGGTGTAGCTTTCAAAAGGGAATTTGATAATTGTCTGAAGGAGAGTCTGTATCGACATGGAACATTTACCCTTTTGTGCACAAGTGGTTCCACAACGACATGAAGAAAGCCTTGAATGGGATTGATGTGCTATAACAGACAGGGGATGGGAGTAGAATATGAAAATACTCAATTTGTTTCAAAATGTATTTTTCGACCTTGATGTTTTAATAATAATTCCTGCCTGCTGAAGAGTTTTGAAACATTAAAAATCATGAAACATTAGTGAAATATATTTCCAATGTTACAAAGCATATTAGCAGATTGGTAAGTAGTGTACTGTCCTGACAGTTGTGAGAAAAACAATTAAAGATCCTCACAATTTATATAATCTCATATCAGTGTCAATTGTATTCTATTTTCCATTATATGGTATATATATAGTGCCATGGTGGCATAGTGGTTAGCATAGCTGCCTCATAGCGCCAGGGACCTGTGTTCAATTCCCAGCTTGGGTCATTGACAATGTGGAGTCTGCATGTTCTCCCAGTGTCTGGGTTTCCTCTGGGTGCTCCAGTTTCCTCCCACATTCCAAAGGTGTATAGGTTAGATGCATCGGTCACATTAAATTCTCCCTCAGAGAAATTCTGAAACTCAAACAAGCGCCAGAGAGTGGCGACTAGGGGAATTTCACAGTAACTTCATTGCAGTGTTAACATAAGCCTACTTGTGACACTAATAAATAAACTTTGAGAACTTTATAAAAGTACAAAGACAAAGAGAAAGGGAAAAAATAAAATAGGTATTGTAATGTAATGGCTTAATAGAATAGCTATGGTAATAAGTGATGTGGACCATGATGTAAAAGTGATGTTGGCAGTCAAGTGCTAGAAACTCTAAACAGCAGATACAGCAAGGCAGCATTCAGGGGAAATGTTCCTATTTTTCAGTTAATCATATATATAGTTTACATTTTTTGGATTAGAAAAGTTCACATACTTCATATGTTTAGGCTACACTTACTCATTTGCTATTTTCATAGTGTATAGACATTAGCCCACGCTCGGCACTGGAAAACTGGATTTCATGAGGTTGAGTCTCCCAAAAAAAATTGCAAGTGCTGAACTGGCAGGAAAAATGGCATAATTAACCCTTGTTTTTTCAGTGGGAGTTCAGACTCGAATCTCCCCACTTTGTGTAACGTAAAGGTCACAATCATGAATATCATTAAAAACTCAGGGGCAGGCCTATTCATGCTGGCATTGTCAGGGTGCCCATATCAAGGGGACACTATCCCCTGTTGCCCTGGGAGGACCCCGATTGCCCCCCAGATCCCCCCATTCCTGCTAGTTCCCCGAACATGGGGAGCTATTCTGAACCCTGCTGCAGTGAAATGCTCCTGGCGGGATGGAAGGTGCTATCAGGCCCAGAGAATTTAGTCCTGGGTCCATAAAATCCTTTACCGAGTCTCATCGCTGGTTTCCAGTGTGGTCTCCACTGTACCTCCTCTCCAGCGGTAGGAGATGTGTGTGTGTTGGAAGTACATGTGTGAATCCCATGAAGTGACAGACACGCACATCTCCCATCCTGATGCGCCAAATGATTAGGGAGTCACCATGGAAGAATCAGGCCCATGTTTTTCAAACATGTGAGATAGCTACAGAGTGTACTTACAGAAGAAATTATTGTGTTGCAGGTCAGAAATGCAAAGCAAGTAAATGAGGACCTTTCTATCTCAAGACAAGTACCTGAACTTTTCAGATGGTGAGGTCTTGCTTCTGGCTATATAAAGATACTCCATTACTCCAAGCACCCTGCAGCCTTCTCACCCTTGAATGAGCATCAGGTGGCTGCAAGATGAACTTCCACCCCTCACTTGGTAGGAAGTCCTGCCTTACAGAATTGCTGCCAATCTGATTGGCTGGCAGGTGTCCAATTCCTGCGGTGATAAGAGTTGCAGTGGACAGAAGAGCATGTACGTGAGGGCAACTGAGATTAATCCTGGATTCTGGTGACTGAGGTAACAGGGCTCTATCTCCTAGGGTGATTCCCCACTTCTTGGGTCCCAATTGATCCCTCTAGCCAGGTGACCCTTAAAGAAACAATCACTAGGCCCATCAAGTTCTATTGGTGGGAGTATTGAGATTGGGAAGGAAATGATCCTTAAGTGACCAGTGATTAATCACTTGAGGACCTCAACTGGGGCAAGAGTAAGCTTTATGCCTGATGCCTTACCCTCTCCAGTATAAAATTTCTGATGATCAGGGTGGGCAGGTACTTGGAAAGAATCTCATCATTTTCAAATTCAATCTTGTATACAAAATAAGACCATCAGATATAGGAGCAGAATTAGGCCATTCGGCCCATCGAGACTGCTCTGCCATTCAACCAAAGATGATATGTTTCTCAACCCCATTCTCCCACCTTTTCCGCATAATCTTTGATCCTCTTACCAATCAAGAATCTGTCTATCTCTTTCTTAAATACACTGCATAACTCAGTCGCAATAGCTTTCTGTGGCAATGAATTGCACAGATTCATCACCCTCCGGCTGAAGAAATTCCTCCTCATCTCGGTTCTAAAGGATTGTTGTTTTACTCTGAGGCTATGTCCTTGATCCTAGTCTCTCCACCTAATGGAAACATCTTCTCTATATCCACTCTATTCAGGCACTTCAACGAGACCACCTCTCATCCTTCCAAACTCCAATGAGCATAGATCCAACATTCACAAACGTTTCTCATACATCAAATCTTTCATTCCCAAGATCACTCTCATGAACACCCTCTGGACATTTACCAATGTCAGCATATCCTTCCTTATACATGGAGCCCAAAATCGCTCACAATATTCCAAATGTGTTCCTCTCCCTCAGGGGCAGGTAAATGACTTCTAATTCCATCTTCAAATAACATGAAATTCAATGCATGTAAAGTTAAGAATCTCCATAGAATCATGGAGTGGCAATAGCACAGGAGGTCTTCTAGCCAATTGTGCCCATGCCAGTTCCCTATAAGAACTGCTCAGCTCATCCAAATCCTCTGCCATTTCCCTATAACCCTTTAAATACTTCTCTTCAGGTAACAGTCCAATATTCTGTTGAAAGTCTCAATTGAATCTTCTTTCACCACACTCTCAGACAGTACATTCCTGATTCTATCCACTCACAGCAGAAAAATATTCTTCTTCATGTTACCTCTGGTTTTTTTGCCAATCACCTTAAATTGGCATCCTCTGATTCTCAAACCTTGCTAATGAGAATAGCTTTTCTCTATCTATTCTATCAAGGCCTCTCTTGATCTCGAACATGTCTATCATGTCTCCTGTCAACCTTCTGTTTCCTAGGAGAACAGCTCCAGCTTCACCAACTTATGTATGTAACTGAAGTCTTTTATTATTTATTAGAAAAATAAATCACTATACATTGAGCTAAAATGTCATGAGAATGTCATTTAGCTCTTGTGAATTTCAAGTTATTCAAATAGTTCTGCCAGTAGAGACTGACAAGACACTATCATTTGTACAAAACTCTACTGGCAGAATAGAATCGCACTTAAAAGGCAAAGACAGCTTGTGAAATCAAGCATGCAGATTGGCTCAGCATACTGCATTTTGCAACCAGGAAAATTGCCAAGGTTTTTTGGAGAATGTACTGTTGATTGGATCAAGCCTCATCAAAGCTTCAATTAATATTCTGTAAATATGGCTTTTCTTGTTGCACCTGCTTGCCCATATGAAAGTGCTGCAGCAGTAATGAATAGTCCACCTTAATCTTACTTGTTAATTGTTGTTTATCCAGTTAAACTGGCCAAGAGCCATCTTTATAATGGTTGGAATGATATTTCCCCCACTTATTCTGCATCTTTTTAAGCACAGGCAACTAGCCCTTTAAATTTGAGCTGGTAGCCAGAATTTATGCGCCTCCCTCTCCCGTAGTTAGGACATGTTACATTTAAAGTTGTACTTGGGGTTTATGATAATTATTCAAATCACCTCATCACTCCCCCGCGCCGCCATCAAAAATTGCCATCAAAGGGTCCTTACCTGGTTTTGCATCACTCCCAGATTTTCATGGAAAAGTAAGTCTCATACTGAGACTTAAATGGTATCTTCAAATAAGGAAGGAGTGTAACATATTTCTGATTTAAGTAAATAAATACATGCAAAATCAAAAAACAAGGATGACCTTTTCATCAACTCACTGACTAAAACCATATAAGCCGTTGTAAATAACATTGTGTTATCTGTCTTGGACCTCATTTTTGGCTTTAATAACAATATGGACCCCACAATTATTAACCACTTCTGAACGAGATGTACACTAAGACCAACAATTTGAATTTATACAGAACCTTCAACATAACCAAATGTTTCAAGATGTTTCACAGGAGTGCTAGCAAACAAAATTCAACACCGACTCATGGAAGGAGAAATTAAGACTGGCAACCGAAAGCTTAACATTGAAACACAGAAGATAGGAGTAGATCGTTCTGCCCTTCAAATGTGCGGGTGCCATTCAAAATGATCATGGCTGATAGAGTCATAATCATACAGTCACAGAAGTTTACAGCATGAAAACAGGCCCTTTTGTCCAACTTGTCCATGCCACCCTTTTTTTTACAAAACAATTGCCCACATTTGGCCCATATCCCTCTATACCTATCTTACTCATGTAACTGTCTAAATGCTTTTTAAAAGACAAAATTGTACCCACTTCTACTATTAACTCTGGCAGCTTCCTCCAGACACTCACTACCCTCTGTTTGAATAAATTGGCCCTCTGGACACTTTTGTATCTCTCCCTTCTCACCTTAAACCTATGCCCTCTAATTTCCGGCTCTCTTACTTTTGGGAAAAGGTGTTGACTATCCAGCTGTTCTATGCCCCTCATTATTTTATAGACCTATACAACATCACTCCTAAGCCTCCTACTCTGCAGAGAAGTAAGTCCCATCTATCCGACCTCTTCTTATAGTTCAAACCATCAAATCCTGGTAGCATCCAAGTAAATCTTTTCTGCACTCTTTCCAGTTTAATAATATTCTTTCCATAATAGGGTGACCAGAACTGTACGCTGTATTCCAAGTGTATCAACAAGACATCCTAATTCCTGTATTCAGTGTTCTGATCAATTAAACCAAGCATGCCGAATGCCTTCTTCACCACTCTATCCACTTGTGACTGCACTTTCAAAGAGCTATGAACTTATATCCCTAGATCTCTGTTCTATAACTCTCCCCAAAGCCCTATCATTAACTGAGTAGGTCCTGCCTGATTCATTCTACCAAGATGCATCACCTCACATTTATGTAAATTAAATTCCATCTGCTATTTGTCAGCCCACTGGGCCAATTGATCAAGATCACATTGGAATCCTAGGTAACCTGTCTTATAGTGCCACATGGCACCAATCTTGGCGTCATCTGCAAACTTGCTAAGCATGCCTCTTAGACTCTCATCCAACTCATTAATATAAATGACAATAACTGATCCTCCATTTCCCCATCATGCTCAGCCATTCTCCCCATATTCCTTAACATGTTGAGAGTCTGGAAATCCATTTCCTTCTTAAATGCATTAGTGACTAGATCTCCACAGCTGCTTGTGGTACAGAATTCCACAGGTTCACCATCCTCTGAATGAAGAAGTTTCTCCTCATCTCAGTCCTAAATGGTCTACCCCATATTCCCAAACTATGACTTTGTTCTAAACCACACCCCCCATCCTGCTCCCAGCCAGAGGAAACAACATCCCTGCATCCAGACTATCCAGTCCTTTCAGAATTTTATATGTTTCAATTAGATCCCCTTTCATTCTTCTAGATTCCAGTGAACGCAGGCCTAGTCAACCCATTACTCTTTGAATGATAACCCTGTCACCCCCGGAATCAGTCTGGCAAATTTTCACTGCATTTCCTCTGTGGCAAATATATCCTTTCTTAAATAAGGAGATAAAGATTGCACATAATACTCCATGTATGGTTTCTCTAAAGTCTAGCACGTTGCAGTAAGATATTGCTTGTTTCTGCACTCAAAATCTCTTGCAATGAAGGCCAATAGAGCATTTGTCTTTTTAACTATCTGCTGCAGCTGCGTGCTTGTGTTCAGTGATTGGTGTACAAGGACACCCAGATCCCTTTGCCCATCCAACATTTCCTAACGTATCACTGTAGCCTGATGGGTATTCATAAGGACACCAGCAAAGTGAAGACACCAGCAAAGCCTGATCGTTAAGAGGGGTAACTCTGTGTAAGACTAATGGATTGAGAGCCATATGAGCAGCTATGGCACAAATACAGGAATCGATTAGGCTGCTTCTATGCTTGAACAGACAGTTATTGAACACAGATCCCTGAGAGTCGTGTTCCTGAGAGAATTACAATTCCTGACAGAAGCATGACTCTCGGTTGATATTTGTGACCAAAAATACAGTGTTTGATTAGTATCTGTCCTTGGAATACATGATTGTAAGTATGATCAGCACCAGCAGAATCTCTTTAAGAAGAAGACACAAAGACATTTGCAGCAGTAATCTGGGATCAACAACTGTAGAAGCAAGATACCAAGTCTGAAACTCAGAACATCTGAACAAAACCCATCAGCAGGGAATTTGATCAGTTTACCTTGCCTCTAAGTTCAATCGTAAGTTTGGATATTTTGTGAAATTTTTAGATCTTTTGAATACTTGCATGCATAATGGAGTAGGTCAAAAATGTAACATTTTATGTGATTACAGCACGGGAAACTAATGTTCTTCTTCCTTCTTTTCCTGTCAGCAGCTTTTAACACAGTTGATCACATCATCTTCCTCCAATGAATCTCCTGTGGCATCCAGTTGAATGGAATTTCAGACTTCATTTTTCTATTGGAACCATAACCAGAGAATCATCTGTTATGGCTTCTCCTTTCACTCACACACCACTAGCTTTGGAATTTCACATGGATCTACCCTTGAATTTCCCATCTACATGCTGCTCCTCAGTAACATCACTCAAAAGCTCACTAGAGGGTTTCATGTGTACTCATGTCCATGGAACCTAATAGTGATAAAGACACTCAGTCCCATCTCCTCTTGATCCATCCATTGGCTCATATTTCTCACACTATCTGATATTCAGTACTAAGTGAGCAAAGATGTCCTCCAAAGAAAGGAAGATTAAAATCATTGTCTTTGGGCCATGCCAAAAACTCTGTTCCCTGATCACCATTTGCATCCCTTCCTTTGTAATTGCCTAATTTGAGCCTGGTGACTGAAGACCTTAGTGCAGCGTTTGATCTGGAGATGCACTTCTGATCACACATTTTCCCCATCACCAAAACTGTCTACTTCCACCTCCAAAAAAGCACTGGGCTTTATCTTGCTTCATACCATCTGGTGCAGAAAACCTCAGCCAGGACTTTGTCACCTTTAAACATAATAATTCCAATGTTCTCCTCGTTGGTCACACACCCTACATAAACCTGTGCTCATCTAAAACTCTGATGCACATAACTTAAATCATACCAAGTCCCAATCATCCACAAACTGTTCTTGCTGACCTTCACTGTTTCCTATGCCAACAAAGTTTCATAATCAAAATCTGCATCATTGTTTTCATATCTCACCCTGATCTCAACTCTGTCTATCTCTGTCACCTCCTTCAACCTTACAAATCTTTGAGGTATCTAGCTCCTCTAATACTGGCATAATTTTAATTGCTCCAATATTAGTGATCATAGTTTCAGCAGTTTTGGCCCCAAGGTCAGGATTTATCTCTCTAAATTGCTGAAAAGGCCCCTAAAACCTACTTTAACCGAGCTTTTAGTCATTAATTCTGATATCTCTTTCTGGGGCTCAGTGCTAACATTTTATTGATAACACTTTAGAATGTTAAAGGTGCCAGGCAAATGCATATTTTGTTACCCCACAGTCAAAAAGGCTCAAATTTCAATCTATATTCCAAACATGTGTACATCAATGAAGATGAAGTAAAAATAGTCAAGAGCTTCAAGTTTCTCGGTATCCAGGTCACCAACAATCTATCCTGGTCTCTCCATGCTAAAACTATAATGGAGAAAGCCCACCAAAGCTTCTCCTTTCTCAGAAGGCTAAGGAAATTTGGCATATGACTCTCATGAACTTTTACCGCTGTACCATAGAAAGTATTCTTTCTGGTTGGATCACTGCTTGATATCCAGATCTGTCCAAGACAGCAGGAAACTATAAAGGGTCATGAACAAAGCCCAGCCTCCCACCCATTGACACTGTTTACACTTCCTACTGCCTTGGAAAAGCATAATTAAGGGCCCCACATACTCTGGACACATTCTCTTTCACCTTCTTCCGTTGGGAAAAAGATATAAAAGTCTGAGAACACGTAAAAACCAATTCAACAGCTTCTTCCCTGCTGCCATCAGACTTTTGAATGGGTGTATCTTATATTAAGTTGATCTTTCTCTACACCCTAGGAATCACTGTAATACTACATACTGCACTCTCTCCTTTCCTTCTCTGTGTATGGTATGTTTTGTCTGTATGGTGTGCGAGAAGCAATATTTTCAATGAATACTAATATGTAACAATAATAAATCAAATCAGATGTCAAAATATATCTAACCCTATCCAAAGGTAATAGTTTTTGTTTCGCTGCAAATAAAAATTAGGATGAAAGGAGAGACAACATAGAAACAAACATGAACACCACCCCATGATGACTTTCCATCCAGTTAAAAATGCAAAGTGAGTATCAGAAAAGATGAAATTAAAGAAGAAATTAAAACTACTTTTCCGTGTTTAAATCATCAAATGTCAAATTGACAAATATAGTTAAAGCTACATAGTGTGATGATTACTTATCATTCAAAAATGTGTTTTTAACACAAATTTGTCTATCCCAGGAATAAAGGATATTTTAAAAATTAATAAAATTCTCTTCTATAATACCTCAAGGAGTTGGCTGTGAAGGAACCATGCTTTTATTGACAAAATGAAAATAAACAATAACCACAAGCCTGTGATTGTGGTCCCAACCGGGACTAAAAGATTATTGGACCCTCTCAGGGTCTTACTTTATACATGCTCAGTATATGAGCTCTACCTTGTTGGCTAATTACCAGTCCACAGAGAGCTCATATTCAATGAGCCCAATTAGGAAGTCAATTAGTGATTCCTCATGCAGATCATGGGGTTCATCACACCAGGGCGGCACAGTATCACATTGGTCAGCACTGCTGCTTCACAATTCCAGGGACCTGGGTTTGATTCCCAGCTTGGTCACTGTGTGGAGTTTGCACATTCTCCTTGTGTCTGCATGGGGTTCCTCTGGGTGCTCTGGTTTCCTCCTACAGTCCAAAGATGTGTGAGTTAGAATGATTGGCCATGCTAAAAATTGCCCCATAGAGTCCTGAGAAACGTAGGTTAGAGGATAAGTGGGTAAATATGTAGGATATGGGGGTAGGGCCTGGGTGGGATTGTGGTTTGTGTGGACACAATGTGTCAAATGGCCTCTTTCTGCACTTAGGGTTTCTATGATTCTGTGCTTTTTCCAAATGGGAAGTATCTTTTTCCCAACAGGCTATTCATCCATGGGAGGAACTAGAACTGGGAACATCCATCTTTTCTGATACTCACTTTGTATTCTTTAATTGAAAGGAACGTCATCACAGGGATAATATTCATGTTTGCTTCTATGATGTCCCTGCTTTCATTCTAATGTTTATTTACACAGAAACAAATTTCAGGATATTGTTTTTCTTTGATGACTGCTTATTCACCAACCTTCATTTTGGTAGGACAATGTGTTGGAATTCATTACCCTTGATGTCTTGACTTGAGATCAGTAACACCAGCACTCTCTGTCAGTGATCTTTTACGCCCCACTTAATTTTTCTTTAAAAATGGAATTTCACCTAGGAATGGTCCTGTCAACTTTTCAGAGCAAATGTCAAGTTACATAATGGGTGAAGACCCATAAGTCTCCCAATGAAGAGTTCCTTATTTGTGCTGAGAATCTGAGAGGAGGCACTGAACACAAGTTCTCTGAAGACAAGTTAGAGAATGGATCAGCAATGGTTAAGATTTGATCCTATTTGGCTTAGTGCTACAACATGTATGAATATTTTACCCCATTATCTTGTCCAGTAACTTTATATTTGACCACAATACAGTTAAAATAACCACAAATACAACACTCTGATTTCCCGACATGTTTTAGCATCAAGTGCAGTATTAAATCAAACATTGTTATTTCATTTTTCTGTAACAATTTCAGATTTTTACTGTGAAGATGTAAACAAGTAGATTAATCATCAGAAAATTCTGAATCTTGTATTATGAATAGCCATCTTAGACACAGAGTCATCCTGACATGAAAAATTAACTCTATTCGCTCTCCACAGATGTTGCCAGACCTGCTGAGATTTTCTCGCACTTTCTGTTTCTGTATGTTAAACTTCATGATTGGAATGAAGTGAATCTTACTGCATGCAATTGAGATGATACTGTGTCTTTTAGAAAAATATTTATATCATGTTTCTTGTAAGGGGTATATTTAGAATGCAGCCCTGTTTTATATGGTGCCATAGGACTGTTGCTACCTATAAGCATGTAAGGCTGTGTGTCTGCAAAACAGGCACTCACATGCTGAGAATGGAGGCTAATTGTTGATTTTAGCATGGGAGTGTGCATGTTTTAATCTGAATTGATGCACTTTTGTTTACTTCCATTTTTCCCCTGGGATTTCAGGGTAGGGTTTTGATTAGGTTAATTGAGAGAGACTGAGACAGGTGAATAAAGAAGAGCTAAACATGCAGGAAAAACACATAATTCTCTTTGATTTTTAAAAAGTCAGTTTCTACCGATCCTGAAAGAAGCACAGTGTCTCTCGTCTCCTTCTCTCCCTCTCTCTGGAGGCTGCTGTGTCGGTGCTATCAGAATACAAGTGTTTCTTTGTTTTTCTCTCTCTCTCCAGAGGTGTTTAGAAAGCTTTAGGATTGTTAACAAGTACAAGCATGTAAGCCTGTGTGTTGCTAACTGACCTTGAAGAAGTGTTTAAATCTATAATAGGAATATTGCTTGAATTGGAACTAATAGTGATAAGTTAACAATTAAGAACTGTATCTTATCATTTTTAAGTATTGTTCAATTGGTAAATGTTAAGCCAATTAATTTGTTATAATTAAACTGTGTTGTTAAATAAAGGTTGGTTTGATAAAAGCTTTCCAATTATCAGTAGAATCACACCTGGAACAAAGAACAAAAAAAAGTACGGGAAACAGGCTCTTCAGCCCAATGAGCCCGCGCCGCCACCCCGATTTTCCCACCTCTACCCGTGATCCCTGTCTATGTTTATAGATCTATGGATTAAATACTAAATTTGAGACAATTTAGGGACAATTTGTTTTGCCAATTAGCCTAAGAGTACATCTTTGGGATGTGGGAGGAAACCGGAGCACCCGGAGAAAATCCACGCAAGCACAAGGAGAATGCGCAAACTCCCACAAACACAGGCTCAAATCCATGTATCTGCACAACACAGCGATAGTCACTGAGCTGTCGTGTTGCCCATCAAATGGTCCAGGTCAAATGTACACTAACGACGTGAAGCACTAGGATACTCTCGAAAAAAAATCCAAGAGCAGCCCTCTCATGACCCATCACGTGTATGCCCCTTGTTAGGATAAAAACAAGTACATCAATATCATCATCTATTTAAACACTTCCCAGGGACTCCCAGAGCTCGTGATCCCTATTTTAAATCAGTTTTCTACACCCCTTCATTCCCATTCTGTTCATGTGCCCATTTAAGTATTTCTTAAATAACTCCAGGGTGCCTGCCTCCACCTCTTTACTTGGCAGCACATTCCATACCCCCACCACCCTCTGTGTGAAAAAACTCCCTCTAGCATCCAAATTATACCTTAGTGGGAGTTCTAGAACATAGAACATAGAACATAGAACAATACAGCACAGAACAGGCCCTTCGGCCTTCGATGTTGTGCCGACCAAAATAAAAAGCAATGCCCCTCCAAACTAAACCATTCCCTTCTCTTCCATATACTTATCAACTAACCTCTTAAACGCCACCAAACTTGGCGCATCTACAACAGCTGCAGGCAGGGCATTCCACTCCCTAATCACTCTTTGAGTAAAGAACCTACCTCTGATATCCGTCCTATAACTCATACCCCTTAATTTAAAGCTGTGTCCCCTCGTGCTAGCTTTCTCCATCCTAGGAAAAAGGCTATCACTGTCCACCCTATCTAAACCTCTAATCATCTTATATGCTTCAATAAGATCCCCTCTTAGCCGCCTCCCTTCTAACGAAAACAACCTCAAATCCTTCAACCTCTCTTCATAGGACCTGCCCTCCATACCAGGCAACATCCTAGTAAACCTCCTCTGTACCCTCTCCAATGCCTCCACATCTTTCTTATAATGTGGCGACCAGAACTGCACACAATACTCCAAGTGCGGCCGCACTAGAGTTTTGTACAGTTGCAACATGATGCTGCGGCTCCTAAATTCAATCCCCCTACCAATAAAAGCTAAGACTCCATATGCCTTCTTAACAACTTTATCCACTTGACTGCCTACTTTCAGGGATCTATTGACACATACACCAAGATCCTTCTGTTCCTCAACACTATTAAGAGCCCTACCATTAGCCCTATACTCTACACATTTATTGTTCCTGCCAAAGTGCATTACCTCACACTTTTCCACATTAAACTCCATTTGCCACCTCTCGGCCCAGCTCTGCAACTTGTCCAAGTCACTCTGTAAACTAAAACACCCTCTTCACTATCTACCACACCACCAACTTTAGTATCATCTGCAAATTTACTGATCCATCCCTCAATACCCTCATCCAGATCATTTATAAAAATTACAAACAGCAGGGGCCCCAAAACAGACCCCTGAGGCACACCACTCGTCACCGAACTCCACGATGAATATCTCCCATCAACCACCACCCTCTGTCTTCTATCTGCCAGCCAATTTCTAATCCAATTAGCTAAATCACCCTCTATTCCACACATCTGCATTTTCTGTAGAAGTCTTCCATGGGCCACCTTATCAAACGCCTTACTAAAGTCCATATATACTACATCAACCGCCTTACCCCCATCCACCTCTCTGGTCACTTTCTCAAAAAACTCAATGAGGTTAGTAAGGCATGACCTACCCTTCACGAAACCATGCTGACTATCCCCAATCAATTCATTTCTCTCTAAATAACTATAAATCCTATCCCTAATAATTCTCTCCAATACCTTGCCCACCACAGAAGTAAGACTCACTGGCCTATAATTCCCAGGAAGGTCTCTCTTCCCCTTCTTAAACAATGGGACCACATTCGCTATCCTCCAGTCCTCCGGAACCACACCCGTAACCAACGAGGACCTGAAGATCAGAGCCAGAGGCTCTGCAATCTCCTCTCTTGCCTCCCAGAGAATCCTAGGGTAAATCCCGTCCGGCCCAGGGGACTTATCCAACTTCAAACCCTCGAGAATTTCTAACACATCCTCCCTATCTACTACAATACTTCCCAATTTGCAACCCTGTACCTCAGTGTTCTCCATAGCTACATTTCCAGCACTCTGCGTGAATACCGAAGAGAAATATTTATTCAGTGCCTCACCAATCTCTTCAGGCTCCACGCACAACTTCCCACTGCTGTCTATGACTGGCCCTAATCTTGCCCTAACCAATCTTCTATTCTTAACATATCGAAAGAAAGCTTTAGGATTCTCCTTAATCCTATCAGCCAACATCTTCTCGTGTCCCCTCTTAGCTCTCCTCAATTCACTTTTTACCTCCTTCCTGGCTAATCTATAGCTATCCATTGCACTAACTGAGCCTTCAAGCCTCATCCTGACATAAGCCTCCTTTTTCTTCTTAACCAGCAAATCAACTTTTTTCGTACACCAAGGCTCTCTTACTCGTCCATTTCCTCCCTGCCTGACAGGGACATACTTATCAAGGACTCGCAGCAGCTGCTCCTTGAATAAGCACCACATTCCAGATGTTCCCAGTCCCTGTAGTTCCCTAGTCCAATCTATGCACCCTAATTCTCTCCTGATGGCCTCATAATTACCCTTCCCCCAGCTATAACTACTGCCCCCAGCTTCATGCCTATCCCTGTCCATCACTAAGGTGAACGTAACCGAATTGTGGTCACTATCACCAAAATGTTCACTAACTTCCAAGCCTAACACCTGGTCTGGCTCATTGCCCAGCACCAAATCCAATGTAGCCTCACCTCTAGTTGGCCTATCTACATACTGAGTAAAAAAACCTTCCTGCACACTCTGTACGAAAACTGACCCCTCTAACGAGCTAGAGCTATAGCTATTCCAATCAATATTAGCAAAGTTAAAGTCCCCCATCACAATTACCCTACTACTTTCACTCCTAATCAGAATTGACTTCGCAATCCTTTCCTCAACCTCTCTAGAACTATTAGGAGGTCTGTAAAAGACTCCCAACAGGGTGACCTCTCCTCTCCTGTTTCTAATCTCAGCCCATACTACCTCAACAGACAAGTCCTCATCAAACTTCTTTTCGATCACCGTGATACAGTCTTTGACCAGTAACGCCACTCCTCCCCCCCTTCTACCTCCTTCTCTACTCCGACTAAAGCATTTGTACCCCGGAACCTGCAACATCCATTCCTGTCCCTGCTCTACCCAAGTCTCTGAAATGGCCACAACATCGAAGTTCCAGGTACTGGTCCAAGCTGCAAGTTCCTCCCCCTTATTGCGAATACTCCTTGCATTAAAGTATACGCATCTCAAACCATGCCCCACCCCACCCGTACGCCGCTGTGTTTTACAACTCTCCTCTATAACCCCCTTACTCTCATCCCTCTCGGCACCCCAACTACTTAGGATCCCACCCCCCCCCGAATCAGTTTAAAGCCCCCATCATAGCCTTAGCAAATTTTCCCCCCAAGATATTAGTCCCCCTCTGGTTCAGGTGTAGACCATCTCTCTTGAAGAGGTCCCACCTATCCCATTCTATTCACAAACAGGGCATATAAAGATACAAACTCAATTTACAAGATAATGGTTGGAACGCGAGTCTTTACAGGTAATCAAGTCTTAAAGTACAGACAATGTTAGTGGAGAGAAGATTAAGCACAGGTCAAAAAGGTAGCTTTGTTTTCAGCCATTTCAGTTAGTGAGATTTTGCAAGTCCAGGCAAGTTGTGAGAGTTAGATAGTGTGACATGGACCCAAGATCCCAGTTGAAGCCGTCCTGGTGTGCAGAACTTAGCTATCAGTCTCTGCTCAGCGATTCTGGATTGTCGCGTGTCATGAAGGCCGCCTTGGAGAACACTGATCTGAAGATCAGAGGCTGAATGCCTCTGATACTAACAAGCAGTGCAGGCTGGATGAGCTGAATGGCCTGCTCCTGTGTCTAACACAGTAAGAAATCTCACAACACCAGGTTAAAGTCCAACAGGTCTATAAAGTCTAACAGTTCTCATTCTTCATCAGGTGAGTCACTTACCTGATGAAGGAGCAGCATTCTGAAAGCTAGTGGCTTTCACTACCAAATAAACCTGTTGGACTTTAACCCGGCACCGTGAGACTTCCTACTGTGATTACCCCAGTCCAACGCCGGCATCTCCACATCGTGACTACTTGCGCCTGCCAGACAGTGAGGACTGGGTGGGCTGAATGGCCTACTCCTGTGTCTGACAGGCAGTGTGGGCTGGATGGGCTGAATGGCCTTCTCCTGTGTCTGACAGGCAATGGGGGCTGAGTGAAACATCATATCCTCACATTAATGCCAAAATAGCAAATAGTTGGTGTAACTTCACAATGTACGTTGGGGTTTCAGATCTTATACCCTAACTGAGTGAAACATCCTTGATTCTAATCCACACTCTTGTTTCTAGTGCATGACAGTGCAGTATGAGTCACCATTATATGTGTAATGAGTACTAATCTTCACCTAGTACCAGTCACAATCAATACAATCAAATTGTGTATTTAGTGATTGCATTGAGAATATCATGGATTGAATTTTATTGCTGTGACTAAACAAAAGCACTGATGTTGAAAGCAGCTCTCAATATATAATGAAAGGAAAAAATGCTGAAAGCAATCAGATTCTGCTGTAGTTTTGGAGAGGGGAATGGGACGATGTTTTGGGTTGATGACATTTCATTAACCTGGAATGTAAACTCTGTTTCACCTCAGATACTACCTAACCTGCCGACAATTTCTAGCAGTTTCTGCTTTATTTCAGATTTCCATCATCAACAATATTTTACTCTTACCTCAATTTATAACTTGACTGCAGAATAAAATGGAGTTGTGACCATGTCTGCAATATTCCTCCATTTCTGGATCTGTGGTATCTAATGAGGTGACTGCATCGTACCTACTAAACCATTCCTATTTATGCTTTCTGAGCCCTCTCATAATTAAGAGTCTTCTGTGCGAATACAATTCCAGTCATGAACTTTTATTATATTTTTCATTTCATGTTTTTTTTTGTTTGAGAATAAGAACTCACAAAGTCTAAAGTGCTCCACTTCCACTCCTGGAAGAGCAAAAAGACAAGATGTTTGCTTATCCGCTTGTCATGATCCCAAAATATAAGGTGTCACTTGCAAAATCCCGCTGCATCCATGTGGCAACTATTGAAATATCAATCTTACTCACCTGGTGGAATTTTAGAATAATATCTTGCCACTTTGTAGAACCCATATTATTGATGGGGTTTAATGCCCTCTCCAATGAGAGTTCAGGAGTGACCAGGCCAATTAAACAGGTGGTCAGGTGATGGTTGGCGACACCTCCACCTCAATTAGGTCTATCACATGACAAAAAAAATCCCATCAACAACATTCTCACCTCGTCAATTTAGCATTGGTTGCGCATTTAAGGGCCTGATTCTGTTGCCACTGGGATTAACCCAGGACTTGCTATGCAGGAAGCAGAACAAGCAACACTGATTGTGGGATCCTGGGAAGAGTGAGCAGCAGATGTGTGTTGGGAGGGGACAGTGTAGGAGAATCCCTTGTTCAAAAGATCGAGGGACCCAGAATAGGGAGAGAAGGGACACTGAGACCACCTCTCTCCTGGGCTATGACATTTCCCTCCACAGCCAGAGCCCCCCTCCTGTCATCACTCACCTGCGACCTTGGATCCAGTGACATTCCAGAGCCTCAGGAAAGTGTTAGACTGGCAGCAGCCACTACATCCCCAGTTTGGGGCTTGGGGGGGAGAGGGTAGCCTCTCAATAAAGTTGCCTACTAATGGAATTTCTGCATCAGTGACCTCTGTCACCTCTACTAAATAGTGCTTTATAGCTCTGTATGGCAAGTATGTCCGATTCATTCAAGTGGAATTACGGCGGGTCAAACAGGAGGTATAATTAGCATCTTGCTGGTCCTGCCCCTAAGAGTGACATCAGGAAAAAGTAGTTTCCGCCCGCCCTACTACCCAAAAAAGCGTTCTTAGTGCAAAGAAGGAAACACTTAAATCATCTACTCGCTAAACTGCTAATTAAACAGAACATTGATCAATTGGAAGGTGACATACGAGTCACCATCCCTTCACTCGGAAAAAAAAAGCTCTGCAGAATGCCTGTAATTGGCTACAATTACTTTCTAAGTAAAGTAGCTAAAGTTACGAGTTTTTGTCAATGTTTCAAATGAATCTGAAGCTATTGAATTCAAGTCAGATGTCACACGCTCATGAACTTTTCAGATTACCATAGTAACATCAGTGCATCACATTGCAAATCACCTTACATTTTTCTCACAGTTGCCATTTTGTTCACAAAATTGAAACAGTGATGTGCATTGATTACCTTTTTTTTGATTTCAAGTCAACAAAAGGTGTATTCCTATTGCCATAGATAACCATTGACGTTCAGAACAATCTGGCAGACAGTCAAAAGTGCAACACCCTTCATACATTCTTCTTGAAAGTGACATTAATCCTGATGCAAAACAGATGGGTCCTTTTCTTTTAGTAAAACAAAATATGTTAACAAAAACGTGAGTCAAAGGGTAAAAGACAACCTAGAGGTTTTGAATGACATACATATAATTAATTGCCAGAAGCAGCAAAAAAAAACTCGCATTTCACAGCACTCCTCATGTAAATTAATGCAGTAGATGCAAATCAGCTGGATTTTCATTAGACTTTCAAAGAGATGCCCCCCACCCCCCTAAATACGCTCATGAATAAGATCAGGGAACATGGAGTCAGAGGGCAAGTGATAGAATGGATTGCTAGCTCTCTTCAAGACAGAATACAGAGAATGGGAATAAATGACAGTTACTTAGAGTGGTAGAAGATTTCCAAAATATCAGTGTTGCTGAGATCACGGCTGTTCATAATTTACAAGAACGATTTGAATTTTGGAATTGAAAACGCAAGTCAGAATTTTACATTAAATGTACAGGTACACACTCAACCTGGAAAGATGTGAAATCACGTGAGATGTTGGCTGCACATCCAAAATCATAACACTTGCATGCAACCTTACATTTGATGGGTGCTTGCAGGAGTTGGAAACAATTAAACAGACAGATGAACCCATAAGGAGGCAATCATCAGTGATTCCTTCACACCTTCGCTGCAAATTGCATTCAGGATGGGATAAAATGTCTGGGGTTAAATAAAATAAAAGATCGTATTTGAGAGGAGTTCTGCTGCCACAGTACTGCAAATCCCCGAGGCAGCTCCACAACAGCATCAGACTTTAGGGAGCACCCACCAGCACCCTCATTTCAGTATCCATCCTGTTCCCACCTCATTTCCTGCAGTTAATTGGCCAGCCAGTGTGAAATCATGGTCAGTGAGCTGAATCGTGGCCGGAAGTGTATACTGCATCCATTTCAGGTCTGCCGATGGCTCAGAAAATTCACACCTTAATTTCTAATCTTGTAGATAACATCGAATTGGAGAGTGTTAATCATTACTGAGGAAAACTATAACAAACTACAGGAGAACATTAACTTTCAGAATGGGAAAATAATTGACAAATGAAATTCAACATAGATAAATTTAAGACTGTAAATTTTACTCTAGATGGAGAAAGAAAAGGATGTAGGAGTAAAATACATCAATCACTGAAAGTTGAACCACATAAGAAAAGCAATTCTGGCACTGAGTTTTATATCTAGTGAGATAGAACTGAAAAGTAAGGAAGTTATATTAAATTTATTTTCAACTTTGATCGGGTCACATTTGGAACACTGCATGCAGTTCTGGTTGTCATAAAGGATACGGAACCACTAAGGGTGGTGTAGAGAAGGTTTTAAGGATGATACCAGAAATGCACATGTACACGTGGCAGGAAAGAATTTTCAGACTAGTCCTCTTCTCTCTTGAAAGAAGAAGGCTGAGTCGTCTTTAAAATTATGGGAAGTTTGAAAGAGTGAATGCAGGAAGAATGTTTCCTCTTGTGTGCAAAAGCATAACTAGTGACCATTAATATAAGATAGTCACCAAGATATCCAATAGAGCAACATTTCATAGAAACCTGGGTTCTGCAAGAAGCTTCCAACAGTCCCACAGAAATACAGGAGCAACATTTCCTGTATCAACAAAATCCGCATGAGAGCAGCAGTTTAAAATTTGTTTTAGAATGAAATCAAAGAGTCCAATCAGAGCCAGGATTCAACATGATAGGTTAACTAGGCTCAGAAAGAGGGCCAAGCTCTTCATAAAAGTGGGAGGCAGGAGCCTGTGTGTCTGAACATGCCAGAGAAGGCTCAGTGGATAGCAGATCAAGCAGCAAAACGAGTGGAGGAACGGTCAGTGGAGTGAGTGGCTGGTGGCGAGCAGAACAAGTGGAGGAGCAGGTAATAAAATGAACAGAGGAGCAGACCATGGAGCGGATGGAGGAGCAGGTGGAGAGTGGGTGGAAGAGCAGATGGTGGAGTGAGTGGAGGAATGGGTGGCAGAGTGACTGGAGGAGTGAGCGATGGAACAAGTGGGTGATGTAATCAGCGGAAGAGGGGGTGGTTGAAGAAGGAAAAGAGTGGACGGCGAAGCAAGTGGTGGAGTAAACACAGGAATGGAATGATAGACTGAGCAGTGGAGCAGACGGCAGAGCAGACAGCGTGACGAAAGCCCAGTTGGAGGACAAAACAAACGAGAGAATGCGAAGGTGCATGGGGGAGGGTGGGGGAGGACCTTGCGAGGGGGCCACTGGGAGGGCCATGGGGAAGACCTGTGGGCTGTGGGAAAGGAGCCATGGAGGGAGGGTGAGATTGAGAGGAGGGTGTGAGGTTTGCATTGCTGCAGCTGGTATGAATACCATGTAGCAGTCGCTGTACATATTTTTAACTGTGTGCTTCTCCCTAATTCCAGAGGTCACAGGTTTGAAGTGATTGAGAGAGCTACCGGAGCTGACTGAGCCAAACAACTGGCTGTGATAGTGGCTTATCACTCACGAGTGCTAATCTGGGAATGCTACTTAGCAAAGGATTAGTGGCTGAAGAAGGGCAGAAAGCAAGTGATAAAGATGGACCACTTCAGCCAATCAGTGCAGAATAATCAAAGGCATCTTACAGAGTAAGTTACTATATTGCACTTGCGGGAAAAGCACACACAATTGACAAAAACATTGATTAAAGCCTTCTTTAAAGACATTGTAACGTGTATGCTAGATGAACCTGCTGGTAAAAAGTTTGCGGCGCTATATTGCCATTGACGAATTCATGATCTTGCTGCTAACATCAAGAGTTAACTAGTTTCTCACCTGAAATGCTGCAAAGCATATTCATTGTAGCTAGATGAGACAATTGGCACAGCAGGGCTTGCGATATTGATTGTATTCGCATGCTATGTGTTTGATGACATTATTGAGAAGGACTTGCTGCTGTGTACCTTTTGCAAAGCAATGCTACTGATGAAGAAATGTTCAATTGCATTAACAACTTTATGGGAAGACATGGAATTAGTCAGAAGTGTGCGTTGATGGCACCAGGGCAATGGTCAGGAAGACCGCAGGTGTTGTAGCATCACACTGCACAAGCAGTCACTGGTTCCTCTACAGACATACACCACCTGTTAAGGAGATGCTGTACCTCTAAAAATGTGCATGATAGAGCACTGCAAATGATCAATTGCATTAAAGCTCAACCACTGAAATCAAGGCTGTTTGAAATTGTGAGAGACAAAGTCTCTTCGGCGCTCCGTAGCGGGAGATAGGTGCGGGGGGCTGCAGGGAAGGAAGCGCGGGAGTATATAAGGAAGGCCAAGGTAGACAGTGGGCAGCGTCGGGAGCGGGCAGTGGAGTGAGACGGGAATTAGAGTGAGAGCAACAAGGGCTTAAGCTCACTGGGCTTGGGCAAGCGCAGGCTTGGACGCGGAGCGTAACTTGATTCCTACCTAATCAACACTCTTTTCCCAACACCTTTAAAGGGGGTATACAAAATGCCACGATACTTGGCCAAACGCGTCCACTGTGTACGCTGCCATATGTGGACCTTCTTGGAAGCATCACGTCTCCCGAAGGCCCACATATGCGCAAAATGTTTAGAATTGCAACGTTTAAGAGCTAGGGTGAGGCAGCTGGAGCTGCGCTTGGAGGACATGTGTCTAGTGAGGGAAAATGAGGTTACAATGAATAGGGAAGGTAGTCCTGCGGGGACCCCAGGATCTAGTAGAAGGGACGGGCTGGTTATAGATACGAGGAACAAGAATAAAAATCAAGGCACAAAGGCCATCTCAAAGGAGGATTCCCAGAAAACCAAGGGAGGGGTAAAAGCTGTGATGGAGAGGGCAAGGGAAGGGGAACAGAATGCCACAGAGAACAGCAGGAAAGCAGGAAGTGAGATATTGGTGGGGGATGGGATGGTTAAAGGGATCGATAGGCGTTTCTGTGGGCAAAAGAGAGACTCCAGGATGGTAGTCTGCCTCCCTGGAGAAGGGTCCAGGATGTTTCAGAGAGGGTAGAGGGAATTTTGAAGGGAGAAGGGTCTAAGGCAAATGTAATAGTTCACATAGGACAGAAAGATGTAGGAAGAAAGTGCAGGGGGGACATACATAGGCATTTTAGGGAGTTGGGGGTTCAACTGAAAGGTAGGGCCTCTAGGGTGGCGTTCTCTGGGCTGCTGCCTGTGCCCGGGACTGATAGGGTAAAAACAAATGAGACACTCCAACTAAATGCATGGATGAGGGATTGGTGTAGGTCAGAAGGCTTCATATACATTGATCATTGGGAAGTCTTCAGGAGGGAGGGTGATCTATTCAAGAGGGATAGGTAGCAGTTGACTGGGAGGGGAACACATATTTTAGCTGGGAGGTTAGCTGGAGTGTTTCAGAAGTGTTTAAACTAATAGGGAGGGAGGGTGAGGAGAGAGAGGGAACTGGGAGTGGGAGAGAGAGGGATGATAGGGTAACACCAGAAGGTAGAAAGGAATATCCGAGAGCTGAGGGTCTTCAGTGCATGTGTTTTAATGCGAGGAGTGTGACTGGCAAAACGGATGAACTGAAGGCAATAATGTTCACGAGGAGTTTAGAAGTGGTGGCGGTGACCGAGACGTGGTTGAAGGAGGGGCAAGACTGGAAATTGAATATTCCAGGATATAAGTGTTTTAGGCATGACAGAGTTGGTGTAAGGAGAGGCGGGGGAGTGGCTTTATTAGTTAAGGACAACGTCATAGCAGTGCAGAGGGAGGGAGGTATGGATGATTTAGGAATTGAGTCTCTATGGGTGGAGTTGAGGAATAGGAAGAGAGTGGTTACTCTGTTGGGTGTTTACTACAGACCGTCCAACAGCCCGCGGGCCGTGGAAGAAGGGATATGCAGGGACATTCTAGATAAGTGTAGGAAAAATAGGGTAGTAGTAGTGGGAGATTTCAATTTTCCTGGAGTAGATTGGAGAGGGCCCAGAGCTGTAGGAGTGGACGGGGAGGAATTTGTACAGTGTGTTTTGGAAGGTCCCTTGGAGCAGTATGTGGATGGCCCGACTAGAGATGGGGCTATACTGGATTTGGTTCTGGGGAATGAGCCAGGCCAGGTGGTTGACGTCGAGGTAGGAGAGCATGTGTCAAATAGTGATCACAACTCTGTCTACTTTAGGATATTAATGGAAAAGGACGAGACCTGCCCAAGAGGGAAGGTATTTAACTGGGGGAGTGCTAGATACAGCCAGATTAGGCAAGATCTTAAAGATACCGACTGGAATAAGCTTTTCGAGGGCAGGTCGACGAGGTACATGTGGGAGTCTTTCAAGGGAAAACTAAACTCTCTGCAGGAAAGATACGTGCCGACAAGGAGGAAGGATGGGAAAGGTAGGATTAGAGAACCGTGGCTTACCAGGGATATTGAGGACTTGATCAGGAAGAAGAGAGAGGCTTACATTAGATCTAGGCAACTGGGGACTGAGACAGCGCTGGAAGCTTACAGAGAGTGTAGAAGGGATCTTAAAAGGGGTGTTAGAAAGGCAAAAAGGGGCCACAAAGTGGCTCTGGCAGGTAGGATTAAGGAAAAACCTAAGGCATCTTACTCCTATATAAGGAGCAAAAGGATGGTTAGAGGCAAGATTGGATCTCTCAGGGACAGAGGAGGGGATCTATGCTTAGAGCCTGAGGGAATGGGGGAGATCCTGAATGAATACTTTACGTCGGTATTCACGCAGGAGACTGGCCAGATGTCTGTTACTGATGTTGACAAAGTTGAGGATCGGTTGAGGGAAATAAAGATTACGAGGAAAGAGGTGTTGGGGCTGTTAGGCAGCTTAAAGATATATAAAGCTCCGGGGCCTGATGGCATTTACCCCAGGCTGCTAAGGGAGTTGAGGGAAGACCTAGCTGGGCCTCTGACACAAATCTTTGTCTCTTCCTTGGACACAGGTGAGGTCCCAGAGGACTGGAGGATAGCAAACGTAGTACCGTTGTTTAAAAAGGTCAGAGGGATCACCCAGGGAACTATAGGCCAGTGAGCTTGACTTCAGTTATAGGTAAGCTAATGGAGAGGATCCTTAGGGACAGGATGTATGAGCATCTGGAGCGCTGCGATCTGATCAGGGATACGCAGCATGGCTTCGTCAAGGGGAAGTCTCGTCTTACAAATCTAGTGGAATTTTTTGAAGAAGTGACAAAAACAGTTGATGAAGGACATGCTGTTGATGTCGTCTACATGGATTTCAGTAAGGCGTTTGACAAGGTTCCTCATGGTAGACTGATAGAGAAGGTAAAGGCGCATGGGATACAGGGCCGGGTATGTAGATGGGTCGAGAACTGGCTCGGGAGGAGGAGACAGAAGGTAGTAGTGGAAGGCTCTTTTTCCGACTGGAAGCCTGTCACTAGTGGAGTGCCACAAGGCTCAGTACTAGGTCCACTTCTATTTGTGGTCTACATAAACGACTTGGAAGTAGGGGTAGGTGGTGAGATCAGCAAATTTGCTGATGACACCAAGATGCTTGGATTGGCGGGTACAGAAGAGCAGTGTCAGGCAATACAACAGTACATAGACAGGTTGGTAGACTGGGCAGATAGATGGCAAATGGAATTTAATCCGGATAAATGCGAGGTGATGCATTTTGGCTGGAAAAATATAGAAGAGAGTTATAGGATAAAAGGTAAAATTATTCGAAGTATAGAGACGCAGAGAGACTTGGGGGTGCAGGTTGACAAGTCTCTGAAGGTGTCTTCACAGGCGGAGAAGGTGATAAAGAAAGCATATAGTGTGTTAGCTTTCATTGAAAAGGGTATAGAATACAGAGTAGGAGTTTGATGTTGCAATTGTATAGAACGTTGGTTAGGCCTCACTTGGAATACTGCGTCCAGTTCTGGTCGCCGTACTATCGAAGGATGTGGAGTCCTTGGAGAGAGTGCAGAGGAGGTTTACCAGGATGCTGCCTGGTATGGAAGGACTGTCTTATGAGGAACGATTAGATAGACTGGGGTTGTTTTCCCTTGAAAGACGTCGGCTTAGAGGGGATCTCATAGAGGTGTATAAGATTATAAGAGGTATAGATAGAGTAAATGGTGGTAAACTTTTTCCACCTTCAGAAATGGATAGGACGAGGGGTCACGGCCTTAGGGTGAGGGGGGCTATGTATAAGACGAATATTAGAGGGCAGTTTTCACACAAAGGGTAGTGGGGGTGTGGAATGCACTGCCGAGTAAGGTGGTGGGAGCAGGCACGCTAGGGTTGTTTAAGGGTCTCTTGGACAGCCACATGAGCGGTATGCAGATAGAGGGATATAGTAGGACTGTTTAACTATGACTTTTTTTTCCACAGGTAATTCAGTCCATACTTGACTATCAAGGAGCATGCAGTCAGCAGGTGGTGCAAGGACAGCTCTTGGATGTTGATTCATGGGTTGCCTGGTGCTTCATGTCGTAAATGAGTGCTTTATCTGGACCATCTGAAGGGCACCATGACAGCTCAGTGACTATTGCTGTAGCTGTGCAGACATTTGGAATTGGGCCAGTGTCTGCGGGAGTTTGCGCGTTCTCCCCGTGTTTGCGTGGGTTTTCTCCGGGTGCTCTGGTTTCCTCCCACATCCCAAAAAATTCGCTCTTAGGCTGATTGGGAAACAAATTGTCCCTACATTGAGACTCTTCCATATTAGGAATAACCTAAAATTAGGATAGGATAATGGAATTGTTACTATATAGTTACGACGGCGGCGCAGGCTCGTTGGGCCGAAGGGCCTGTTTCCCGTGCTGTGTTGCTCTTAAAAAAAAAATAACAAAAAAAGTGGGCAGACTGCACACAGCATTGCTACTATAGGGGTAAGATGGTTTTCATGAGGCTTGTAAGAGTTTTTGAACTTTGTGGTGAAATTTTGATGTTCTGCGTCGATCAGAAATTTTGACTTCCGGAGATTTTGACAAGTATCTCGTGGTTTCTGAGCCTTACATATCTTGCAAATAGTTTTATAAAGCTAAATTAAGTGAACCTGTCACTAAGAGGAAAGGATATTACTGTCTGACTGCAAGAGATAAGAGTTGAAATTCTCTGTCAACACCTGCAGTTGGGATTCTCCAGTCCTGCTGCAACGAATGGAGTTTTGTCTGAGCACAAAATTCTCTGCTGGCAGTGGTGGTGGGGTGAACGAGATTGGAGAATCCTGGTCAAGGTTTTGTTGTAGTTGTGAAAATCATGCATTTGGATTTTGTACATTGAAAATAAGAAATTTGACAGCTTTCCTGCACTGAATGACTTTAGTGAGATTTTCCCTCTAGCTAGGTCTTTTCATTCAATGGTCACGCAGATTTTTCTTTTTATTCGTGCAGTTGACTATCTTTCTGTTGCCTTTCAGCCTTTTTTCTCTTTTGAATTTTGTTCAGTTTTTTGTGATCTGGCTAGGTCCTCTGACTCTGCCTCTGTTTGGTCAGGTCTGGCAACAGAACATTTTAGGCTATCTCAAAACTTGCGCCATGTCTTCAATTTAGGCAGAACCCTCACAGGTTAGAGCACAATTTCATACTTTCAGGATTTTGCCTGTTGCAGTTTCATGCTTACAGGATTTTGCATGTTGCAAGAGTTGTTTGGTGTCTCACAGAGAGCTCTGGAGACATATATGGTTGAACATTAAGTGCTCACTAATAACTCACAATATGCATCTCCAAGTTAAAATTCCTCCATGGGTGCTGTTGCCATGCTGGCTTACTAATGTATTCAGTCTATTATCATGTGACTCTTCTTATATCACCTTGTGGATGGTGTTGTTTTCTAAGTTATGTATAAAGCCTTGCTCTGTCGAACATCTTTATATACAGGGCTGAGGCAACTCTGGAAACAAGCATTTAACAGATACAGGCACGTAACTGGATCAGCATGGCCTTTTACTGACTGAGAATCTCAAGAGAAGAGACATTAAGAGGTCTTAGGGACAAGAGAGATGAATTTGTAGGGCTGGGGAGGCACTTAGGAAAAAGCTCTGACTTCAATTTGTACAAAGGTCTAGAATGATGATCAATCAGAGCTTTGTTCAATGGATTCGACAGCAGAACTTGTGACTGAGGCCAAGCTTGAAGTCCCCACCCCAATCACTGGTATGATCCAACAGCAGAACTGTCACACAATAGGCAGTGTTCCAGTGCAGATAGACCAGTAAACAGCAGAGGAGGAAAACACACTTGATACATTCAATAGCTGTGCAGATGATAGTTACACTTTCAACTGTGCCAGCGCTCCCAGTAGGAGCCACCAATCCTAACGCCACTCCAGAGAGAGCAGGGAAAGATAGTATTCAAAAAGACAGGTTGCTGAACATCTGGGTTACTTTTCAGCTGAATGAGAAATAAAGGCATTTTCATCACTGGTTACAACAATATCATTTATATCAGACAGCCCAGACAATTCTTCACACAAGTTTGGCACGGCATAGATCAACTTTAATAATAACAGAAAATGCTGCAAATACTCAAATATGGAGAGAAAAAGTTAACTTTTCAAGCTGATGACCTGTCAAAAAATCTGGGAAAACTAGAAATGTTACATCAGGAAATGATAGAATAATTGCAACAAATTCAATTTTTATTTCAGATATCCAGCAATTTGTAATAGTGAATTTTACATTCTTCAGAAAAGTAAATGTACAAGGATTTTATAACATTACAATTAATGTGAATCCATGATTATGAAAAGAGGCCATTTAACCAAAACATTTGAGAGTCACTGTATTAGTGCAGGATGTACCCCCATTAGTACTTCCCTTTGCCTATATCACCTTCATCACCAAATGGAATCTGCTGGTGGCCTTGGCTAGCTTCCAAGGGGTGATCTGCTTGACCTCTCGCTGGCATTTCCTTCTCCTCGGGGCTGGGGTTGAGATTGGCCCCAAGCTGCAGATAACTGGTCAGTGAGTATTTGTGTGAGTTACTACAGTGCTGGAACCCTGTGCACAGCTCTGGCAGTAACCAATAGCCATTTTCAAGGTGAGGAAAAAAGGTCCAGATCCCAGCCCTGGGTCCACTATGTTGACTGCAGCATACAGGACACAACCTGGCTGCAGGTGGCACTGCACATTGTTCTTGAAGAGCAAATCATTGTGCAAGTTCTTCCTTTAGGGAGTGTGCTGCAGGCTTCAACACTTGTTGAGCCTGGGAGGCCACCTCCAATTCACCAAACATGTAATTAATCTGGAAATTCAGTTGTGCACTGCCAATTCTCAAAGTACTGCAGGGTGAGGTGGGTCTGCTTCTCCTGCCAAGCTTTTCAAAATGAGCTCTGACTGCTCAGAGCAACTGAGTATTTAATAGTGGTTGCATTGGATATGGGTGAAGGCCTGGATAGTTCTGTACCATAATCCAGAACAGCTGAAATGAGTGAGGTGAGGCTGAAAGCAGAGCAAAAGCAATCAAGTGTGAACGCCTTAAAACTTAGTTTGGAAGCAATTATGAAACAAAACAACTCTGTCCAAGGTAATGCACCTTTGCTATGTTATTGAACATGGACTGAATGATCTATAAATAATATTTTTTAAGTCATAGATTTGAGAGTTGAATACCTCTCGGAACAAAGCATTAAACTAGAAACAACTTATAATTATCTGGCACTAAAAGAGAAAATGCTGGAAAATCTCAGCAGGTCTGGCAGTATCTGTAAGGAGAGAAAAGAGCTGACTTTGAGTCCAGATGACCCTTTATCAAAGCTTTGAAGAGAGTCATCTGGACTCGAAACATCAGTTCTTATTCCTCCTTTCAGGTGCTGCCAGACCTGCTGAGATTTTCCAACATTTTCACTTTTGATTTCAGATTCCAGCATCGGCAATAATTTGCTTTTATTATAATTACATGGCACTTTGAACATTGTAAAACATTCCCAAAGTGCTTCACAGGGGCACTATAAAACAAAATATCATACCAAGCTACATAAGGACATTGGTGAGGCAAGAAAATTTTGGTCAAAGAGGAAGGTTATAAAGAGTACCTTCAAGAAGAAGAACAAGAGAGTTGGCAGTGTAATAAATAAATTCCAAAGCAGGGATGTGCATAACTGAAAGTACAACCATTAATGGATGTGCAAATAATTTTGGATCTGCTTAAGAGGCCAGAATTAGAGAAGTGTAGATATCTTAGAGTTGGGGTTCGATAGAAAGGAGTGAGGCAATTGAGATATTTGCAAACGAAAATGAAAATTTTAATATAGAGATGTTCCTTTACTTAGCGCCAATGTAAGTCAGTTATCAAAGCTATGATGGCTGGGACTTATGAAAGTTATGATACAGCCAAGGGCTCTGACAACGCCAAGTTTACAAAGAATGGGATATGGGGAACAATCCCATATGCATGTGTAAAGATACTATTCAATGGATTTTTAAAGTCAATATCGTTTACTTTTATGAGATTTGGGCATTATTGGCTAGGTCAGTATTTATTGCCCATTCCCTAATTGCCCTTGAGAACAGTGAGCCACCTTCTTAAACCATTACAGTCCATTTGTTATGCAAAGTACTGTTACAGAAAAAATTTTAGGATTTTGCCCCAGCAACAATGAAGGAATGATGATATAGTTTCTAGTCAGGAGAGTGTGTGACTTGGAGAAGATCTTGCAGGTGCTGATGTGCCCACGTGTCTGCCATCTTTGTGCTTGTAGGTATAGAGCTTGCAGGTTTGGAAGATACTGTGAAAGGAGCTTTGGTGAATTGTTGCAGTGGTAGTGGATGGGCTGCCAATCAAGCAGACTGCTTTGGCTTCAGTAGTGTTGAGCTTAAATATTGCTGGAGCTGCATTTATCCGAGTATTCCATTACACTTCTGACTTGTGTCCTGAAGATAGTGGACAAGCTTTGGTGAGTGAGGAGGTGATTTATTCATAAGAGACTTTCAAGCCTCTGATCTGTACTTACAGCCACAATATCTATATGGATGGTTCAATTCAGTTGGCAACCCCCAGGATCTTGATTTTGGAGGGTTTCAGCAATAATGATGCAACTAAATGACAAAGGAAGATGATTGGATTTTCTCTTGTTGGAGATAGTCATTGCCTGGCACTTATGTGGCACAAATGTTACGTGCCACTTATCAACCCAAGGTTGAAATGTTGTTTAGGTCTTGCATGTGGACATGGACTGCTTCGGTGTCTGAGGAGTCACAAACGGTACTGAACATCGTGCAATCATTAGGAAGCATGCCCACTTCAGCCCTTATAATGGATGGGTGGTCATTGATGAAGGGGATTCTCTGGACACTTCGTTAGTGAAGCAGAAGATAATCTCTTTCCATACTCCTTCAAGCCAATTGTTCCTGGTGAGACTTTGCAGAAGTTACCGCTTTTCCAACAACTTTGGAACATAGAAGGTGCAGGGATACTAATAGTTCATCATCTTTGATTGAGATTTCCAGTCATTGGAACGTGATAAATCATTTTTTAAAAACACTAAATTAGTAGTTTGCAGTGAATTAATAAGTTTGTAAAATCATGTCTTAATAAAGTATGGCTTCATAACAGTAACAAAGCAAATTTAACAGCATTTCAAAAATAATTCTGCGGTTGTAAAGACCTTTGGGAAATCTTGAGAGAGTGATATGATCATAAGGAAATAAGTCTGTGCAGTAAATTTTAGTTTAAGGTAACTATTTTAGGATGTTTTCATATCATATTCACTGTACTAAATGAACAAGTTCAAGATGCCATTTTATAATAAATACTTACGACAAAGAAACCCCTTTGTATCCTGTACTTAACAATAACTCACATGTATTTAACAAGAATTGCTATGTAATTAGTTATCAGCCAGAAACAGATTGAATTACTAGTACACCTCAATTACATTGTCATTGAAGAATAGTTAATTAATCAAGTAGTTATTGAAGCTATATAAGTTTTGTATGTGGGACAGGGAGCAATCAGATATCACCAAGGAGTAATTTCCATTTTGGCCTGGGCAATCTGTAAGATAACGACTGAGGACTTGCATTGATTCAGACAAGGGAAACATGAACATGTAGTCTCATTGTTCCATTTCTGGGAACAAGGTGCACAAATGGCTAAAACCAATGGCATTTTCCCAGTAAAAACACTTGACCTATCAACTAATTACAATAGATTTGATTTGAGATGAAGTAATAAGATTAAAAATGAACGTTTCGAGAATCATCTTTGCTAATTCAAGGAAGCAAGGCTTGACATAACAGACTGGATGTAGTCCTGGGGTTGGTTTTTGGGAAAATTGCTATTAGTGAGGGAATTCAGACCGATCTCCCAGTTGAAGTTGTAAGATTCTGAGGTGTATTTGATATTGTTTTCTTATTTTTTCAAACAATATTTCTTCAGAAATTATTTTTCAGAAATAGGAGTCCTATGTTTCTTTTCAGCTGCCAGCTCTTAATTAATTATTAGAGCTGGTATGGCCTCAGATTTACACATCAAACCAACGTGTTTGGAAAAGTCATCTTCTATTTGTATGAAATAATAACATTCAAACTCCAGCATTCACCTTTGGAGCAAAGAATGCCTCAAGCTCAATCACAACATTTTTTAAGGTGCAAAACTTTGAGCTATTGAATAAAATGAATTTTAACACCATGGTGCTGAGAATTGCTCTTGGCAGTTGCATTGCCAGTTATGATTATAAAGAGGGAAGCAGATTTGCTACACCGCTTGAGCTAAAAGCACAACCATCAGCCCAAACACTTTTATCTGGTGACTCATTTTGTCATGCATGGTGCATATTTGTTACTAACACTGTACGAAGGATGGGTTAGATTGAGGAAACACAAAGAAAAACATAAAACAACTTTCAAGTTCATTTATAAGTGTCACATCAAACTGTCAATTGTGCCAGGCTTGCATTATTTTAGCTCACTTGAAATAACACTCTAATATAACCATCACTTGATATTACCAAATCAACATGCTGAGATTGTCTTTACGGTTTAATTTTTTGAACTTTTTTATTTTAAGGCCAGTGTAGGTTAAGCATCTAATTCAACAATTATGTTCTGTAGTTTCTGTTTCAGTTTTCAAATCAAAAACAATGATTGCAGGGGAAAACTAGCTCCTCACAAGATTACAGGGTTTCAGCAGGTGGTGCCTACTGATAAGAACCAATGCAAACTAAATGAATACCAAGTAGCCTTAGCCAACCTCTTTACAAAACACACAAAATACAATCAAGTATCTAACAGAACTAAAACATTTAGCCTCCTCCATCTCCCGAGATTAAATGACATGAACTATTTACCTTTCTGAAACTTTAGAGCAAACTACCGTACAGTTTCTGTATGGGGTAACAACAACACCATCAGTCAGACCATTCTAATTTTCATTCATTGTAACCTGACCAACAATATCAGCTTTATCTGAAAAAGAATATAGGTTGTAGGGGACTTCAATTCCAAAAAGCTTGAAGTTCAGTTCAGGTTGGAGTTTAACGTGCTTAAAAAATTGAATCCAGATCCAAACCACCTCCAACCCCCAGTCTCCACCACCCTGTCCCTTTTAATTTTTAACCCACTTTCAAAAGTCAGGTTGGCAATTTAGATTCCCTGTCTCTTATTTATCCACCATATCCCAATTTCCCATTTGTCTTTTTCCCAGCTGTCTTTTTCAAACCTTGGGAAACTCAACAGTTACTGGAAGGCAAGTGGGTCCAGAAAAGCATGTTTCCATTTGCTTATGCAATTAGTATAGACTGACCATCTGAGCCAGTGCACTTGTTTCACCACCCACCACAATTGGTTACTCACACCCATTACCCTCCCTTCACCTCACCTCCCCTTCCCCCGTAAGATCTCTGACATTGCTTCTCTGTCCCAAGGTCTCAGACCACTTTGCCTTTTCCAAAGTTTCAGTCAACATCGTTCCCAGCTCACAGGTTCACACCCCAAATGAAGTGCCTTGGATATGCCCTCAACAAATCTCCAGATCTCTTCCTGGAAACTCTGATAACCTGATGCCTTAACCAATCTGAACTCACTGTAGAGATTCTGTGATTCTATAACAATATGAAACAAAACTCCTATTATCCTGCATTGGAAGGTAAACGAGTTCATGAATTCATGTCCTCATGTGTCACCTGTAGACACAACTTTCTGACCCAAAGATGAGAAATGTAACTCACTGATCCAAGCTTCAACTGTTTTAAGCTCTCTATTTTTACGTAACAGAATTGTATTCCATAAATGCAATCAAAACACAATTACTTCAATAACTACCATTCAAATATGATTGAGGAAAAACTCTTTCATATGACAGCCGGTTTAGGTCTGGAATGCATTGCCTGGAAGTGCGGTGAGGCAGGTTCTAACAAGGCATTCAAGAAGACATTAGATGATTACTTGAATAGAGTACGGGGGTAAAACAAGGGAATGGCACTAAGACATGATGCTCATTCGAGAGCCAGTGCAGACACGAAGGACCAAATGGCCTCCTTCTGTGCCATAACAATTCTGTGAAATCATTACACACCTTAATTTGTAATTATAGTCAAATATTCGGTAAGGAAAACTCCCAGATTATAATGCTTAGTTGAAACCTGACCTGGGGAACATAGTCCAGTAGTGTAAAATCATTTGCAAGAAAAATAACAGAAGCTATTCTAAAAAAAGAAAAACGTTTATGTAGCAATAACAAACTAAGAAACAATGAACATAGATTTCATCAGACCTCTTTGTTTTTTTTAAAACGGGAGTAATAAATAAAGTACATTTTCTGAGGATAGAGTTTGTTGTGGCTTTCAGAACATCTCTGACAAAGGAAGGGGTGAAAAAATACCAATGAAGCCTAAAATAAAAACAATGGAAGTATAATATGGGATTATATAAGAAATTGAAAGTAAAGGCATGTTATCCAGCTGAGCTGTTTAGAGTTCCATTCATTTTTTTTTGGCTCCAACTACCTTTGCAAAATGAGTGAGCAACATCAATAAATTACATACATATGGCATTTTTAATGGAGTGCCTTACAAGCACTTCACAGCAATGTAATCAGACAAAACTTAACACCAAGGAAATTAAGGTTTCAGTCCACCACTGCCTCTGAATTCTCACCCTGCTGACCTGACATTCAGTACTGGATAAGCAGAAACTTTCTCCAATTGAATGCAGAGAAGATTGAAGCCATTGTCTTCAGTCATCATCACAAATTTGAGTCCCTGGTGTTAGAGTGAAAAAAATAGATTAAGTAAAAAAGGAGGATAATGCCAACACCCCTGTTTTAAAGTAAAGAGCACACACCAGTTAACTGCTTATACCTCAAGGACGCAGATCTGCAGAACCTGCCAGCAAGTTTGGTTACTTGCAAGAAGAATAGATAGTCTCTTATTAGGAGGAGATAAAGGCGTTTTTTTAGGGTGAAGGTTTATTAATAAATCTACATAAATAATTTTGGAATTTTAAAGAGTGTTCTGTATACTGACTAATTGTATAAGCAGTATATATCTGTGACTTAGAATGCTTTGTATTAGAATGATCTCCTCTTGAGACCATTTTAGAACTGAGAGCTATATTAGATAGTGCTGCTTCAGAATTTTCTCTGGGAAAGTGCACTCCATGCTTGAATTTATGAATAAAAATTGCAACCTTTCCCTAGGTTTCCTGTGGTTAGTAGAAAAAAAACCACCACAATATTATTTTTAATCAATATGACCACTTACTCCCATTTTCTCCCCTTCTTGTCTCTCCTAAACACCTTGTACTCAGGAATATCTAATGCTCAGTCCTACTCTTCTTTGAGCCAGATTTTTGTTATTGCAGTAATATAAGCATTCTATTTGTCAATCTGTGTCTCTAGTTCACCAATCTTATTAACCACATTCTATGCATTCACATTTATGCACGTTAATCCTGATTCAGGTTTTTTAAATGTTCACAGGATCCCTGCAGTGCAGAAGGCCTATCAAGTCTGCCCAACTCTCTGACAGAATGTCTTAGCCAGGCCTTCTCCACCACCGTAACCCCGCACATTCATCATGGCTGACCATCTAATCTTAGTGTTTCACATTTTGGGACATTAAAGGGCAATTTGGCATGGCCAATCCATCTCACCTTCACATCACATTGACTCCAGCTAATGACTTACTAAGCCTGCTCTAATTCCATCAAATTTTCCAAGTACTTTATTTACTTTGATACTACTGTCTGATATATCCTTGATGTAGAGATGCCGGCGTTGGACTGGGGAAAACACAGTAAGAAGTCTGCCAACACCAGGTTTAAATCCAACTGATTTATTTGATAGTAAACTTACAAGCTTTTGACCCGATGGTCTTCATCACGTGAATGAAGTGTTCTGGTCTCCAGCCGCACAGTCTGTGCTGGTATGTGTGACGTTGGAGACCAGAACACCTCATTCACCAGATGAAGACCATAGGGTTGAAAGCTTGTAAGTTTACTATCAAATAAATCAGTTGGATTTAAATCTGGTGTTGTCAGACTTCTTACTGTGGTATATCCTTACCAGCTAATACTTCCCTATGTCCAACTGCCAGTTTTTCTCCATGCATTTATCATCTTCCTCTCAGTTTCCCTGCCCCCACCAACATTGTATAAATCTCCCCCTCCCTCCTACAGCACTAAATCTAAAGCCCTCCTGTTTACTCCATGTTTCCAGCAAAATGCTGAATTGCTCACGCTTATTTTAATGCTCACCAGTACATGGCACTAATTCTAATTACTGCACTCTGTGACATCCTTGACCCTGGAACCAGGGAGACAACATACTACCTTAAATTCAGGTCTATAATTGCACAAATGCCTGTCTGTTCCTCTAACTATGGAATGCCTTACACGATAGAACTTCCATTCTTCCTCCCCCTCTCCTGTCCAACTGAGCAACCAATGGCATCACAAACTTGGCTCTTGCTCCAGTCCTCTAAGGAACCATCTCAGTCATCAAAATGGAAAAGCGGTTCAAGAGTGAGATTGCCTTGGAGTTTTGAATTACCTGTTTGTTTTTTTTTTAGATACTCTAGCAGTCACCCACTTCTTTTTTGCCTGGGTACTTAATAGCTGCATTGTAACCACCTCTCCAGACATGCTATCTAAGTCATCCTCAGGTGCACCACAGTGACTCCAGCCACTACTCAAGTTCTGCAACCTGGAGCTTAATTTCTGCAACTGATGACATTTCCTGCAGAGGTAGTCATCAAGGCATTTTGTGCCTGCATGATTTAGAGTAACTGACTCAATCCCTCTGATTTGATTTGGCTTGATTGTCACATGTATTAGCAGTGAAAAGTATTGTTTCTTGTGCACTACACAGACAAAACATATTGTTCACAGAGAAGGAAGCAAGAGAGTGCAGAATGTGTGTTACAGTCATAGCTTGGGTGTAGAGGAAAATCAACTTAATTCAAGGTAAGTTCATTCAAAAATCTGACAGCAGCAAGGAAGAAGCCTTTCTTGAGTCAGTTGATACATAACCTCAGACTTTTATATCTTTTTCCCCAAAGGAAGAAGGTGGAAGAGAATGTCTGGTGTGAGTGGGGTCCTTAATAATGCTGGCTGCTTTGCTGAGGCAGTAATAAGTGTAGACAGAGTCAATGGATGGGAGGCTGGTTTGCATGATGGGTTGGGCTACATTCATGATCTTTTGTAGATCCTTGCAGTCTTGGGCCGAGCAGGAGTCATACCAAGCTGTGATATAACCAGAAAGAATGCTTTCTATGGTGCATCTGGTGAGAGTCATGGCTGACATGCCAGATTTCCTAAGACTTCTGAGAAAGTAGAGGCATTAGTGGGCTTTCTTAACTATACGGTCAGCATGGGAGGCCAGGAAAGGTTGTTGGTGATCTGGACATGTAAAAACTTGAAGTTCTTGAACCTTTCTACTTCATCCCCATTGATGTAGACAGGGACATATTCTTCTTTACACTTCTTGAAATCAATAACAATCTCCTTCGGTTTGTTGACGTCGAGGGAGAAATTGTTGCCACACCAGTTCATCAGATGCTCTATCTCATTCCTGTACTCTGCCTCTTCATTGTTTGAGATCCCACCCACTATGGTTGTGTTGCCAGCAAATTTGAAAATCGAATTGGATCCAGTCGCAGAGGTAGGTGCAAGGCCTAGGCCACAGAGTTTGGAGATGAGTTTTGTGGGAATAATAGTGTTGAAGGCTGAGCTGTACTCAATAATTAAAAGTCTGACATAGGGAGTCCTTGTTATCTAGGTATTCCACATTTGAGTGCAGGGCTAAGGAAGTGACACCAACTGTGGACCTGTTGTGATGGTAAGCAAATTTTATTGGATCCAGGTAGTCCGGGAGGCTGGAATTGATTCATGCCATGACTAACCTTTCAAAACACTTCATAATGATGGATGTCAGAGCCACCAGTCAATAGGCACGTGACTTGGTTTTTCTTATGTACCAGGATGATGGTCATCTTCTTGAAACAAATAAGTACCTCAGATTGTTGTAAAGAGGTTGAAAATATCTGTGACTGCCTCCACCAGCTGACCTGTGCAGGATCTGAGTACACATCCAGTACCCCATTTGGGCCAATCGTTTTTGAGCTTTAAGAAAGTTGCCCTGACATCTGCAGTGATGACTCCAGAAATAGGTTCATCCAGGACTTTCAGGGCGGAGGGCATGTTCTGCTCCTTGTACGAAACCGTTCACAATAATGACATCCTACTTAGACCTGAGATAAACTTCCAATCCCATATCCACTCCACTGCTATTTCTACCTCTATATCACCCTTCATCTCCATCCCTACCTCAGCTCATATGTTGACAAAACAATACTATGCCTCTCGCACCTCAAGATTCTACTCACCCAATGGTTTCACAGCTAACCTTCCATTTTCCACCACACACGAACTTATGTTGGTCCAAAACTCTGCTACTTTTATCCAAACTCACAAGTCCCATTCTCCACCATCCTTGTGTTTACAAAGTTTGATCAAACCAGCAATGCCTCAATTTTAAAATTCTCATTTCTGTTTTCAAATCCTTCTTGGACCTCACCACTCCATCTCTATAGTATTTTCCAGCCATACAACTGTCCAAGATCTCTGCACTCCTCCAATTCTGGCCTCTTGTAATCCGCAATTTCAATGCTCCACTTTCCAAAACTCTGTCTCCTTTATCTCTTGTAAGATACTCTCTAAAACTGATCTAATATCTCCCTTGGCTCAGTGCTAAACTTTGTTTGATGTCTTTGGATGTTCCACAATATTAAGTGTGCTATGTAAGTGAAAGTTGTTGAGATATTAATCTAGTAGTTAGGTCTGGTGCACTCAGGGTTAAAGCAAGATGGACTATATCACTCCCCACATGGTGTTGTAAGAAGGCATGTGACCCAGAGCCAAGGTCAGTCTATAGATGGACAAAGATGAGTAAAGATCTTGGATGGTATTAGCTCCATACCTGTATTCTCTATTGTATACATGTATATATTTCTGAGTTAAGACTTATTGTTAATCTAATCAAGGCGATAAAGTCTACTTCATGATGTTTGAAGCAGGATTTTTCGTGGTGGTTGCATCTGGATCAAAATCCTTACCTTTGCAAGAATGCAGGAAAAAAACAAGATAAAGGACATCTTCAATGGATTCTAACCTGAAACAAATTCAGAGCTGATGTGAAAAATATTCGCCAAAATGATAAAGCTCAGACTGAAAACAGCCTGAAAGCAAGAAGGTAGAAGTTTTATTCCGGCTTAAGTTTGGTGACCTTGCGAATCATTTTAACTTGATACAAAACCTTGATTAATCCTCAACCCAGCCTCTGGGAATTGTTTTTGCCTTTGATGAATATTTTCATCTTCCAACTAAGGACAGTTCACAGTTTAAAAAGAGTCATAGAAAACTTCCAGCAAAAACAACATCCAACCAAACCATTTGAGGGCACCAGAGGAACATGGAACTTTCCAGAATTCCCAGCGATATATCTTCTGGGAGGGTGGTTTTGGTTGAAGGTGTCATGGACATTTCTCCAGAACCATACCAGAGGCTGATAGTGAAAGAGAAAGAAAAAGCCCTGCACCAGGCAGACCAAGACAAAGCAAAGATTCACTCAAAGTGCTTACATCAAAGCTGAGTTGTCCAAACTCAACCTCAAGTAAAACAAAGGGCAGCACGATAGCACAGTGGTTAGCACTGCTGCTTCACAGCTCCATGGACCTGGGTTTGATTCCTAGCTCGGGTCACTGTCTGTGTGGAGTTTGCACATTCTCCTCGTGACTGCGTGGGTTTTCTCCAGGTGCTCCGGTTCCTCCCACAGACCAAAGATGTGTGGGTTAGGTTGATTGGCCATGTTAAAATTGCCCCTTAGTGTCCTGAGATGTTTAGGTTAGAGGGATTAGTGGATAAAATATGTCAGGATTTGGGGGTAGGACCTGGGTGAGATTGTAGTCGGAGCAGACTCAATGGGCCAAAGGGCCTCTTTCTGTATTGTAAGGTTCTATGATTCTATGCAAGCATGACAAGAACGGCATTCAGAGCTCATTGCCTTGAATTATTCTTTGATGAACCAGTAGGAACCACTTAAGAACATAAGAATTTAGAAATAATGATGAAAGCTACTTCAGAAAAATAGCATTGGAGCTATCAGGAATGACAAAGCTATTTACTGACACATAGAATCCGAAGATAAGTATTCAGCAAGACAACAAACAGTTGAAAGAGCAGTGAATTGTTCTCCAGGATCAGATTTAGAAATAATCCAATCTCTTCAGCAAAATGACAAATAAAGAATACGCTGTGGGGCAGAATGAAAGCAAAACAAATTTAATCAGACTCTGCTAAAATAGAAGAAAACTCAAAATGAAGTATTTGAGCTTTGCAACAAAAATGAAAGTCTCTTTTTGCATGCTATAAGGCTCCCTCAGATCAGAGTGTGTCCATCAGGAACAATACGAAACGAGATAAAATGAATTTAATGCCACTCTGACGATTCAGTATCAAAAAAGACTCAGGAATGTTCGCTGTTCCACGAGAAAGCCGAAAGGTGCAAGAATGAGACTGCTGTGCTGAAGCAAACAGTTGCAGGAAGGAACTTTGGAAAAACATTACATTCCCAAGGTGTCTACAAAAATATGAAAATTGAGAACATGAAATGCCAAACAAAGATATAAGTTCATACTAAAGTGTGTGAGGTCTGTCAAAAACAATTCACAGAAGCTCAATTACAGAATGTGACCTTGAAAAGTAGCATAGAGGAATTACAGTCTGCCAACGAAAACCTGATCAGTGAGGGAAATACAACATAGTGTAGGGAACAGATCTTTGAACTGAATGTACAGTGTCCATAATCAGCCTCTCTTCTGAATAGGGATGCCTGCATAGCCCGCTAGACAGATGATGTCAAGTCTCGTACTTAGGGTCACTGTTTAACAATAAGGGGCTGCTCATTTAAGGCTGAGATGAGAAGAAATCATTTCTTTCAGAGGGTTGAGTGTCATTGGAGCTGTTCTTCAAAAGCCAATAGAAGCGGAGACTGAATATTTGTGAGGCAAAGGTAAATAGACTCTTGATAAGCAAGGAGTTGAAGGGTTATGTGGGTGGTAAGTCACAATCAGATCAGCCACAATCTTACTGATTGACTGAGCAGACTCAAGGGGCTGTTTGGCCACCCCTGCTCCTAATTCATAAGTTTGTTGGATTACCATTATGGTTGACCAGCCAGAACAGAAGTCCTTTGTTCTAAAAACTAAAGAGTATTCAGACTCAGGCTTCTCCAATAATCTCTCTTCCCTTGTTGTGGATCAGATCTGTGCTTCGTAATTCCAAGTCCCAGAAAGTCCTCAATGGTCAGACCAATATACCACATGAGGCTATGATAGTACTTCCAGTGGGAGTGGTACCAGTGAAGGATCAACAGTCTGAGGAACCTCTATCTTAGACACAATGATGGGCCAGTTGGTAGACATACTGTCCACTGTGCCACAAGGCAACCTCTAGCCAGCCTGCCAGAACGACAAGGGATACTAAAACCTCATTGCAGTCTCCCACCATTAACAACAAAACATAGGGGTAAGAATGCTACTCAATCTTTCTCTTAGCACAGAAACATCCTTCCTCAGTCCAGAGAGTGAAGGTCTATATTGGAAAAGAAGCAAAAGCATTGCCAGGCAGATGAATATAATTTTCACCATCCCCACACAAAAAAAATCAAGAGTAACAATAATCATGTACCAAACCAGCCAGATCAATAAGATGCAATTTAACCTCAGGTATTACAAGAAACAGATGAAACCATATCCAAATGCTCATCCTGCCCATCCAAACTTCAAGCCAACAACAAGAGCAAGAATTACCAGAACCTACCACTCTCTTGATAGAATGGTATCTAAGATGTTGAAAGATAATAAGACTCCCACCCTGTCTGAACCTCTAACTTCAAGGACTTGATTAGGGAGATTTATTAATATCAATATTGTAATGGTGATAATGTTGGAAGAGCATAAGGTTGCTGCAAGGCAAATGAACAAAACATAACAATGTAATACTTGGAGTAAACTAAAGATTCAAAATCCATGGTATAAAGGGGTGCCAGGAAGTGGCAGGGGGGAACGGGGGGGAGGGGTGATCGTAGTAAACTTTGGTACATGCCAGTTTAATGTGAGATTGAGTATAATACTACTCACATGTGGTGTAAGAATACATATGATCCAGAAGCAGCCTAGAGATTTATACACATCCAGGATGGTAGCAGCTCCATACATGTACCCATATATGAAGATATAGACCACAAGAAACGACAAAGGGTCATGAATGGTGCCCAGCCCATCACACAAACTAGCCTCTCGTCCATTGACTTTGTCTACACTCTCACTGCCTCAGAAAAGCAGCTAGCATAATTAACGATCCCACGCACCCTGAATATACTCTCTTCTACCTTCTTTTGTCAGGAAAAAAACTATATAAGTCTGAGATCACATACCAACCAACACAAGAATAGCTTCTTCTCTGCTGCTGTTAGTCTTTTGAATGGACCAACTTCATATTAAGTTGGTCTCTCTCTACACCCTATCTATGACTGTCACACTACATTTTGTACCCTCTCCTTTTCCTTCTCTATGTACAATATGCTTTGTCTGTATAGTGTGCAAGAAACAATACTTTTCATTGTATTCTAATGCATGTGACTATAATAAATAAAAAATATAGTTATGAAATGTTAATAAATATTTGCTGCCATTATGCTCAAGACTTCAAAGCTTAGTTCAAGGTGCCCAAAGCAGGATTTTTCAATTTAGGGCCGATGGCTGAAAGTTTAGGCAAAGTGGTAAATTTTATGGAGCATCTCAAGGTCAAGAGAGATGGAGAAGTAGAGAGGTTTATGGACAGAATTTGAGAGCTCAGGCTGCAGGCAATTGAAAATTTTCATAGGCACTTAAAATGGCAAAAACTTATAATTTTTTTAAGGTTGATAGTTCAGTTTCTACCTCAATCCCATGTGCATGTCCCAACCTTTCTCTCTCTGTAAAATGATTGAACAATGATTGGTTCGTTTGCTCTCTGAGAAGACTTCAAGCTGATTGTCTGCTCAGCCTGTTTGATGATTTCACTGATATTCTCAATGAAACTGACAGTGCAACAGGGTAAATAGATCACACTATAATTCTTAAATCTTCGCAGATGGCTTCCTTTGAGGTCAGCAACAAGTGCCGTCCCATTATCACTGACTGCAAAAACTGGGCCAAAAAAAATCTACTTCAACCACCCCTTCAGACATTGTATTCCAGCACGTAACACCTTTCTGTCTTGAAGTTTTTCCTCATTTCTCTTCTGTACCCACAGTTACTGACCTTCCTAGCAGTGGATGAGCACCTTGCTGTAGTTGGGGAGTTTACATGGTTAAAATTCAGTAAAGCATTAGTCATTTGCCTGAGAAGCAAGGTTTCAAAATAAGCACACTATCACATTTAGACTTGTGGACAATAAGAACAGTGCACTAAAATTGAACAGAAATGTATAAGCATAATTTTAAAAAAATATTGAATATTATTTTATACATTCTTGGATTTGTGCACGGATTTATCTATTTAGGTCCTATGGTGAAGTTCAGTGGTATAGGTTAAGAAGGGTATTTCTGAGAATATCAGAATATGGTTAGCACTGCTGCCTCACAGAGCCAGGGACACGGATTTGATTCCCAGCTTGGGTCACTGTCTGTGTAGAGTTTGCACATTCTCTCCAGTGGGTTTCCTTTGGATGCTCCAGTTTCCTCCCAGTTGAAAGAGGGGCTAGTTAGGCGCATTGGCAGTGCTAAATTTTCCCTCAGTGTATCCAAACAGGCACCAGAGTGTGGCGAATAGATTTTCCACAGTAACTTCATTGCAGTGTTAATGTAACCCTATTTGTGACACCTAATAAATAAAGTTGAATAATCATTTTTACACTAGGTAGGAAAATTACATATTTAAAGCTTCATGGATAATTCATCCGTTTCCGATTTAGTTTATACAACTTTCTGCATCGAATGACTGCCTTCTGTGTCGATAATAACTCCACGTTACATTAACATTGGCGATGTAACAGACGGTGTATCAATTTAAAGGGCCTGTTTATGTTTTGATGGTGGAAGCGAAAGCCAGTCAGTCTCCCGATCTCACTAATCTCTTCAAAGTTGGGCGGTGCCTTTATCTTGGGGGATTTTTTAAGCCTGTTCTTTGAACCTGCTACGTTGAAGGTGAAAGTGAAAGGGTGTTTTGGAAATTCCTGTCGAAGTTGGTTAAAGGGGAAAAAAAAAGACACTAACCAGCCGTTTAATAAACGTCTTTCTTTCGATGGTCGCTCACAAATCTCGACAGCCCGGAGCTGCAGCTGGTTTGATTGCCACTCTTAATCAGAACCCGCAAAGAGCGAGCTCGGTCCCAGGTGTTGGCCTGAGGCATCTTCCCTGAATGATGCTGACCTTGCCCAGCACCAAGAAACACAGTAAGTGGGGGACAATTTAACTCATCATTCTCCAAACCAAATCACCTCATTTCATTTACGCTTGCATTTTCTTTCTGTGGTTTGCTTCCAAGCAGCAAGTAAACAAAAAGTTCAACCCGCCGATTTTTGTTTTCTATTTTCTTTTGATTTTGTTTGGTTTCATTCTCGTTTTAGATTGATTGAAAACCATTTGCATGCAATTTTGACAAGCGATTGACCCTCGGTATATTTTTCAACTGTTGTCACAAGTAAGCTCTCAGGGTGTGAACGTCACTAGCTGGGCCAATACTTGCTGCCCATCCTTAATTGCCCCGAGAAGGTGATGGTGAATATTATAACCATAAAAAGAAAAATTGCTGACAGTTTGAAATTTCTGTATTTTGATGGTTACTATATCATAGAATCATAGACTCCTGTAGTGCAGAAGGAGGCCATTCAGCCCATCAAGTCTGCACAGACCACAATCCTACCAAGACCCATATCCCTATAACTCCCTTGGACAACCCTAGCTAGTCTCCCTGACACTGAGGGGCAATTTAGCATAGCCAATCCACCTAACCTGCACATCTTTGGACTGGGGGAGGAAACTGAAGTACCTGGAGGAAACTCATGTAGACACAAGGAGAATGTACAAACTCCACATAGTGACCCAAACCAGGCATTGAACCTGAGTCCCTGGCACTATAAGGGAGCAGCACTAACTACTGTGTTATCCATAAATATTTAATGAGATCTTGCATGTTGGTGTGATATGTTGCTTGTGGGGTATTTTCGTTTTTAATTGCTCTGGGTTTAATGATAGTGAAATTATCTGCCTTTGCAATCATTACTCCACTGATGGAGGAGTAGCACTCCGAAAGTTTGTGATGCCAAATAAATCTGTTGGACTTTAAGCTGGTGTTGCGAGATTTCTTACTGTGCCCACCCCAGACCAATGACAGCATTTCCACATCACATCCATTGAAATGAGCAGCAGTTTCAGGGATCTGTACTTATAGACATCCAGAAATTGTTGTCATTGAATCAAGGCTTCTCCAGAGAGTGTGCTGATCAAGCCTTCAAAAGTGCAAAACCTAAGCAATTGGTGAATTGATGAAAACTTATACTTTTGCTGTAAAGCCTTTGAAGAAGTTGCACTTTTTGTGTGATGTATTATTGAGCCTTTAATGATATACCAACAAAATAATTACTACCAAATGTACTCACTGGGCCTGGAAATTTTATTTGTGGAATTTCAAAGTTTCTTTCTTTTTAAAAAATTTGGAACTTTGCATTTTTAAAACTTTTGTTTGTCTTTTTTTATTGTAATTTCTGTCTAAATCCAATCACAATTACTTATTTCACTATCTGACAATTTAAATTAAAAGTGAAGAGATTCAGTGCTTCTAACTTCTGGATTCTTGTCTGAGAAAATATCAGTATGGTTGGTTGCGTACCTCACTTGCTAATATCACTATTACTGAGGGAACTGGTAACCTCCTTGACTTTGGCACTGAATTTAAAATGTTCAAGGTGGAGGAAGTCAGAATCACACAAGATTGCATGGTCTTTTTGGATAGCTTCTTCCAGAGGGCAGTGGCTTTGCAATTAGCTACAAAATCTAGCCCAGTTTCTTTGAATGGGCTAGAAATTGCTGTGAAGTATCATAATTAGAATGATGCATTAATATTGCTTTTTATTCATTAATAAAATATCAAAATATACTCTATAATCCTTCATTAATTGTGGAATGATTAGTGCTGTACTGTCAGGAACGAAGCCGAAGCTGTATAAGTGTTATTCTTGCCATGAGACTGCCTGTTGAACTTAATGGAGAACATAAAGTTAAATTGATGGATTTGTAATAAAATTAAAAATTCATCTAGTTCTTGGATCTCCTAGCCCATTACTTGGTGGTTAAACTAGGAATGAACCTTGCTTGAACTTTAGGGGTGTTTACTACTGTAAAATCAATAGGCAAGGCATCTCAGACTAAATTTGGTAGTATGAAAAGTTTTTTTTCCAGCTCATCTTTGTACATCAGCTTAGATAAAATTGACCTCCACCCCCTAACCCCAATCCTGTAGAAGCTTAACATTAGTGATAACATGCTAAAAATTGATAAGCCGTGCTTTTTGGGAAGATGGTTTGCAATTCAGAACTAGTCAAAGTCCATTCAGATTGCAGAATGTGCAAACTTTATATACCTAATAATAATGATTGTGGTGTTGGTCTGGGTTGCCTCAGTACAACTCACACACCCATCATGTGAAGAAAAGCAGACAGAGTGAAGATTAGTTTTGATACATGATTCTTGCAACTCAGTTTAGTTCCGTTCTGGTCAGTCATAATAATAAACCACTAAGGTAATGAGGAAAAATATATGATTGGAATTGTTGTAAAACTCATATTTAGTGAAGACTGGAGAATAACTCCATTAGTATCATATCAATTATTTGCTTGAAGAGGAAATCTGATGAAAGAAGAATATATCATAAATTGAAAGTCACAAAGTAACTGAAAATTTGTTGGTGTCACAGAATCCACTGGTAGAGCAAAGTATGCCAGGGGATTTGAAAGATGAAGGACTTGTCTTATGAGCAGAAACTGAGAAGTTCAGTATTTGCTGGAGTTTAGAAGAATGAGAGGTGATCTAATTGGGGCATATAAGATGCTAAATGGGGTTGATATGGTGGTTGTAGAGTGAAGGTTTGGACATTGTTGGACATTCTAGAATAAGATCCTATAGTTTCAAATTAAGGGGTGGCAGATTTAAAACAGGAAAGAGAGGGAATTATTCCACTCAAAAGGGTCATCTGTGGAATTCTCTATTTCAGAGTACAGCAGATGCCAGAACACCACAAGTTTGAGGACTTAATTTATGAAGGAATGTGTTAAAAGGAACAGGCAGGAAGATGGAAATTAGATCAATCATAATTGTATTGAATGGCTGAGCAGACTGAGGGACTGAATTGCCTACTCCTTCTAATTCTGATATTCTTTGCCACAGGCCTGACCATTAAGTGGAGTCAGAAGTCAAAGTTCAGGTTTGACAATGGTTAGCTGTGACTGTTGTGTTAAATCCAAAAAAATTGATCAGTTTTAGCATAAAATTAATAGACCTAGGATTGTCTCTACTCCTTCCTCTAAGCCTGATGATTTAAGTTATGTTCACTTTTCTCCAAAAGCTCAAATTTTTGTCAGAGTTCCATATATAGTTCTGTTTCAAAAACTAGTGTTTTGATTGGGACAAATAAACTGGAGAAAAATACGTGGAATGGAATTGATAATACAGTAATAGTTGAATGTATAGTTTATTAAGGATACCAAATTATTGTCCAGAGATAATTGTAGTGGTGTTATTGAATTACAATTCCATGCAATATTTTGAAATTACCTTTTTTGAAGGTAATTATTTTATCCATTATAGATCTTTTTTCTATTTCATTTGAGTTGTAAAGACTTGTTTGAGAATATAGTATTGCTACTTAAGTTTCTTATATGACTGATATTTTAATGTTCAACTATATGTATTTTCATAAATATTAAATTGTATTCTCTTAAGCACAGAAAGGGTACTGAACTATTGCTTGCATTCAGAAGTATAACAGAAAAACAGCATCGAATGATGTTGAATTCAAAAATAGTGCCAAATGATGATTTACATGAAGGCAAAGGTTCACTTGATGAAAACCAGGCTGCCTGTATTGTTTCAGATGTTGAAACTGGGATCACCAAAAAGAAAAAAAGCTTCCGCAGAAATAGTAAGGAATTATCACAAGAATCCAGTAACGTGGGTGTTGATGTGCCTGATTCAAGTCCAAGAGAACAGCTTGGAATGTTTAGAAGTGTGCTGCGATTAAGCAAAAGCTTTAGTTTGCCATTTTCTTCAGATTTGGAAAAAAATAAAACAGCAGGTGTGTCAGCTGGAAATACAGTAAACAGCTTAAAAGAACAGGAAGAAGTGTGCAATGCAATAGAAAATCAAGATACTAAAGACACAATTCAAAACACAAAGTTACTACTGTCAGGTAAGAAACAAAAATATTAAGGAAAGCATTTACATTTGAAATTAATTTCAGAATCCAACGTACACTGACTGTAAAAGGTAGGAGCAAAAGAAGGCCATTGGGCCCATTGAGTCTGATCTGCCATTAAATGAAATCATGACTGATCTGATGTGATAATCCTCAATTCCACTTTGCTGCCTTATCCCCATAAGCCTTGATTCCCTTGCTGATTAAAAATCTGTCTATCTCAGCCTTAACCATACTTAACGAGTCAACTTCTGCAACCCTTTGTGGTAAAAAGTTCCACAGATTCACTACTTTCTGAGAGAAGAAGTTCCTTCCCATCTCAGTCTTAAATGGGCAATCCCTTACTCTGAGGTTATGTTTTCTGTGTCCTAGCTTCTTCCACATGAGAAAACAACCTCTCAAGTCCCCTTAAAATCCTGTGTGTCCCAATAAGGTCACATCTCGTTCCTCTGAACTCCAATGTGTACAGGCCCAACCTAAATAATCTTTCTTGATAAGAAAACTCCTCCATACATGAATCAACCTAGTGAATCTTCTCTGGACTATCTCCAATACCAATCAATCTTTCTATAGCCAAAAACTGTTTGAAGTATTCCAGGTGCAATCTAATTGGTGCCTTATATAGTCTTAGCAAGACTTCCCTATTTTTGTACTCTGTTACCTTTGTAATAAACATTCCAACTACTTTCCCAATTCTTTTATTCATTTGTGCAACATAGGCATCACTGGCTGGCCAGCATTTATTTTCCATCCTTGTTGCCCTTGGTCTGAGTGGCTAGCTAAGCCACTTCAGAGGGCAGTTGAGAGTCAGCCACATACATTGCAGTAGCTCTGGAGCCACATGTAGGCCAGACCAGGTAAGGACAGCAGATTTCCTTCGCTAAAGAATATTAGTAAACCAGATGAGTTTTTCTGGCAATTGACAATGGTTTCATGGTCGTTTATAGATTCTTAATTCCAGGTAGTTTTTCAAAACCCGGATTCCCAGCACATTAGCTGAGCATCCAGATTTAATAATCTAGCAATAATACCACTAGACCATCACCTCCCCAAATTACCAATTGTCTGCTGAACTTGCATGCTAACTTTTTATGATTTGTGCACGGGGACCACCAAACCCCTCTGTGTTGCAGTTTTCTGCAGAAGTTAGATGGACTGGCATTCATAAATTGCCCCTTAGTGTCCTGAAATGCGTGGATTTAGGGATTAACAGATAAATATTCTGTCAGAGTCAGTGCAGATTCGATAGGCTGAATGGCCTCCTTCTGCACTCTGGGGATGTTATAATTCAAATTATTTCAGCTCCTCTACTTTTCCTACCAAAGTGCATAACTTCACATTATATTCAATCTGCCAAATTTTTGCACATTCACCTAACTAGTCTATATCCCTGTAAACTCTTTCTGTCCCCCTCATTACTTGCCTAAGCATCTATTTTTGTGTCATCCACAAACTCGGCAATAGTACATTCACTTTTTCCTTGTCCGAATCATTTATGTACGGTGAGTAACTGTGGTCCCAGCACTTTAGTACCTCACTAATTACAGAATACCATCCTGAAAATGTCTCTCCTATCCCATCTTTCTGTCTTCTATCAGTTAGCCAATCCTCTATCCGTGCTACTATACTATCCCTAAAACCAAGGCCTCTTATCTTATTAGGTAACCCTTTGTGAGGTATGTTATGAAATACCTTTTGAAAATCAAGTATATTACATCTATTGGTTTACCTTTATCTAACCTGTTCATTTTCACTTCAAAAAATTCTAATTTGTCAGACCTCTTCATGAAGCTGACTCTGCTTGATTATATTATGCATCCTTTACAATAGATTTTGACATTTTCTCAATGACAAGAGTTATGTAAATACTTAACTGACCTACAGTTACCTGATTTTTTTTTTGTCTCCCTCCCTCCTTGATTAAGGATATTGCATTTTGTGTTTTGCAGTGCTGTGGGACTTGCCTAGAATTTAAGGATTCTTGAACGATTACTACTGGTGCATCTACTACCTCTGTAGCTACTTCCTTTAATGCCCTGGATTCCACCCATTGGGTCCAGGGGATTTATCAACCTTTAACCCCTTTAGTTTTCCTTTTTTTTCCCTATGACAATTATTGTATTTGTTGTGAGACATGAACTGTTTTATAAACATCTGCCATTGCTGATCAACTGTCTTTCCTGCTAAACCCCTTTCCTGGTCCATTTTAACCAACTCCTCCCTCATTCCTATGTTATTACCCTTATTTAAGTATAGCACTATTATTTCTGACCCATGTTTCTCACTCTCAAACTGTGTGCTAGCCAATTTTATCACGTGATAGGATCCTATAGTGCAGAAAGAGGCCTTTCAGCCCATCGACTTTGCACTGACCACAATCCCACTCAGGTCCTATAATCTCTAGCCAGCCCCCTGAAACTAAGGGGCAATTTAGTACGGCCAATCCACCTAACCCACACAGCTTTGGACTGTATGAGGAAACCAGAGCATCTAGAGGAAACCCAAATAAACACAGAGAATGTGCAAACTCCACATTGACGGGAAGTTGGGAATCGAACCCAAATCTCTAGTCCTGTGAGGCAGCAGTGCTAACCATTGTGCCACAATGCTGTGTCATTGTTTCCAAGAGAATCTTTTAGTCTTGGATCTCAATATACAATACCAAATCCAAAATAGCTTGATCCCTGGTTAGATCCACAACATATTGATCTTGGAAATTGTCCCAAGCACATCCTATAAATTCTTCCTCATGGCTACCTTTGCCAATTTGATTTTCCCAATTCACATGAAGATTAAGGTAACCTGTGCTTAAAGTACTGCCTTTCTTATATGCCCTCTATCTCCTGATTTATTCTCCATCCTACAGAATAGCTAGCGTTAGCAACTGAAATGTTGCATGTGATTTGTACCAATAACAGGGTTGCCGTCATTATTACTTGCTTTACCTTTCACCTCTATGATTAACTTGAACTTTATAGCTATCCATAATATCTGAAGTTTCAAAACTACTGCCACCAACAAAAAAAGCTTTTTTTAAAAAATTTAAAGAAGCATTCCTGTGGAGCCAGAAGGAGTGCACTTGTCTCCACAGTCCTCATGCATAAATTATGTAATATAAAATATGCAAGCAAATAGAAATGAGGCCCAAGGGCCAGTCTTGCGATTGAGGCATGCACTGTTGGCATGCCACTGGATATAAAACAATTTCCACCTCCACAGATCAGTTTTGTGCCAGAAACACCTTATTTCTTTATTTCTGGTTGCCAAAGAAACAAGAAATTTTCAAAATGTGCTCTGACCAAAGTCCAATTCCACAGTCATAAATTCTTCTTCCGTTTTGACTTATGTCCTTCAATGTTATGTTAACCTAGTTCTTTATGACATGGGTGCCTGAGAGCAGCATGTAAATGAATACTTATCACACTTAAGTAAATATAAAATTATTCCACCTCTAAGGTCAGCATACCAAATGCAGGTACCCTGGCTAATTTAACGTTCCTTGCAGTTCAAAGTCATTGAAGTTAGATGTAACTTCAAAACAACACTCACCTGAATATGACTTTTTCATTGGAAATTGAATCTTGCTGGTTTCTGAGACTTAGCATTACACCACACTCTTGCAGATCATATCATTGAGGGAAGCTGCTATTTCGATCAAAAAACAACTCACTTATGACTTGGAATAAATTTGTGTCATATTTGCATATTGAAAATGGTTTCTATAGGTCAAGAAAAGACTAGTTGATGCAAACGATACAGGAAATATAATGCTTTTAAACTGCTTGTTCTCTTTAATTGTTTTGCAGTAATGGAAATAAACCAGTTAATCTCCAAAAATTCATTAGTGGAGGCAAATGAAAATATAAATAAACTGGAAGAAGAGTTGCTCAATGAGAGAAAGCCTGAAAAAGGTGAAGCAGAATATCAAGAATACAGCAAAAAAGTTCGAGATTTCAACTTACTCTGTGATGAGCTTGCCAAACAGATAAAGTTCATAATCACTAATTCACTCAATTTAGTTGAAAGTAACAGTAGCAGCCTATGTTTGGCATTGGAAGTTGTTGAACTGGAAGAAGCAGCTGATAAAAAATGGCAAGAAAAGGTGGACCATCCTGGTGTTAACTGTTTGAGAAGACCTCGGAAGTGGAAAGATTTATGGGCAGAAACAGTTAGAAAAAGTGTGGAGGAAAGGATAGCCAAAGTGCATTTACCTACAAAGGAGCAGGAGACATCATGGCTTGTATTACACTTAGTGTATCTTCAAGAAACTATTTTGAAAGACTTGAAAATTGTAAAAGATTTGGTACAAAAATGTTACCCAGAAAAATACAATATTTTTAATGTGTATATAAAATACTATCATGAAGCTGTATCATCTCACCTGGAATGCATCCAGCAGAAACATCTTGAACTAAATGATCTTTTTTCATTTCTCAATTGGATTATTCATATCTACAAAAGGTATGTTATTTAAATATTTTGTGTTGGTTTATTAAATGGTATGAGGAGAAACAATCATTTAACACTTAAAATATTGCTTATTCGTAAAATCATATGACAAAACTCCTACAAAAGAAAAATACTGCAGATGCTGGAAATCTGAAAGGTGAACGGAAAATGCTGGAAACACTCAACAGGTCAGACAGATCCATGGAGAGAGAGAAGCAGCTTAAACATTTCAGGTCCATGTCCTTTCATCAGAACAGTTATTATATGATGAAATGGACAGCACTAAATTTCCACTAAGTATATCTATATAATTGAGCTCACTATTATAATTTAAATTTACATATGTATCAGTTCAGGAAATGTGCTCGCAAATCTGATATTTTTTTTAAATTTTATTTTTTAACAGGGACAATATTTATTGTTGTGATCAAAAATAATTTTTCCTGTTGATGATTTTCCTTATCAAAAAGATTATTTTTTCTGTAGGTGAATTTCCTTCTCATTGGATCCACTGCACTAATATCAATTATGTTCTAAGGTCTCTGATTAATTTTGTTCTCAATATTTTTAATGGTAAAATAAGCATGTATTTAGCTATTCCTGGTTAAGAGTATAATCTTAATAAACGGAAGTATATCTTTGCTTATTCTAATAACACATCAAGAATGTATGTTTTATTATTCTAATTATGGTGCTTTTTATATCCTAATGTTTTACCCTCACCCTTCCACCCTAACCCCATTGTGCTTTGGCTAGGAATTTTGCTGTGAGATCATGACCGATTGTATTCTGTGACCAACAGTAAGGGAGTCACTACAACTAAGTGTGTAGAACCACTTAGATGTGGTTTATTTAGATTTCCAGAAGGTCTTTGACAAGGTGCCACATAGGAGATTAATGTATAGTGTGAAAAGTTGTGGTCCAGCCTTGACCCCTGAGGCATACCACTAGTCATCGGCTGCCATCCTGAAAAAGACCCCTTTCATCCCCAAGGTTGATGCAAGTCACAGTAAGAAGTCGAACAACACCAGGTAAAAGTCCAACAGATTTATTTGGTAGCACTCCGAAAGCTAGTGGCTTGTACTACCAAATAAACCTGCTGGACTTTAACCTGATGTTGTGAGACTTCTGCCAGTCAACCAATCCTCTATCTATGCCAGGATCTTACCCTTAACACCATGGCTTCTTAGGAACTGAAGACACTGTTGCTAAGTTTGCAGATGTTATAAATATATGTAGAGGGACAGATAATATTGAGGAAGCAGTGGGGTTGCAGAAGAACTTGGACAAGCTAATAGAGTGAGGAAAGAAATTGCAGATGGAATGCAATGTGGAAAAGTGTGAGATTATGCACTTTGGAAGGAGAAATGGAGGCATAGACCACTTTCTAAATGGGGAAATGCTTAGGAAATCAGAATCACAAAGGGACATGGGAGTCATTGTTCAAGATTCTCTTAAGGTTAATGTGCAGGTTCAGTCGGCAGTTAGGAAAGCAAATGCAATGTTAGCATTCATGTCGAGAGGGCTAGAATACAGTAGCAAGGATGTATTCTGAGGTTGTATAAGGCTCTAGTTAGACTCCATTTAGAGTATCGTGAGCAGTTTTGGATTTGTATGTTTTATTATTTAAGGAAGGATGTGCTGACTTTAGAAAGGATCCAAAGGACGTTCACAAGAATGATCCCTGGAATGAAGAGCTTATGATATGAGGAACGGTTGAGGACTCTGGGTCTATATTAATTGGCATTTAGAAGGATGAGGAGGGATCTTAATGAAACTTATAGAATACTGTGAGGCCTGGAAAGAGTGGATGTGGACAGGATGTTTTCACCAGTAGGAAAAACTAGAAACCTTGGGTAAAATACCAATCCTTTAAAACTGAAATGAGGAGGAATTTCTTCAGCCAGAGAGTAGTGAATCTGTGGAACTCTTTGCCACAGAAGGCTGTGGAGGCCAGGTCACTGAATATCTTTAAGACAGAGATAGATAGATTTTTGGGCCAAACAGCCTAATTCTGCCCCTCTGTCTTATGGTCTTATGTGCTGTGGTATTGGAAGTGTGGGATAGAGTCGAGGACAAGAAAGATAAAATAACAAAGATGTTGTGAAGCAAAAGACAAAAGTGGTCAATTGTAGTAAAGAAATACAGCTTTGATCTATAGAGAATATGAATGACGTAATAATGAAAAGCTCTGTCCAGAAGCAAAAACATGCAAAACAAGGGTCGAAATGGGGAACAAAGTTGATGGTCTAGAATTGTTGAACTCAATTTTGAGTCCACAAGGCTGTAAAGTACCTAATCAGAAAGTGAAGTGCTATTCCTCTAACTTACTTTGAGCTTCACTGGAACATTGCAGGTACCATCCTTCAGTTAAGAAGAAATCATATTCTTCTAACCAGATATGCTTCCAGATCTCCTGTGTATTTTCAGCACTTTGTTTTTATTTTAGAACATCTGCAGTATTTTGCTATTATCTTGAAAATTTTGCCTTAATTAATTAAGCTCTTGTTCTTCAAATCGATCTAAGTAATTCAGTGGTATATGCAGCTTTAAGTATTCTGAAAATCAGGTGCCTGAAAGTTCCATTTTTTTGCAGTAGCGATGTTATGAGTCATCCTGATCTTTCACCAGAAGTGAATGTACCAGAACTCAGTCCTTTGTTAGACCAAGAGGTTATGGAAAATGTCATGGACAAATATGCCAAAGAATTAAAGGTATGAATTAAGTGATGAATGGTACTATTCAACTGATTCAGTGAAGGTGAACTACATTCTGTAATCATTGACGCAAATGCAATATGTTGTTGATTTTATGTCCCTCACGTATTGTACACAATGCCTTTCTTTTTTTGGTCACAATCCTTTGCATAGCAGTTTTCTTTTAGTATTTTTCATTTTATTCTCAAACCTGATCACTCATGCACAAGACAAGGCACAATTTGCTTTTAGACAGCTCTTCTAAAACCAGAGGAGCGCTTTCGAATGTGGGTCAATGAGCAGGGCAAGATGGTTTATTCTCAGCTTGATTGAACTTAGACTTGAAACTTCTTCTTTGGCAGTCCTCAAGTTCGAGGATATCTTGCTTCCATTCTGGGGAGGTGTGTTCTGTTGTGGCTGAATAGTCCAATCCTTTTGCCACAAGCTTGGCAAGTAGTGTTTGATGAGGCAGGTGAGTGAGATGTTCTGGATTCTGGATCTGGAGGCTGTTTATTCTTGGTCTCCATGTGCTCTGCCCGGTGATACTTGAGGTGATTGGCATCTTTGCAGATGTTTCTTCTCCAGTTTGTATATTCTAAGGCAGGCAACTCCCATCTGTCAATGGTGGTGTTGCATTTATTTAGGGAAGTTTTCATAATCTCCTCGTAGCATTTCCATTGTGAAGCTCAGAATGGAGGACACGTTTCGGGAGTCTTGTGTCAGATGTTTGGACGATGTGGACTACCCATAGCAGCTGGTTGAGCTATTGGGGATATCAGCCAGGGAGAGGATGCTCATGTTGGTTCACCTATCCTGCCAGTGAACTTGCAGGATTTTGTGGAGGCAATATTGGTGTTAGTTCTCCAGGGATTTGAGGTATCTGCTGTACCTTGTCCGTGTTTCTGATGCCTATAAGAGGTGGGGACCATAGCTGCTCAGTAGAGCATGAGCTTAAAACTAGGTCTCTAACAAAAAGTCATTTTCCTAAAGACATGTAAGGGATGAGGGATCTTTTCTGTGTTTTGAAGTGGCAAGTCTGGCAACTAATGCAATGTCCTTACTCTTGACTCCATTGTGTTTTCTTTGATCAAGGCAATATAACTCTTAGTGCTATTCGTTCACTCTATCTGAAGTTTGCATTGTTGGGGAAACAGCAAAACTACATAATTTAATGTCTGCCACAGTTTCAAAGGACAAGCTGCCTCTATTATATGAGTATACAAGGACATAAGAGAATTACTACAATGGAGAAATAATTGCCTTTATTTGGTTTCCTTCACAAGTTGAGTACATCCCTAAATATTTTTATTTGTGGATGGTGCAATGGGATCCGGAACTTCCAGCTTTTCAGACTTGTAGAGGTTTTATTGGCACAAACCACATGGAAATAGTAACAGTAGATTTATAATTGGTGAAAGAGGCCAAATATTCAGTGTTCCAGCATAGCAGAGATCATGGTAATCTAAGTAATAGGGAAATAACACCTTGTAATGATATAGCTTAATGAGCACATTTCACATTTGTAGATACCACACCTTCATTGAGGTGAGCACCAACAGGTATACCTTACTGGAAATTTGCATGAGATAGCATAATACACACACATCTCTCTTCTTGCCCAAGTCTTCATTCACTCACAGTCTGACATGAAAGAATGTGTCATCTGATTGATAATAGCATATTACCTGCACCAATTATCATGCATATTAAGAAATAATTTGCTGATAGCTGGGTTGGATTCCACATATAGCCAAGTAGAGATTTTTCAGAGATCTACGTTCTCCTTAGAGAAAAGAATCCATTATCTATTACACAAAACAAAACTATTCATGATGGAACAAATAGTCTTCCACCTTTTTCCTCATGAAGAGAAAACTCTGGAACATTTGGGCAAATACTCAAGAGAACTAGATGGTAAAAATGAGTGGCAAGCTGCAGGTTAATTCTAACCACCATGTTCTTGTGCTTCTTAGCTTCTGTAGGATAAGCATAGGTCTAGATTTTCGTCCCGTGGTTGGGTTTGCAGTGTTGGGAGATTTTCTGGCTCAGTGATCCTAATCTTTAGAAATATTCACCCACATGTAGAATTTTCAGTCAATGCCAGGGGAAATCAGCTGAAACAGGAGTAAGGATAGATGGAACGTATGTGGAGGCTGCCAGATGCAGATACATGCTGCTCAAGAGGTTTTGCCTCTTTGCTTTGGCACTGTTTAAATAAACTAATGATACAGCAAAGTATGTTTCTCCTGAGCTCATCCCCTCCTCACTCTTCTCCCATGCAAAAGTCCCTATACCCCTATGCCAACTAAATAACTGATGTTAATCCATGTCCCCCACCCACCACCCTTTGCCTTCACCCCTCCATGCCAATTCAGCTAATACACTTGGACAGTTCCTTGACAGGTTTGACACTTCATGAATAGTTTTGGCAAATTTGACAGCTGAACAGCTCCTTAACATATCTTTGCAGCTGGGTAGTTCAAAGGATTTGTGCATAAAAAGTGCATAATGATTTTTACATTTAACAATCCCAAAGCATGCCACACCTCTCCTGTGATCATATTCAAAGGAGGACCTTACCTCTCCAAAGTGGTCCCCTAGCTATTCATAAAATCTTGGCGAGTTAGACCTCTTCCTGCCTGTTCTAATCTGCACGCTCCAAATTTCACACATCTGTTCTTCCAAAGTCCCACTTCAGTGGAGGCAGTTTATGATTTAAATAGCCATCTGACTCCCCCAAGTTGTGTATTGTGAACACTGGTCCCACTCGAGCAGAAATGGGAAGTACAGGGTTCAGGAATAGGATTTCAAAATTTTGGCCACATCCATGATTTTCACTATGACAGATCATGATATTTCAGCACAATGTGTTCATTTCCTGCAATGAATGTTCTATGGCTATTGTGCAACTCCTACCTCCTCCACTTGTAGAAGTGTTACGAAGAAAAGCAGAAATAAAAATATGTTGCTACTGCTTCAAGGCTGAACACTGCCTCGTCACATATTTGTATACATGCTGCTATCTGCTCAAGTTCTACCTCCTGAGACATCTGCGGGGTAGTGTAGGAAATAAACCTGAATCCTGAGAAAATGAGGTGTCACATAGAGTACAAGTTCCTTAGACACTGGAAGTCAAAAGATGAAGAGGCATTTCGCAGATGGCACCTATCCAAATCTCAGGGGATTTGTATTTAAAAGTAGGTTGCTTGTAGATCATTAAATTTTTGAACAGACAACTGAGGATGGTTCTCAGAATGTGCCACAGATGGTGGCACTGTTGGAGGAATCAATTAACTGCAATAATAGCACTGTGATGATGGTATCTTTTGCATTTCAGTAAATAAATAGGGCAACAAATGTTCTTTATGTCTACACAGTTATTCTGTGTTGCAGGCTTAATAAGCAATTCTACAGTAGCCAATTTCACATTGCTGAGGTATATCGGTGATCTATTACAGAAGCTTTTCTGATATGATGTGCATTTATCTATTAAGGAAGCAATTACTGTCAACCGTTGTATATCTAAACCTGATATGATGTAAAAGCCACATGACTTGCAGGTAGTTGCAAGCAGCAAGATATAGAATAGGACTCAACTGTTCAGTTAGATTGCCATTCCCCTCCTTGTTACTTGCCCTGAAATGCAGGTGTACCTTTCTTACCCAAACTTCTGACTTGGACCGAGGGGGAGCAGTGAAGTGCACCAGGTTCCCAAGGCCTTCAGTCAAGGGCAGGAGAGTGCAAGGGAAAAGAAAACACATCTTTTATTTTAAACAGTACTGACTGCCATGAAGTAGGTAGGTTTAAAGATCCAGCCACTTTGAGAAGTCAGGGAGAAGCTGAGTAGGTAGAATAAGGTGGAATAGAGGTGGGGCAGATGTGGATGGAGTTGGATAGTCAGTGGGTCGGAGTGTGGTGTTGTGGTCCGGCAATGGGTTGATCAATTGAGAGGGACAAGTTGGCTACTGGGGAGGATCGGGTCATCCGTTGGACAGATAATCAGTGTGGAGGGATCTGGTGGTCAATTGTGGGATAGATGGTCAGTGACAGGTAATTGGTGGGGAATTGGTCAATCAGCGTAATTGGTTTGGTGTGGTAGAATCACTAATATAGTTACCCAGGTGTTAGAAGTGATTTTAATTCTTTGAATTTTTCTTAAGCAACTATTCTTGTGAGACATTCAGAACAATCCAAAGAATTCAATTAAAATCAAAGTGACAGATGTTCCCAATACAGGATAGTTGGCCAGTGGAAGCTTGAACATCCCAAGCAATTGCTATGCAGTCCTTAGAACCACAGAACAGTACAGCGTAGAAACAGGCTTTTTGGCCCTTCTTGGTTGTGCTGAACCATTTTTCTGCCTAGTCCCACTGACCTGCACCTGGACCATATCCCTCCACACCCCTCTTATCCATGTACCTGTCCAAGTTTTTCTTAAGTATTAAAACTGAGCCCACATTTACCACTTCATCTGGCAGCTCATTCCATGCTTCCCACAACTCTCTGTGTGAAGAACCACCCCTAATATTCCTTTTAAACTTTCCCCTTTCACCCTTAACCCATGTCCTCTAGTTTTTTTCTTCCCTAGCCTCAGAGGAAAAAATCCTGCTTGCATTCACTTTATCCATACCCATCATAATTTTATACATCTCTGTCAAATATCCCCATATTGTTCTACGCTCCAGGGAATAAAGTCCAAACCTATTCAATCTTTCTCTATAACTCAGTTTTCAAGTCCCGGCAACATCCTTGTAAACCTTCTCTGCACTCTTTAAACCTTATTAATATCCTTCCTATAATTAGGTGACCAAAACTGCACAAAGTACTCCAAATGCGACCTCACCAATGTCTTATACAACCTCACCATAACATCCCAATTCTTATATTCAATACTTTTATTCGTAAAGGCCAAATTTCCAAAAGCATTCTTTGCAACCCTATCTACCTGTGAAGCCACTTTTAGGAAATTAGGTATCTGTACTCCCAGATACCTCTATTCTACTACACTCTTCAGTGTCCTACCATTTACCATGTATGTTTTACCTTGGTTTGTTCTTCCAAAGTGCAATACCTCACACTTGTCTGCATTAAACTCCATCTGCCATTTTTCTAGCTGATCCAAATCCCTTTGCAAACTTTGAAAAGCTTCCTCACTGTCCATTACATCTCCAATCTTTGTATCATTAGCAAATTTTCTGATCCAATCTACCACATTATCATCCAGATCATTGGTACAGATGACAAACAACAATGGACCCAGCTCTGATCCTTGTGGCACACGATTAGTCACAGGCCTCTACTCAGAGAAGCAATCCTCCACTACCACTCTCTGGCTTCTTCCATTGAACCAATGGCTAATCCAATTTACTACCTCTTCATGTACACCTAGCAACTGAACCTTCCTAACTAACCTCCCATGCGGGATATTGTCAAAGGTCTTACTGAAGTCCATGTAGACAGCATCCACCGCCTTCCCTTCATCCACTTTCCTGGTAACCTCTTCGAAAAACTCTAATAGCTTAAACATGACCTACCATGCACAAAGCCATGTTGACTCTCCCTAATAAGTCCTTGTCTATCCAAATATTTGTAGATGCTATCCCTTAGTACTCCTTCCAATAATTTACCTACCACTGACATAAGCTTACTGGCCTATAATTTCCCGGATTACTTTTTCAGTCTTTTTTAAACAATGGAACAAAATGAACTATCCTTCAATTAGCAGGACCTCACCCATGGACACCGACATTTTAAATATATCTGGCAATTTCAACATTAGTTTCCTTCAAGGTCAGCGGGAATAACCTGTCTGGTCCTGCGGATTTATCTACTCTGATTTGCCTCAAGACAGCAAGCACCTCTTCCCCTTTCATCTGTATAGGTTCCATAATTCCCTGCTTGTTTGCCTTATTTCCGTAGACTTCATGCCAGTTTCCTTAGTAAAAACAGACGCAAAAAACCCATTTAATATCTCCCCCATTTCTTTTGGTTCCATACAAAGCCAACCACACTGATCTTTAAGAGGACAAATTTTATCCCTTACTATCCTTTTGCCCTTAATATATCTGTAGAAACTCTCAGAATTATCCTTCACCTTGACTACCAAAGCAACCTCATGTCTTCTTTTAGCCCTTCTGATTTCCTTCCTGAGTAGTTTCTTGCACTTTTATACTCCTCAAGCATCTTATTTGTTCCTGTTGTCTATACATGTCATACATCTCCCTCTTTTTCTTTATCAGATGTGCAATATCGCTCGAGAACCAAGGTTCCTTATTGTTATTCACTTTGCCTTTAATCCTGACAGGAACATACAAACTCTGCACTCTCAAAATTTCTCCCTTGAAGACCTCCATTTACCACTCATATCCTTGCCAGAGAACAGCCTGTCCCAATCCACATTTTTTAGATTCTTTTTCATTTCTTCAAATTTGGCCTTTTTCCAGTTCAAAATCTCAATCTGAGGACCAGTTCTATGTTTATCCATGATCAACTTGAATCTAATGGCATTATGATCATTGGAACCAAAGTGTTCCCCTACACACACTTCCGTCACTTGTCCTAATTCATTTCCTAATAGGAGATGTAATATTGCATTCTCTCTAGTTGGTATCTCTGTATATTGATTCAGAAAATTTTCCTGAACACATTTTCAAACTTCGCTGCATCTAGATAGTATGGCATTCCCAATCTATAAGTGGAAAATTAAAAATCCCCTATTATCACAACTTTATGTTTCTGGCAGTTGGCTGCTATCTGTCTGCAGATTTGCTCCTCCAATTCTTGCTGACTATTGGGTGGCCTATAATACAACCCCATTAATGTGGTCATATATTTCCTGTTTCTCAGCTCCACCCATATGGCCTCGGTAGACAAGCCCTCTGTCCTGCCTGAGCACTGCTGCAACATTTTTCCTGACTAGCAATGCAACCCTACCACCCTTCATCCCTCTACTATCACATCTGAAACATTGGAACGATGGAACATTGAGCTGCCAGTCCTGCCCCTCCTGTAGCCAAGTTTCACTAATGGCTATAATGTCATCATTCCATGTGTCAATCCACGCCCTCAACTCGTCTGCCTTCCCCACAATACTCCCAGCTTTGAAACAGACATACCTCAGAAGATTATTACCACCACACACAATCGTTCTATTTGTGATTTTGTATGAACTATCATTTATTTTCACCCCCGCTCCACTATCTGCTCTGGCACTCTGGTTCACACTTCCCCCCCTGTAAATCTAATTTAAATCCTCCCCAATAACACTTACAAATCTCCCTGCAAATATATTGGTCTCCTTGTAGTTCAGATGTAATCTGTCTCTCTTGTACAGGTCTCACCTTCCCCAGAAAAGGTCCCAATGATCTAGAAGTCTGAAACCCTGCCTCCTTAGCCACGCGTTCATCTCTTGAGCATCGATGGGACATGGCACAGGTAGCAATCCTAAGATTATTTCCCTCAGGGTCCTGCTTTTTAACTTCCTACCAAGCTCTCTACCCACTCTTCAGGACCTCCACACTCTTCCTTCCTACATTGATGGTGTGTGCATCTTTGGGGTACCCTCCCAGGCTACAGCACCCCAGACATCCATTTCAAAGGCCTAGATGTTTAGCCTTCCCATAAATCTATCTGTATATTGTCTTATCTTCAAATAAAGAGCCTATGTTACATTTTCACTAATCTTTGTATACAATTGGTACATTTATATCAAATATCATTCCAGATTTTCAAGTTGCATTTACAAGTAGGTCATTAACATTAGTTTTTGAAGGTTTGATCATTTGTAAAAACTTGCCAATGTTGTGATACTGAAATATTTCAGTGAGAAACCTAAGGTATACTATATGATTCATTTTTTAATTTATTGCCCATCCCTAAATTGCCTCTTAATTTAAGGATTCCTCAACCATTTCAGAGAGTGGTTAAGAGTCACATATAGACCAGAGAAGGTAAAGTAAGCCAGATGGGCCTTTATTCAGATCACCAATGGGCATTATTTGGACTCTTAATTTCAGATTTTTATTGAATTTTAATTTCACCATCTCCCTTAACGGGATTCAGATCTGGGTCCCTAGAGGCTTACCCTGGGTCTCTAGTTTACTAACCTGCATCCCGAGATGAAGAAAGTGGTAGTTAGGTAAGTAAGCTAAAGCACAAAATAAAAAAAAATCACACATATTAATTACCTAACTACCACAACAAAGTTTAACATCCTTGTCAAAAATCTCAAGTGTAAAAACAGTCATCTGAAATAACAGAATAAGCAGTCCTTCACTAAAAGAGTACTCTCAAAAAGTCAAGGTTTTTAGGTGAAATAAATTCTGCCACTTTTTGAATTTGCAGATCGTAATTTCAACCTGGATGAAAAATGCTTTAGAGGAAGAGATGAAAACATTTGAATCGCAGGAACCAGAATTACTGATGGGTTGCTACCATTCTGATATGGCCATTCACATAAGTCAGGTAAATATTTCAATATTCTGAATATATATCAGTACATTGTAACAGGAGAAGGCCATTCACTTCCTCTCGTCTGATCCATCATTAAATGAGATTATGGCTGATTGATACCTTAATTCCATTTTGTCTTTATGTCACATAGTTTACAAAAATCTATCTATCTCAGATGTAAAATTATTAATTCAGCTTTCTTTCTTCGATCATGGGCCATAAGCATCACTGGGAAAGCCAGCATTGATTACTTATCCCTAATTACCCTTCAAAGTGATGGTGAGCCCCCTTCTTCAACCACTGCAGTTAATGTGGTAGATAAGCTCATAGTGCTATTAAATGTGTGCACCATTGGTAGAGGGAATGATTGTTTAAAATGGTACATGAGGTACCAATCAAGTGGGTTGCTCTTTTTTTCAGATTGTGTTGAGCTTCTTGAGTTTTGTGCTTCTTAATTACTTTTGGAACTGTACTTGTCCAAATAAGTGGAGAGTGTTCCATCCCACTCCTGACTAACGCTTTGTAGATAATGAACAGTCTTTGGTGATGTTGATGGTGTTCAACAAGAAATCATAGAATTCAAGGAGAGATGGTTAGATCCTCTTTTATTGGAGATGATCATTGCCCAACATTCGTATGGCATGAATGTTCCTTGTCACATATTACTCCAAGCCTGAATGTTGTTCCAGATTTTGCTGTAGGTACATACTGCTTCAGTTTCTGAGGAGTTGCGACTGGTGCTGAACACTGAAGTCATCGATAAGCATTTCCACTTTGGATTCTATAATGGACAGATGTAGCAGCTGGCCTAGCTCACTACCCTCAGGGATACTTACAGTGATGCCCTGAGGCAAAGATGATTGGCCACCAACAACAAAAACCTTCTTCCTTTGTGTTAGATATGACTCCAAGCATTGCAGTTTTTCCCTACTTCCCAATTGGTTCAATTTTTCTGAGTTCCTTGATGTCATGGTCAAATACTGCCTTGATGTCCAGAGAAGTCACTCATCTCAACTCTGGAATTTTGCTCTTTTGTTGGACTAAACATGTTATGAAGTACTGCATCAAGGGATTTTGGCAAAGCCAGGAAATTTGTACCAGCTACGAGATGCACTGCAGCAACTCACCAAAGTTCCTTTAACAGTACCTTCCAGCAAAGGGCAGCAAATGCACGGGGACACCATCACCTGCAAGTTTCCCTTCAAGCCACACATGATCTTGATTTGGAACGGTGTTGCCTATTTTTCATTGTTACTGGTTCAAAACTCTGGAGCTTCCTTAACAGCACTGTGGGTGTTCTGACATGATGTAGACTGCAACAGTTCAAAAAAGACGGCTCGTTACTTTCTAAAGGCAATTGGGAAGGGAAATTCTGCCTAGCCATGGACTGTCTGTCCATTTCAGACTCTTAAGTGGAAATGCTTATAGGTGACTTCAGTGTTCAGTACCATTCACAACTCCTCAGAAACTGAAGCAGTATGTACCTGCGTGCAGTAAGATCTGGAACAATGTTCAGGCTTGGGGTGATACATGGCAAGGAACATTTCGATATCACATGAAAGAATAAATAAAACCAAGCTTTTGAATATGGCTTGCACCTTTCCAAAGTCAACATATCCTCTGTAAGATGTGTTGTCCAGAACTATGCATAATATTTAAGTATTGTTACCTGTTTTAAATTATTAATTTATCAGTTTTCTGAGTTGTCCTTGTTTCATTATGTTAACAACAATGGTTTAACAAAATAGTTTTATGGTTTTCAGGAAGAGTTACTTATTTCATGAACAAAAATGTTGTAAAGTATACCGAGATCTTGTTTGGCTGCAGCAACACTTCCGCTCCTTTCGTATTCTAGCTCCTCATAATGAAGACTAATATTCCATTTGTCTTTTTGATTATGTTTTGTAACTTTTTACTAATCTTTATATTGGGGCAGACAGAATTCTTTGATAAAAAGCTGTTCTTAGTTTTTTGCCATTTAAATGATCCTCAAATCCATCCTTTCTTGATCCTAAATGAATAACTTGCATTGAAATCTCTGTCACAGTTTTAACCATTCACTTAATCTGTCAATTTTTTTTTTAAATTTTGCACTCCTGTCTATATTATTTGCTGTGTCACACATCTGTTTGTCATCAGCATTTTTAGATATTTGTCTATTTTTTTTAATTAATTTAAAAAAATTAATTAATTTTTGTAGATGTAGACATCACTGATAAATTATTTCATTTCAGTACTTGCCATGGAGCAAAAGCAAGTAGACATGATATTGAATAATGAGATGTTCAAAAGGGCTCTTAAATTTAAAAAGGGGACGTAATGAATAAACTAAATAAACTCGCATTACTACAAATATTTAGTAATTTGTTAAACAAAGGTATAGGCTGGAACTTTATCACCTTGCATGTCATGGAATCGGTGCAGGCGAGGGTCTGACAACAGAAACCTCCGTTGACCTTGGGCAGGAATTTCCAATCTCGCCTGGGAGAGGTCTAAAATCCCATCTAGAGTGCCCAGGTGATGGAACAAATAGCTAAATTAATCGTATTTTTGAGAAATGGATTAGCACATGTCCAGTGAATTATAGACCAGTCAATTTAATGTCGGTGGGAAGAGAATTGATGGAATTTTTACAAACCAAGAGAATTGATGAGGTGGCCCAGAATAAGACTATTGAATAAGGCTGGTTTCTGTGGAGTCAGGGGACAAGTAGCAGAATGAATTTTTAGTTGTTAGAAAGTAGAGACTGGAAATAAAAGGTATTATTCTAGAGTGGCAGAAGGTGGGATGCAGGATCAGTGCTGAGATCACTGCTGTTCACAATTTACATTAACAATCTGGACTTTGGAATTAAAAATACATGGCTGAATTATCAGCCTGTGTTTACCATCGGAGAGAACTGGAATGATACCAATGTCCTTGCAACTCACCGGTGATGTCACAAGGGTTCAGGCCCACAGAGGGCGAGAACCTTATTTTAATGGATTTGAATAAATCTGAATATAATTACACAGCTCCTCCCACCTCCACCACATGACCCCACTTCACTGAATATTCAAATTGCGCCAATGTGAAATCACATCAGCAACTTTCACTGTAGCTTTTTAAAAGCAAGATTCAGTCAAGAGGATCTCTCCAGGGCTGCAAAGTATAGCACTTCCTGCCCCCACTAAAGGAGAAGGACACACTCAGACCTATTCTTTTCATAATCTTGTATGTTTTTATAAGATCTCTTCTCATTCTTCTGAATTCCAATGAGTATATCCCCAGTCTATTCAGTCTCTCCTCATAAGCCAACCCTTTCAACTCCGGAATCAACCGAGTGAATCTCCTCTGCACCCCCTCCAGTGCCAGTATATCCCTTCTCAAATAAGGAGACCAAAACTGTACACAATACTCCTGGTGTGGCCTTATCAGCATCTTATACAGCTGCAACATAATCTCGCAGTTTTTAAACTTCATCCCTCTAGCAATGAGGGACAAAATTCCACTTGCCTTCTTAATTACCTGCAAACCAACTGCTTGAGATTTCTGCACGAGGACACCCAGGTGCCTCTGTGCAGCAGCATGTTGCAATTTTTTACTATTTAAATAATAATCCATTTTGCTGTTATTTCTACCAAAATGGATGACCTCATATTTATTAACATTGTACTCCATCTGCCAGACCCTCTTCTACTCACCTTAGCCTATCTATATCTCTTTGCAGGCTTTCAATGTCCTCTGCACACTTTGCTGTTCCACCCTTCATAGTGCCCACCCATCATTCCATCTGCGAATTTTGACACACTACATTTGGTTCCCAACTCCAAATCAGCTATGTAAATCATAAACAATTGCAATGCCAACACTGATCCCTGAGGCACACCACTAATCACTGATCACCAACTGGAAAAACACCCATTTACCCCCATTCTTTGCTTTTTGCTAGTTAACGAATCCTCTATCCATGCTAATATATTACCTGTAAAACCATGCGTCTTTATCTTGACTGACCTGGTTTGATCAATTGATATATAGATTAAAATCCCCCATGATAATTGCTGTACCATTTTTACATGCATCACTTATTTCTTTGTTTATTTCTTGTTCCACCATGATGTCATTATTTGGTGGCCTATAGACCTTATCAGTGACCATCAATGACGTTTTCTCCTTGCTATTTCTAATTTCCACCCAAATAGATTCAACCTTTTTTTTCCCCATAGAACTTATATCATCTCTCACAACCTTAAACATCAGAGCTACACCACCTTCCTTACCTTCCTGTCAGTCCCTCCAAACAGTTTGGATATTCAACTCTCAGTCGTGACTGTTCTGCAACCATGTCTCTGTAATGGCCACCAAATCGTACTCATTCACAATGATTTGTGCTGTTAACTTATTTATCTTGTTTTGAATGATATGAGCATTCAGATAAAATGCCCTTATGCTAGTTTTTGTATCTTCTTTTTGAATTCTAACACTTCCATTAATAACATCCCCTGAGTTCTCCTTCCTTTTAATTTTTGATGTAGTTGGAACTTCTCCTCACATTTTGTCCTTGCTCCCTTCTTCTTGGACTCCTTACATAGGTTCCCATCCCTCTGGCATATTAGTTTAAACCCTCACCAACTGCTCTAGCAAACACTTTCCCTAGGACATCAGTTCTAGTCTTGTCAAGATGTAACTTGTCCGATTTGTACAATTTCCACCTCACCCAGAACCAGTCCTCAATACCCCAGGAATTTGAAACCCTCTCCCAACACCCTCTGCCATATATTTATCCAATATATCCTCTCATTTCTACTCTAATTAGCATGTGGCACCAGTAGTAATCCTGAGATCACTACCTTTAAGATCTGATTTCTTAATTTTCCTCTTAAATCCCTGTATTCTGCTTTTAGGACCTCATCCCTTTTGTTTATTTCATTTGTACTAATGTGTATTATGACCACTGGCTGCTCACCCTCCCCCTTCAGAATGTCCTGTGGCCAATCCAAGACATCCTTGATCCTAGAATCAGGGAAGCAACATACTATCCTGGAATCTTATTTGCGGCCACAGAAATGCCTGTCTATCCCCCCGTATCTATTGCACTGGCACACTGTTTACCTCTTCACTCTGCAGCAGAACCAACCATGGTGCAACGAGTTTGGCTGCTGCTGCCTTCCCTAGAGAGGTTATTCCCCTCAACAGTATCCAAAGCGGTATATCTGTTTTGAAGGCAAATTGTTATAGGAGATTCTGTATTACCTGCATATCTCTCTTGCTCTGTTTGATGGTCACCCATTCTCTCCCTGTGTGCGGAGTCTGAACCTGCAGAATGACCAACTATATTTGCATTACCCACAATATTCTCTGACTCATAGATGCTCCATAGTATTTCCAGCTGCCGCTCCAGCTCTGAAACTCAAGCTTCCAGGAGCGTTAGCGGAGACACTTCGTGCACGCATGCCAACCCAGGAGACTGGAACTGTTCCCCAGCCTGCCAATATGGAAGAAGAGAAGCAAACCACAGCTTGGAGCTCTCCTGTCATGTCTTACCCCTTTCAATTAAACTTTTGAAAGATGTTTTATTTCAGATGTATACAGTTTTCTAGGACTCTTCTTTCCTGCTCCTTGTCACTACTGAGGATAATCTTTTCAAACTATAAACCACAGAAATTACACAAACACTATAATAATGTACAACAAACATAATGCCAAGAGCAAAAAGAAAAAATAACATTACTAATCAGCACTCTAGCTTGTAGCCTCTGCTGCCTGTTTCACTTAACTCCCTGTGTTCATCAAACTCCAAAAACATTCCTCTCAATCAGACAGCACTCACCATGCAGGAGGGAAGGCTTCCATTTCTGTGGCGTGGGGGAGAAAAGTGGACATTGAGAGAGGGGGTCAGAAATGCTGCCAATACATCTGTTTTGGTGAGAAGAGATGGGAAAAATGTTACCAATTATTGATAATCCAGTGGGGAGAAGGGTGTCCCTGATTGTTTGGGTACGGGACCTGTTGGGGGGTCTCTTCTGATCTGGGCGCTCTTTAAAGATTCTTTAATCCTGGTGGTCTGGGTTCTTTTTGGAACCAGGTGCCGACTCTATTAGGCCCCACCCCAGCAGGCAATGTAAAACCCAGTCCACTCTTTCTTTTATTTATAGAGGTACAAGGTCTGGAGAGAAAACTTGTCTGTGCAACTGAGAGCTACACGCTAGCTTTCACTGAGTCTGATGCTTGGAAAAAATTCAGTATGAACTATTTCTAAATTTGTGGATGACACTACATTAATGGAAATAGTCAATATAGAGAAGGACTAAAACAAATACAGGAGGACATTAATAAACCTGCAGAAGAGGCAAATGATTTGCAAATGAAATTCAACACTTGTAAATGTGAGGCAGGTAGAATCGAGGATTATGCTGGGAATTTTGTCCTACTATCTAATGTTGCAAACAGATCTCTGATGACAAAGGTGGAATTCTTCTAGTTGGTTTATCTGCTGTTCCAATTCTTGTACCAACAAAGAAGAGATATAATAGCCACTGCTTGATAGACTTCGACGACTTGTGCTGAGGCAAACTGTGAGTCTGTGAGTGAGTTTGTTACACACTGGCTCACTTTTGCCTAGTGATGGTTGATTTTTGTCATCCAGCATAGTGTTATTGGAGAAGATCTTCCCAAGAAAGCATTACCTTTCTGTACCACATGGAAAGATATGTTGTTGATAGTGACTGTGGAGTCATTAATGGTCAGGGAGGTGTTTTTCATTGCATCATACAGTTTCACTTGGAGTTGGTATACTTGGTCACTGCCTTTATCCCTCTTGACAAGTTGTGCTTGGTCAGTTCCTTGGGCAACAGCGGTCGCAGAGTGGTCTGAATCTCTGGGAGCCGATGGTGTTGCACTTGTTGTAATGGGCTAGATGGGATGCCTCATCTGTGGTGTGTTCATAGGTGTCTTTGACGAACAGCTTCATGATGCTGATTGTCTTGCAGTAGATGCCAGTGTCGAAGTGAACCTGCTTCATTACTTTGTAAATGTGTATGGAGTAACTCTCCTTCCTGAACTTCCTCCTTTTCTTGCTGCCCTTGGGTAACATTTTTATTGATGATTTTCTTGGCACCCTTCTTGGCTGCCCCAGCTGTCTTGTCCTCAGCCATGATCCTGTTGAATTTCAGAAACAGAATGACTTAATACAAAATCTCTGTCTTCTCCATGCTTAATGTTAGCCTGTGTTCTGAGGCTAGGGCAAAATGATAAACAAGCAACCCAATTTCCCGCCGTCAAAGCATAAGCAGTAAATTTACACAGCTTGTTCTAGCAATGGACAATGGAGCACAAAAAAACCCAGATTGAAATCTTGTAGATTTCTCTCACTTAATTCTACGATTCTGACTTTTAAATTTCTATAATCACTTCGATTTTCTGTATCCTGTTGAGAGTTCTTTGTACTTCTCACAGCCTAGGTAGAGATGTTTCTTGCTGGATTTCCTCTCTCTCAATTGCAAAGAACATGTGTTTTTTTACCTCCATACACCCCAAACTGTTAACAAGTTTCCTCTTCAACAAAGCATTTGAGCAAATTGACTAGTTACCAGAGCACATAAATGACTTTTTAATTAGCTCCGAGCATCTGATGTTACCTCCTAATCTGCTACATTCTGAAGAAGATTCTCACACTTCCAGAATACCTTATCAATTTATACCAGGTCTCGCCAGCTTGGTGAGGCTTAATGTAGTTAAAAGCAAGTATGCCAGGCATGGTCATAAAAATGCATTTGAATTCTACATCATAGTGTTTAAGCTTATACAGATACGTGAAGCTATAGTATTTAAATCCATGGCTCAATTCTGTTAAAAATTGTAATTCTTAAGGCATAACTTTGGCACAGGAGGGCTACATGCAGTCTACATTGTAAAAATATAAATCATGCCTCTCAGTTTGACGTTGCAACTCATCAGCTTTTGTGTTCCACTAGTTATTCTGCATTCCTCAAGGCATGCTGGAGCTTGCATTCAGCAATTTTACAGGCAGAGCGGTTGTCGCTACAAGACTTGAATGTGCAAATGGTTTCTGTTTGAGAAGATGGCAAACGTTTTCATTATTCTCACCAAGCTAATTTTGGTGGTTGTGTTTGCAGTATCCCAGGACATCCATTGAAGTTGAAGATCTATTCATTCAGCTGCTTTCATTCATCTCCTAAATCTGCTAAACCTGTATCAGACCTTTGTTAGACTACATGCAGTCCTGGGCACCTTTAATAAATAAAATATAGTAACACTGGAGAGGATGCAGAGAAGATTTGCAAGGATGATGCCAGAATTGTATGGGTACACATGTCAGGGAAAGATTGACAGACTAGATCACTTTTCTCTTCAGAAATAAAAAGGCTCAGGCATGACCTAATGGAGATCTTTAAAATTGCATTATGGTTTTAATAGAGTAGATGCAGAGAAAATGTTTCCTGTTGTGAAGAAGAGACTGACTCAAGGTCTTCAATATACAATAGTCACTCCAATAGGGAGTTCAGAAGAAACTTCTTTACCCAAAGAGTAGTGAAAATGTGAAACCTCAGGCAATGGGTGGAGCGACTAACATAGATGTGTTCTATATTGGTGAACTAGATAAGTACTAGATAAATATGAGGAGAAGGGACAATGGTACAGAGTTACAATGGTAGATTTGGTTATGAAAAAAATGATGGGTTCAAGTGGAGCATAAGCATGCATATGCTGCTTGGGCCCAGAGGCCTGTTTCTGTATCATATATCCTATGTAATGTAACCCTATATAAATGACACTCTTAAATCATTTTCCTTACATACTAAATAGGAGTAGAAGCAAACCACTCAGTTCTACAAGCTTGCTCCACCATTGAATAAGATCATGGCTGATCTGACTGTAACCGCAACTTTGCATTCCTACCTATCCCATAACTTCCACCCCCTTGCTTATCAAGAACCTATCTAGCTCTGCTTTTTTAATTCATTCATGGGACATAGGCATCGCTGGCTGGCCAGCACTTCTCTAGTTGCCCTTGAGAAGGTGGTGGTGAGCTGCCTTATTAAATCACTGCAGTCCATGTGCTGTGGGTTGACCCACAATGCCATTAAGGAGGGAATTTCAGCATTTTGACCCAGTGACAGCAAAGGAATGACAATATATTTCCAAGTCAGGATGGTGAGTGGCTTGGAGGGGAATTTGCAGCTGATGGCGTTTCCATGTATCTGCTACCCATGTCCTTCTAGCTGGAAGTGGTTAAGGATTTGGAAGATGCTATCTAAGGATCTTTGGTGAATTGCTGCCGTGCACCTTGTAAGGTAGTATATATAGCTGCTACTGAGCATCTGTGATAGAGGGAGTGGATGCTTGTGGATTTGGTGCCTATCAAGCAGGTTGCTTTGTCCTGGATGGTGTCAAGCTTTCTTGCATGTTCTTGAAGCTGCACCCATCCAGGCAAGTGGAAGTATTCCATCACACTCCTGACTTGTGCACTGTAGATGGTGTTGAGGATTTGAGAAGTCAGGAGGTGAGTTACTCTACACAATATTCCTAGCCTTTGACCTGCTCTTGTAGTCATTGTGTTCATGTATTCAAAGATTTAGCTTCTAACACGTTTTGGGGATGAGAATTCCAAAGACTTATGACCCTCTTTAAAAGAAAAAAAATCTTCATCAATCTTATGTGGGTAACCTGTTTGTTTTTAAACAGTGTCCTGCATTCTAGATTCTCTCTCAAGTAAACAAGACGGATGAGGGTCAGGAGGAGCAAAAAGCAAAGTCAGACAGAGATAGGTTAGAGAGCAAGGGAGATTAAATTACAAAGATGTCATGGAATAGATGGCAAAGAGAATGGGAATGATAGTAATAAAGGAACAAAGCATTTGTCCAGAGTAGAAGTTAATAGCAAAATAATCAGAAGCTTTTTTCCAGGGTGGAAGAGTCAATTACTAGGGGGCATAGGTTTAGGCTGCAAGGGGTAAGGTTTAACGGAGATGTACGAGGCAAATTTTTTACACACAGTATGATGGATGCCTGGAACTCACTGCCAGGAAGGTACTGGAAGCAAATATGATAGGGATTTTTAGGGGTCATCTGAACAAATAGATGAATAGGATGGGAATAGAAGGATACAGTCCCCAGAAGGATAAGGGGTTTTAGTTCAGATGGGCAACATGCTTGGTACAGGCTTGGAGGGCCAAAGGACCTGTTTGTGCTATAATTTTCTTTCTTTTCTTTGTTCAATTAAATAGAACATAGAACATTACAGCACAGTACAGGCCCTTCGGCTCTCGATGTTGCGCCGGCCAGCGGACCCTCTAACCTAAACTATTCCAATATCATCCATATTTGACAAATGTCAGCACTGTCTGAAAGGAAAAAAACATGAGAACAAGTACAGACTGGCACTAGGAAAATATGCAAAATGGAGGACAGAATTCATTGCTTGAAGTTGCTGAACTGGTTATGTCACTAAACTAGTAATCCTGAGGCCCAGGATAAAGCTCAAGGGACATAGATTCAAACCCAACGTTGCGGCTGATGAAAATTTAAATTCAATATATAAAAATTGAAAGGTAGGCCCAGCATTGGTGACCATGACACTATCATCAATTGAAGTAAAAACCCATCTGATTCACTATAGAGAAGCAGTTGAGACTACTTCGTTGAATGTTTTTAAGGCAAAGATAGAAAGATTTTTGAACAATAAAGAAATTAAGGGTTATGTTGAGTGGGCAGATAAGTGGAGCTGAATCCACAAAAAGATTAGCCATGATCTTATTGAATGGTGGTGTACGCTTGAGGGGCCAGGTGGCCTATTCCTGCTTCTAATTCTTATGTTCTTATAATGCCTTTTAGGAAAGGAATTCTGCCATCCTTACCTGTCTGGCTTACATCTGACTCCAGTAACATGGTTAACTCTTAAACTGCCGTATTGAAATATCCTACCAAGATAATCAGTTCCAGGGTAATTGGTGTAGGCACTAATTGCTGACCTTGCTGGCAGCACCCACATTCCATGAAAGAATAAATTAGATCCAGCAGAAGCTGTAATGGAGAAGTAGTTAACATTTCAGGTTGACATCCTTTAATTAAACAGAATGCCCAATTTTCCTGTTTCCTTTTTGCCCTCTGCTTTTGTCATTTATGTCTCCTTTTGATCCACCTTTTGCTTCTTTAGTTGCCTCGTTGCCAACGCTTTTTACCCTATATCATTATCACTTTAATCTCTCCTGCCGCTTGTTTATTCCCCCCCCCCCCCCCCCGCGCAATCTCAGTTTTCCATTGCATCAGACTTGGGAGTCTGTTAATCTCTAACACGTTCCAACTCTGATAATAGATACTTGACTCTCCACAGCTGACTTTTAACCTGTTGAATGGTTTCTAGTATTCTCTGTTGTTATTCTGCATTTAGATGTACCTATCCTATTTTGAACATCTTACTGACATGATGTGTGGGAAGCAGAGATAAAATTAAAAGTCTGCTTGTGTAAATTTATTCCTTTTTGATCAAACTAACTAAAATCTTCAGCACCATAGTACCATCTAGGGGTAGAGAAAAGTAGCACAATTGAGGGATTTTATCTTAAACAATACCTGCAATTTATATTTATATTATAACATCTTTAATGTAATCAAATGTCCCAAGTGCTTCCCATGTATGACTCCAAGTCACATAAGGAGATAGGAGGCTTGATGACCAACTATCTAGCCAGAAAGTATCTTAACAGAGGAAAGCAAGATATACAGGCTGGCAGAGATATGTAGGGAGGGGATTCCAGAGCTTGGGCCCTAAGCAACTAAAAGCACAGCCACCAATGGTGGAATGATAATAACTGGGAATGCTCAAGAGGCCAGAATTAGCTGAGCACAAATAACTTGGAGGGTTGTGGGGCTGGAATAAATTATAAAGATAGCTAAGGGCAAGGCCACTGGGGCATTTAAGAACAAGGATGAGAATTTTAAAATCAAGATGTTCCTCGACTGGACAAGGTTAGTGAGCACAGGGGTGACAAGGGAAATGGGACTTGCTGTGAGGTAAAACATGAGCAGCAGAGCTTTGAATGACCTCAAGTTTACAGAGGGTAGAATGTGAGTGGTCAGCCAAGAGTGAACTGGAATAGTTAACTCTAGAAATAATGAAGGCATGTTTGAGAGTTTCAGTAACAGATGAGTTAATAAAAATAAAACACCATGGATGCTGGAATCTGAAATATAAATAGAAAATGCTGGAAAATCTCAGCAGGTCTAACGGCATCTGTGGAAAAAGAATAGAGTCAACATTTCAATTCAAAATGACCTTCATCAAAGCTCAGTAATGGGCTGAGATGGAATCATAGAATCTCTATGGTGCAGAAGGAGGCTATTTGGCCCATTGAGCTTGCACTGACAACAATCCTACCCAAGTCATATCCCCGTAACCCCATATATTTACCCTACTAATCCCCCTAACTCTAAGGGGCAATTTAGCATGGCCAATCAACCTTACCTTCAGATCTTTAAAGACTGTGGGAGGAAATCAGAGCACCCAGAGGAAACTCATGCAGACATAAGGAGAATGTGCAAACTCCAGACAGTGACCCGGCTGGAATTGAACTCAGGTCTATGGCACTGTGAGGCAACAGTGCCAACCACTGTGCCACCTCATGGTTCCAGAGGAGCTTCCAGTGTCATTTCTGTTTTTCCCTCTTGTTTTCTTTTTCTATTATTTCTATGTCATAAATTTTCTGTGCCACATGAGACCAATTCCTTCATTCTTATACTAATGGAACTCAAAATGGAAAATGCTGTTCATGTGATTTAGTGCCAGCATAATGAATGTGGATTTGGTTTCTTGTATAGTAGTCAAAGTTTAAGTTTGATGATCCACAAAATCAATAAGTATGCACTGTTGGTATTTTTATTCAGCTCTATTAAGGTAATATATGGCTGTGCAATGATGTGTAATTTAATTCCTTTGTGATTTTATTTTGCAGATGATTCATGAAAACCTGAATAAATCCAGCAACATCAGCACTAAACTGAAGGACAAAGTTTTACATATTTGCTTGGATGAATTAACAAATTTACTACACTGGTAATTTTTATAATAGCATTAAGTCCGTTGTAGCCTGCTATACAGTCACAAATTTACAACCTCAGTGGCACTGGAGATTTTGTGTCAACATAACTACAGTTGAGTTTTTGCCAAGGTAAACTTCCTATGGACTTCACAGAAATGATATTAAACAAAATTTAGTACTGATTGTTAACATAGAACATAGAACAATACAACACAAACAGGCCCTTTGGCCCACGAGTTGCGCCGATCACATCTGCCAATCCACAGACCTATCTATAACTCCCTATCCTATTCTTTTCCATATACTCATCCAGAAGTCTTTTAAAAGACCCCAGTGAGTTTGCCTCAACAACCTCCGACGGCAGTCGGTTCCGTTCACTCACCACCCTCTGAGTGAAAAACTTACCCCTAACATCTCCTTTGTATTTGCTTCCCTGCACCTTAAATCTGTGTCCTCTCGTAGTGACCATTTCAGCTCGGGGAAATAGTCTCTGAGAGTTCACCCTATCTATTCCTCTCAACATTTTATAAACCTCTATCAGGTCACCTCTCAACCTCTCTCGACCTGATAGAGGTTTATAAAATGTTGAGAGGAATAGATAGGGTGAACTCTCAGAGACTATTTCCCCGAGCTGAAATGGTCACTACGAGAGGACACAGATTTAAGGTGCAGGGAAGCAAATACAAAAGAGATGTCAGGGGTAGGTTTTTCACTCAGAGGGTGGTGAGTGAATGGAACCGACTGCCGTCGGAGGTTGTTGAGGCAAACTCACTGGGGTCTTTTAAAAGACTTCTGGATGAGTATATGGAAAAGAATAGGATAGGGGGTTATAGATAGGTCTGTGGATTGGCAGATGTGATCGGCGCAACTCGTGGGCCGAAGGGCCTGTTTGTGTTGTATTGTTCTATGTTAACAATCAGTACTAAATTTTGTTTAATATCATTTCTGTGAAGTCCATAGGAAGCTCTCCAGTGAGAAGAGTCCCAGCTCCCTCAACCTATCTTCATAAGGCCTGCCTCCCAATCCAGGCAGCATCCTTGTAAATCTCCTCTGCACTCTCTCAATAGCCTCTACATCCTTCCTATAATGAGATGACCAGAACTGCGCACAATACTCCAACTGGGGTCTGACAAGAATCTTATAGAGCTGCATCATTACCTCCTGACTCCTAAACTCTATTCCTCGATTAATGAAGGCCAGTACACCGTACGCCTTCTTGACCACTTCCTCCACCTGCGAGGCTGATTTGAGGCCTATGGACCCGGACCCCGAGATCCTTCTACTCTACAACACAGCTAAGACTCCTACCCCTTATATTGTACTCCTTCATCCCATTATTCCTGCCAAAATGGACCACTACACATTTATCTGCATTGAAGTCCATCTGCCACTTCTCCGCCCAGTCTTGCATCCTGTCTATGTCCCGCTGCAACTTTTGGCATCCCTCCAGACCATCCACAACACCACCGACCTTGGTATCATCAGCAAACTTACTAACTCATCCCTCCACTTCCTCATCCAGGTCATTTATGAAAATGACAAACAGCACGGGTCCCAGAACAAATCCCTAGGACACTCCACTGGTTACCAACCTCCATGCAGAGCAAGACCCATCCACAACCACTCTCTGCCTTCTGCCAGCAAGCCAGTTCTGTATCCACGAGGCCAAAGCCCCTTGGATCCCATGCCCTCTCACCTTCTCCAGAAGCCTTGCATGGGGGACCTTATCAAATGCCTTGCTAAAGTCCACGTACACTACGTCCACCGCCCTTCCTTCGTCAATGTGTTCAGTCACATTTTCGAAGAGCTCAACTAGGCTCGTAAGGCATGACCTGCCCTTGACAAAACCATGCTGACTATTTCTAATCAGTCCAAACTTCTCCAAATGTTGATATACCTTATCCCTCAGAAGCCTTTCCATCAGCTTACCAACCACTGACGTCAAACTCACCGGTCGATAATTTCCTGGACTATCCCTGTTCCCTTTCTTAAAGATAGGAACCACATCCGCAATCCTCCGGAACCTCTCCCGTTTCCATGGATGATGCAAATATCATCGCCAGGGGCTCTGCAATCACTTCCCTCACCTCCCACAATAACCTAGGGTACATCCCATCCGGTCCCAGCGACTTGTCTATCTTGATAGAATTTAACAGGTCTAACACATCCTGTTTCCTAACATCCACATACTCAATCTTTTCCGTATGCCTCAAACCTGCAGTGCAATCTCCCAGTTCACTTTCCACCGTGAATACTGAGGCAAAGTACTCGTTAAGCACCTCTGCAGAGGTGTGAATTTCTTCCGGATTCACACAGACTTTTCCCCCTTCACCTTTTATGGGCCCAATCCCTTCTCATCCTTTTACTTTTCACATATTTGTAGAAGGCCTTGGGATTCTCCTTAATCTTACCTGCCAAGGCCTTCTTAAAAAAATGAGGGATATAAGTTCTAAATTCAGAGTTTCTATACTTTTTATATTGGAATTAAATAAATGATTCCAGCTGTGAGAATTGTAGCATTTCATTTAATCATTCTTTGTATTGATAACATTTATTTCACCTTTAAAGGGTTCAATATATTAATGAATTAAGACTTTTTCATTGATGTTTATCCTTAATAGTTTGTACATTATTATTTATACTTAAACTTTCATTAGTATTAAACTTTGAATTTTTTTTATTAGCTATCAACAGGAACTGAAGGTCAAAAAAACAAGCATTCCAAACCCACTTCCATTTTTAATAGTAAGCGTCAATGGCTATATTGACTTAAGGTAAATCTTCTTAATGACTGATATGAATAGTGTTGCCTCTTGAACATAGGGGTACTGATATTACAAACAAAGAATTTCACCACTCTGCCCACCATGGGAAGCATAGTGGGCAAAGGGCAGGCAATGGAAAGGTCTGTTGACCTCGGGTAGATTTTATGGTTTCTGGACAAGGGAGGCTGCAAAATCCTGCCCAAATACTCTCAACTTATCACACAACAACCTACTTTATTATATCTTATCAAGTTACCACAAAAGTATCAAAACTCCATACAAAAGATATCAAAACTTTTTTACAAATACAGTACTCACCCCCTGTCTTAAATTATTATACGCAAGGTATCTGACCTACTTCGTTTTCCACAAATTATTCAAAAAGTATTGAAAGCTTGACAAAACAAACCAACTCATGACTTAGACTTAAATACTACCCATGGCAAGGCAAGGTGATCAGACTCTCTCCCGATGGGTTTGTTCCAATGTCTCAGAATCCAGGACTTGGGGTCTTGTTGCTTATTCTGTGATGGTTGGTCCTGTGGGTTAATATTGTCGATGCTTCTTTGTTTCTCTTAGAGATTCTGCTGACGCTAATGTGTCTTCAGTCACGTCCTCACAGGACAGGCACTAATCAGTGTCACTGTCTTTTTGGTCACAAAGGCTTAGGGAGTCGTGTCTCTCTCAAGGGGTCACATTTCTCTCAGGAGCACGATACACGGGGTCTGTGTTCAATCGTTGTCTGTTGAAGGCATAGCCAGAGCCACTGTCCAATCAGCTCTTTGTGCCTATTCTTCACTGCGCATCCTGTTCTTTCCTGAAAGTTAGCCTTTTTTAAGCATCAGCCTTTGCTGGTTTCTTTGTGACTACCCATTAGACTACAATAGTATAAAAATGTTATAATATATTCATATTAGTTGCAGTTTTAATGAAAAGAAGCCTAAAGGGCATCCAGAGTTCTCCATTGTTAATTAGGTACTTTTGAAATGTCGTTGCAGTTCCAACATAGGGGAAAAGTCAGCATCAATATGTCTAACAAAGTGTGATTAGATGAATGCCTTATATTCATTTTTTGGTGATATCAATTGAGTGTTGCCAGAACACTGATGGAACTGCCTTCCATTTCTTCAGATAGTACCTTGGGATCTTTTATTTCTAATTCAGAGAGTATATCGGATCTCCCATGAATGTAACATTCCGCAAGTCCTGGACTGGTTTGTCAGCCTGGATTATGTGCTGAAACCTCTGGAGTAACCCCTTGAGCTTGTTCTGTATTCAAGGAGATCATGGTTGATCTGTGACTTAACTCGAAACAAACATTGCTTCATATCTCTTAATAACTTTGGTTAAAAAAAACTTTTCAGTCGTCAATTGTTTGTGATTTATTGTTTGTAGAGAGTTACAAATTTCTGCTATTCTTTGTCTGTAGAATATTTTCTAACTTCACTCTTGGAATATCTGCCTCCAGCTTTTGCTGGATTTAACTAATAGGGCCCCATGATATTGGATATTGTTAGGGAAAGGGGTATTTCTCAAGAGTTCAAGAATGTAGATGGTTAGGAACAGGGGATAAATCTATGAGACACTTATATTCCCTGTTCAGTGTACTGTTGTAGTGTACTGTAGTCTTATTATGTGTTTCTTTTTAAGTTAATTTTTTTTATTAATTGATTACACCAAGTTACTCACCAATTTGCAGATTTTTCCTCATGCTGTACCAAATTGAAAATAAACGCCACTAAGAACCAGTGTTCCAAGTTGAGTTTTGGGATTCCCTCGCACTTAACATCAGTGGGATTTTTCACATAAAGATAAAACTCTTGTGGATAAAGTGATAATGTTCAGCCTACATGTAGCTCAATCTTCTGGAGAAAACTGCAGTTCCCCATTACCTAATAGTGGGTGACAGTGGTTAGCCCTGCTGCCTCATAGCTCCAGGGGACCCAGATGCGATTCCTAGCTTGGGTCACAGTCTGTGTAGAGTATGCACATTTTCCTGTGTCTGCGTGAGTTTCTTCCAGGTGCTCTGGTTTGCTCCCACAGTCCAAAAGTGCATGCTAAATTGCCCTTTAGTGTCCTGGAATCGGTATGTTAAAGGGATTAGAACATAAAACATTACTGCGCAGAACAGGCCCTTCGGCCCTCGATGTTGCGCCAACCAATTGAGAAAAAGCAATGACCCTCTAACCTAAACCATTCCCTTTTCATCCATAAACCTATCCACTGATCACTTAAACACCCCCAAACTTGGCGCACCTACAACTGCTGCAGGCAGGGCATTCCATACCCTTACCACCCTCTGGGTAAAGAACTTACCTCTGACATCCATCCTATAATTACCATCCCTTAATTTAAAGCTATGTCCCCTCGTGCTAGCTTTCTCCATCTGAGGAAAAAGGCTATCACTGTCCACCCTGTCTAATTCTCTGATCACCTTATATGCCTCAATAAGGTCTCCTCTTAGCCACCTTTTTTCTAATGAAAACAACCTCAAATCCCTCAGCTTCTCCTCATAAGACCTTCCCTCCATACCAGGCAGCACCCTGGTAAACCTCCTCTGCACCCTCTCCAATGCCTCCACATCTTTCTTATAATGTGGCAACCAGAACTGTACACAATACTCCAAGTGCAGCCGCACCAGAGTTTTGTACAGTTGCAACATGACGTTGCGGCTCCAAAATTCAATCCCCCTACCAATAAAAGCCAAGACTCCGTATGCCTTCTTAACAACCTTACCGACTTGATTGCCAACTTTCAGGGATCTATGCACATATACACCGAGATCCCTCTGTTCGTCAACACTATTAATAGTCCTACCATTAGCCCTATAGTCTATACACTTGTTATTTCTGCCAAAGTGAATTATCTCACACTTTTCCGCATTAAACTCCATTTGCCACCTCTTGGCCCAGCTCTGCAACTTGTCTAAGTCTCTCTGCAAACTATAACACCCCTCTTCACTATCTACCACTCCTCCAACTTTGGTGTCATCAGCAAATTTACTAATCCATCCTTCTATACCCTCATCCAGATCATTTATAAAAATTACAAACAGCAGAGGCCCCAAAACAGATCCCTGAGGTACACCACTTGTAACCGAACTCCATAATGAATATATCCCATCAACCACCACCTTCTATCAGCTTCTAATTAGATACCACCCTCTGGGTAAAGAACTTACCTCTGACATCCATCCTATAATTACCATCCCTTAATTTAAAGCTATCACCTAACAAAGGTGGTATCAGCAGAGGGTGGTCTTCTATCAGCTAGCCAATTCCTAATCCAATTAGCTAAATCACCCTCAATCCCATACATCTGCATTTTCTGCAGAAGCCTTCCATGGGGAACCTTATTGAACGCCTTACTAAAGTCCATATATACCACGTCAACTGCCTTACCCTTATCCATCTCTTTGGTCACCTTTTCGAAAAACTCAATAAGGTTTGTGAGGCACAACCTACCCTTCACAAAACTATGCTGACTATCCCCAATCAATTCATTTCTCTCTAAATGACTATAAATCTTATTCCTAATGATTCTTTCCAAAACTTTGTCCACAACAGAAGTAAGACTCACCAGTCTATAATTCCCAAGATAGTCTCTATTCCCCTTCTTGAACAATGGGACAACATTCACTATCCTCCAGTCTTCCGGCATTATACCTGTAACCAACGATGACCTGAAGATCGGAGTCGAAGGCTCTGCAATCACCTCTCTTGCCTCCCCGAGAATCCTAGGGTAAATTCCATCCGGCTCAGGGGACTTACCTATTTTCAAACCCTCAAGAATATCTAACACCTCCTCCTTATCTACTTCAATACTATCCAGTTTACAACCCTGTATCCCAGTGTTCTCCACAACTACATTTACGTCTCCCTGCGTGAATACCGAAATTTTACAACTCATCCACTTCATCTTGGACCACAATGTCTTCACCTTCAACAATCAGCTTTTCATCCAGACACACGGAACAGCCATGGGGACCAAATTCGCACCTCAGTATGCCAACATCTTCATGCACAGGTTCGAACAAGACTTCTTCACCACACGAGATCTCCAACCAAGGTTATATACTAGATACATTGATGACATCTTTTTCCTTTGGACTCATGGTGAACAATCATTGAAACAACTGTATGATGATATCAACAAGTTCCATCCCACCATCAGACTCACCATGGACTATTCTCCAGAATCAGTTGCATTCTTGGACACACGCATCTCCATCAAGGACGGTCACCTCAGCACCTCACTGTACCGCAAACCGACAGACAACCTCACAATGCTCCACTTCTCCAGCTTCCACCCTAGACACGTTAAAGAAGCCATTCCCTATGGACAAGCCCTCCGTATACACAGAATTTGCTCAGATGAGGAGGATCGTGACAGACACCTCCAGACACTGAAGGATGCCCTCGTGAGAACAGGATATGGCGCTCGACTCATCGATCAACAGTTCCAACGTGCCACAACGATAAACCGCACTGATCTCCTCAGAAGACGAACACGGGACACGGTGGACAGAGTACCCTTTGTTGTCCAGTACTTCCCCGGAGCGGAGAAGCTACGACATCTTCTCCAGAGTCTTCAACATATCATTGATGACGATGAACATCTCGCTAGGGCCATCCCTACCCCCCCACTTCTTGCTTTCAGACAACCGCACAACCTCAAACAGATCATTGTTCGCAGCAAACTACCCAACCTTCAGGAGAACAGTGACCACAATACCACACAACCCTGCCACAGCAACCTCTGCAAGACATGCCAGATCATAGACATGGACGACATCATCAAACGTGAGGATACCATTCACCAGGTGCACAGTACATACTCTTGCAACTCGGCCAACGTTGTCTACCTAATACGTTGCAAGAAAGGATGTCCCGAAGCATGGTATATTGGGGAGACCATGCAGACACTACGACAGCGGATGAATGAGCATCGCTCAACAATCACCAGGCAAAACAGTTCCCTTCCTGTGGGCGAACACTTCAGCAGTCATGGGCATTTGGCCTCCGACCTGCGGGTAAATGTTCTTCAAGGGGGCTTTCATGATACACGACAGCGCAGAGTCGCTGAGCAGAGACTGATAGCCAAGCTCCGCACACATGAGGACAGTCTTAACAGGGATCTTGGCTTCATGACACACTATCTGTAACCCCCGTAACTTGCCTGGGTTAGCAAAAAACCTCACTTACTGTGCTGTCTGGAGAAAATACACAATTCTCTAACAATGCTCAGGATTCCCTTCACACACATTGTTAGCCACTTTAACACTTGAATAGCAGGTTAGATGTAAGGATTCGCATTCTAATCAGCAATCTCTGACTGTCTGTGCTGATGTGTGCTATTGCAGACCAGAACACTGCATTTGCCTGAGGAAGACACAGAGTGTTGAAAGCTCGCGGATTTACTATCAAATAAATCGGTTGGATTAAAAATTGGTGTTGCTAAATTCTTACTGAGTTCTTACCGCCCCAATCCAACGCCGGCATCTTTACATCATGAATACCGAAGAGCAGGATAAATATGTAGAGTTACAAGGATAGGGTCTGGGTGAGATTGTTGTCAGTACAGGCTTGATGAGCTGAATAGCCTCCTTCTCCATTATAGGGTTTCCATGATTACAGTACTTCATTGCCTTTTTATTAATTCCCAAAGGTTTTTTCTATTACTCTACCTGAAAGGCCATTCCAGGTGTTTTTATGTGAAGAACTGATGAAACCCTGAATGTGCCTGTCACCAGTTTGCATGCATGTGCTGTTGTTCTGTATAGTGAAACCATTTTCAGATTACCCTAATTTGTTCTGTTTGTATTTTATGTACTTTTCAATGGTTGCCTCCTTTTAAAACAGAACAATCCACATGTTTATAATTTGTCTTCATTTTTCAGCTGATTACCACTAGGATTTCTGGTGTGGTTCTTCTCTAGACTGTATTCAGGTCTTGGATGTTTCTAGGAAAGTTTTCCTCCTGCTGCTATCATCCCATTTATCTCCCAAACATTGCAGGTCCTTTGGCCCAACCACTTCTGTTGACCCTACCTTCTTCTCGAAATGAAGAGTGGCTGGAAATTCCATGTGTTCACCTTGTTCCCATCCCTGTTATTCTCCTGTTCTTTTTTTAAGTAACCATATAACCTGATAAACATTGACTAGGTCTTTGTTTCAGCCATTATTTCTGGTAGTAGGTTCCACTGACAGTAAAAAATGTTGTTCTTGCTGCTGTCCTAAATTTCTTTCTTTGTGGATGAAATCTTGAACCCACATTTGTCGGTGGGGGCTCAAAATCTGGACGTCACAGTTCCTCCAATTTCAGCCAGACCTTGCCAACATCATCAGGTCCATGCCCATAGTTGGCATGAACCTGTTTTGCATGCATTTAAATAATACTAATCCATCGCCTTGCAGTAACCTCACCGCACCCCACCCCCATTCCCCAACTGTGCCAATGTGACGTCACAACAGCATGGTTTACAGCAAGTTCATGTGTGAACCTGATGTGGGTTTCCTGGGGTATAGAGGTAAGTATAGCCACCAGGGAATGAGGAACATAACTGGGTAGCACATAACAAGGGAGTGCCCTGGAAATGCTCTGGCACTATCTTTTGTTAAGAAGTTTCACAACACCAGATTAGAGTCCAACCCTAGAATCCATCTCTGTATCATGACTACTTGTTGGCACAGATTGATACTGCCACGTGACACCAGTGTAAGTCTCAGGGGCATGAGGGAGAAGCTTTGAGTCTGGCAGCATTCCAGCGAACGAGATGCCAGTGATCGTCATCGCACTGGGATGGAGGGCATGTCTGATTGGGGGGAGGGGGAAGAGGGGTTGACGATCGTGGATGGGATGATTGGGAGGGAAGGGACTGATTACCACAGTTGGAAGGGTGTCAGAATGAATGCTCAGCCCAGTTGGAGTGGGGAGGTGAGGGAAGGAACTGAGATCTCAGTGGGTGGGGAAGATTTATTGGAGTTCTGATCAGGGCACCCTTTAAAGATGGCACCTCGATCTCTGAGCTGCTGGGTTTTGACTCTCTCTATAACAGCGCAAATCATGCCCTCTTGATTTTTTTTTTGGCAAATGTGGTAGAATCTGGAGAGAAAACCAACCAGTTTTCTCGCCAGAAGCAACATTCTATCATTTATTGGTAAGATTTCGCCCAATCAATATTTATATGCCCCCCTCCTTGTTCTCGCTTTTCTCAATTATTGTAAGCAATCTGTTTCTATCTGCCCTGTTCCATGCCTTCATTGGTTTAAATACTTCATTGAAATTACCCTTTAACCTCAAACAAAAAGCAATAACATAAGCATGCTGAATAAACTACCAAAAAGGCAGTGGAAAATATCGCCCAGTGTTGCCACATAATATGTACACCAGATGGCACTCCAAAAGCATAGTTTGACATCTAAAACTACAGGAATACAAACGATCTATTACATTTACAAATTTACTCTCCACACCCAACAACCAATCTCTCATTTATTGTCATCATTCCATATGTTGAACGCTTATTATTTTTATCTCCCTCCTTCACTGCCGTAGGGTATATGTAAAGACTCTTAAGCAGGACAATGATGGACTTGCCGGCAAAGTAGAAGAGACACTGAACAAAGTTGTACGAGAACTCAATGAAATTCTCTTAAAAGACATTGTGCTTCAGGTGGAGGTATGTTGGGAAAGGGGTGCTCAAATATTTCATACATCAACAAAACACGACTGTATTGGATACTTTATTTTCTAGCTTAGGTTTAAGAAGCTCATGGTCAAGAAGTGGCTTTCCAATAGTGAGAATTTTAATCAGATAATAAGTATCGCTGAAAAATATTGTGAAGAGCTCAAGAAAATGAAACAAGACAATTACCAGGTATATTTTTTACATTTCAAATATGAAGCATTTCAATTGGCAAATGCTGTACAGAGAATACTGTTAAAAATAATTGAAAATAAATTATCTCTGTTTAAATGAAAGATCCTGATATCTGATGTCCACTCTTGGTTCGTTAAAGAGTACGTTACACAAATCCTGAAACAGCACCTTCACTGCAAATCATCTAGCAAACGTGACACAGCAGCAAATAAGATTAGGAAAGAATTGGGAACAATAAATAACCTGTATGAAGAATGCGTAAGTAATATAAACTATTTTATGTTGGTTTTAATTGCTGGGTTTTGCTGGAAGATTTTATTTATGCTCCAATTGGCACACCTCAGTCCTGACTTCCCCAGGTAAGCTGAAGCCTGTTCAAACACAATTCATCCACCATGTATAGACCAGTTTGTTTAAAAGGTAAACCTTCCTTCAGAACATATATCAGTCATAAATCTAACAATAACCCTGTCTGTCATATGTACTTTGCATCCTCTTTGCGTATTTATCTAATAGAACATTGCAAAGATACTTAACATCTTGTTAACATTCAGCCATTGTACTAAACAATGGTTCACTACATAGCTTGGTTCCCACAGTTTGTCATTTACAGTTACTAAGTGCTTTATTAGTCACTTGATGAGCAGAAATGACTACTATTGAAGGTGCAATAGGATGGCCTGCTAATAGTTTTGCTACTAATGAAATCACATTCTAAAGTTTATTTATTAGTTACAAGTAAAGCTTACATTAACAGTGCAATGAAGTTTCTGTGAAATTCTCCTAGTCGCCACACTCCGGCACTGTTTGGGTCAATGCACCTAACCAGAATATGGGAGGAAACCCATGCAGACATGGGGAGAACATGCAAACTCCAAACTCCTGGAATCAAATCCAGTGCTGTGAAGCAGCAGTACTGTGAAGTAGCTAACCATTCTGCTACTGTGCCACCCCAAACTGTCCCTCAAGTTGTATAGTTGAAAACCATGTTGGTATCCTTCATCCCTGTTCCTTTATATGAAAAAGCAGTCTCTTTTTCTGGTTCTTTGCCAAAGCAGGAATGAAGGCCATTGATATTCAGTTAGCTGTATTATGAAGTTATTGATAAGTAGTGCTTTAAATTACCTGATCTGTATCTTGTTCCAATACTCATTATTACCTCTAAACTCTAGCCTTATTTAAAATTTGTTAACTTCCTAAAAATAATTATTTCTCTAATTTTTGAAATTAAATGGTTCCTAAATTTAGCAAACTCTGATGAAAAGTGTAGTTGAAAAATATATTTTTGCTTGGGGAACCCTCCTACAAATATTAACAACCTTTGGAGACCTCTAACATATATTGACTCTTCCAAAACTGTCTGAAATTCCAAAAGACTGTCAGATAATTAAAGAAAATTACTCATTATGGGTTGCACATTGGCTAGCACCACTGCTTCACAGCTCCAAGGACCTGGGTTCGATTGGTGAGTATCTGTATAAAGTTTGTACACTCTCCTCAAGTCTGCATGGGTTGCCTCCGGGTGCACCTATTTCCTCCCATAGGCCAAAAAGATGCAGCTGACATGAATTAGCCTTGCTAAATTGTCCCTTTGTGTCTCAAGATGTGTAGGTTAGGGGGATTAGTGGGGCAAATGCGAAGGGATACGGGGATAGGGTGGGGATTGGACCTTGTTGAGATGCTCTGTCGGAGATTCAGTGCAAACTGAATGGGCCAAATGGTCTCTTACACTATATGGATCTATGACATCATTGCAGGTTTTATCATTACAATACAATAATAGAAATGAGTTATTAAGACCAAAAGGTGTAAGAGCAGAATTGGGCCATTCAGCCCATTTGAGGCTACTCCACCATTCAATCATGATTGACAGGTTTCTCAATCCCATTCTCCCACCTTTTCTCTCTAACTTTTGATTTCCTTACCAATCAAGAATCTATGTATCTCTATCTTAAATATCCTCAATGACATGGCCTTCATAGCCTTCTATGGCAATGAATTCCATAGATTCTACCTCAGACTGAAGAAATTCCTCCTCATCTCAATTCTAAAGTGTTGTCCCTTTACTCTGAGGTTGTGCCCTCGGACCCTAATCTCTCCTTTAATGGAAACATCTTCCCCACATCCACTCTATCCTGACCTTTCAATATTCTGTAAGTTTCAATGAGATCCCCCCTCATTTTTTCTAAACTCCATCAAATATAAACCCAAAGTCCTCAAATACACCTCAGATGTCAAGCTTTTCATTTTTGAAATAATTCTCATGAACCTCCTCTGGGCCTTCTCCAAGGCCAGCACGTCTTTCCTTATTTGTGGGCCTAAAATTGTTCACAATATTCCAACTGTGGTCTGACCGTAGCCTTATATTAGGAGGTAAACAAGTGTATAAATAGGACCTCAGAATAAAATAACATGTTTTGGGACTGGATTAATCAGCTAAAAGGCATAGTAATCAAGTGGCAATTTCTAGTGAAAATATAGTTCTAAAAATATAGATATTTGTCATGATGACTCAGAAATCATAAATTACTGGTTTGTAAATTTTGATGTCAATCAGTAGTTGTGTGATAGAAGGCAAAGTTTAAAAGAAATGCTTGTAGAGTGTATCAGTACGAGTAATCAATTTTTAGATAAAGCTAAAATACTGCGGATGCTGGAATCTGAAACAAAAACAGAAAATGTCGGAGAAACACAGCAAGTCTGACAACATCTGTGAAGACAGAATAGAGTCAACGTTTCAAATCTGGATGACCTCTTGTCAAGGCTGAATGCTAGGAATGCCTTCCCTGAAGAAATCCTGATCTTCTCTCCAACCCTGACGAAGGGTCATCCAAATTCAAAAAGTTGGCTTTATTCTGTCTCCACAGATGCTGTCAGACCTGTTGAATTTCTACAACATTCATAATTTTTTAGATAGTGGATATATTAACCAAACTTCTTGTTTTTCAGCGCAGTGCTACTTCATGGCTTTTTCCAATAACTCAAGATCTGTCTGACTTTATTGGTTCAAATGAAAATGAACTTGAGACAAAACTGAACACCTTATGTATGGATTATCCAGATATTAGGTAAATTGGTCTACTTGGTACTGAAACATTTTGTCAAATCATGTTTTTAAGACGCATTAAAGGCTTTGTGATTTCTTTATCTTTTTAGCTCTCCCAACACAGAAATTGTGTGCTGAATTTGGACACGTTTGACTCCTGGAGATTGGAATGTCCCCACATTAGTTTAAACCATAGAAATATTTGAATTATTTATGATTAACTTTTGCTAATGTATAATTAATCATAATAGTGCATGTAGCTAAGGTTTCGTGTTGTCTCCTCCCTGTCCTCTGGTTATTAACTCTGCACCTAATATTTGCCATTTAGCCTAAACTTCCTTAGTATTTGACTGTTCTTAGCTACTGTGCTGAACTTGAGCCCAGTACATTTATGTTTCTTTATTCTTTTACGGGATATAGACATCACTGGCTAGTCCAGAATTTAATGCGTATCCCTAATTGCTCTTGCCCTTGAGTAGGTGGTGGTGAGCTAACAAAACCCAGACCTTTATGCAAACCAGCCTCTGATCCATTGACTCTGTCTACACGTCCCGCTGCTTTAGGAAAGCAGCCAACATAATCAAGAACCCTATGCATCCCAGATGTCCTCTCTTTCACCTTCTTCCGTCAGGAAAAAGATACAAAGGTCTAAGGTCACATACCAACTGACTCGAGAATGAATTCTTCTCTGCTGTCATCAGACTTTTGAATGGACCTACTTCATATTAAGCTGATCTTTCTCTACATCCCAGTTATGACTATAACAGTGCATTGTGCACCACCTTCTTTCCTTCTCTATGAACGGTATTCTTTGTCTATATTAGCACGCAAGAAACAATATTTTTCACTGTATATTAATATATGTGACAATAAATCAAATCAAAAATCAGATCCAGCACAGATATACCTACAGTGCTATTAGGAAGAGAGTTCCAGGAATTTGGCCCAGCAACAATTGAGAAACTGCAATATAATTCCAAGTCAGGATGGTGTGGGACTTGGACAGGAACTTGTGCACGGTGTTATTCTCATGCATCTTTAGCCCTTATCATTCTGAATGTTAAGAAGTCATGAGTTTGGAAGCTGTTTCATGAGTTTGTGAAGTGCATCTTACAGATAGTACATGCTATTGCCACTGTGCATTAGTGGTAGAGGGATAAAGAACAAAGAACAAAACAGCACGGGAAACAGGCCCTTCGGCCCTACGAGCCCGCACCACCACCTCGATGTTCCCACTTCTACCCGTGATCCCTATGTTTATAGATCTATGGATTGAAACCAAATTTGAGACAATTTAGGGAGAATTTTTTTTGTTCTGCCAATCAGCCTAAGAGCACATCTTTGGGATGTGGGAGGAAACCGGAGCACCCGGAGAAAACCCACGCAAGCACAGGGGGAATGCACAAACTCCCACAGACAAAGGCCCAAATCCATGTATCTGCACAGCACAGCGATAGTCACTGAGCTGTCGTGTTGCCCATCAAATGGTCCAGGTCAAGCGTACACTAACGACGTGAAGCACTAGGATACTCTTGAAAAAAATCCAAGAGCAGCCCTCTCACGACCCATCACATGTATGCCCCTTGTTAGACAACAAGGTGGACCAAAGCACCTGTAGGATAAAAACAAGTACATCAATATCATCATCTATTTACACACTTCCCAGGGACTCCCAAGGCTCATGATCCCTATTTTAAATCAGTTTTCTATACCCCTCCATTCCCATTCTGTTCCTGTGCCCATCTAAGTATTTCTTAAATAACTCCAGAGTGCCTGCCTCCACCACTTTACTTGGCAGCGCATTCCATATCCCCACCACCCTCTGTGTGAAAAAACTCCCTCTAGCATCCAAATTATACCTTACCCCGCTCACCCTAAGCCCGTGACCCCTCGTGCTATTTGAGTCCATCCTAGGAAAAAGCTTAACCCTGTTTACTCTATCTATACCCCTCATAATCTTGTACACATCTATTAGATCTCCTCTAAGTCTACGTCTTTCTAAGGAAAACAGTCCCAATTTGCCTAACCTCTCCTCGTAACTCAGACCTTCCGTACCAGGCAGCATCCTGGTAAACCTCCTCTGCACTCTCTCCAGACTCTCCACGTCCTTCCGGTAGTAAGGCGACCAGAACTGGATGCAGTATTCCAAATGGTCTAACCAACGTTTTATACAACTGCAACATTAAAGGCCAGCTCTTGTACTCTATACCCCTCCCTATAAAGACTAGCATACCATATGCTTTCTTCACAACCTTTTCCACCTGCTCTGCCATCTTCAGAGACTTGTGCACCTGTACCCCCAGGTCCCTCTGCGTTTCTACACTCTTAATAGGTGTACCCTTTATCATATACCTCCCCCCTACATTCTTTCTCCCAAAATGCATCACCTCACATTTATCAGGATTGAATTCCATCTGCCATCTGTCTGCCCAAGCTACCAGCCTATCTATGTCCTGCTGCATCGCCTGACAATGCTCTTCACTATCCGCAAGTCCAGCCATCTTTGTATCGTCTGCAAACTTGCTGATCACTCCACTTACTCCCTCTTCCAAGTCATTGATATATATTACAAATAGAAGAGGTCCCACTACCGAGCCCTACGGCACATCACTAATGACCGACCTCCAGCTAGAAAAACACCCTTCCACTATCACTCTCTGTCTCCTATTACGAAGCCAGTTACTTATCCATCTAGCTACCTGTCCTTGTATCCCATTAGCCTTGACCTTTTCAACTAACCTCCCATGAGGGACTTTGTGGAAGGAAATGTTAGAACTTCTAGGTAGCATTAAAACTGATAAATCTCTGGGGCCTGATGGCATTTATCCCAGGCTGCTTAGGGAGGTGTGAGGTGAAATTGCTGGGCCTCTGATGCAAATCTTTGTATCTTCTTTGGACACAGGTGAGTTCCCAGAGGACTGGAGAATAGCTAATGTTGTACCATTATTTAAAAAGGGTAGTAGGGATAACCCTGGAAATTATAGGCAGGTGAGTTTGACGTCAGTGGTAGGGAAGCTGTTATGAATGCTTAAAGTGGGGTTGGGCTGCCAGTCAAATGGATTGCTTTGTCCTGGATGGCATTGAGCTGCTTGAGTGTTATTAGAGTTGCACTTATCCAGGCAAGCATTGACATGGTTTGTGGATGGTGGACTGGTTAGGGGGAGTCAGGAGTTGAGTCACTCACCACAGAATTCCCAGCCTCTGGCCTGATCATGTAGTCACCAGTATTTATTTGATAGTCCAATTCAGTTTCTGAATAATGGTAATACTCAGGATGTCCACAGCGAGTGATTCAGTGATGCTTACTGCCATTGAATGTCAAAGAAAAATGATTAGGTTCTCTCTTGTTAAAAATGGTCATTGGCTGGCACTTGTGCAATGGGAATGCTTCTTGCCACTTAGCCCAGGCATGAATGTTGTCCAGATCTTGCCACATATGGACGTTCAGTACCAGACGTGTTGTGAATGTTGTTGAACATTTGTGCAATTATCAGGAAACATCCTCACTTCTGACCTTACAATGAAGGGAAAGTCACTGAAGAAGGAATTGAAGATGGTTGAGCCTTGGACACTGCCATCAGAAAGTCCTGCAGTGAAATCCTGGGATTGAGGTGATTAACTGTCAATGACCATAGCCATTTTCCTCTCTGCTAGGTATGACTTCAACCAATGGAATTGAATTCAGTTTTGCTCAGACTCCTTGGTGTCTTATAGCACAGCAAGAGGCCCTTAGGCCCTTTGGGTTTGCACCAGCCATCAAGCTTCTATCCCATTTTCCCAGCATGCTCTTCTGTCACCTTGTACGCTGTGCCACTTCCAAGTTCTCACCCAAACACTTCTGAATTGTTGTTAAGCTTTTCCACCTCTCAGGCAGCCAGCTCCAGATTCCTCTGGATGAAAAATGTTTCTCCTCAAATCATAGCATCGTACAGTGCAGAAGAGGCCTGATGGCCCATGAGTTCACCCTGACACATTGGAAACACTTGAACTCCCACCTGCCAGCACCATGTCCTGAATGTTACAACAAGCCAAGTGCTCATCCAGGTACTTTTTTAAAGGATGCAACCCACCTCCACCATTCTCCCAGGCAGTCACTCAAATGCTGCTTTGATGTCAAAGGCAGTAAAAGCTCTCGCATCACCCTTTATCCATGTTTGGACCAAGGCTGTAGTGAGGTCAGGTGTTGATTGGCTATAGCCAAACTCGGCATTCATGAACAGCTTATTGCTGAGTAAGTGCCACTTTACAGCATTGTTGACAATCCCTTCCATCATTTTGCTGATGATTGTGAGTAAACTGATGGCATGGTAGTTGGCTGGGTGGATTTATCCTGCTTTTTGTCGATAGAATATGCCAAGAAAATTTCCCAAATTGCCAACTAGAAGCCAATTGTACCTGTACTGGGGCAGCATAGCTAGGGATGTGAACATATCAGGAGCTGTCAGAATATAAGCAATGTCCATAGCCTTTGCAATATGCAGTATCTTCAGTTGATTCATGATATCACATGGAGTGAATCGCCTGGCTAAAAACTGGCACATAGGTTGCTAGGAGCCCATCTGAGAAGGTTGAGATGGATACTTTGGTACTTCTGACTGACAATGGTTGCAATTGCGCTGTTGTGCTGAGCTCTTCCATCATCGCAGATGGGGATATCTGTGGAATCTTCTCTTATTATTAGTTGATTAATTGTCCACTGCCATTCGTGACTGAATGTGGCTCGACTACAGAGCTTGAATCTGATCCATTGATTGTGGGATCACTTAGCTCTGTCACTTAGCTGGTTTGCAAGCAAATAGTCCTGTGTTGTAATTTCACAAGGTTGACATCTCATTTTTAGGTAAGGTGTTAGTATTGTTTCTGGCATGCCTGCCTGCACTTTTCATTTTGATCCCCTGGCTTGATGGCAGTGTTAGAGTAAGAGTTATGCCAGGTCACAAAATTACAGATCATGTCTCATGGGTGTCAAGTTTTGAGTTGCTAAATCTGTTCTAAATAATCTCCTTCACATGGTGGCAGTGCATGCAACACGATGGGCGGCATTCTCAGTTGAAGATATGATATAATCTCTGCAAAGTCAGTGCGGTCAATCCTAGTAATTTTGTTATGAACCAATTAACCTGCAGTGCATAGGTTGATAAAGACAAGGTTAAGTAGGTTCTTCCCTCTTAGTGGTTCTCTCACCTGCTACAGATGAAGTCTAACAGCTTTGTCCTTTGGTACTCTGCTAGCTTGATCACTAATGATGCAACAATGCCATTCTTGGCTCTGCAGCAAGAATGTGCCCTTGCCACCCATCTTCCAAGTGGTGTTCAACGTCTGCTGAGTGGGGTGGGGGGTGATCGATGGTCATCAACAAAATCCATGCCCACGTTAGACCTGATGCCATGAAACTTCATGGAGTCCAGAGTATGCTCAGGGAAACTGCCCAAATTTAGGGGCAGCACAGTGGTTAACACTGCTGCTTCACAGCTCCAGGGACCTGAGTTCGATTCCCGGCTTGGGTCACTGTCTGTGTGGAGTTTGCACATTCTCCCTATGTCATCTGTGTACTCCAGTTTCCTTCCACAGTACAAAGATAGGTGAATTAGGTGTATTGGCCATGCTAAATTGTCCTTTAATATCCTGGGATGCATCGGTTACAAGGATTAGTAGGGTAAATATGTGGGGTTACCAGGATAGGGCCTGGGTGGGATTGTTATTGGTGCAGACTTGATAGGCTGAATGGCCTTCTTCTGCACTGCAGGGATTCTATGATTCTAAATTTATATAGCATTGTTCTGTCAACTCTGGTGGATTCATAATGCTGTTGGGACATCTGATGAAGGAACCCCATTTCCGAAAGCTTGTGAGATTACTATCAAATAAACTGGTTAGACTCTATCCTGGTGTTGTGAGACTTCTTACTCGGGATAGAATTGACCAGGGATGGTGATAATGGTGCCTTGGACATAGTCTGCAAGGTTTGGTAATATCAAGTTGTTTTTTGATGACCTTGAGGCAGCTTTCCTAATTTTGGCACAAGTCCCCAAATGAGAAGAAAGATTTTGCAGTGTCAACAGAGTTTGGTTTGCTGTAGTTGTCCATCTGGTTTCATTCCTTATTGACTTAACTGTATCAGTTTGTTTGACTAAGGGGCTTACTAGTTGCAGCGAGACAAGATAGGATGCAAGACTGAGCGGAGAAGTGACAGATGGACTTCAATGCGGATAAATGTGTGGTGGTCCATTTTGGCAGGACCAATGGGATGAAGGAGTATAATATCAAGGGTAGGAGTCTTGGCAGTGTTGAGGAGCAGAAGGATCTTGGGGTCCGGGTCCATAGGACTCTTAAATCTGCCCCGCAAGTGGAGGATGTGGTCAAGAAGGCATACGGTGTACTGGCCTTCATTAATCGAGGGATTGAGTTTAGGAGTCGGGAGGTAATGCTGCAACTTTATAGGACCCTTGTCAGACCTCACTTGAAGTACTGTGTGCAGTTCTGGTCACCTCACTATAGGAAGGATGTGGAAGCTATTGAGAGGGTGCAGAGGAGATTTACAAGGATGTTGCCTGGATTGGGGGGCATGCCATATGAAGATAGGTTGAGAGAGCAAGGTCTCTTCTTCCTGGAGAGACAAAGGTTGAGAGGCAACCTTTGTTTATAAGATGTTGAGAGGAATGGATAGGGTGGATTCTCGGAGGCTATTTCCCAGGACTGAAATGGTCACTACGAGAGGGCACAGATTTAAGATGCTGGGGGGCAAGTACAAAGGAGATGTTAGAGGTAAGTTTTTCATTCAGAGGGTGGTGAGTGAATGGAATCGGCTGCCGTCAGTGGTGGTGGAGGCGAACTCGCTGGGGTCTTTTAAGAGACTTCTGGATGAGTACATGGGATTTAATGAGATTGGGAATTACAGATAGTTCTATGGCCTGGTAGGTACTGGTGTGATCGGCACAACTTATGGGCCGAAGGGCCTGTTTGTGCTGTGGTGTTCTATGTTCTATGTACTATCCCATTTCAAGAATCAACCACAATGCTGTGGTATAGGTCAGACTACTTATGGACAGCAGATTTCCTTTCTTTAAGGTCATTAGTAAAATAGTTGGGTTTTTAACCATGATTTCAAATTTAATAATTAAATTTAAATTCCACCAGCTGCCGTGTTTGGATTTGAACCCAGGTTTCCTTAGCATTTTTCTTGGCCTCTGGATTACTAGTCCTGTGATGTTACTACTACACTCCTGCCACCACTTCCCCTCTTCCAATTACAGTCCACTTGACTTTCCCATATTCTCTCTGATCTCTGCATCTCCCAGCTATTCACTCCGCTTGATTCCTATCCCACTCCACCTTGGCTTCCTTTGCTCCTGTTGCCATTGCCTTTAACCTCTATTAAACTGTTACCCTTTCTGTAACTTGCTGAATGTTAAAATGTTTCTGTTTTTCATATAGATTCTTCTAATGTTTGGTGTACCCTCTATCTTACAGAGAAGAACATGTTTCAGCCCTTCTTTATTTCCGTGGGATCGCAAAAGGGAAAAAGAAAAACAACTTAATGAAATATTTCAACCAATTGGAAAATGATTCAGAAGGCTCAGCAACAGAAGCCCGCCATTCACTTTTCGCACAAATTGTTATCAGTGGACCAGTGAGCTGCATGCCTTCATTTATTTGAAATCAAAGTTTAATGGATTGGTCTCAAATATTCCAAACATCCTTGGATATAATGTAAGATTCCTCCAAAACTTGACAGCTACGAAAATTACTTTTGCCATTTGCAATGTAAAATGGCTCTTAAATCGATACTTCTTAAAAAAACTTCTTAAATTTCCTAATATGTATATTGTCCACACTTCTATTATGTCCAGTGTGTTTTAATTGTTCCACTGCTCTGACCAAAACAACGAGAAACTACAAAGGGTTGGGAACATAGCCCAATCCATCATGCAAACCATCCTCCCACCCACTGGTTTGTGTCTACACCTGCCACTGCCTCGGAAAAGCAGCCAGCATAATCATGGACCCCACGGATCCCGAACGTTCTCTCTTCCACCTTCTCCCATCAGGAAAAAGGTACAAATATCTGAGAATATGTACCAACCAAGTCAAAAACAGTTTCTTTCCTGCCATCAGACCTTTGAATGGACCAACCGTACCCGCCCCTCTCCCCACATTTACCCCATGAACGGTATGTTTTGTTTGTATAGTGCATAGGAAACAATATTTTTCACTGTATCCCTATACATATGACAATCAAATCAGATAGAACATAGAACATAGAACAATACAGCACAGAACAGGCCCTTCGGCCTTCGATGTTGTGCCGACCAAAATAAAAAGCAATGCCCCTCCTAACTAAACCATTCCCTTCTCATCCATATACTTATCAACTAACCTCTTAAACGCCACCAAACTTGGCGCATCTACAACAGCTGCAGGCAGGGCATTCCACTCCCTAATCACTCTTTGAGTAAAGAAATTTCACTATTTCCCATTTTGAATCTTCCCATTTTCCCATTTTGAATCTATATTAATATTGCTGTCCCTCCAGATGCTCAAAATATGAAGTGTCTCCTCCTTTAAAAAGAATCATAGATCACTTCTGATCCAATATTATTCAGTACATCTGCTGAGAGGAATATGGTGCTTTCTAGAAACTTCTGTGGACAAATAAAATCTAAAAAACTTGGATTGATTGACCTTGAAGAAGGGGATTCCTAACCAGCTAATAAGATTTATTGGCAGAATGCAGTCTTTCAGAGGACAAGAGATCAGTATGGAGTTAAATGATTCTTTAGACATCAGAAGATAAGATTGAAAGATCTCATGAGATGAAGTGGGAAATCGTTGAGACCATCCAAATTGAAGTGAAATTTGTACTGAAATTTGAGATGTACTGATGACGGTGGGTCTGTTTGTTGAAAAGCAGAATTTAAATATTTGGTACTATGAGGTTCTTTAATAATGAATTCCATGAGGTAGTAGAGAAAGTAGAAAACATCCAAGTGAAAATCGTAGTGTTTTAGTGACCGTAAGGGATGTAGGTACAAACAAAATTACAGTAGCGCATCAGCTATGTCCTGCTTTTACACACGTTCCCGACAGTTTCCTGAAAGACATCTTCCCAAATTTTAAGTACCTCAGTTTTTTTTAAGGCAGAAAAAAGACATCTTCCCATTTTGAATCTATATTAATATTGCTGTCCCTCCAGATGCTCAAAATATGAAGTGTCTCCTCCTTTAAAAAGAATCATAGATCACTTCTGATCCAATATTATTCAGTACATCTGCTGAGAGGAATATGGTGCTTTCTAGAAACTTCTGTGGACAAATAAAATCTAAAAAACTTGGATTGATTGACCTTGAAGAAGGGGATTCCTAACCATCTAATAAGATTTATTGGCAGAATGCAGTCTTTCAGAGGACAAGAGATCAGTATGGAGTTAAATGATTCTTTAGACATCAGAAGATAAGATTGAAAGATCTCATGAGATGAAGTGGGAAATCGTTGAGACCATCCAAATTGAAGTGAAATTTGGAATGAATCCAAGGGGGAATCTTTGAACGTGAAGACCAGAAACCCTCATCAGAAAATGACAGTTCCATTAAGATTTTTATTTTATTTATTCGTGTCACAAGGCAGCTTATGTTAATATACAATGAAGTTACTATGAAAATCCGCTAGTCGCCACAGTCCGGTGTCTATTCAAGAACACTGAGGGAGAATTTAGCATGACTAATGCACTTAATCAGTGTGTCTTTCAGACTGGGGGAGGAAGCCCATGCAGACACAGGGAGAATATGCAGATTCCACACAAACTGTGACCTAAGTTGGGAATCGAACCCTGATTCCTGGTGCTGTGAGGCAGCAGTGCTAATCACCATGCCACCAGTTGAGTAACAGTGTTTACTGATGTCTGGATGGGTCTCATTTGTTATTTATTGTGTAGTGTGGTGAGTTTGATCACAGTTTGCCTTGGATTCCTGGGTCTTCCTTAGATTGCACTCTAGCACCAGCTCACAAGCCCAAATTCGGCTCTTTGGCCATACTATACAAAAGAGTTACTTTTGCCCCATTGGCCTGCGGCACAGCATCAACAATCTTCTAGTGCCCTTTCAAATCTTCAGGGCTTCTTCTGAGTCCTCATTGCTTACGATCTGACTTATTTTCTTGTTATGTATCAACATCTAACAGCACCGGGCATTTGTATAGTTACTTTATCACTGAAAGATTTCTCAAAGCACCTCAAGAGCTGTGTTCAAAGGAATGAATGCTGAAACAAAGAAAATATTAGGGTGGATAATGGTTTGTCAAGGAAATAGGTCTTTAGAGGAGCCTTTTGGCAAGGGATGAAGTAAAAGGATTTGGGGAGGGAAATTCTACAACATAGAATCCATATGACTGATGACAAGGCTGAGATTGATGAGTGAAAATCTGGAAGATGAACAGAAGTGTAGAATCGGAAAAACAATATTTGACAAGCTGTAGAATAGGGCAGAGGTTACAGAGGTAGGAATATACAAAAATTAAAAACAGGAGTAGGCCATTCAGCCCCTCCATCATTCTGCTAAATCATGGTTGGTCTCTTTTAACTGTGCTTTCTACATTTCCCCATTACCCGATGTCAGTTTGAAAATTCACAGGCTTAATGGGGAGAGAATTCCCCATTTCTTTACAGTACAAAAGGAGGCCAGTCAGCCCATTGAGTCTGCACTGACATCTGTTCCACCCAGGCAACATCCCTGCAACCCGACGTATTTACCCTACTAATTCCCCTGACACTAAGGAGCAATTTAGCATAGCCAATCCATCTAACCTGCACATCTTTGGAGTGTGGGAGGAAACAGAAGGAATCAACACAAACGTGTGTCCACACGGCTACCCAAGAGCAGAATTGAACCTAGGTTCATAGCTCTGTGAGGCAGCAGGGCTAAACATTGTGCCACCATGCCACTCATATCTTTTGTGTAAAAATAATACTCCCATTCCTATCTCGGTCGTAGGTCATTTGCTGAGTCTGTTCCAAACCACAATCAGTCCAAAGCCAGCAAAACAGCTTGCCAAAGTAACTGACTCTGGTGATATTTTAACACACAAAGCGTGAGCAATCCAGCTTCAAGAATCAACTTCATGATGAGAATATAGTAGAAACGTATGTTATTTAGGCATTAAAGAAAAATGTCAAGTTTGTAACGACTATAAATATATTGTTTATGCAGAATATAGTATATGTGCTTGACTAATCGAAGATAAATCCTTTCTGCTAATTTACATCTTGACATTCTTTTGAGAACAGGAGACAATATGATAAGCATTCTCTTTTTTCTGAGCCTGGAGTCATGCTACGTTTACCAAATGTTGAGCAAACGAAGCCACACGCTGGCTATCGAGAAATGAAACTTAGGTGGCAATGCTGAACCCAAGGAAAGAATTGACTGTAAGAATCCAAAGCAGTTGTTTTGCATAATAATTGTTCAGACAACTGTGACTAGACTGAGTGATTGTTGCACATCTTTGAATTTGCTGTGAACCAGTATTTTAGCATTTGAAGACACAACTCAAGAACTCCCTTCCTGGTAGTCTCGCTCAGGCAACTGAAGTTAACTTCTTTAAAAGCAATATCCAAACTCACCAAATGTGCAGGTGCTGTGATATATTTAAAGCAACAGCGTAAAGTTCTTGAACATATTTGCAAAGGTTACATCACATCAAGAACATTTAATTCAGAAGATCTTGATAGCAGAATATGTACTTTAACAAAAACAGAAAATGCTGGAAATACCCAGGCTAATCATTGAATTGATTTCTTTCTCAACAGATGCTGCCTGACCTCCTGAGTGCTTCCAGCATTTTCTGTTATTTCAGATGTTCAGCACTTAGTGTTTCAGGTTTTTGCAAGTATATTAAAGTAAATGACAGCTTTGACAATGGGTCTAGTATCTCTCCTGCTGAAAATTGCTAGTATTACCTGTTTTTGTTTTCTGAGTATATACTGTACTTCAGGCACATTACTCAATAGAAGTGTCACGTGCAAGCTGGGACTCTGTCCATTTTCTTGTCTGATCAGTTCTGTCCTTCAAACTGTAGTAATTTTCATACAATAATTCTAATCCTACAAGAGTGATTGAACTGACTGCATCCACATTAACAACATGGAAGTGGTGTGCTCCTTGTTCTTAATTGGTGCATGGCATGTAGTGTAGTGGGAAATTTTGAGCTGTAGAAGCTCTAAGAAAATGTGTTGCCATTTTATTTCTAGATTTAGCAAGCATGTGAACACCACTTGAAACTGCTATCCAGATTTAGGAATCCATTCAAATTAATTGGCATTGCTGTTTGTTCAATTTGAATTTGGACATTCAACTTAAGTCCACTACTATGCTGTTTTCCTATATATTAATCATTTTGAGAGCCAAAAATTAATAAAAACTAGGCATCTTATTTTGAACTATGTGGTATTTTGAATCATTAATCATTAGTCTTTGGTGTCGCTAGAATTTTATTTTGCAATGTTTTGGATAACATCCATTATTCAAATCCACACACCAATCATTTTTGGGGTTTTGTATCATTTAACTTTTTTAATGCAGCAAATAGAACTAGATCTACTTACATTACTCTTATCTTCGGCTAGCTCTAATCTGAAATAAATAAAATGGTTAGAAAAGTAAGATGTTTTACTGAATAATAAATGCAGCATACCTGAAATAAGTTGCACCGTCTGTGATTTTGCTTATACGTTAGAGTTCAGACTTCAGAGTGTTCATGTATTCTGCTGGATGGCATTCCTAAATAATTGTTCCAGAGGTGTAAATATTGAAAACATTGTTCTTCACCAAGAGTTTGTCAGTTGGATGTGCTTGATAATTGTCCAAGAGCGACATGATTTTACAGCTTTCTTTCAAGTCCATGGCAGCATGATGGTTAGCACTGCTGCCTCACAGCACCAGGGACTTGGGCACAATTCCTGTCTCAAGTAACTCTACGTGTGGAGTTTGCACATTCTCCCCATATTTGCGTGGTTTCTTCAAGGTGCTCTTATTACCTTCACAGTCCAAAGATATATGGGTTAGCGTGATTGGTCATGCTCATTGCCCCTTTGTGTCAGGGAGATTAACAGGGCTTGCGGGGATAGGGGCTGAGTGGGATTATGTCAATGCAAGCTTAGTGGGCCAAATGGTCTTTTTTTGCACTATAGGAATTCTATGATTCTATTCTGCAATTGTACTTGAGAATGTGGCTCTGGTACAAAGTGGATGTGAAACCAATCAAAAAACATGTCCCTAGTTACTCAGGCCCTATTATGTCCCTATTACTCAAGCAGACAAGTAATGTCCAAAATACTCTTGAAGCTCCTGGAACATTTTCCCCTCGCAATCACAGCCAACTTTATTTGTGTGTGCTGCATTGACAAAACCAAGGCCAGTCAAAGTATACTTCACACCCTTGAGAGCTATTGGGGCACTCTGCTTAATTTTGGGTCAAATCACCAAAACGTTTCATCAGCATTGTAAATTTGTTCAAGCAAAAAGTTTCCATCTGAAGCTAGCATAGCAAACTCATAAACTCTCCGCAGACCATGATGCCACTGGAAAATGAGTTTATCATCACAAACTTTCAAAAACCTGATACCATGATACTTCTTGGGTTTCTCCAACCAAGCTTCAGAATAATTTCCTCAATGGGTCCAGCTGCAGATTCATGCTGGAGAAAGAGGGGCTGGGTCTTGTCCTCAAGTCAAAGAACAAAGATAGAGAAAAGTAGAACACAGGAACATGCCTTTTGGTCCTCCAAGCCTGTGCCGAGGATGATGCCCTAACTAAACTTAAAAAAAGAATTTCTGCCCTTACTCAGTCCATATCTCTCTATTCCCTCCCTATTCATGTATGCATCCAGATGCCTCTTCAATGTTGCTAATGTGCTTGCTTCCTCCACTTTTTCTGGCAGCACATTCTAGACACCCACTAATATGCATGAAAAACTTCCCCCGCACATCTTCCTTAAACATTTCCCCTCCCACCTTGAACCTATGCCTGTTTGTAATTGACACTTCCATCTGGGGAAAAAGCTTCCGCCTATCTATCCTGTCTATGCCTCTCATAACTTTATAGACCTCTACCAGGTCTCCCCACCAACTCCATCTTTCCAATGAAAACAATCCTAGTTTACTCAACCTCTCCTCATAGCCAACACCCTCGAAACCCGGCAACATTCTGGTGAACTTTTTTTGCACTTTCTCCAAAACTTCCACATCCTTCTGATAGTGTGGTGACTGGTACAGCACTCAATACTCCAAATGCAGCCGAACCAACATTTTATATAATCCTCTGCTGATCTGTGACATTGCAGCCAGTTTGTGACTTTTGTTGTTGGATCCCAATGCATCAGGAGAGAGAGGGCTCATGTACTCTGATGAAGATGTTGACACCCAGATTATGAGAATTCTTGAGCATCTTGATTGAAGTTCATTTGATTGAAGCCTCACTCATACTCTGCAGTGCTGATTGGAATTATATTTGTGCAGCTTAGTAATGGTTGTAGCTACCAGGCAATACTTTGTTCAGCTTCCTCCACATAATCTCTGAATGCATTGATTACAGAAGTGGATGACAAATTAAACCACTTGCAGAGAGAAGCTATTGATAATTTTTAATAAGCTGGTGGCATTTCAAATGCCCAACAGCCTTTGCAAAGAAGGTGGAATTAATCAATCAGAGATGCATAGTTGGATTGACTTGCAGAGCACCTTTCACTGTCTTGGTTCTGAACATTAGATTTTCTAGATTAGTTTGTCTGCATACACAATCTTGCATTTCCCACAAACATTCTGAGAGCAAACCAAGTTCATGTAATGTGTCACATACATCAGGGCTAAGTCATAAGAGAAATTGTTTTGAGGAAATTCTTTTTAACAGACTCTCTGTCCAGGTTTCCCTGTCCAAATCCAACCTTGTGTTATCTTTAATTACCAATTCAAAATGAGCTCATAATGCTCCATTGTTGCACCACACGGTTTGAAATGGGCTTGCACAGTGGCACAATGATTAACATTGTTGCTTCACAGTGCCAGGGACCTGGATACAATTCCAGCCTTATGTGACTGTCTGTGCAGAATTTGCATGTTCTCCCCATGTCTGCAGGGGGTGGTGGGATGTTCTTTTGGAGAGCCAATATGGGCCGGATGATCTCCTTCTGCATTATAGGGATTCTACGATTCTATCTGGTGTTTAAAATATGGCTTATTTTGAATGTTTGTGAGTATGATACTGATTTAACTTAAAGATAGGAGGGTACTAATATTTGTAAGTTATCAATGGTAAACAGTGTTTGTAAGCACTGATTTAAATAAAGGGAATTAGGGTTCCAATGTATGTGGGATACTGATGTCTCTACATTTATCAATGTCACAATAAATTATTAAAGAGAAGAGCAGTGAGTGTTGATCATTTTCTCCACTAGGACACGTCCAGGCCAAAGCTTAGCATTAGGAGTATTGGCAGAGGTTCAACTCCATAAAAACTAACATAATGGAATCAATTAGTAATCTGTTTTATCAAGGTCATGATGTGAAATATTAAGGGATTGAGGGGGGTTGCAAAATAAGGGTAAAAGCTATTGGTACTGTTAAACCCCTACTCAATACAGCAGACACTTAACTAAAGATAAGAGGCAGAAATCTTCATCCACAAAGCTGCATGTGCATCAGCTAACATCAGAAAATTAAGTATATTATCTTTGGTTTTCCATCTACTAAATTGAGTTTGCAATTACTGCGCGCAAGGTTTTACTCATGGAGCAAGGGCTTAAAAAATTCCACACGTGCAAAGCATAACCTGCATGCTCAAATCATACAATAGTCACAGCAGGGAAGAAGGCCTTTCAGCCTGCTGTGTCTATGCTGGCTTTTTGCAAGTAATCCCATAACCCTGACTTTTTCCTGGAGCCCTCCAATTCTTTTCCCACCAGATAATTATCCAGTTCCCTCTAGTAAACAGTCTCCACAGCACTGTTGAGGCAACGTATGACAGATTTTAACCACCCAGTGCGTAAAAATATGTTTCCTCATGCCATTCATCATTCATTGTAAAGCATATCTTCTGGTTCTTAAGCTTTTTGTCAGGATGAGCTGCAGAAGCTCGAAGAAAATGTGTTACCATTTCATTGCTAGACTTAGCAAGCATGTGTATCTGTCTATTCAGTCCTATCCCCTCATCATTTTGAACACCCTCATTAAAATCTGCTTCAGAACTTTAAATAACTTTCCCTTGCTATTTCTGAATTTGCCCTTTGCCTGTCTGCTCCCTTTATTAGTTTAAAACTCTGCCCTATTTATTTAGTTTGTTTGGATACTGTCTTTCCCCCTCCCTCCCACCTCACCACAGCAGCCTCCCCATCTCCAACTCATCACTGATTCCCCCCCTTCCATCTCAACACTCCAGCCCCTCCACCTCACCAACTCCATTCTTACCTCCCCTCACCATCCTCCCCTCCACTGCCCATCCCCTTCCATCTCAGCATCCCAGCTCTCCCACCTCACCACCGACCCACCCACCACAACAACCCAGGCCCCCCAACTCCCTTCCCACCTCAACACCCCAGCCCCCCTCACCTCACTGCCCACCCCCCTACCTCATCACTCCCCTCCCAATTTATCATCATCATAGAATCCCTACAGTACAGAGAGAGGCCATTAGGCCCATTGAGTCTGCACCGACCACAATCCCACCCAGGCTGTACCCCCATACCCTTTACTCACTAATCCCTCTAACCTACACTTAAACATGACCAGTCAACCTAACTCACACATCCTTGGATTGTGGGAGGAAACCAGATCACTCAGAAGAAACTCACACAGACACAAGGAGAATGTACAAACTCCACACAGACAGTGACCCAAGTCAGGAATCAAACCCAGGGTTCCTGGAATTGTGAAGCAACAGTGTTAATCACTGCGCTACCGTGCAGTCCACATGTTTAAATGGAACCTCTCATAAAAGAGCAGTTCCCTCTTACATCAGTACTGGTAGCAGTACCAGTAGCCCATGCAACAAAACGCTGCTTCCCACACCACTCCTTTGGCCACACATTTAACTTCTGTTTACCACTATGCCAATTGATTCTTGATTCAAATAGCCTGGAGACTATTTGAGGTCCTCATTTTTAATTTGGAACCAGATTCCCCAAGCTTTCTCAGCTTGACTCCTAATACTGCCAATGTAGTTGGTTCCTACTCAGACCGTGACCCCTGAATCCTCGATCTCCTGCTCCAAGTTCACCTCCAGTTGTGCGAAACATTCTCTCACCCTTGCAGGTGGCAGGCAGCACAACTTCAGAACTGCCAGTCGGATACCACATTCCTTTTCACTCCATCGTTTGGATGGCCAACTTCACCTTGATGCTTGGTCAGTTTACCCATTCAGCCTGCAGCCCTTGTTTCACCCACACCCACAGAACAAGGTAGTATACCTTGTACCTATTGGCCACAGTTGGAAGCCAAGACTCCTCCTTCACTACATCCTGTATCCCTGCATTTGCCCGACTTGGAGACACACCCGCCAGTCCCTGACTGTTGACCAACTTTTCAATATTCTACTTAACCTTAGGGGTGTGACTGTCTCCTGAACAAAGTGTTCAAGTCACCCCACCCCCTCGGTGATACCGTGCAATTTTTGCAGCTCAGATTTCAACTCAACAACTCTGAATCAAAAACCCCCTGAGCTGCACCTGATATGGGAATGCTAGATTTAGATTTGCTTTAAAGGCAGGTGGTGAAAAAATAGATTGCTGCTTTGGAAATTCTTACAGAATGAACACCAGGCCACACAAAGGAATCAACACTACCAGGTGCATCACTGGAGCCACTGGTGATGCAGATGGGCTGGAGTAGAGGTGCCACAATCTCTAGAAGAGATGAAATGTGACAGGAGACCATTAATCATCACCAGGAGGGAGTGGGAGCAGGATGTTATATAGCTGGAGTCTGGACCCAAGTACCTGACAGCAATGCCATTGGAGTGTGATGACTTCACAAGAGTGATTGATGCCTGTAAACATATCTTCACATGACATCCTCTACTCATTACTACATCAGCCTTTCTTATGTTCGATACATCATCTTACACATCTTACACCATCTTGCACTTCCTGGCAATCAAGAATCACTCCTAACACCCGTATAGTCCACTTTTCCCTCATGCATTTACTAATCTTCTCTTCCACTCATGCACATTATGCTTGTATGCACCTCCAGCTTTCAGCAATGGCATGCACCTCATCCCGATACAGGACATGTAATCACTTACGTTTTGTCCTCTCTCGAGGGACAAAGTGACACACCAATAGAATGGGGCTGAGCAAAACTGGCAGTGGACAAAGATGTCTGCATTTCCTGAACCCTATGGAAGAGGTAGGCATCTGCATTACGGAATTGTGATAGTGCCAACAGGGTTGCTGAGCACATTGAGAGCAATTTATTGATGTCAGACACCCAAGAACTGTCATACAGAAGTCCAAGCAAGAAAAGAGAGAAAAGCACAGCACTAATAAAGAAGGCCTCATCACTTAATCTGGCATTTACAGATACTAGCTCAGATACAGACATCGCACTCACTTTAGAGATTGGTATAAAATTGAGATCAACATATGGTGAGTCATCTGGCACAAGTGGGCTACACGCAGGCCAAGGGTAAAAGATGGTTTGTGTTCTGGCTTACCATTGAGCAAAATGGCAGATGGGTTCTGTTGCATAGGACTCAAATGAGAACCTGGATTGAGTGGCACAGAGAAGAAGGCTGAAATTGCAGTCCAATGTCCGGGTGCCTGGTCCAGTTGCCAGATAGCTTCCTGTCACTGTTAATGAGCATGGATAAACCCAGCAGAGAGCTTGGCACAGACCTTGCCTTCTCTGGATTCCCGTCACCATTTCCCTGACACATTGCATACCCAGAGGCACTATCATCATACCCCCATACTTATTGCAACCACTCTATAGATAGGTCAACTACTCCCCTGTCATCCCGATGCAGGTGACTGAGAAAACAATAATGCCCTTAGCAAATGGACCAAAATAATTACAAAACACACCAGAGTACTTTCATTTTCTAGTAAAATATTCCATAAATATGACTTAACCACTGTCACGATAACTTGCCCTTTAAGCAATGTCACTGTGAGACCTATCTTGTTGTTTTACCTTTATCAACATTATTAAATTTTAGTATTCTGGTGTTACATCAACTAGTTAGGCTGCATGATCAGAATACCACCATTTTAACAAGGGACATATCTGCAGATAAACCCATATCAATGATCAGAAACATGAGAAACACACAGGTAGGTCCTACCAAGTAGCTGGCTTTTGTGAAGTGAAGGTAAGTGTTGATTTATGCTGCACTAATGAATTTTGTGGGCTTGAATTCATGTAGGGGACTCTATATGAAGTCAAATATTATTTCAAGCGTCATAAAACATCAAAATGAAATATAAAAATGTCAGTATTTGATAACCTTGAGAGGAATTGAGAATTGTGATATGCCAGGCAAAAATGAAGCAGAATTCACTTCATGGTAGAGAATCAAAATGGATTCTGTGAAGAAAGATGAAGTAGTATAGTATCCTGTCAACATGCAATATTTACCTTGTCCACTGTTTTACTGGCTGGTAAAGTGAATGTATAGGTATATGAAACCTGCATGAGGCCTGTAAGAGATTTTAGGGCACCAACCCGAAGGGACGAGAATTACTAAATTCCAGGTATCAAATAGTGAACAGATTCAGTGTACACAGTCTACAGAGACCAGGGACAGATGCACAAGAAGACTGCAGAATTTAAAGAATTTTGCCTGTTAATGCTATCCAACTGCACCGTATATGAGGTATAAGCCAAGACAACATCCCACGTGATATTGCGTGTCGAACTTGTGTAGTTACTTCTCACCCATGCCATGTCATCACACAAACCAACAGATCTTGTCTTGTATCTCATACAAATGCAGACTTAAGTAGGCACACCTCTTATACAATTGAAATCCTTACCACACTTCCAAGGGCACCACAGTTCAATTTTAACACAAGCTCAACTGTTAGCTGCATGTTGCTGATCAAGAGTTCTTGCCATGGTTCAATGGTAGGTTGCTACACAAGGTCGTGGATTTAAATCTTACTTGAGACTTCAGTATGTATTCTAAGCTGGTCTTTCAGTGCACTACTGAAGGGAGTGTTGAACTATTGAGGAAGCAAAGCGGAATTTTATTATTTTGTAACTAAGTGTTAGCTCAGGTGAGAAAGGCAGTGTGTGCTGCCTGTCAGCTCCGCTGGTGGCTTTTCCTTCCAATCTTTTTACACCTTGGGCAGAATTTTACCGGCACGTCTGCCCAAGTTTTGCACGATCATGCCTGAAACCAACACAGAATGCTGTTCTCCGAGCTGAGTCCATCCCTGTAATCAGGGCTGGCATGCCAGTAAAATTCCAATCCTAGTTAAAAGATCTTCTGCACGCAGAATCCAAGATATTACTCTTGTGGGCAGGCTTGGAATAAGCCTGCCTTGCCAGCAATGTTGGCTTTCAAGAGAAAAATAGTACCCAGATCTAAAATATAATTTAAAAGAAGATCCCCTCATGGATGTGGAATCCCCCTATCATGGATACAGGAAATCCCCACGTGGTAAATCTCCCCCCACAAACAGAGGCAATCACTTCCCACAGTCACTAGGATTCCCCCTTTGATATGGGGAATCTCTTACACTAAGATGGGGAAATCTCTCCCAATGGACATGGGTTACCATCCATTTGACACTCCCCAATGGAAAACCCCCTCACCAGCAGTATCCTCAGCACTGTCTCCTGTGCTGGGGGCTGTGCCAATCATCAGAATCCAGGCAGTACTGCCAAGACATGATCCTTTCCCTCTGTTGTACTTACCTGTGCGGCCTCGGTGGTTCTCTTCACCAGAGCCCTGTTTGCTAAGACCTGTTATAAACCCTATCAGCACGACATCACATCAGCTTGGGTTGTGGGGGATTATCCAGTGAAGGGGTTATATGGTGGGGAAGCCCGCTAATTAGATGTAGAAGTCTGGGAATAGGGTTCTTGGCCTTTCATCGGTAGGGGGTCTGGAACAACTGGAATGGGAAATGTTGCTCTTTGGGAACTTCCAATGGAACCTCTAATCCAATCAGCTTTCCTACCTGCCAAAAGCAGGAGTGGAGATTCACGACTGTTGTGTTGGATCAGACTTCAAGGACAAAGTTTTACCAAAAAATGGCAGAATGTTGTTTCTAGTGAGAAAGCTGTGCATTTCTCTCCAGAGGAACAGGCCGGTTTTCTCTCCAGATCGTACAACACTCTTCCTAAGAACTATCAAGAGGATGTGTTTCACACTGTCTTGTAAGGACAGAGCCTCAACACACTGGCAGATCCAGGCTGGGCAGAGATCTTTAAATGACACTCTGATCAAGATCTGAGTAAATCTTCCCACCTTGGAGGTCTCAGGGGTTCTCCAGTCTCAATCACAGTCGCCACTTTTCTCCTCCCCCCTCTAATCATAAACTTCAGTCCCTTTCTCTCCACCATTCCATCTGAACCACCACCACACTTTCCCCCCATCCTCCAACACCCATTTCCAGCATCCCCTGCTCCTCCATCCACTCCAGCCCACATCCAAATCTAACTGATTCCCCCGCCCGCCATGAAATCCCCATTCGGGCCCACCCATTGGCACAAGTTGGCACTGCTAGAATGGTATAGTGCCAACCTGGTAGTACCAACATGTGCCAAGGAGCACTGCCTGACCATGACCCTCTCCCCAGGAGGCTATACTCATCATTATGTCCCCAGGGAGATCTCACAAATGCTTCATGTCTAGATGAACCTATTGTAAACTGGGCCAACATGATGTCACATCAGTATGCCATCAATATATGGCAGGAGAATAAATATATGACAAGGGGGCAGCTAAATCATATTGAAGTCTATTTAAATTCATGTAAAGGAGGTTCACGATGACTTCGCAGGTGAGGGGCAGGGAAAATCTGAAATCACAATCTCGCCAGCAAGATTCCGATCTCCAGAGCTTTAGCCATTACTGTATTCCTGTGGATGGCAGTAGTGGGCTCGAGGTTGAGCCCCCATCAGCCATTTCAGTTGAGTGTGAAATGACATCCTGGCAATATTTCTCTTGGTGCCCTAACATGTATCCCTCAGTGAATGCCTAAAGAACAGGTTACCAGGCCATTTATTTTATTGCTATTTGTGTGATCTTGTTGTCCAGCAAGTAGTAGTTGTGTTTTTTTTATATTACAGCAGTGATTTTGTGTGGACAAAATACTTCAAGGGCCAAAAAGCAATTTGGGCTGTCTTACAGTCATGGAAGATGCAACATAAATGCAAATCTGTCTTTTATTTTTATGCATGTCTTTTATTATGTTAATACCTCTTTAATTTTCAGTATCTCATGTTTTCCTTTTGCTTGCACAAGATGGCATAGGGAGCACAATCCCAACCTACATCCTAGGAAAGCTTAGGCATTGAAGGCATCTCCTTTAATATGCCAAAGTAACTCTGCCAGTGTCAAAGAAGCTCACCCACTTGAGCAACAACACCTTTGTGAAGGTTGTCCAATTCAGCAAACATCAAATTTATCATTCTCCTGCAAATCATCCTCATTCTTCAGATGGCAAGTACAGAGCAAAGTCCAATCTACCAGATAAAAGCAAATTACAGTGGATGCTGGAATCTGCCAGAGTTGAGTGTTTGATTTAACTTTAGAACTTTGCATGATAAGAGGTGAAAAAAGAAAATACAACACAATAATGCAAATGGTAACAGACAAAAAAAAACTAACAAACTAAATGTTGTGCATGGAAAGCCAAGAAGTGAAAAAAGGATTAATGCCACTCAGTCCCGATGCTGCTTAACAGCAATTCTGGATTTTTGCCTTTGATATTCTCTCTGCCAGGGTAATGATGTAAACCATTCATGTAAGCGGTCTAAGTTTCTTACAATTAAAGGGAGTTCCCATATTGTCCAATATCTATGATAATGTAACCCAACAGAAATATTCCCCCGCCATCTGAACTAAATATTCATTTGAAAGATCATGCGATAAATTCAGCAAATTGTGAAGTAGATTGACTCCATTATACAACCCAGCTTATTTTCATTTCCATTCCATTGAGCTCAATGTTTAATTTGACAGTTTTAAATTTTAAACAATTTATTATTTATTTCAGAGAACAGGTCAGACTGGGGCAGAGAACTGAAACAAAAGATATTGTAGAACTTGCTTGAATAAGAGCTTGAGTATTCCTGAAAGAAAGAGACCGGCTGTCAAAGAATTTCACCTTGCATTCATCATGACAGATGTCCTCATTTCAAAATTTCAAAAGGAACAGCAATTTGTAGTGCACAAGAAAAGGGGTGCTGATTAGGTTGGCAAGTCAATTCTGTTTGGTCAAGATATTGCCATGGGAAATGCACAAGGGAAACATTATCCTCCATGCCTTTGTTTATTCAATAAAAGTGCAAGGTCTGGTCTTCTTTGCCTACAGAGGACAAGTCTCCTGAATAAGAATATATGTAGCTTCCAGCAAGTCTAAGTGAGCTACATTGTAAGCCTGAATGATAATCTTAAATTGAGTGGTATTATTCAGTATAGTTTATGTCATTTATTTAACAAGGTTATGTATTTATTATGTACTCTATATAATATTTGAAAAGGGCTAGTATTTTGCTCCCATAGTGTGTGTTTTTAAGGAGCAGTGAGAAGAGATCAGATAGAAATTGTTGAAATAGGTTAATTCATGACAAGTAAACAAGCAAAGTGATCACCGACAATTGAATTTCATCAGTGTAACTTTTCTTATGTAACAATGAATATGCTACACTCACTCACATTAATGAATCACTTTGTTACAAGCCCAGTTGGTATTAATGATCGACAAGTCAAATGCAGAGATGCTAACTTTTTTAACAGTTAAGTTACTGAACAAATTCACAGGAGTCTGCTGGTAAACTTTTAACACAAAAATAAAATAATTATTTAAATAAAAAAGGTGAACTAATTTACACCAAACCAAGAAAGAGTGGGAAAAAAAAATGAAATATTCACTATTCTTTCATTCCAGCAATTTCTCTACAAACACAATGAAATTCAGAAAGATAAAACACTTTACAATATCTATCTTATAGTCCAATATTCAGAGTAGGTATGAAGAACATATGAGCTAGCAGGGTGAACTGTGGTCAGGCACACCTTATTCCAAAATAAATGGCAGATGCGGCTAAAGCTTATTCCATGGATTTCTCAACAGCCCACAGAGACAGTTGTCACATTGTGAGCCAACTAGTCACACTGAAACTTTGTCTTTCTCATGAAGGTTTTTCAATCTCCACATTTGAAGAACTTACCTTGGAATTTTCCTCAAATGTAACTTCCACTTAGACAGCTGCAAAAAATGGTGCATCTTGCAGAGTTTCAATCTTGCCTTCTGGGATTTCTTTCTCCTGGATCTCTGAGTATGCTCAAACATCACACTTCAAGCACAATTTCAGATCCATGGCCATGTCAAGCAGAACACCACTACTCCAAAATCAGTTGCCTCCTCCGATCTTCAGGGATACTCTCCACATTGCTTCAAGTTGGCTTCTTGCAGCTATCTTTGTAACTTGGAGCCTGTTGCTCTGTTTCTTTCTTGTAACTTGACTTGATTTTTCATTGGAGGGATTCTATAGATCCTTTTCAGGCCCTCTCCTTATCCCTGTCTATGCCCTGCTCCTTGGGACACCTTCCTCAGTAATGGCACTCAGGTTCAAGTCAGCAAACCTGGCTTTTCACCCCAATTCTTTCCTTTCTTGTTTCTGCGCAGATGCACAGGGCTTAAAGGTGGTAAAATAAAACAGAAACTGCGTATGTGCGCCACTTCCCAATCAATACATACACAGAAGGCCTGAGGCCCACTGATGTTCCCACCTCCAAGGAATGTATCTGAGTTTCCTAACAATTTTGCTTGATTTGTCAATTGTTAGCTGCATTTTACTTATATAGTCGTACAATTTTACAGCAGAGGAAGGAGTAATTTGGCCAAAATGACCTTTTCTGGCTGAGCTGTTCTGGGCAGCATAGTAGTACAGTGGTTAGCACTGTTGCCTCACTACTGCAGAGATCTGGGTTTGATTCCTGGCTTGGGTCACTGTCTGTGTGGAGTTTGCACATTCTCCCAATATCTGTGTGGGTTTCCTCTGGGTGCCCCAGTTTTCTCCCACAGTCCAAAGATGTGAGGGTTAGGTTGATTGTGTCCCAGGATGCATATCTTAGAGGGATTGTCAGGGTTGTGGGGATAGGACGTGGGTGGAATTGTTGTCAGTGCAAACTCGATGGGCCGAATGACCTTCTTCTGCACTGTAGTAGTTCAAGTATCTCTCTGGACTCTCCTGTATCAAAGCAGCCTGAACTGAAAAGTACCAAGCAGCTAACTCAGGATATATTAATGTAACCTTGGTTTTCCCCTGAGTTGCCTAACTACCCTCTCATCTTACTGCTCATGTTTATTCTTCTGTCAAAATAAAGCAATATTTCTGGCAGAATTATACAGTATGGAATTAAATCAATCTTATTTTCTACAACTAGCATTTTCTAAATGTTCCTGTGAACATTTTAAGATGACATATGTATATTCTCTGAAGATAATGTTTACTATATGTACATGAGGAACATCTGAAGATGACGTTTACTGTCACCTCACAGAGTCACAATGTTTTTACTGTCACCTCACAAAATGTTCCTCCAACTCTTGCCCGCTCCTTCTCCATTTTATGTTTGACTTCCTTTCTGAAAGAAAAACAATAAATTGCTTTTGTTTAAATATTCTGTCAAACATAAGCTTTGTACAAAAATCATTTTTGAAATTGCAAGCTGACCTCTTTGTGAAAATCAGTAACAGATTGTTTATAGTTTAAACAAAAAACAGATGCTGAAAATGCAAATAGTCAACACAGTATCATAGTTCCCTTCTCTCTGTCTCTCACATAGACAGATAGAGAATTTCATTATTTAAAACACTCAACATAAGCTCAATTTGTACAGATCTTTTAAAATTTGATCTCTGTAATTTTTTGAAAAAATTCCAAGGAAATAAAGTGAGCAAAACTATTGGAAGTTGACGCGCTACATCTTGTGATTGTTTTAACTAAGTCCCACCAATGCCGCCTGGAAAATATTTCAGATTATATGGAGTTGTTATTAAAGTAAAATCTTGCATGTCTCACTTGAGGGGGATACAAAATCAGTCAGCGCTTCTGGTTATAATTTATTCTTCAGCATACAAAGCAATTTACAGACAAAGTATTATCATCAGATAGAGTGCAATTAAACGTAAGAGAACATTATTCTCATTGTACTGACTAAAAAGATTTTTCTTCTCATGTAGTATTTTTATCTCAGCAGGGTAGAACTTTTCTTTCTCTTTGCTGGTTGGCTTCTTTATTGTGCATTGCTTTATATGGTAATCTCTAGCTTAAGCCTTTCTGATGTTGCAACTGTTTACAGCTTTGACAAAGAGTCATCTGGACTCGAAACATCAACTGTTTTCTCTCCTTACAGTTGCTGCCAGAGCTGCTGAGATTTTCCAGTATTTTCTCTTTTGGTTGCAACTATTTACATTGTGGATCATTCTATCAATTAGCTCTGAATAAACTAACTGATCATATTAATTTTACCTTTTCAGTAGGCTAATCTTTTATTCAGTCACAATTGGGTTCTGGGCAAAAATAACATCTTAAATTTTTCATTTCAATTACATTGTCTCCCAAGCATGACTTTTCAAAGAGATTTCAAAGATCAAAGATTTCAAAGAGCAACACAACAACACAGCACGGGAAACAGGCCCTTCAGCCCAACGAGCCCGCGCCGCCATCATAACTTTATAGTAACAATTCCATTTTCTTATTCTAATTTTAGGTTATTCCTAATATGGAAGAATCTCAATATAGGGTCAATTTGTTTCCCAATCAGCATAAGAGCGAATTTTTGGGATGTGGGAGGAAACCGGAGCGCCCGGAGAAAATCCACGCAACCACGGGGAGAACGCGCAAACTCCCGCAGACACCGGCCCAATTCCAAGTGTCTGCACAGCTACAGCGATAGTCACTGAGCTGTCATGGTGCCCTTCAGATGGTCCAGATAAAGCACTCATTTACGACATGAAGCATCAGGCAACCCGTGAATCAACATCCAAGAGCTGTCCTCGCACCACCTGCCGAATGCATGCTCCTTGTTGGTCAAGTTGGACCGAATTACCTGTGGAAAAAAAAAGCCATAGTTAAACAGTCCTACTATATCCCTCTATCTGCATACCGCTCATGTGGCTGTCCAAGAGACCCTTAAACAGCCCCAGCGTGCCTGCTCCCACCACCTTACTCGGCAGTGCATTCCACACCCCCGCTACCCTTTGTGTGAAAAACTGCCCTCTAATATTCGTCCTATACATAGCCCCCCTCAACCTAAGGACATGACCCCTCGTCCTATCCATTTCTGAAGGTGGAAAAAGTTTACCACCATTTACTCTATCTATACCTCTTATAATCTTATACACCTCTATTAGATCCCCTCTAAGCCGACGTCTTTCAAGGGAAAACCACCCCAGTCTATTTAATCGTTCCCCATAAGACAGTCCTTCCATACCAGGCAGCATCCTGGTAAACCTCCTCTGCACTCTCTCCAAGGACTCCACATCCTTCCGATAGTACGGCGACCAAAACTGGACGCAGTATTCCAAGTGAGGCCTAACCAACGTTCTATACAATTGCAACATCAAACTCCTACTCTTGTATTCTATACCCTTTTCTATGAAAGCTAACATACTATACGCTTTCTTTATCACCTTCTCCACCTGTAAGGACACCTTCAGAGACTTGTGAACCTGCACCCCCAAGTCTCTCTGCGTCTCTATACTCCGAATAGTTTTACCTTTTATCCTATAACTCTCTTCTACATTTTTCCGGAAAAATGCATCACCTCGCATTTATCCGGATTAAATTCCATTTGCCATCTATCTGCCCAGTCTACCAACCTATCTATGTCCTGTTGTATTGCCTGGCACTGCTCCTCTGTACACGCCAATCCAAGCATCTTAGTGTCATCAGCAAATTTGCTGATCTCACCACCTACCCCAACTTCCAAGTCGTTTATGTAAACCACAAATAGAAAAGGACCTAGTACTGAGCCTTGTGGCACTCCACTAGTGACAGGCCTCCAGTCGGAAAAAGAGCCTTCCACTACTACCCTCTGTCTCCTCCTCCCGAGCCAGTTCTCGACCCATCTACATACCTGGCCCTGTATCCCATGCGCCTTCACCTTCTCTATCAGTCTACAATGAGGAACCTTGTCAAACGCCTTACTGAAATCCATGTAGACGACATCAACAGCCTGTCCTTCATCAACTGTTTTTGTCACTTCTTCAAAAAATTCCACTAGATTTGTAAGACAAGACTTCCCCTTGACGAAGCCATGCTGCGTATCCCTGATCAGATCGCAGCGCTCCAGATGCTCATACATCTTGAAGGGATCTGGTTGCTAAATTTTTTGGGAGCTAAGTTGCATGATTACTACTGTCCCTCTCCTTCCTGGGATTGCCACCATAACTGATGGATATGTACACATAAGTAACAAAAATACATCATCTGATGTACTTTCAATATTTTACATTTTAGCAATGCCCTATGCTACAATGTGTAACAGGAGAGGATTTTAAAAGTGCAAAACCCAGAAAGCCTGCAATTGCAACTTTATTTATCACACTAACTCTGCTATACTTATTATCTTTTAAACTGAAAAATCCCAAATTTGTTATCAACACCATCACAACATTGCAACAGATCTTCAAGGCCTGCTGCAGCCAATCTTTTTTTAAGCTTTTATTAATTTATTTGTGTCACAAGTAAGCTTATATTAACACTGCAATTAAGTTACTGTGAAATCCCCTAGTTGCCACACTCTGACACCTGTCCAGGTACACTGAGGGAGAATTTAGCACAGACAATGCACCTAACCAGCAGATTTTTCAGACTGTGAGAGGAAATGGAGCACCCAGAGGAAACACACACAGACATAGGAAGAAGATGCAGGCTCTGCAGAAACAATGACCCAAGCTGGGAATCAAACCTGGGAGCCTGTGCTCAGATAGTGCCCTATGTGACCTCCTGGCCACTGAGTAATCTGCCCCTGTTCAGCTTGGTTGGGGAGTCTTTGACAGGGCCCTTGTAATCTGCAAAACAGAAAGGATATCTGTTGAGGCCAGGGTAGCAGAGCAAACAACACATAGTTCTATTAAAATCATGTGGAAGTGAGAGAAAGCAGAAGAGAAAAATATTTTAATCGCATGGGAGAATTCACTTGAATGTTTCCAACCATGCCTTTGTTGTTTTGTTTGCGAAATTATACGGGAAAGTATTTTTTACAGAACTCTGTATTGTCACATTCTCATTTCCCATTCAACAAAAAGAAAATTGGGGGAAGTCTACAGCAAGCAGGTGGGGTTGTTAATTCAAGTATTGGGGTCAGGGGGAAAGGGATGAAATTGAGTAGTCAGGGAGTGGAGGAAATGAGGGCCTGGAGACATTGTGGCAGGGGGGATTGAAAGCTACTTGGTTCGCTGACTGCTGTGGCTTGGGGGGGTGCTGGTTGGATGGTAGGGTCATCATTGAGGTTGCCAATCATGGAAGTTCCTCAAACATGTAGATCAATGCGGGAGGTACAAAGGTAAATCCCTCCAGCATCTACCTTTTAGCTGCAGTCAAAGCCAAAGATAGTTGAATTTGATTCATGTTTCTCAAATTCACCCCAATCTAAACCCTTATCTATTTTGTAGATTAATATTGCTCACTTTGTTGCTGTGCTCAGTGGGGATGATCTGCTTGCAATTACCCCGCCATTCTCTTCCATTTTTGCTGACAAAGCTCCACTCAGCCCTCAGGGAACAGAAATTGGAATGGACATGATTACAGAACTGAAATTGCTACATGACCTCAGAATTGGAGCACCCTGAGACTTGGTAGAGTCATACAGTTCTCAGAGTTTACAGCATGGAAACAGGCCCTTTGGCTCAACTTTTCCATGCCACCCTTTTTTTAAAACTCCTAAACTAATCAGCATTTGGCCTATATCCCTCTACACCCATCATACCTATATAACTATCTAAATGCTTTTTAAAAGATAAAGTTGTACCCGCCTCTACTACTACCTTTGGCAGCTTGTTCCAGACACACACCACCCTCTGTGTGAAAAAATTGCCCCTCTGGATACATTTTTATGTCTCCCCTCTCACCTTAAACTTATGCCCTCTTCTTTTAGACTCCCCTACCTTTGGGAAAAGATATTGATTATCTACCTTGTCTATGCCCCTTATTATTTTATAGACCTCTATAAGGTCACCCCCCTCAGCTTCCTACGCTCCAAAGAAAAATGTCCCAGTCTATTCAGCCTCTCCTTATAACTCAATCCATCAAGTCCCTGTAGCATCCTAGTGCATCTTTTCTGCACTCTTTCTAGTTTAATAATATCCTTTCTATAAAAGGGTGACCAGAATTGCACACAGTATTCCAAATGTGTCCTTACCGATGTCTTGTACTAGTTTAACAAGACGTCCCAACCCCTATATTTAATATTCTGACCAATGAATGCCTTCTTCACCATCTGTCCACTTGTGACTCCACTTTCAAGGAGCTATGAACATGTACTCCCTAGATCTCTTTGTTCTGTAACTCTCCCCAACGTCCTAACCATTAACTGAATAAGTCCTACCCTGGTTCAATCTACCAAAATGCATTACCTTGCATTTGTTTAAATTAAACTCCATCTGCTAATCGTCAGCCCACTGATCCAATTGATCAAGATGCCATTGCAATTGGAGATAATTTTCTTCACTGTCCACTATGCCACAATCTTGGCATCAACTGCAAACTTACTAATCACGCCCCCTATATTCTCATTCAAATCATTAATATAAATGACAAATAACAGTGGGCCCAGCACTGATCCCTGAGACAACAACTCTCTATAACCACCCTCTGGTTTCTATCAAGAAGTCAATTTTATATCCATTTAGATACCTCACCCTGGATCCTGTGAGATTTAACATTATATAACAACCTACCATAAGGTACCTTGCCAAAGGCCTTGCTGAAATCCATGTAAACAACATCAACTGCATTGTCCTCATCTACCTTCTTGATTACCCCTTCAAAAAATTCAATCAAATTTGTGAGACATGATTTTCCACTCACAAAACGGATGCTGACTGGCCCTAATTAGTCCTTGCATCTCTAAATGCCTGTCGATCCTGTCTCTCAAAATATCTTCCAACAATTTACAGATGTGAGGCTCACTAGTCTTTAGTTCCCAGACTCTTCCCTGCAGCCCTTGTTTAAAATCCAATCTTCAGTCACCTCACCTGTGACTATTGATGATTCAAATATCTCAGCTGGGGGATTGCAATTTCCTCCCTAGCTTCCCACACGTCCTGGACATATCTCATCAGGTCCCACAGATTTATCTACCTTGATGTGTTTTAAGATTTCCAACACCTCCTCCTCTGTAATATGTACACTCCTTAATGTATTTCCCCAAGTTCCCTAACATCCATGTTTTTCTCAACAGTAAATACTGATGAGAAACATCCATTGAGGATTTCACCCATTTCTTGTGGATCCGCACATAAATGACCTTGTTGATTCTTAAGAGGCCCTACTCTTTCTCTTGTTACTCTTTTGCCCTTTATGTAATTGTAGAAGCTCTTTGGATTCTCCTTTGCCTTATCTGCCAAAACAATTTCATGAACCTTTTTGCCCTCCTGATCTCTCTCTTAACTCTATTCCTACACCCTCTATACTGTTCAAGAGATTCACTCGATCCCAGTTGCCTATGCACGTCATGTGCCTCTTTCTTCTTCTTGACCAGGGCCTGAATATCCCAAGTCATCCAGAGTTCCTGACTTCTGTCAGCCTTGCCCTTCACTTTAAGAGGAATGTGTTTGCTCTGAAACCTGGTTAACACACTTTTGAAAGTGTGCCACTTACCAGACATCCCTTTTCCTTCCCACAGACTACCCCAATTAACTTTTGAAATTTCCTGCTTGATACTATCAAAATTGGCCTAGTCTCAATTTAGAATATTAACTTTCATTCTCCATAGCTATCTTAAAGCTAGTAGAATTATGGTCACTGGTCCCAAAATGATCCCTCACTAACACTTCTATAATGTTACAAAGATATCGCAGAAGCTTCTGTTTTACATTCAGGTTGTTCTCTGTACGTGCAAAAAGCCATATCAATCTGCTGTTGTTAGCTTGAATCTATACGTGCAAACTACATCTTTTCTCATTGTTTAAAACCCCTAACATAGTTTGAGCATTATTGTTCTAATCTGCTTAAATGCTGCATCACGTTCCTTTGTTCCATGTTCTCCTTTTCCATCTTCTTTTCCTTCTACATGAAAATTATATATGGTTATTAACTAATTACAATTCTAATTAATTACAGTACTAACAGCACTGTGGTTATACCTCCACAACATGAACTGCAGCAGTTCAAGAAGGCAGCTCATCACCACTTTTTCAAGGGCCATTAGGAATTGGCAATGAATGCTGCTGGACATCACATCCCATGAACGAATATAAAAAAACTAAGATGTTCACAGAAGAGTCATAGAAAGTGGGGAAGAAGAGGATCAAAATTGTCCACTCTCCCACAGGAAATCAAAAACAAATCCAATGTTCTGTTGACCAAATTCCAAAATAAAATGTTCCAACAAACTTTCTCCAGGTACAATAAGGTACTTAAATTTCCAACAATCTTCAGACTGAAGAAATAAACCTTATGATGATTTTTAAAATAGCTGGGATTTATATTTCTCATTCTCAATGAGTCCATTGTGAGTGTCGAGTTGCAACGTGAGCCTGTGAGTCCAGCGTCACAGGGGCTTAGTGAACAAATAATAGAGTCAAATCACATTGGAAAATTCAGCTGATAAATTGCTGGGTGGAAAACAATGGAAATGGTTTTCCTGCCAACTCACTTTCCAATTGCGATAGCTTTAGATCCCAGAAATGTTGAAGATGTCATGGACATTTTAAGGCTAATAGCAAATGTGTCCCTGAAATTACAGAATTGTAACCTTGGACTGGCTGTGGTTGTTTGACCCTAATTTAATTCCGGGGGCAACAGGGAGAAATCTATTGAGTTGCTTCTCTTCAAGGTATCACTTGTTGCAATCATCCTTAATAAATGAAGAATGTGATGGGGGAAGTGAGAATTTGTGCAGAAGAAATTTTAAGATAACAGATTAAATTACCAATTTTTTTTCTTTTTTTACATGTTCAGTTACAGGAATTTCTAATTAACTGGTAAGCTCATGCCAAATATAAAGTAAAAACAGAAGAACCATTTCCTAAACAGCCCTTAAAGTTTCCTAAATGATCATGTTACTTACATTTTGAGTTCATAATTTATAAATCTACAGGTTTCATTTCCATAAAGTGGAAAACATAGTTCCTCAAGAGATGTTTGAGAATCAGATGCTCAAGAGGACCATAAGTTTGGGAGATTGCTGTTCCTTACATCTATCTTGAGCTGCACCTGAACAGTACATCAGAGTGAGGACAGAGATATCAGCATGTATAACCGGGGGCAGCTCCTGGAAACCACAAGGCATGCCTGTGGACTGAAAGGAAGCCTTCTGTAAAGCGGTCACCCAACCTGTGTTTGGTTTCCCTGGAGTAGAGGGGACCATATTGTGAACAGTGAATAATACATTAGACTAAATTAAAAGAAGTGCATGTGAATTGCTTTTTCATCTGGAAGGAGCCTTGGACCAAGAGGACAAAGGACACAAAAGGGCAGGTGTTTCATCTCCTGCATTTGCTTGGAATGCTGAAAATAGAGGGGAGGGGAAAATATATTTTGTGGTGGTGGAAATGACAACAAATAATCTGTAAATCATGTCTAATTGAATCATTCCATAAGAGTTCAGAAATAGAAAGAGATGATCAAACTGCAGGTGACATTCTTCCAGTCTCCAAAAGGACTCACCTGATGAAGGAGCAGCGCTCCGAAAGCTCGTGATTCCAAATAAACCTGTTGGACATTAACTTGGTGTTGTGAGATTTCTTACTGTCTCCAAAAAGAGGCATAGAGGGTCAAATTTGGAAGGAAATTGCAGAGATGTGAAAGAATCACAGAATCCCTACAGTGTGGAAAGAGGCCATTTGGCCCATCGAGTCTGCACCGACCACAATTCCACGCAGGCCCTATTCCTGTAGCCCCACTTGTTTACTCTGCTAATCCCTCTGACACTAGAGTCAATTTAGCATGGCCAATCAACCTAACCCACACATCTTTGGACTATGGGGGGAAACCAGAGCACCCAGAGGAAACCCATGCAGACACAGGGAGAATGTGCAAACTCCACACAGAATCAAATCCGGGTCCATGGCACTGAGAGACAGCAGTGCTAACTGCTGTGCTACCTTGCTGCCCAGTACTGCTGAGTGGTGATACTGGCAGACTTAAATCACACAATTATCAATTGAAATGATGTTAGCATAATGAGAAAAGGGGGAATTAAACTTCTAAAATGTGTTATGAAGGATTGTGGGGTAAAAGGTCAGGATACAGGGAAGCCTATCGTGGGAAGAAGGATGAGAGGCAAGAGCGGAGCTGCAGAAAAAGAAATGAACATGGTTGAGGACATTATCAACCACAATGGAAGGAATGCTCGGGTGAGAAAAAAAGACATCCAAAAAAATGCTGGTGTGGAAATTTGCATGTTCAAAATAGATGTGATGGGAACAGAGGAAATGGAAGAATTGAACAGGTGAAGGATATGAGGTGTGAGGAAATGTAGCTGAGATAGCAATGGGAATTCAGTGGGCTTTTAATAAACATTGAACATGAGTGTTGCCTCTATTGGAGAGAGGGGAGAGGCAAGAACAGAATCCATTCAGGTAGAGTTCAGAAACAAAAAGGGCATGATCACATTATTGGTTCCTTTGGTCTCCAAAGAGTGAGATAGAGGAGCAATCTGCAGGGAAATTGCAGGATTATAGAGTTGTGATACAGGGAGACTAAAACTACACAATTAGCAATTGAAATTATGTTAGAATAATGGGAAAGGAGGGAGTGGAATTTCTAAAATGAATTCAGGAGAACATTGAACAGTATGTTTTTGGTGCATCTAAAGAGGAGGCATTGCTAGATCTGGTGCTATAGATCAAGTAGACCAAGGCTGGGATTTGATGGAGCAGGATTGATAATGGGAGAGCCGGGAGAATCAGCAGGAAGTACTCACTTCCAATGCTGGCATCGGGAAAACTGTCCCCAATTTAATGGGGAGGGCAAGAATGGGAATCCCAGCTGCTGGTGGCAGTCTGTCATTTAGGTTCACTAATGAGTCATTTAAAACCAATCAAGCTGGAGCTCATTGGCAATTAATGGTGGTCTCAGGCATTTAATGGGAGTTGCAAGAATCTCTGGTAACTCCCAAATGTCGCCCAGCAAACTCCATTGAGCATGCTCTGCCACTCAGCACAATCATGGGCTTCATCCACTTTTCTGTCTACTCCCAGTAACCCTTCATCATCCGACAGACTCAAAATGTGTCTATCTAAGTCTCAAGTGTGTTCAATGATGGCACGTCCAGGGATTTTCAGGGATAGAGAATTTCAAAGAAACAAAATCCTTTGACTGAAATAATTTCTCCTCATCTCAGTCCCAAATAGTAGGCCCCTTATCCTGAGTCTGTGCCCCCATGTTTTAGACTTTCCAACCAGCAGAGACAATTTCTCACCATCGACCCTATTCAATCCCTTCAGAATCTTATTGGTTTTGACAAGATCACCTTTCATTCTTCCAAAAATCCAGAGATAATAAGCCCCAATTTACTCAGCCTCTCACAGCCCTTCACTCCAGGGACGAATTTAATGAACTTTCACTGTACTACCTTCAGTGCAAATATATACTTCTTTAAATGCAGTACCACAGTGCTATTGTTAGTGGACTGGTAGTCTAGGAACCCAGGGCAATACTTGGGGACCCAAGTTGAAATCCCACCACAGCAGACAGTGTAATTTGAATTCAATTTTTAAAAATATGGCACTAAAAGCCAGATGACTATGAAATAGCTGTCATAATAACCAGCTGGTTCACTTAAGTCTTTTAGGGAAGGAAATTCACTGTCCTCACATGGTCTAGTCTACGTGACTTCAGATCCACAGCAATGTGGTTGACTCTTCAATGTCCTCTGAAATGCCATCCAAACCACTCAATTCAATGAGTGGACAATAAATTCAGGATGGGCAATAAATGCAGGCCTAGCCAGTGATGCTGGTATCCTGCAAAGGAATAAAAAAATAAATTGTCAAACAAGATTTCCCTGTTGTCAAACCATATTAACATATTCTTATCATATTGTACATCTCCATGTGTATTGTGAAGACTTCCTTAATAATAGATTTCCCAACACATGATGTTCTGCAACTGGCCTGTAGTTCTCTATTTTAACTCTTCCTCTTCGTCAAAAAGCAGTGTAATATTTGTTCAATTTCCAATCTTTTGGGGCCATTTTCAGATCTAAGCAATTTTGGAAAATCATAGTTGGTGTATGAAGCACCTCACAGCTATGTATTTTAGAATCACAAGGTGTAGCTCACTAGATCCAAAGAATTTGTCAGATTTTAGACCCTTAAATTAATCAGTTTCACTGCTGATATTAATTTCCTTAATTTCTTTGAAGTTTATTTGTTAGTTTCACAAGTAGGCTTACATTAAGACTGCAATGAAGTTACTATGCAAATCTGCTAGTTGCCACACTCCAGTGCCTGTGCGGGTACATTGAGGGAGAATTTATCATGGCCAATGCATCTAACCAGCACGCCTTTTGTACTGTGGGAGGAAACTGGAGCACACAGGGAAAACCCAGGCAGACACAGGGAGAATGTGCAAACTTTGCACAGACAGTGACCCAAGCCAGGAATCGAACCTGGATCCCTGGTGCTCTGAGGCAGCAGTGATAATCACTGTGCCATCATGCCACCCATGCCGCATTCTTTTTAGCCACTAGGTTATTCTCTTTTTCTGTTTTGCAACTTGTGTCTTCCGCTGTGAAAACAATGAATTTTCCATGTTTCAGACTGATGGGTGGGATAGTTGGTCTGTGTGGGATCTTCATGTTCTCTGCGTGTCAGTGTGGATTTCCTCCGGGTGCTCCAGTTTCCTCCCACATTCTGAAAGACATGTTGGTTAAGCCTAGGTACTGGGGATTTTCACAGTAACTTTATTGCAATCTTAATGTAAATCTTACTTGTGACTAATAAATAAACTTTTACTTTACTTTTTATTAAGGAAGTAGTAATTCATTGAAATCATAACATGGTTAGATGGATCGGCCGTGCTAAATTCTCCCAAACTAGTGCCAGAATGTGGTGACAAGGGAATTTTCACAGTAACTTCATTACAGAATTAATGTAAGCCCACATGTGACCAATAAATAAACTTTACAATCAGGCAGATTCAAAACAGTTTTCTAAAAAGGAAATCATTTTTGGCAGACGCTTGTATCTGGCACAATAAAGGAGAACTGTTTCATGTATTATATTTCCTTTTTGGATGACTTGTGATAGGAAACACAGTACTCTATCATGTGAAATGGCTCATGAGATTGGGGCTAATATTTTAGAATTGATAGAGATTGGTTGAAAGAACAGAAGGAATACATAAGTCATTTTCAGGTTGGCAGGTTGTTAGTTGTGATTGTTCACTACTGCCAAGCGGGAAGATAGTGCCCTCGTCACTCTATCTTCAGCAAAAGCTTGGTGGTGAATGAATGTCAAATGAGTTACTTTCACCTCCTCAGGGCTGCAAAAATTCACCCTAACACTCTGAGAATGGACATAGATAGACAAAGTGAATTGACAAAAAGATGGCAAATGAGTATAGTGAGGGGGAACCTGAGATTATTGAGGAACTATTAAACTTAGGGTTCAGAGAGATTTGGGTGTCCTCGTACACGAAACGCAATGGATAAGATTTTCCATCTGTTCACATTTGTGGGATCTTCAATCCCATCGATGGTGACCCCCTACTGTGGATTCCTTGGTGGCAGAGGGTGCAAACAATGGGAAAGCCCAATAACAGTGAGGCCACCAGCAGGCCGCTTTCCACACCGCAGAACATGCCACACTAATGGGGTTCATGGGGGTGGGGTGGTGGTTGGGAGAGGGAATGGAAAATCTGCCCAGTAAGTTGATACACAGGTAGAACAAGCAAGTGGAAAGGCAAAAGGGGTCTGTTGGCCTTTATTGCAAAGCAGTTAAAACATAAGACTAAAGAAGTCTTGCTGCATATGTTCAGAACTTTGGTGAGACTATGCTTAAAGCACAGTGCATATTTTTGGTGTCTGGATCAAGGGAAAGATTTACTTGCCTTATAGGAGGTGCAACAAAAATTCATTAGATTGATTCCTCTGATGAGAAAGTTGTCCGTTGAGAAGAAATTAAGTAGAATAGGTGTATACTTAGAAGAATGAGAGATGAACTCAATGAAACATACAAGATTCTGAAAGACTACTTGGCAGGGTAGATGCTCAGTAAGAGGTCTGGCAACACCAATTTTAATTCCAACCGATTTATTTGATAGTAAATCTGCTAGCCTTCGGCGTTTGTGCCTTCGTCAGGCGAATGAGATGTTCTGGTCTCCAAAAGCACACATACCAGCACAGACAGTTTACAGATTGCTGATTAGAATGTGAATCCTTACACCTAACCTGCTATTCAAGTCTTAAAGTGGCTAATAAAGGAATACTGAGCACTGAGGTTAGAGGGATGTGTATTGTCTCCAGACCACACAGTAAGTGAGGTTTTTTGCTAACCCAGGCAAGTCATGGGGGTTACAGGTAGTGTGACATGAAGCCAAGATCCCTGTTAAGACCATTCTCATGTGTGCGGAACTTGACTATCAGTCTCTGCTCAGCAGCTCTGCGCTGTCGTGTGTCATGAAGGCCCCCTTGAAGAACATTAATCCAAAGGTCGGAGGCCGAATGCCCGTGACCGCTGAAGTGTTCGCCCACAGGAAGGGAACTGTTTTGCCTGGTGATTGTCAAGCGATGTTCATTCATCCGCTGTCGTAGTGTCTGCATGGTCTCCCCAATGTACCATGCTTCGGGACATCCTTTCTTGCAACGTATTAGGTAGACAAAGTTGGCCGAGTTGCAAGAGTATGTACCGTGTACCTGGTGAATGGTATTCTCACGTTTGATGATGTCATCCATGTCGATGATCCGGCATGTCTTGCAGAGGTTGCTGTGGCAGGGTTGTGTGGTATTGTGGTCACTGTTCTCCTGAAGGTTGGGTAGTTTGCTGCGAACAATGATCTGTTTGAGGTTGCGCAGTTGTCTGAAGGCAAGAAGTGAGGGGGTGGGGATGGCCCTAGCGAGATGTTCTTCATCATCAGTGATATGTTGAAGACTCCAGAAAAGATGTCATAGTTTCTCCACTCCAGGGAAGTACTGGACAGCAAAGAGTACTCTGTCTACTGTGTTCCGTGTTCGTCTTTAGAGGATGTCAGTGCGGTTTATCGCTGTGGCACGTCGGAACTGTCGATCAATGAGTCGAGCGCCATATCCTGTTCTCACAAGGGCATCTTTCAGCGTCTGGAGGTGTCTGTCATGACCCTCCTCATCTGAGCAAATTCTGTGTATACGGAGGGCTTGTCCATAGGGGATGGCCTCTTTAACATGTTTAGGGTGGAAGCTGGAGAAGTGGAGCATTGTGAGGTTGTCTGTCGGCTTGCGGTACAGTGAGGTGCTCAGGTGACCGTCCTTGATGGAGATGCGTGTGTCCAAGAATGCAACTGATTCTGGAGAATAGTCCATGGTGAGTCTGATGGTGGGATGGAACTTGTTGATATCATCATATAGTTGTTTCAATGATTGTTCACCATGAGTCCGAAGGAAAAAAATGTCATCAACGTATCTAGTATATATAGCCTCGGTTGAAAATCCCGTGCGGTGAAGAAGTCTTGTTCGAACCTGTGCATGAAGATGTGGGCGTATTGAGGTGCGAATTTGGTCCCCATGATTTACTATCCCCATGATAGCAGATTTACTATCAAATAAATCAGTTGGATTTAAAATTGGTGTTGCCAGACCTCTTACTAAGTTTACCCCAGTCCAACGCCGGCACCTCTACATTAGGATAGGTGCTAACAGGCTGTTCCCCTGATTGGTGAGTCTGAAACTAGAGGGAACCTTAGGTTAAGGAATGGCCATTTTGGGCTGGCATGAAGACTCTTCAGAGGGTTGTGAATCTTTGGAATCCTCTATTTCTGCAGGCTGTGGATGCTGTACTCCAGAGTGATACTGATAGATTATTGAATCCTAAAGTAGTCAAGGAATATGGTTCTGATGAAAGGTCATTACATCTGAAACATTGATTGGGATTTTCCAGCTGTGTGCATCCCAAGACAAAAAATTCCTGCCTGAGATCAATGGATTTTACACGATCCACCAAATTGACTGTCTAGCTGGCTACAATTCCCACAGGGACAGAACTTTTCACCCATTAACTATTTTTCTCCCTCCATAGCTGCTGTCTAACCTGCTGAGTGTGTTCAGCATCTTCTGTTCTGTACGCGCAGCACTGATGCCTCACAGTGCCAGAGACCCAGGTTCGATTCCCAGCTTGGGTCGCTGTCTGTGCAGAGTCTGCACATTCTCCCTGTATCTGTGTGGGTTTCCTCCTGGTTTCCTTCCGCAGGCCAAGACACGTGCTAGTTAGGTGCATTGGCCATACTAAATCCTCCCTCATTGTACCCGAAGTAGGCACCGAAATAGGAGATTTTCACTGGCGTCAGTGTTAATGTAAACTTACTTGTGACTAATAAATAAACTTAAACTTATTTTAATGAATATGGGGATTGGGCAGCAAGTGAAGTTGAGGTTGAGGATTAGCAATGAACTTATTAAATGGCAGAATAGACTCGAGGAACTGTAGGACATATTTCAGCTCCTATGTTTCACATTCTAATGTTCTGATGTCCTAACTGCTCATTTTTGTACAAATATTAATAGAAATTATTATCCATAGAAAATGCAATCATGGAAGCTATAGCAAAGCTAAGGCCTGGCATGCAAAGCCAAGATCAATCTGAATAAACAACACTATTGTCATGAAATTTATCACAGAAATATCAAGGACAGTTTTCCAGCTCAAAAAGAATAACATGCAAAACCAGAATTTGTGGAGCTTAAGGATAGCAGTGAATACAATTAATTTGTGGAGCTAACAGTTCCAGAATGTCATAATGTATCAATTCAATCAAATGATGTGCTTTTGGAAAAGTGTTACTAAGAATAGTTTCATTACGTTTACTCATCACTGTGGAATTTCCAAGATTACATAATAATCCTAGATTACCATCTCTAGCACTAACAAAACCACAGTTTAAATTATTGAATTTTGTGCTCCGATGTTCTCCTCCAATCTCTCAGTGATTCATTTTGGAATTGCACCTAGTACAGATCAAGAATATTCCAGGTTTGTCTGTGTTGAATCAGCCAAAGTTGTTGCCATGGAATCTATATTTGGCCTCATTGTCCCCAGTCAAGGAAATGGTTCATTTTCAAAATCAGCCCAAATTATTATACAATGAGTCAGGTCTCCCACCCTGTGGATCATCAGAAACTGGATGTATGATCCAAGATGTCTGCTGGGATCCTGCAGAGTTCCTGATGCGCTGATACCTATGGCAATTGAATAGGAAGCTTGAATTTCTGATCAACAATTTCCTTATTCCTTGGGAACAAAATTTTTCGACTCTGATTTGGAGTCAGAGACTTTGGGCAGTTCCGATGTACTTATCCACAGAGTTACACAGTAAATGTGAGACAGAAGAATCCTAGTCCAATGTCAGCAATCACTCATGCTGCCCAGCTAAAACCCTGACTACCCCCATACTTCCAATTAACCACAAAGTTCCCCAACTCCCTCAAGCCAAACACACTCAAACACCCATTGTAACTACCTGCCACCCTACCACCTCACCCGTTTGCCATTCAAGCATCTTAGCAACTCACTCAATTACCACCCTTTTCTACTTGGCACATTATCATCTCATCCACCTACCACTGAACCCACCAGCCACCTTATTCACTGCCACCCTAACACCTCACCAAATTGTCAGCTACCCACATGCTACCCTAACACCTCTACCCATCCTACCCATTCACGATATATACACTAGACATACAAACTTATCTTGGCAGCTAGTGTCAAAGGGAGCATATCTTCAACACTGATTTTCTTTGTTGCTCCTTATGTGAATTTCTGTGCTTAGGGTGTCTTTCTGCATTATGGATTGGGAGCCTAGTCTTTATACAGGTTTTCAGGTAAGTGGATGGCTTTCTGTCCAATTAGCATCAGTCACAGTGTTCCCACTCTAATCAGAAGATTTGGGCCATTGTCATATGCCAAAAAGACAATGTTTTTGTATGTGGGGATCCAATTAGCCTTGACTGTGTTGCACCACATGTTATTCTGGCATCACATGCCATAGCGGGTCACATTAAAAGAATAATTAGTGGGCCTGTGCCAGACGGTAGCTGGATCTTTTGGAATGACATCCTAGCATTCCTTCAGGAGCACAGGCCAGAAAAATTGGAGAGAGCAGTATCTTAATATAAAAAAAAGTTAACTTTTCATCAGAACTAGGATCGTATCTGTGGAGATTAATTTAGTTTTTTCTTTCACATACTGAATAACCTATGTAATTCATTCCTAATATGTACTGCTTTTATCTAGGTATCTACATTTGACCTCTGAGTGCTTCAATACTGGGCCAATAATTCATCTGAATGTGTTAAATTTTGGTCTAATCTGATGCAGTTCAAGACTTTATGTTTACTGATTGCATCTTGTTTAGTGTGGTTGGATTAGCTGATAACAAAATTAAATTTAGATCTAGATCATAAAATTAAACTTTTAGGATGGAGAATGCAATCACTGTACAGTACTAAAAACAGCAAACACTGGAAATCTCTGGCATTATCTGTGAAGAGAAAAGCATAGTTGGCATTTCAGATCTGTGACTTTTCTTCATCAATTCTAATAGAAGCATTTTCTATTTCAGATTTCCGGAATCCACAGCATTGACCTTTTGCTCTGTATAATTCTGTTAATCCATTACTAAGAATGCGTCATTCCAGAGAAACTTGAAGAGGTATACACTCATTAGCATTTAGAAAAGTTTTAGGAGGCTTTGGAAAAATTATGAGATTGCATCATATTTGATGAAGCAATCAAATGATGTTAGAACTGTTACAGCAATAACAATATTGTCAGAAAGACACTGAACATACTTGATCATTTCCAATGTGAGACAGATGAAGACAAGACTGATATAAAATTGTTTTACTGGGTTAGGACACGGTTATGTTGAAGAGGTAAATGAGAACTCTGAATACTGTGGCCCTGAACTTGCACAGGCTACAATCCCTGTATTTCCACCAATACCGCACTCCATGGTTTGTGAACAGAACTCCCACTCACCTGATGAAAGAGCAGCGCTCTGAAAGCTTGTGGCTTGTACTACCAAATAAATCTATTGGACTTTAACATGATGTTGTGAGACTTTTTACTGTGCTTATCCCAGTCCAGCATTGGCATTTCATAGAACATAGAACATTACAGCACAGTACAGGCCCTTCGGCCCTCGATGTTGCGCCGGCCAGTGGACCCTCTAACCTAAACTATTCCAATATCATCCATATGCCTATCCACCGAACAGTTGAATGCCCCCAAAGTAGGCGAGTCCACAACTGCTGCAGGCAGGGCATTCCACGCCCTCACCACCCGCTGTGTAAAGAACCTGCCTCTGACATCCGTCCTATAACTACCACCTCTTAATTTAAAGTTATGTCCCCTCGTGTTGGTCATCCCCATCCGAGGAAAAAGGCTCTCACTATCCACCCTATCCAGTCCTTTGATCATCTTATACGCCTCAATTAGGTCACCGTTTTACCTTCTTCTCTCTAATGAAAATAACCTCAGGTCCCTCAGTCTTTCCTCATAAGGCCTTCCCACCATACCAGGCAACATCCTGGTAAACCTCCTCTGCATCCTTTCCAATGCTTCCACATCTTTCTTATAATGCGGCGACCAGAATTGTACGCAATACTCCAAGTGCGGCCGCACCAGAGTTTTGTACAGTTGTAACATAACCTCACGGCTCCTAAATTCAATCCCTCTACCAATAAAAGCTAACACACCGTACGCCTTCTTAACAACTTTATCAACCTGGGTGCCAGCTTTCAAAGAGCTATGTACTTGTACCCCAAGATCCCTCTGCTCGACAACACTATTAAGGGTCCTTCCATTAGCCCTATATTTCATATGCCTGTTATTCCTACCAAAGTGAATCACCTCACACTTATCTGTATTGAATTCCATTTGCCACCTCACGGCCCAGCTCTGTAACCTATCTATGTCCCTCTGCAAACTGTAACATCCATCCTCGCTGTCTACAATTCCCCCCACTTTCGTATCGTCAGCAAATTTACTAATCCACCCTCTACACCCTCATCTAGGTCATTTATAAAAATGACAAACAGCAGTGGCCCCAAAACAGATCCTTGAGGTACACCACTTGTAACTGCACTCCAGGTTGAATATTTCCCATCAACCACCACCCTCGGTCTTCTATCAGCTAGCCAATTCCTAATCCAAACTGCTAAATCACCTTCAATCCCATGCATCTGCACTTTCTGCAGTAGCCTACCATGGGGAACCTTATCAAACGCTTTGCTAAAATCCATATACACTACATCAACTGCCTTACCTGTATCTACCTCTTTGGTCACCTCCTCAAAAAACTCAATAAGGTTTGTGAGGCACGACCTACCCTTCACAAAACCGTGCTGACTATCCCTAATCAATTTATTCCTCTCTAGATGCTTATAAATCCTATCCCTTATAATTCTTTCCAAGACTTTGCCCACAACAGAAGTCAGGATCACCAATCTATAATTTCCAGGATGGTCCCTACTCCCTTTTTTGAACAAAGGGACAACATTTGCCATCCTCCAGTCTTCCGGCACTATACCTGTAGCCAACGACAACATGAAGATCAAAGCCAAAGGCTCTGCAATCTCCTCTCTAGCCTCCCAGAGAATCCTAGGGTAAATCCCATCTGTCCCAGGGGACTTATCAATTTTCATACCCTCAAGATTCGCTAACACCTCCTCCTTACGAACCTCAATCCTGCCCAGTCTACAACCTGGTATCGCAGTATTCTCCCCGACAACATTGTCTTTCTCCTGCTTGAATACTGACGAAAAATACTCATTCAGTGTCTCTCCTATCTCCTCAGGCTCCACGCACAACTTCCCACTGCTATCTCTGACTGGCCCTAATCTTGCCCTACCCAATCTTTTATTATTTATATACCTGTAAAAAGCTTTAGGATTCTCCTTAATCCTATCCGCCAAAGTCTTCTCGTGTCCTCTTCGAGCTCTTCTCAACTCCCTCTTTAGCTCCTTCCTGGCTAATTTATAGCTCTCCAGTGCCCTAACTGAGCCTTCACATCTCATCATTATATAAGCCTCCTTCTTCCTCTTCACCAGAGATTCAACTTCCCTAGTACACCATGGTTCCCTCACTCAACAACTTCCTCCCTGCCTGGCAGGTACATATTTATTACAGACATGCAGAAGCTGTTCCTTAAATATGCTCCACATTTCAGATGTCCCCAGCCCCTGCAATATCCTGCTCCACCCTATGCATCCTAATTCTCTCCTAATAGCCTCATAATTACCTTTCCCCCAGCTATAACTATTTCCACATTATGTAGAATCAATGCTTGGTTGAGGTTTCCCTGGTTCAAGTTATTCCTACACCTCATCCTCCAGTAAGGCTAGCTTGGCTTTGGGCTCCTATTTTCTTTCAATTCCTATTTTCTGGAACATAGTTCATAGAATCATAGAACCCTACAGTGCAAAAAGAGGTCATTCAGCCCATCAACTCTGCACTGACCACAATCCCACCCAGAGCCTATCCTCATACCCCTACATATTTTACCCACTAATTCCTCTAACCTACACATCTCAAGACACTAAGGGGCAATTTTATTATGGCCAATCAACCTAACCCACACATCTTTGACTGTGGGAGGAAACTGGAGCACCTGGAGGAAATCTACATAGACACAAGGAGAATGTGCAAACTTCACACAGACAGTGACCAAGCTAGGAATCAAACCCAGGTCTCTGAAGCTGTGAAGCAGCACTGCTAACCACTCTACTACAGTACCATCCTGTAAAAGTTTCAGTTCTCTGTGTTTCACATCCTCATTGTTCTTATTTTATCATCTTTAAGCTATTTATTTTCTGGCTCTCCTTCATCTTAGTTTTGGTTCTGCAGCTGCCATTCCCTCAATAGCCTCAGTGCTCCTTCCAATGTATGCTTCCTCCTGAGGTTTTTCTGCTCCATCTGCCATGTTCCTGCATTGTGTTGACATAAAAGATCCAAAGGCACTAAAAGAGAAAATGCTGGAAAATCTCAGCAGGTCTGGCAGCATCTGCAAGGAAAGGAAAGAACTGATGTTTTGAGTCCAGATGACCCTTTGTCAAAGCTTAAGGATGCTTTGGATCTTGGATGGTGAGTATAGAAAAGGTAAAGGGACAGATGTTACACCTTCTGTGATTCATGGGAAGGTGCCATGAGTTACGGGAGATGTGTTGAGTATAGTAGAGGAGTGGACTAAGTTATCCTGGAGGGAATGATTTCTGCGGAGTGCTGACAGAGGGAGTGAAGGGAGGAAGTGTTTTAGTGGTGGCATCATACTAGAGTTGGCGAAAATGGCAGAGGATTATGCTTTTTATGCCAGGGCTGGTGGGGTGAAATGTGAGAGCGCAGAAATGTCCTTCTATCCTTGTTCTGGGAGGGAGGAGAAGGGATGAGGGTCGTGGCATGGGAGATGGACTGCATGCTGTTGAGATCCCTGTCAACAATTGTAAATGGAAATCAACGATTGAGGAGAAAGGAGCACATATTAGAAGCACCACTTTGGAAGTGGTATCACCGGAACAAATGTGACAGAGGCAAAGGAGCTGAGAGAAAGGGATAGAGTCCTTACAGGATATAGGCTGTGAAGAGCTGGAGTCCAGATAACTGTGGGAGTCAGCGGGCTTGCAATAGATATTGGTAGAGTGTCTGTTGTCAGAAATGGAAACAGAAAGGTCAAGGAAGAGAAGGGAAATGTCAGAGATGAACCAAACAAAGATGATGGAGGAGTGGAAACTGAAAGCAAATTTGATGAATTTTTCTAGGTCTGGACAAGAGTATGAAGCAGCATCAAAATAGTTATCAATGTACCAGTAAAGGAATTGTGGGAGGGGATCTGGGTAAGCTTGAAACAAGGAATGTTCCACAAACACCATAAAAAGATCAGTGTAGTTAGGACCTATGCAGGTACTCTTTGCTACTCTTTTGATCTGGAGAAAGTGGGATGAGTTAAAGCAGAAGCTGCTGAGAGATAGAATGGGTTTAGCCTTGCGGAGGAGAGTGTGAATTGTTCAGGCTTCTTTTCAAGAAAGAAGTGAAGCGCTCTGATGTGTGATGGAGGTGTAGAGAGATTGCACATCCATAGTGAATAGGAGGTGGTTAGGGCCTGCGAATTGGAAGTCAATATGAGGCAGGGCATCAGAGGAATCCCAGATGTAGATGGGGAGGGAATGGATCAGGGAATGAGGATGGAGTCAAGGTAAGAGGAAATAAGTTCAGTGAAGCAGGAGCATGCTGACACAATGGGCTACCAGGGCAGTCCTTTTAGAGGATTTTGAGGAGTAGGTAGAAGCAGGCTGACGGGATTGGGAGAGGGTGATCACTATTTAATTGGGAGAGGGTGATCACTATATCACACACAAGTGTACAGTAAGGTGACAGAAAAGTGCTATGTATGAAGTATAACCTCAGAAATTCTTATAAGTTCTTATGATTCCAGAGGAGTTTCATCATTGGAGAAGTTCCACTTTGGGTGAACCCCTGTCTAAAGGCTAGAATGTAGAATTTCCTTAAGATGGTAGTTCTGCAGTGAGATGAGGATGTTATTTAGAAGCTTGGACGGTTTTGGCTGATGATGACCAATGTCTTCCAGGCAAACAAGCTTAAAGGAGGACTTGTTACGTGCTGCTCGATCAGTTTGTCTGCTGGTTGAAAATAAATCAGCAAACTCTCTGTCTCTGCTTTCTCCACTCTACATTGAGATTTCAAAATGCTCACTGGAGTTATGTGACTTCTTTTCAGAATGAATTCATCAAAGAATATTTAACCTGTATCTGACTTTTGTTTGGTGGCTTGCAAATTCCATACATTTCCCTCTGAAAGTGTACCTATCCATATTGATGACCTTTTTCCAAGTAACTGCTGTCTTAGTAGACCCTCAAAATCCACTAGAGGGCTAAGCTGAAAAACATATTAAAATGTCCATTTCCTTTCAATAATTCTTTTTTTGAAATGGACCTTGAGTGTCCCAGGTGCAAGATTCCATGAGCAACAGTCAGGGCATTTCTTCAGTGCAATCCAGATCATTTAGTAGTCAACTTACAATTCTAGACATCATGTGACTTGTGGTTACCATCTTTTAGTTCCATAAGTGAATTTCAAATAAGTGAAAAAAAGATTAATTTACAGAAATTATGGTTTCTTTCATGTCTTCAGGACACGTCACTGCAAACCTGGGGAAGCTACAACATATGACTAAATGCAGGCTAAACAACAGAAATCAACATGCAATAGATAAAGCTAATCAATTTCACAACTAATAGAGCAGATCAAAAATCAGCAACGCCATCACATCCATTTATGAACGGTGGTAGACAATTAGACAAACATAAATGCCAAGTTATTGATCCATCTTCACCTCAAGAGGTCCCCAGCATCATGGATGCCAGTCTTCAGCCAATTCAATCCATTCAATAATACATCAAGAAACAGCTGAAATCACTGATTACTGCAAAAGCTATGGATCCCGACAATATCCCAGCAGTAGTACTGTTCTCCAAACTAGCCACACATATCGGTACAACTACAAAACTAGTACCTACTCAACCATATAGAAAATAGCCCAGGTATGTCCTGTCCACAAAAAGCAGGGCAAATCACAGCCTCATCAGTCTACTCGCAATATTAGCAAAGTGTGAGAAGATGTTGTTGATAGTGCTATTAAATGCTGCTTACTCAGCAATAAGTCCTCAGTTTGGATTCCATCAGGGCCACTGCTTCAGATTGTAATACAGCCTTGTTCCTAACATAAACAAAAGAGCTAAATTCTGGAGATGGGGTAAGAGAAACTCCCTTTGGCATTATGGCGGCACTTATCCAAGCACGGGATCAAGGATTAAAACCTTGAAATTTAAGCCAATGCAAATCAGAAAAAAAGTTCCTCACCAATTGGAATCATACCTAGCAAAAAGGAAGATGGTTGTAGTTGGTGGAGGTGAATCATCCCAGCCCAGAACATCGCTGTAGGGGTTTCTCAGAGTATTGACTGAAACCTAACCATCACCAATTGTTTCATCAGTGCCCTTCCCTCCATCATAAGATCAGAATGATGATTACACAATATTCAGTCCCATTCACAAGTCACGCAATCATAGAATCCTACAGTGCAGAAGGAGGTCATTCAGTCCATCAAACCTGAACCGATAACAGTCCCAACCAGGCGCTATCCTGTAACCCCATGTATTTACCCTGCAAGTCCTCCTGATACTAAGGAGCAATTTACCATGGCCAATCACCTAATCTGCACATCTTTGAACTGTTGGTGAAATAGGATCACCTGGAGTAAACCCACATAGAAACAGGAAGAATGTGCTAACTCCACACAGTCATCCAAGGTCAAAATTGAACCTAGGTCTCTGGCACTGTGAGGCAACAGTGCTAACTACTGTGCTTTTAGTACTCCTTAGATACTAAAACGGTTATTTGTCACTTAACAGATCCATGTTAAATATTGTCCAGGTCATGTTGCATGTGACACGAACTATTTGGAGGAATAATGTTGAATAGGAATAGCTATCATTAAACAAAAAAATGTTATTTTTAATCCATTTTTTTAAACAAAAATGTTATTAATTTGCCTTGGATTAAGTGGAGGCTACAGGAAAAATAGAGATGGTGCTAAGTTCTCAGTGGTGATAGATAGAGGTGCAGAGCTCAAATAGATTAAGATGGGATCCTGACAATGCCCACCAGGCACTCTGGCACTGCCCACTGAGCATCAGGCAGTGCATGGGGAACCACACACTCTGCAATTGAGGATCACTTGTAGGTGGATGGGGGAGGGCAACCAGGGGAAGGGAAATCTGAGATGGCGATCAGCTGGGATGGGAATAAGATTCAGCAAATACTCGGGAGTGTCACAATTGGGGAGGCCACCACCAGGGTGGCTGCAATCAGGGGGCGATCAGGAGTTGAGGGAAGTGATGTTTATAGGCACTGGGTGATCAGGTGCATTTACAATAGCACCCGCTAACAATCACCAGCCGACTTCCGAGCTCAAATTGACTCCATCCATTCCCCTGAATGGTTAGAATCATATTTTGACACATTTCTTTTCTGGAAGCATGGTAAGATTTGGATTTTTCACTTGCTGGTTACTGCAAAAGCCATGGATCCTGACGATATCCTAGCAGTAGCACTGTGCTCCAAACCAGCCACACACGCCGATACCAGAATAGCTACAAAACTACATGCTACTACTCAACCATGTAGCAAATAGCCCAGATATGTCCTGTCCACAAAAAGCAGGGCTGAAGACTGGCATCCATGATGCTGGGAACCTCGAGGTGAAGATGGATCAATAACTTGGCATTTCTGATTGTCTAATTATCCACCACGCTTCATAAATGAATGTGGGTGTGTTTCTCTCCCATTTTCAGGCTCATTTAGTGTTTAATTTTTTTTGGTAAGATCATACCCAATGTTTCGAGTCTGGGTGACTCCTTTTCAAATCTCCGAGGACTCCAAAACGTTAGCTCTAATCTCTCTTCCCACAGAAGCAATGTAATGTTCCCATTTCTCGTTCTCCATCCTTAAGGCAAAGGGGATGTGTAACCCCCACCTATTCCCATCGGGAAAGTCATTCAATAATCGGGAAGGGGAAGGAGGAAGGGTGGGTGTTGCTAACTGTGTCACATAACTTTTCCTTTTGATGCTTTATTAGATTACAAATGGACACTTTGCAGTTTGGTTTGTGGCCTATATCATCTTATTAAAACTCTTAAACCAGCCAATGTCCTCTGGCAACAAGCCACCATCCTCTCAAAGAATAAAAGCAAATTGCTGGAATCTTAAACCAAAAGAGAAAATGCTGGAAAACCTCAACAGGTCTGGCAGCGTCTGTGAGGAGGGAAAAGAGCTGACATTTCAAGACCAGAGGACTGTTTGTCAAAGCTTTGATGCTGCCAGACCTGCTGAGATTTTCCACCAGCATTTTCTCTTTTGGTGCCACCCCTCTCATCAATCCCATTATAAAACGCACATTTACAAAGAACAAAGAACAAAACAGCATGGGAAACAGGCCCTTCAGCCCAACAAGCCCACGCTGCCACCCCGATGTTGCCATCTCTACCCATGATCCCTGTCTATGTTTATAGATCTATGGATTAAAAACCAAATTTGAGACAATTTAGGGAGAATTTCTTTTGCCAATTAGCCTAAGAGCACATCTTTGGGATGTGCGAGGAAACCGGAGCACCCGGAGAAAACCCACGCAAGCACGGGGAGAATGCGCAAACTCCCACAGACACAGGCCCAAATCCATGTATCTGCACAGCTCAGCGATAGTCACTGAGCTGTCGTGTTGCCCGTCAAATGGTCCAGGTCAAGCGTACACTAACGACGTGAAGCACTCGGATACTCTCGAAAAAAATCCAAGAGTAGCCCTCCCACGACCTGTGGCGTGTATGCCCCTTGTTAGACAACAAGGTAGACCAAAGGACCTGTAGGATAAAAACAAGTACATCAATATCATCATCTATTTACACACTTCCCAGGGGACTCCCAAGGCTCATGATCCTTATTTTAAATCAGTTTTCTATACCCCTCCATTCCCATTCTGTTCATGTGCCCATCTAAGTATTTCTTAAATAACTCCAGAGTACCTGCCTCCACCACTTTACTTGACAGCGCATTCCATACCCCCACCACCCTCTGTGTGAAAAAACTCCCTCTGGCATCCAAATTATACCTTACCCCCCTCACCCTAAGCCCGTGACCCCTCGTGCTATTCGAGTCTGTCCTAGGAAAAAGCTTAACCCTGTTTACTCTATCTGTACCCCTCATAATCTTGAACACCTGTATTAGATCTCCTCTAAGTCTATGTCTTTCTAAGGAAAACAGTCCCAATTTGCCTAACCTTTCCTTGTAACTCAGACCTTCCATACCATTTACCGAAGGATTTCTTTCAAGACAAATTCACAGCTTTCAGCAATACAGCTTTCAACAGTCATAGCTTTGCCCTGAGGCTCAGTTGTGTAACATTGTGGATTTTCAGTCTGGGAAGAAATCGCTGCTGTTCAAAGGATTCCCTGTTGCTGAAATATTTTTATTCTTTTATTAAAGGGTCACTGCGAGGTCTTTTGTTTTTGTCGGAATTACCAGTCGGAGCTCAAGATTCCCCGCGTAATTTCCCAACGTAAAGAGATTCACACTCCACCCTTTCACTGCGGCGTGACGGGGTATAAATAAAAAGACAGACTGCGTGGAGATACAGTCTGCGCTCATCTGCCACAGCCAGCTATTTGCCAGGATCTGCGGACGAGTTCTGTCCCTTCCGTAAAGCAACAAAATCCCCGACAGGTGAGAATGAGCGGATTGGTCTTTGTGGAGAGTCGGTGAGATGTAGTGAGCACTTCATCATCTCCATCGGTTTGTTCAATGAGTTCTGGATTTGCGGGGGGATTTGGGAAAACGGCTTCGATAAATCGGTTAGTGATTGCAAGATTTATTTATATATGTATATATATATTTATAAACACACACAGGGACAATGGAAATCCGACTTCACAGTAGGACACTCAGTGTGAAAAAAAAGCAAACCCCTAAAGCTGAAACAGAAAATGCTGCAATCACCCAGCAGGTCTGGCAGTTATCTGTGGAGAGAGAAACGGAGAGAATGTTCCAGGGAGATATTACTATTTGCAGCATTGGTAACCGCAAACCATCCAGATGATACCTTCTAACTTCTTACATATTAATAAAAAGCGACAGATAAGAAATGTTAAATGTACATAATTGGTCAGTTTTCCTTGTAGTTGACAGAAAGGTTCTGACGGCTATATCGTGCAATCAGAATAGTAACAGAACAAGGATTGTTATATAAAAAATCAATAATGGTTCTATTACTAATGGCTTCCAGCAGCCCGATATTTCTTTGGATTCTGGATTCAGAGTTCTCTCGATCGACTGAAGGATTACTGAGGTGGGGGCCGTGGTAGGGGGGGGGGGGGGTTTCTGAGTAAATGAATGAGTTTGAGTGTAGCTGAGTGAATTTGGAAGTGAGTGCGTGATTGTGAGAATAAGGCAATGAGACTGTAAAAAACGCTGTTCAGTTTCTGAGTGAAAGTGTGAGGAAGTGATTGCGAGATTGTGTTAGAGAATGATTAAGAGTGAAAGTGTGATCGTGGGTGCTTAAATGAAAGACTGCTGGAGTGAAAAATTGTTGCGAGTGGGTTTGGAGTAAGTGTCTGTGCGAGGGCTTGGGTGAGATTGTGGTTGACTCGATGGGCCGAATGGCCTCTTTCTGCACTGTAGGATCCTGTGATTCTGTAGATTGACTGCAATATCGCAGTCATTATCTTTGTGTTGCTGAACCTCAATGCTGTTCAGTTTTATACATTTTAAACGCTTAAATAAATTGACCAGTTAGAAAAACTGCCAAGTGGCATCTTTTTATAATGATGCTTGAATTTATTCCAGTAAAGTACTTTTTTCTGCGTTCTCGTCATTTAGGCTCACAGCAAAGTACAAATCTTTCGGACTGTAGTTTTCCAGACTGAAGCTGAGCCAAGTTCGCTATCATTGGTTGGAATCATGAAGAAAATTAAGAGGCTCTTAGGTAAGATCACTTTCTCCTCTAACTTTTATGGCCCATTTTACCAATGTATATGAGACTTTTTAAGCCCTAAATGAGATTATTATGAACAACCTTCCTGTTCGCTTGAGTAGCAACAAAAATAGTCAATGCTCGTACGCTCCGTTTATTTCTTCCTTCAGCAAGGAAAGCAATTTGATTTGATTTATTATTGTCACATGTATTGGTATACAGTGAAAAGTATTGTTTTTTTGCACGCTAACAGGCAAAACCATAGAGTACTGCCCATAGAGTACATAGGGGAGAAAGGAAGAATAAAGCGCAGAACAAAGTGTGGCAAATTTGTAACAAACTTCAAAAGGAAATTGTTGACAAGTTTAGAAGAGTTAGAATTCAGTTTTTAAAGTGCAGAACGAGAGTAAAAGATGAAATCAGAGGGTATGTTGTGGACAGCTCGCAAGACATCACCTCGCTCCGGCAACATTTTCTTTTACAAAATTTGTAAGTTGAATATTGTTGACAGATAGGGCACATTTAAATGCGAGCATGTGATCATTATTGTGTTCATCAAACAAAGGAAAATTGTTTTTTTTATGCACTATTCTTATCCTACTGTGAATGGCGCTGTCTTAACAGCATTTCCTTGCTTAATTCTAAATGAACTTTGGTACGTTTATCCACAGCACATAAATTTATAGCTGTTTTTTGCAACAGAAAATGTAAAACCAAAAGTGTCTGTTATAGATAAGGTTCAGCTAAAAAGTCTCAAAACATCAAGTTAAAGTTCAACAGGTTTATTTGGTACTGGCACTGTTTCAAAAGCTCGTGACATCACATAAACCTGTAGAACCTCAACCTGGTGTTGTGAGACTTCTTACTGTGCCCACCCTAGTCCAACACCGGTTTCACCATATTGTGGATAAAATTTGATTGTTTAGAATGTTTGATTGACAAGATTACAAGTTTTGTCTCCAGTCCTGAATTTTTGGGCAAACTTTGTTTTTGCTCGTTCGTCCATTTCTCTCTTTCTCTCTCTCTCTGATGGTTCTGGGTTAGGATAACTGCTATGATGCCTCAATGCAGAGATATAAAAAAGAGATAAATGAGAATAGGCAGAGATATTTAGCTCAGATTTGGGATACTAATGATGATTCCAGCTCAAACAAAGTTTGAAAGATACTAAATAGTCATCACTTTCCTCCTCCCCCCGCTCTCTATTTTATGATCGATTTCTAATTTGTGTTTTGAAACTTCGTGTATTATAAAGACATGCCAGCAGTTTTAATTCATGTCTTATGAAATTTGATCATATTATAGCAAGAGACAACAAGGTTGTTGCCAAAAATGATCTGTCATCACAGAAAGCCAATCCTCCAAGCAAAAGTTCAAAACATGCATTGGATTCAACAGACGACCCTATGGATATTCTAGAAATCAACGGCAAACACTGGCATTCAGTCAAACTGCTATCAGGTAAGCTTTCTTAATTCACATTAAAGAAAGGATTACTATTGAAAATACCTTTATTAAAGCTTTAAAGTTGTGAAGATTCAGGATACCACATCAGCTTCTAAAAAAAAGGTTGGAATGTGTCATTGCTAAGAAGTATTTGGAATTTTCCTACATCTTGTTGGAATTATACACTTCCATTATTTTGATAAATTAAGAGTGAGGAATCTGTTCATATTTGGATTTCCGACTATTAAACTTGATCAAAACTCTCTTGGATGATCACTTGAAATATCATAATATCTAAAGTTATGGGACAATTGCAGGAAGATGGGATCAGTGCACCTTTAGTGATGTGTGGCTACTAGGGGATTTTCCCAGTAATTTCATTGCAGTGTTGATTAAGCCTAGTTGTAACTAATAAATAAATTCTACTTTACTTTGTCAGTGCAAACTCGATGAGCTGAAGGGCCTTTTGTTCACTGTACGACTTTATGGCTACCTCGTGGTTTATAATGGACAGCACTGTAGGCATTAATATTTTGGATTTTCACCACGACAGTCTTTCTGATAGGGCGGAAGAGGACAGAATACGGAAGTTCCATTCCTGAACATGGTACCTATTAGTTTCACGGGGACAGGAATGGGTCCATGTCAGGATTTGCACGTGAGCATTTCACAATGTGAATAGTGTCTGAAACTCCACGTGTGAAGCTTAGATCTGGTAGGAGCAGATCTGAACTTTGTGGATTTACCTGGATAGCCAGTGTTCCTGTGGAGAGGTAAGATGTGGATGTGGATGTGGATCAGGTCATCTTTATGGGAAGTAAATTGCCATTTGAGGTAAGCTCCATTTTGAGATTGCCAAAATTAGACATGAATATGTGTAAAAAGTGCTTAAACTCAACAGAACAATCAAAAACAATTGTCAAGATAAACTGCCAAGTGAAGCTGTCAAAACACTTGTCACAAGTGTCAAAAGGAACTGTTAAAGGGAGGTTTCATGATGTCAAAATATTTAAAACTCCTGTCCTTTAACTCTTTGAACATATTGCCTAGACTGTTAAAAAAAATAATTGCTCGCTATTTTACTCTGCTGACATGAATCTTGGGTTACCATTATGAATTAGTGCTGCACTATTTCAAAGTTTGATTGACAGATCCCAATCATTATGGATTCTTTGAAATGGAACTATGAAATGCAATGCTTGTTGTTAGTGTTTGTGTAATGGAATGAAAATTTTATTATAATGGTAACGTAATTGAAGGAATATAAAAATATTAAATGATTTTTATAAATGAGTGCATTTCAAAAAGGATAAAGTCTGCAATAGACACTTGGATATTTATTTTATTTAATCTCACCATGGATCCTGAAGACTGCACATTGTGAGTAATGGGTGCATTGGTACCATAATCATTATGGACAAAGGATGGTGAGTGTAAGCCTTCTATCAACATAAGTTGGCACTAAACTGGCATGAGGTAATAAAGGGCCATGGGGGTTGGGTGGGGACATAAGTTGGGTCACATAAGTTGGCATGCTTGGGGCATGGGGAGTTTGTAGGGGGAATTGTGAGGGGTGAGGGCAGAAGGGTTGTTTTATGCTTTTTTTAAGACTCTTGTACAGTGCTGGTGCACAGGACTGGTCAAATCTTGCCTCCTCAGGGGCTTCCTCCACACTCACCAGAGTCATCTGGCCCAACCGTTAATATAGTCTGCCACCCCAGAATGAAAATCTGATAATTGGTCAGACATTTTAGGAAGTTGAGTTAGTAATGCCAGGAATTCTCCCAATTCTGCAAGCTGACACACGGATAGAGATCGAGCCCTTAAAGCATAGGGCCAGAATTTTCCATTATGTTGATTGCGTTTTGAGCAAGGAAATCAGAGAGCAGTCTGCTGGTGGTGTTGGCAAGATATCTCACTGTATTTTCAGTTACTTAGGAAGAAAAAACTTTTGCATGAGTTTTATGCCGTGCCGATGGTGTGCTGATTCTGATTCACCCGCCCCATTATCATGTGAGCTCTTCAATTGGGGATTCTCTATTTAAACACCACACCCATTCACTCCAAGTCCAATTAGGAAGATAACCACAAGGAAGACAGCCCCAGGGTTTTCAGAGAGGCCATTTACTGGAATGCTGAGTTTGGTAGAGCAGAGGCAGGACCTCCTCTACTCTCAGGTGGGCAGAAGGCCAACAAATAAGGTCACCGACTTGGTAGGAAGGTTGTAGCAACACTGACAAGTGCAAGATCACTGCACAAGAGGACAGGTATCCAGTGTCAGAATAAGATGAATGATTGCCTTTGTGCAGCCAAGGTAAGTCATTCTTCCCATCTCTCAACACCCACCCACTCATGCACCCAACACACTTCCATTGGAAGCTCACTCACTGCCACCTCACCAGGCCCCAGTACTCACCTTCCCACATATCTCCTTATCTTTCCTGTGGCTCTTTTCCTATTGCATCATAGCTCTCACTCACCAATCATGTATGGCAGGCATCCCTACCATCTGAACCATCACACATCCTGTTTACATTCTTGCCATCTGTCTCATAGAACATAGAACATTACAGCACAGAACAGGCCCTTCGGCCTTCGATGTTGTGCCGACCAAAATAAAAAGCAATGCCCCTCCAAACTAAACCATTCCCTTCTCTTCCATATACTTATCAATTAACCTCTTAAACGCCACCAAACTTGGCGCATCTACAACAGCTGCAGGCAGGGCATTCCACTCCCTAATCACTCTTTGAGTAAAGAACCTACCTCTGATATCCGTCCTATAACTCATACCCCTTAATTTAAAGCTGTGTCCCCTCGTGCTAGCTTTCTCCATCCTAGGAAAAAGGCTATCACTGTCCACCCTATCTAAACCTCTAATCATCTTATATGTTTCGATTAGGTCCCCTCTTAGCCGCCTCCTTTCTAACGAAAACAACCTCAAATCCCTCAGCCTCTCTTCATAAGACCTGCCCTCCATACCAGGCAACATCCTGGTAAACCTCCTCTGTACCCTCTCCAATGCCTCCACATCTTTCTTATAATGCGGGGACCAGAACTGCACACAATACTCCAAGTGCGGCCGCACTAGAGTTTTGTACAGTTGCAACATGATGCTGCGGCTCCTAAATTCAATCCCCCTACCAATAAAAGCTAAGACTCCATATGCCTTCTTAACAACTTTATCCACTTGACTGCCTACTTTCAGGGATCTATTGACACATACACCAAGATCCTTCTGTTCCTCAACACTATTAAGAGCCCTACCATTAGCCCTATACTCTACACATTTATTGTTCCTGCCAAAGTGCATTACCTCACACTTTTCCACATTAAACTCCATTTGCCACCTCTCGGCCCAGCTCTGCAACTTGTCCAAGTCACTCTGTAAACTAAAACACCCCTCTTCACTATCTACCACTCCACCGACTTTAGTGTCATCTGCAAATTTACTGATCCATCCCTCAATACCCTCATCCAGATCATTTATAAAAATTACAAACAGCAGGGGCCCCAAAACAGACCCCTGAGGCACACCACTCGTCACCGAACTCCACGATGAATATCTCCCATCAACCACCACCCTCTGTCTTCTATCTGCCAGCCAATTCCTAATCCAATTAGCTAAATCACCCTCTATTCCACACATCTGCATTTTCTGTAGAAGTCTTCCATGGGCCACCTTATCAAACGCCTTACTAAAGTCCATATATACTACATCAACCGCCTTACCCCCATCCACCTCTCTGGTCACTTTCTCAAAAAACTCAATGAGGTTAGTAAGGCATGACCTACCCTTCACGAAACCATGCTGACTATCCCCAATCAATTCATTTCTCTCTAAATAACTATAAATCCTATCCCTAATAATTCTCTCCAATACCTTGCCCACAACAGAAGTAAGACTCACTGGCCTATAATTCCCTGGAAGGTCTCTCTTCCCCTTCTTAAACAATGGGACCACATTCGCTATCCTCCAGTCCTCCGGAACCACACCCGTAACCAACGAGGACCTGAAGATCAGAGCCAGAGGCTCTGCAATCTCCTCTCTTGCCTCCCAGAGAATCCTAGGGTAAATCCCGTCCGGCCCAGGGGACTTATCCAACTTCAAACCCTCGAGAATTTCTAACACATCCTCCCTATCTACTACAATACTTCCCAATTTGCAACCCTGTACCTCAGTGTTCTCCATAGCTACATTTCCAGCACTCTGCGTGAATACCGAAGATAAATATTTATTCAGTGCCTCACCAATCTCTTCAGGCTCCACGCACAACTTCCCACTGCTGTCTATGACTGGCCCTAATCTTGCCCTAACCAATCTTCTATTCTTAACATATCGAAAGAAAGCTTTAGGATTCTCCTTAATCCTATCAGCCAACATCTTCTCGTGTCCCCTCTCCTTACAGGACAAGCTGCCTCGCAAAGAAAGGAACACACGTGGGGCTATGCCCAAGTTAAAATCCTCACTCCGTTTGAGGAGCAAGCTCTGGAGCTTGCTGGGAGGAACAAGACTATTCCTGCACTGAGGGCAAGATGGGCAGCAGGGGAAAAATTGAGCATTCTCAAGACATTCATCTATCCTGCCAGCCCCACATGAGTTACATCTCTCCTATCCTTACACCCCTGTCATGCACGAATACCATCTCCCTTCCTTTGCAGTTAAATCTGTCGAGCAGCCCAGCCAACCCTCCAGTAGGGTGTTGGAGACCACGGAGCAGAACTTCACCGACAATGAGTTTTTGGTCATCCGTGTGAAAGGTGTCACTGCTGTGCCCCACACCCTCCACCAGCACAAAGTCGCATCTTGTTGGGCATGAGCAGTAGAAATGTTTCTGGGTCACTTACAAATGTTGATCCACAGCAGGCAGAGGCAGCTACATCCCAGAGATCCAATACTCAGAGGAATGCTGGAATCCCAGACTCTGCTGAACCCCATTCAGATGATATGCTTCTGGACTCAGTCATCTCTCGGCTGCCAGAAATACAAAGGCAAAGTCAGGAAGATCAGGAGTGGATGTTAACTTCACTCCGTAGATCGCAAAGCCAACTGGAAGAGACCCAATACCTTCTGTCTGAGAAGATCATGTTGATAATTGGAGGCAAACTGGCCCCCAGTAAGGAGTATTATGATAGCGGTATCGGCAGTGGAGACCTTAATGCAGAACATTCAATCCAAGGTGGGGGATGTCCATTGCATGTTTCAGACCATGAACTCCATGGTTTAGGGAATCAACTGCTTGGTGTAGGCACCTTGGGCATCCATGAGTGTCAGCATCAGAGGTAGGCAGGGTTCCTAGATCTCTCTTCAGCTGCTCCTCCATCCCATGGACTGATCCAGGAGCCCCCCAGCCCTCAGTGGGAGGAGAATCAGTGGGTGCACAGTCCAAGGTCTTACACTCAGGAGAGCTTGAGAGTGTCCAGTCCTTCTAACTCCCTCTGGCTGGGTTACTGTCACAGCTCCAGCCTCGCACACTGCAGAAGGTGGAAAGACCACAGCTGTCCTACCTGAAAGTTGGTCAGGGTCTTCCAGTCCCCCAGAGGATGAGCGCCAAAGTCATCTCAGGAAACAGGGCGTAGCAGACAGCAGGCCACCTCAATTTAGCGACTATCCTACATCAGGTGGGTCAAAAGCTTCTGAGCTGCAGAAACAGTTACATTAAATGGGGCTGGGAGTGGAGTTGAAATTGCTGGTGTGGAAGCTGTAGTAATTGGAAGGGTAAGCAACTAGTCAATTTAATGAACTATAATGGCTTAGTTCATTAAAGCAGATAAATACACAGAGTACTTCTACAATATTATCACTAAAGCTTACACTCTTGCAGCAAGAGCTCCACTCTTGTTCTCCATTGGGTGATCAGATCACATGACCCTCTTGGTGTACGCCATCGGAGCAATGAGCCAAATTATTTTTGTAGCACCTTTCTGTCCCTGCTGCCCCCATGAGAATAATTGAATCTGGACTTGTTTACTACAATGAAACTTGTCAGAGAATGCAATACCAAATTGGAGTTGGGTAGATGTAATACCATATTAGCATAGCCATCTTCCACCTGGAACAAACGTTCCAGCTCCCCAGAGGGGATGGCAAATATACTGACTCCCTTTCAGAGGCTATTACTGTCACACTAACACCCAAATGTACTGGCTCTTCTCGCCGACGGGATCTTCCAGACCCGCCCGTGGTAGGTTCCAGGGCAGCGGAGAGTGCGAGTATGGCGGGACCGGAAGATTCTCGCACTGATTAATAGTACACCGCCTCCTCTGCCCCAAAACAGACCGCAGCAACGGGGGGTGGGTAAGGGGAAATCCCGCTTTAACTCTGGCAAGTTACAAAAATAAAGGTAAGGGATGGAACTTTTCCAAAAATAGGCAGAGTGGCACAACGGGTGGGAAAAATAGCGAGGAAGCTGCCAGCCCCAAATCCTCCCCCCCTTCCCCAACCACTGTATCTTCAAAAAAATGAAGAGCGGGTTTCATGATGTCAAGCTAGCAGAGCGAGTTGGTTTTGAAGATCAGAGCATGTCTTACAAGGAATTAAAAATAGAAACTCCACCCTAAACACCGACTCCCACCCTCCAATTGCCCCTCCACGGAACATGCACCCCACAGAACACCACCACATGGAAATGTCCCCGTCCCCCCCTCAAGGAACACACCTCTGCCCACTGGCACTGCCTCCCCTCCTGCCCGAATAGTGCCTATGCATGACATCTTCCCCCCTGAACTCCTCCTGTGGGTTCTGTTGGCTCAGTGCACACCCCGTCTTGGTTCAGGTCATTGTGAACTCACATAAGTAAGTGGATAATTTGGATGGTGGGGAGTGGGCGAGAGGATTATCAGGCTAAAGGCTTGATGATGACATTTAAATGTATCCTAACGGTGAACGTCGGGATTCCCGTTACTTCATTAGCAAGGGGCAAGGACAACCGCAAGCCGGAAATTCCACCAGCATAAACTCTCACACTCCTGTCACCGATTCTGCTCCCACGGGCGGAAAATCCGTCCCCCCTCCCTTCCCCCCGACCAAGACTTTTCAAAAATCCACCTCTTCCTCCTAAACTTTTACACTGTTCATTTTCAAAATGATTAATAGATGTCACCGTAGTATTAAGAACATTGCTGAAAGTTTGTAACAGCGCATTTATTTCAGTTTTAGCGGCATTAAAACAGGTTAAAATCGAATTTGCAACGCAGATAAGTTACATTCTCGAAACTTAATGCTATTGAGATTCAATCCTTAATATTTGAATATGTTTCTTGTCAGCGAAGAAATATTCTGTCTCCACCAATGAACTGATGATGAGTCGACTTTAAAAATGAAGAATATATTTTTTATGTTTATTTATTAATGTCACAAGCAGACTTACATTAGCACTGCAATGAATATACTGTAAAAATCCCCTAGTCGCCACACTTTGATGTCTGTTCAGGTACAATGAGGGAAAATTTAGCACAGCCAATGCACCTAACCAGCACATCTTTCAGACTGTGGGAGGAAATCACAAACATGGGGAGAATGTGCAAACTCCACACAGGCAGCAACCCAAGCTGGAAATTGAACCCAGGTTCCTGGCGCTGTGAGGCAGCAGTGCTAACCACTGTGCCACTGTGAATACGATTACTTAAACTTCGTGACTTTGAGATGTAAAACCCTTTTAAATTAAATTATCTAGATTCCACATTCTTATTTTTAACGAGGTCCTCAGTAGTACTTGATACGGTTGATTAATGTCAACATTAGCAAATTTAAGTTCAGTTCAAAGACATGGTTTCCTATTTGACAGATGTCAAGGTAAAGAATCCATGGCAAACTCGAACTGTCGCATTCCAAACTTGTTTATTTCTTTCAGGCCAATAGAAAAACTTCGAACTGTGAAGACTTTTAAAACAAGGGGAATGCTGTAACCTCTCAATCTAGCTAACACCAGGCCTTTATCAACACATTCTCCTCACAAGACTAGCAATTTGATCTACCACAGCCTATATTTAACTGTCTCACTCAGCAGACAGATATGCAGACTGGACCATGTACAAAAGATAGCAATGGTAAAATCCTAAAATGTTGATTCAGGGCTGACATAGAACTCTAAAATTTGTTAATTTTTAAAGTTGATGAATATTTGTGCAGGAATGGTTCTGCTAACAGGCAAAACATTGACTGGAAGCTAATTTTAATTCACAATTGTTTTTATTATTGGGCCACTTAGTGGTTAGCTCTGCTGCCTCACAGTGCCAGGGACATGGGCCCTATCCTTAGATGACATTCATACTGTGCCAGCGTGGGTTTCCTCCACAAGACCATAAAACATAGAGCAGAATTAGGTCACTCAGCCAATGGAGTCTGCTCCATCATCCGATCATGGCTGATTTTTTTTTCATCTTCATTCTCCTGCTTTTTCCCCATAACCCCTGATCCCCATATTAATCAAGAATGGTCTGGATGCTCCAGTTTCCTCACGCTGTCCAAGGATGTGTGAGTTAAGGTGACTGGCCATGCTAAATTTCCTCTTAGTATCAGGGGGATTAGCAATGTAAATATGTAGAGTTATGGAGGTAGGGCCAGGGTGGGATTGTTGTCAGTGCAGACTCAATGGGCCAATTCCCTCCTTCTGCATGATAGGGATTTTATGATTTTTCTATGACACTTCCAAATGTCATCCAGGCAGAAGTCTTGGTCTATCTTAGCTGATTACTAACAACAACTTTCTTCCACTCAGAGAAAGACATCAAAGAACTTATTGAACAAAAAAGATATTTTAAGGCTGATCAGCACCTCCTCAAGTTGGAATATGAGCGATACACCAATGGTGCAAAGGGCACAAATGAGGAAAGCACCAACAAGAGAAGAAAAGAGATTGATTCGGTGTATGAGTTGCTCAGTACTGAGATCTTCACAGTGGTGAAAGAATCAATGAACATTTCCAAAGAACAACCAAATCTCTTGAAAATGGCAGTGCAAGTGAAACTCCAGGAAGGAAAAGCAGATCAAACATACCTCGAGGAAAAGGAAAAATCGGGAAGCATTCCAGAGGTCAGGCCAAGACAATGGGACACAAAATGGCTGAGCGTTCTGCAGGACTCTGTGAATGAAAGAATAGGCGAACTTCCCAGCGGACCTGATGACAACAAAGCTGAGTGGCTCACACAGTGTTTAACGCAGCTTCGTAGCCAGCTCACAGCAGATTTAGACACTGTTGTGAACCTCATTAAACCTTGTTATCCCCAGGAATACAACATATGTGCAAAATATGCTGAATGCTATCATAAAAAGGTTTCTTCTCACTTTGCATCATTCGCAGAAAGTGGGCTTAAAGGAAAAGAAGTTTATCCACTTCTGTATTGGATTTACAATTATTATCCGCAGTAAGTTACTATGGTTTTGTGTTTACAATATCTTAATCCCCTTGGCAAACCTATATTACTGTTAAGGTCAGAAAATTCTTATTTATCCATCTCTTTTTGCACCAGAGAAATATAAAGGAAAGACGTTGTCAACAAACAATGTTTCTTCTATCATTGTGCTTGAGCAAGGTCAATGACCTTGATTATTTATTTTGATGTTTTTAACTGTCTTGATTTATTATTACACAATTTCAGTAAAGTCTCTTCCCTTCAATTTCATTCTCCTTATATACACAGAATTCTCTATCCATGTAACTTGTTTAAACTTTCCTGTATAACCAGCATTTTGTACATGCATACATTAACCTGGATGCTTGTCCTTTTGTTTCCCTGCCTTTCTTATCAAGAAGCACCTTACACTGTGCAGCATTCTAAACTGCATAAAATTTTGAATAAAGAATCATAGAATCATGGAATCATTGAATCTCTGCAGTGCAGCAAGAGGCCATTCATCCCATCAAGGCTGCTCCAGCAACAATCCCAGCCAGGCCCTATCCATGTAAACCCACGTATTTATCCTGCTAATCCCCTGACACCAAGGGGCAATTTAGCATAGCCAATCTCCCTAACCCGCACATCTTTGGACTGTGGGAAGAAACTGGAACACCCAGAGGGAACCGCCACAGACAGGGGAAGAACGTGCAAACTCCACACAAATAGTGACGCACGACGGCAATTGGACCAAGCTCCCTGGCATTGGGAGGCAGCAGTGTTAACCACTATACCACCCTACCACCAAGAATTGTAAGTCAGAGTGAAAAACTGACAAATCCATTACACAAAATGCTGCTGCATTATTGCATGTGCTATCAGATTACCATCTCACCCCAGAAGTTCTCAAAAAACCCTAATTTTTTTTTTGTTGTCAAGCTCCTTACATGGTAATTTCCCTGTCCACACTATTTGAATACTTGCATCAGGAGGAAGAGGCTCTTAAGTGGGCATTACTTTCTCACTCAAGGGACTCAACTGACAGTGGGACAGGAAAACTATCTATCATGGACTTAACCTGGGCAGAGATCCCCACCCAATTACATGTCCCCTGTCACCAAGCACAGTACAGGAGGGGGCTTTAAATTCCATCCCGTATGCTTGCTGGCGTTATTTCTTCCGATGATGTTTAAGGTATAGAAAAAAGGAAAGCCAGAATTGAAAGATGGATTTAATTTCATGTAAATCATAATTCATATCAGATGAGTGAAATCGATCATTTCTCTTTACTTGTTTAGCTTAATGAATACTGTCATGCCATCTGAAGATGCAAGGCAGCAACTATTAAACACCCTGCTCCCAGAAAGTACAGTCAACCAGTTGAAACATGAGTACTTCTCTGTTTTACAGGTAAGCGATTATCACTTACTTACTTCTTTTGAAATCTGTTCAAAAATATTCTTGAGCAACATTATGATGAGTTTTAGGCCTTAGTGGCCATTCCATCACAAACATTTTTTGCAGCAGTATTCTGTGGATGAATTTTGTACAAGCTGAGTATTTTACAGTAACGCTCTTCTTCATTTATTTTTGCATTTTAGTCGGATGCCAGAAAACACATGATTAAAAGTTTGCATATAGAAGAGGAGAGCTGGAGGAGTGAAGAAGAGCCTTTGGTGCTGAATGATTGTTACCACAGCGAGTTACCTATTGACATAATTCAGGTACCTACAATAGAACTCATTTTCAAAACAGAACATGCCTATTTCTTTTACATTTCATTGTTGCAGCAATATTTGTTGTCCCAAGCAAGATTAAAGAGGAGAGCAGAAACCTTATAGTTAATTTACAAAATGTAGTGGCATTTTCAAATGTTTTCCCCCACGGTGACAGTGAATCAAACAAAAAGCAAAGTAAGTGTGGAATTTTAAGCATGAGTCACTTCATACCCATATAGTTGTGATCTTTTACACTTCTTTTACATTTCAAGGAGTGTGCTCCAAGAATTTGTGATTCTAAATAAACCTGCTGGACTTTAACCTGGTGAGATGAGACTTCTTGCTGTGCCCAGCCCATTCCAATACTGGCATCTCTTTTCTCTGAGCATCAGAGAACATGGTCATGAATTTTCTTTCTACCATCTAATTTTGTAAAATAACCAAAGTAGAATTGGAGAGGTCTTAAAACCTCTCACTTCTTTGTTATTTTGTGATTTGTTGAAATGGAGATCGATGCATTGGATAGTGGAAATTTTACAAGAATCAAATGAGTTAAATAATTTCTAAATTAATTATAATAGTGATTGTGTAAAACCTCACAAGCAATAAATATTGGCAGTTAGTCTATGTCATAAATAGAGACAGACAGGTCAAGGAAGGAAAGGGGAATGTTGGCGATAGACCATGTGAAGGGCAGGTGGTATCCTTGCTAGACTATTAATCCAGAAACTCAGCTAATGTTCTGGGGACCTGGGATCAAATCTTGCCATGGCAGGTAGTAGAGTTTGAATTCAATTTAAAAAATCTGGAATTAAGAATCTACTGATAACCACGAAACCATTGTTGATCGTTGAAAAAAAAAACTATCTGGTTCACTGATGTTCTATAGGGAAGGAAATCAATCATCCTTACCTGATCTGGCCTGCAGGCGATTCCAGAGCCACAGCAGATTGACTTTCAACTCCCCTTCAAGGGCCACTAGGAATGGATAAAATAATGCTGGCCAGCCAGCATGTCCCATGGATGAATTTTAAAAGATAAAAACATGGGTGGAATGGAATTGATGGGCATGAACCCCTTTTGCTGCAATTAAATTCCACCATTGTTTCAGCAGATGCAGTGTGTTCTTTAAATATCGTTAGAATGATAAATCTGTAATAATTTACCTGTCAGCCTGTTTTGTTTGGTATTGGGGGTGGTGGGGAGTGGTATATTGTCCTAGTGAGGAATGTCAGGGCTGGAGAATGAAACTCTTTCTGCCAAGCAATCCCATGCCAAGCACAATATGAGCAGAAGCAGAACAAAACTCCCACTGCGATAAAAGCCAAATACTGTGGATTCTGGAATCTGTAACAAAAACAAAAAATGCTAGAAAATCTCAGCACGTCTGACAGCAAGTGTGGGGAGAGAATAGAGCCAATATTTAAAGCCTAGATGTCCCTTCAAGGCGAAGGGTCATTTAGACTCGAAACATTGGCTGTATATTCTCCCCACAAATACTATCAGACCTGAGATTTTCCAGCATTTTCTGTTTTTGTTTCAAACCCCCCCAAAGTCCTTTCCTAACCACATGACCTAACTTTATAATGGTACCCTCCTACTCAATGTGACATTTTTTATTTGCCATGGCAGCAGTTACTTTTGAGGTAATTGTAAGCATGATTGTCGCTTTTGTGCCAGTAGATTTTGTGGATTGGGGTGCTATAAACAATATTTTCCTGCACGTCAGGAAGTCAGCTGAGGTAGCTATTCAAACTAATCTCAGTGAATACCACAATAGTCAGCAATGAGGCCATAAAATTGTTTATGGATAGATGTCAACTTTCTTCCCAGCTACGAAAGAAAAGCTTTGTGATTCAGTAATCTAAAAATCAGGAAAATTGGTATTAAGTCACTTCCTTTCCAGTTACATTTATAGCAATAAAAAAGCATTAATAAATTAGTATTTTGTGTAACTTTCACTTTTATTCCTTTGACATTTATCTATCCCCAAACTGCATCGTCTTTCTATTTAAATTTCATAACCCGTCACAACTTTACCATGTTGATTTACTGCTTCTGAGGGATTAAAACTTTTGCTACGTTTTATTTACCAAGTGTTTGCTAAATATTTTTCTCTTATCTGTCAGATAATTAATGGAGCAGTTCAAAACACCACAGATCTCACTTGTGAACTGGGTGAACAAGCACTAAACATCATGCTCGAGGAGACAAAGTATTTCCTGGAAAGGTACTATGAATCCCGTGAAATGTAAATAATGTTCCAAGCTATTAACTCAATACTACTCAAATCAAAGAGTGGCACAATGACAATGGTTAGCACTGCTGCTTCAGAGCGCAGTTCAATTCCCAGTTTGGTTCACTGATTGTGCAGAGTTTGCACATTCTCCCTATGTCTGCGTGGGTTTCCTCCAGGTACTTTGGTTTCCTCCCCAATCAGAAAACCTGGTTAGATGCATTGACATGAACAGACACCAGAGTGTGGCAATTAGGAAAATTTCACGGTAACTGCCATTAGAATTCTGAACGGGCCCACCATATATTAAGTTGGTCTTTCTCCACATCCTAGCTATGACTATGACACAACACTCTGCACTCTCTCCTTTACTTCTCTCCTAGGTGCTTTATGAATGGTATGCTTTATATAGCACACAAGAAACATTACTTTTCACTGTATCCCAATTAATGTGATAATAATAAATAATAAATCAAATCAAACCAGTAAATATCTATCACGTATTGGGGTGATGAGTTGTATCATTTCCAGGTTCCAAGTCTTACCTTTGGAAGTTATTTTTCTCCCAATTCTCCAAATGTGTACATGATTTTTCCTGACCAAATGAGGAGCTTTTAATGCATATAGTTATCTAAATGCACCAGACACCAGTTACCCATCTGTTCCTTCCTTTGAGGGGGACGGTGGGATGTGGGGGAGGTGAGCAAGGAGGCATGAGCATTGATTCATATAGTCATAGAAGAGAGTGAACTATCCAATTATCCCAGACCATGTCATCATCATTGGCTGTTCCTTGGTCCAAGGATAATCTGTACTTACCACTCCGAAAGTTTTTGTTTTATGCCTTCATATAATTGGAACTCAGTAATCTAGCAACACCAATTTTAAATCCAACCGATTTATTTGATAGTAAATTTGCGAGCTTTCGACACTCTGTGTCTTCGTCATTTGCCTGACGAAGACACAGAGTGTCGAAAGCTCGCAAATTTACTATCAAATAAATCGGTTGGATTTAAAATTGGTGTTGCTAGATTACAGAGTTCTTACTACCCCAGTCCAACGCCGGCATCTCTACTTCATGTAATTGAACAGGACAATTCTTAGCCCAAAGATTTTTAGATCCATGAGGCAGGATGTCCCACATGGTCCTGGGATCCGATTGCAGGATTTGCTTCCTTTTCTTTCATTCTCTGATGCCTCAGTGCCTCAGCTTTAAAGTGTCTTGAGTCACTGCCTGTGCAGAGTCTGCACATGCAAGTGTGATTACTGGTTGACAGACAGATCATCACCATTTTGAATGATTGGTAATGAGTTCCCATCAGTCATTAATATCAAAGCAGCTGTGCCATGCTTCAAGGAAGGCTTCAGAGTCTCTCTGAAGCATTTTCTTTATCATCTGTGGAATACTGGCCATTTCAGAATTGAGAAGACAGGATGTATATATATGTAGCGGTCAGTGTGGTCATTTGAGGTTGCGGAGTTTTCGATCTAGACTGTATTTCACTGGAGGTGTTGATCATTGATGAGCTGAATATGCACTGTCAGGACATCTCCCATTCAAGACAATTTCAGCCATATCAGCATGAAGCAATTGCAAGATGTAAAGAGGTTTCTTGGACTTCCAAATCTTTGAAGCATAATCCATAGAGCCGAGTGATTTAAAGAGTCCAATGCTTTGGTCACATGAATACAATGGAGAGTTCCTGGTGCTGTTCTCAGCACATTTTCTTGGATTTTCTGACAACAGGCAATTGGAAGTTGCCTTAAAAGATCTAAAGACACATGGCCTCTGGGAGGATCTCTTCAGTTATTGGAAGTAGGCGATTCAGGAATATGTGTTTCATGCTTTTCCTGGTATAGTCAGCAGGAAAATACCTCAATAATTTCCACAGCATGATTTATCCCCCTTCTTGAATTGTTGAAGTTGGGGATGGGGGAATTTTCTTTCCTCCCAGATCTAGAGATTAAAAGCATTGGGCTTTGATTTTAACAAAAGTCTGCCAATGGGAGTTATTGTGAGTGCAGACTCAATGGACCTAAGGGTCTTTCCTGCATTGTATGACTCTATGTCTATGACTCTAGCTTTGAAAACCTCCAATAGAATACAATCAGGGCATCAGGCTTTATGGTTTTTCAAACATCAGATTGCTAGTCTCATCTTTCCCATCAATGGTAGCTCACCCAGAGATTGTACCACAGATTACTGAGGGATAGCTGGAGAATATCATCTGTCAGTCTGGAGTTGGTCAAAATATTCCTTCCAGCATTGCCAGAACACCATCCTGTGAGCAAAGAGAATTCTGTCCATTTGACTTCAGTGACTTTCAAAATAGTTTTACCTGTCATGATCATCAGCATATTGTTGGGTCTGTTGGCTTTTTCTTCCCAACACCAATCCTTTATCTTTTCACATCTTTGGCTTCAAATTTAAGTCATTGCCTTCTTGATTTGCAACTTTGGGTTGTTCTGCCAGGAAATGAGGACTATTCATTTTCCTTCCTGAAGGTCACACATTTCTACATCATTTTCATCAAACCAGCTTTGATGATGGCATTACTCACAGCCAATAACCTGGGTATAGGAGTCATGATGTGGAGAAGCCGGCATTGGACTGAGATAAACACAGTAAGAAGTCTCACAACACCAAGCTAAAGTCCAATCAGTTTATTTGATAGTAAACCCACAAGCTTTCAGGGTTTGCCCCTTTGTCAGGGGCTCTGTTTGAGATCAGAACTCTCCACGAAAGGGCAAACCCCGAAAGCTTGTGGATTTACTATCAAATAAACTGGTTGGACTTTAACCTGGTGTTGTGAGACTTCTTACTGTGTCTACAGGAGACTAGTACAGTTGGTTTTGTTTGATCATATTGCTCTGGAATTTAGTTGGCTGTGTGAAGATTTTCCAGATTTGTCATGGGATTCCTCCTTTTGGTCAGGCTGATTTATGATTGAGACATTGATCTTCTTGCACTTGAAATTTTGGGTTTTACAACGTCTTAGTTTTAGTTGGATGTTCACTGTCAGCTGAGCAAGTCAATGATCTGCCCACAGGATCAATTCCCTGCATGGATTAAGTGATATGAACATCTTTTGTTGATGGGTACCTTGTCTGACAACACCATTTTTAAATCCAACCGATTTATTTGATAGTAAACTCGCAAGTTTTCGGCTTTATGGCCTTCGTTAGGTGAATGAGGTGTTCTGGTCTGCAATAGCACACATATCAGCACAGACAGTTTACAGATTACTGATTAGAATGCGAATCCTTACACCTAACCTGCTATTCAAGTCTTAAAGTGGCTAACAATATGAGTGGAAGGAGCACTGAGCACAGGTTAGAGAGATGTGTATTGTCTCCAGACAGCACATTAAGTGAGGTTTTTTGCTAACCCAGGCGAGTCATGGGGGTTACAGATAGTGTGACATGAAGCCAAGATCCCTGTTAAGACCATCCTCATGTGTGTGGAACTTGGCTATCAGTCTCCGCTCAGCAGTTCTGCGCTGTCGTGTGTCATGAAGGCCCCCTTGAAGAACGTTTACCCGAAGGTCGGAGGCCAAATGCCCGTGACTGCTGGAGTGTTCACCAACAGGAAGGGAACAGTTTTGCCTGGTGATTGTCAAACGATGTTCGTTCCTCCACTGTTGTAGTATCTGCATGGTCTCCCCAATGTACCATGCTTCGGGACATCCTTTCTTGCAATGTATTAGGTAGACAACGTTGGCCGAGTTGCAAGAATATGTAGCGTGTACCTGGTGAATGGTATCCTCACATTTGATGATGTCATCCATGTCGATGATCCGGCATGTCTTGCAGAGGTTGCTGTGGCAGGGTTGTGTGGTATTGTGGTCACTGTTCTCCTGAAGGCTGGGGAGTTTGCTGCGAACAATGGTCTGTTTGAGGTTGCGCGGTTGTCAGAAGGCAAGAACTGGAGGGGGGGGGTGCTGTGGGGATGGCCCTAACGAGATGTTCATCATCATCAATGATATGTTAAAAACTCCCTTCAAGCCTGCAAGACATGCCGGATCATCGACACGGATGACATCATCAAACATGAGAATACCATTCACCAGGTACACGGTACATACTCTTGCAACTCAGCCAATGCTGTCTACCTAATATGTTGCGAGAAAGGATGTCCCGAAGCATGGTACATTGGGGAGACCATGCAGACACTACAACAGTGGATGAATGAACATCGCCCGACAATCACCAGGCAAAACTGTTCCCTTCCTGTTGGTGAACACTCCAGCGGTCACGGGCATTTGGCCTCCGACCTTCGGGTAAACGTTCTTCAAGGGGGCCTTCATGACACATGACGGCGCAGAGCCACTGAGCAGAGACTGATAGCCAAGTTCCGCACACATGAGGATGGCCTCAACAGGGATCTTGGCTTCATGTCACATTATCTGTAACCTTCATGACTCGCCTGGGTTAGCAAAAAACCTCACTTACTGTGCTGTCTGGAGACAATTCACGTCTCTCTAACCTGTGCTCAGTGCTCCTTCTACTCACATTATTAGCCACATTAAGACTTGAATAGCAGGTTAGGTGTAAAGATTTGCATTCTAATCAGTAATCTGTAAACTGCGCTGATATGTGTGCTATTGGAGATCAGAACACCTCATTCGCCTGACAAAGGCCATAAAGCCGAAAGCTTGCGAGTTTACTATCAAATAAATCGGTTGGATTTAAAACTGATGTTGTCAGACTTCTTACTGTGTTCACCCCAGTCCAACACCAGCATCTCTACATCATGATGGGTACCTTGACCAGGCCCAAGAGCCTGAGGATGTCCATTGATTTGTCCACCCGCATTCTGCTCTGGGTGGCCAAAGATCAGGAAATTAGGACAGAAAAGCTGCCAGAAATATGGCACAGGTCCTTTCAATAATGGAAGAATATCTTTTAAAACTCAGTCAGTTGGTTCTTGCTGTTCTTCTTCTCTGCTTTTGGCCATTGCCTCTCTCTCTCTGTCCCTTTCCCGCTCGCTCACACCAGCCTTTTTAGATATGTGGAACATAGGCTTCGCCAGGCTGGAGAAATTGCAAGTGGCCTGTTGGTCCTCAAAATGAATTTAAAAATCTAGTTGATGGAACCGCGCAAACTCCTCCATCTTGATGTGCCTGCCATCTCTCCAAATTTTTAAACCTTAAAATTGATAAATGCATTCAGCAACTGGACCATCATTTCATTCCAATGAATGAAAAATAAATAGATTTTCCTGCTCAATGTTAATCAGCCAAGAATTGTTGGACAAAAACTGTTGGAATAAAATGTTGTTTTTCTTAGCTTCCTATAATCGAAAACATATGAGTTTAAGAGAAAAGTGATGGCAAAGCTAATGCTTAGTTTCTGCTACAAAGAGCTAAATCTTATCAAATATGACAAAGTGTTGACTCTGGTGAGAAAGTTGGTGTGTTTCTCTCCTTAGAAACTGGTCAGTTTTCTCTCCCGAGCTTACCATGCTCTGCCAAAAGAAAAAATCAAGGGGGCATGTTTTATGCTATCTTACAGAGAGGCAGCATCTGAACACAGCACAAAACCCAAATGCTCAGAGATTGGGGTGCCTTCCTGAAGGGGCTCCCTAATCATAACTGAAATAAACCCCCCTTCCCAGCTCACCACTGAGGTCTCAGGGACTTCCTTCCCCAGCCCCGATTGGAGTCGGCATTTCTGTATGCACTCCTACCCCCAATCACCACATTTGCCCATGATAATCGGCCTCCTCCATCACCCCACCCCTACCCCCAGCCCCACAATGATCCCCCTCCCTGACAATTGGCTTCTTCCCCAATCTTCCCCCCAACAGACTGAGCTGCCATACACAACTCCTCCATCCACTCCTAGTCTTCATCACATCAAAGTGGATTCCCACCACCCCCCTCCCCCTAGCCTCCCATCCCACCTCACCATGAGACTTCCATGGGGGCACCTACCAGACCTCTCTCTGGCCATATTAATTTCCCCCTGGCACAATACGCACCTTCTGCATCTCCCAGGAGGCCCTTATAACAGTTTCACATTTAGGTGAACCTGTTGTAAACTATGCTTTAGCTGCATCATGGTGTCAATATATGATGGGGAGGTCAATATCTGTTATTTATGGTAAAATCTATTTAAATGCTTGTAAAGCAGGTTCACGTTCACAATGGGCATTAATCTGTTGATGTTAATGGCGACAGGTGGAGAAGATCCAAAATCACAAACTTGCCAGTATAATTTGCAGCTTCCAGATCTTGAACCCCACCAGCAAGCGTGGGCTCAAGGTCACCCTCCCCCCCCACCCCCACCCCCCTCCCATTGCTTTGTAAAATCTGTGGTAAAGTCACAGCATGTAGCTAGCTTCAAAGCTGCTTCATTGTCTTGCATCAGAACTGCTGCTGGAATGTCTGAAGATTGCGGTTAACAAGAAGGAGATGGCTTATTCATTATTGTGTGGTTAACTGTTGTGAAAGAATAAAATACCATACAATATTATAAGCTTGAGGGGTGCCAATCCACATCAAGCATGGTTGACCAGAAGTCTCTCTTGCTATTACCACCAGCCATTGGCGCGTTAGGAAGGATTTGTAGGTGGACTCTCAACTTGTTTGTGTTGTGGACACAAATCCCTTGGTCATCAAGTCCTGGGATGGGACTTGAACTCAGAGCCTCTGACTGTTCTTGTGGTGAAGTAGGTAGTGTCCCTGTCTCTGTGTCAGAAGTTGTGAATTCAAATCCCATTCCCATAACTTGATCACCACGAAAATAAATGATTTCTATCCACGCTACATAATCCTTATAATATTTTGAACACCTCAGTTATGCTACCTCCAATCTTCTAGGATCAATGATATTGATAAAATGGGGAAAACCTAGAAAACTCAATGACCTAATTGATAAATTAGAATTATTCCGAAATACATCATGTAGTAATACAAATATGTTGACACTATGTTTATAGCTGTTGTGGTACAAATGATGAATAAAATATAAAATGTCTTTCAGTTTCCAGAATTCAGCAGAAAATTTTGAAAAAAGCCATTTCAACCACCCAAATTTCATTCCGAATGTAATCACAATTATCAACAGTTGTGAATCTATCAGGTAGGTTTGCTGAGCTGAATGGTAATGACATCTCTCATATTGGAAATGTGTCTAATATCTTGCAATATTAAGCATAAACAATGTTGTATGGAAGCGTAGACAGAGTTGCTACAAGATAATTTAAAATATTTCTGTTTGGACAATAATTAGTTCAAGGACTTTAGTTAGGTTTTTCAGATTGTGTTTTAGATAAATAAAATGTTAGTTACATAAAAATATCTTTGCAGCCATAAATAGACCACATGGTGACACAATGATTAGCATTGCTGCCTCTGGGCGCCAGTGACCTGGATTCAATTCCAGCCTCAGATGACTGTCTGTGTGGCATTTGCACATTCTCCTCACAGTATCATAGAATCCTGCAGTGCAGAAGGAGGCCATTCGCCCCATCAAGTCTGCAATGGCCACAATCCCACCCAGGGCCTATCCCCCATAACCCCATGCATTTACCTTACCTAATCTCCCTAACACTAAGGGATAATTTAGCATGGACAATCCATCTAACCCACACATCTTTGCTCCAGAGGAGGAAACCCACACAGATGTGGGGAGAATGTACAAACTCTACACAGCCAGTCACCAAAGGCCAGAATTGTGTCAGGGGTCTGGCAGGGTAAATATGTGGGAGGATCACAGGAATAGGACTCAGGTATGATGGCTTTCAGTGAAGGCTCGATGGGCCAAATGGTCTCCTTCTGCATTGTAGTGATTCTATTGTATGAAATTTCTAAGATTGATTTTTCGATCAATAATATGTAAGCTGTATAAAAAAATCTCTTTAAGAGGCATAATTGACATCAGGGATAGATATCAGTCTTCAATACACCCATTATCAGGGTGAAAACAAAAACAGAAGTCAACAATCTCACAGGGCTGTACCTGGTGCCCCCAAAAAATATATTCAGTGCTAACAAGAGATTTTTTTTTTAATTTAAGTCGCTTTCCTGTGGAGTTGGGAGGAGTGTCTTGGTTCTACAGCAATGCTGAGGGTCATAGATATTCCATGACTGACCATTATTCCATGTGCTTTTCCCAGCATCACCATCTTCCAGGATTTGCCCAACAAGGCAGCAAATATTCGCTAGATTGAACGTTGCAGTTCTCTTTCATGAGGCTGCTCTGGATTTAAACATGTGCAATTTCTGAACCTTCCTTTCTGGTTACAGGAATTACCTTAATAAAAATGAGAAAATCACAAATGCCACGCAGAAAAGTGACATCCTTTCAATTCTGAATGAAATGGAAAAGAAGAGAAAAGACAGCTTGATAAAGACCTTGTTTTGTAAATTAAAGGTATGGTATGAACAAAGTAAATATGTACCGTAAAAGTGAATTTTGAAAGCAAGTAAAAGCAACTTCTTATAAAATAGAGAAAGCATAGAACCCTTACAGTGCAGAAAGAGGCCATTCAGCCCATACAGGTGTGCACTGACTCTCTTACAGACTATCTTAACCAGGCCCTCTCTGCTGCCCGATCCCTATCTCTTCCACTATTTTTACTCAACCTTATTTAAAAAAAAATCCCATTGCCCTTGGCTATATGCAAATCTGTATTAGAAAATATCCTAGTAACATTTGGAAATATCTGGCTTAACAAATTGTTGACATTTGCTTGGGGGTCAAGTTTTAAAAAAAGCAATTATTTTCCATTTATGTAATTTGAGGTATTATAAATTAAGCTCTTTACTTTCTTCCTCAGCCTCACTGCAAAATGCTGGTGACAGCAAAATGGCTTGACTCTCCGGAGCCCATAGACAATATTTATGATATTACAGAGGAACATCTCACAAAGCTAAAGAAATTGAAAGCACCACAGTATCAGGTATGTCATAGGATTGATAAAAACCTCATCATAATCAACAGCTTTCTCTAATGCACAATATTGACAGTGCGAAGATGATAATCCACAGTTGTGCCAACCTTCTGCTAACCATTTTGAACAGAATATTAGAATACTGCCAATAGGTCGATATGTAAATGTCCTTGTAGCAGGACTGTGAACTATACAAAGACCCAGAATCATTCCATGCTATCTTAACCAACTTCGGCAGATGGGGCATGCAATTAGCCTTCTTAACCTTGGGCTGGGGAAGGAACAACAGTTGAACTGAACTCTCACTTGTGGTCCCAGAGCAGTGACTCATGTTGGAATCACATATGGGTGTAGACAAAATTAAGTGTGATTGCTAAAGTTCACATACACTGCTTACCCTCAGATATTGAAATTGCAGCACTCACAGGGACATGGCATGGAGGAGACTTTTTCAAGAGACTCAGATTTTCGGAGATAGCAGCTAGAGCGGTGGTGACAAATTTGCAGCAGAGGGCAGGCGTTGGTTTGCCCCAGGCTGGCACCTCCTCATGATTTGTCCAGGGTAGCTTCAAGGATTTGGCAGTAGCTCATCCAGCAGTGGCAGGAAGCCATTTAAAGAACATATTGAGGTAATTTAGCAGGGCATTATTGAAGAAGAATGGATTTTTACTAGAGCACATGGGAGATCTGCCTTGTCTGCAATTCACTGACTCATGAACCTCCATCTGGTCCCTTTCCATTCGCCTCAGCAGCATTCACAGTGGGGTTACCAATCACCCTTGACTTTGGCTGCTCTATATGGCTCTCCAGTGTCCTCGGGCCAGCATCCTCAGTTGGACCATGAACAGGGAGGGGCAGTCTCCTGTGGAACTAAGCCAGTTGACAATGAGCATGGTCAGAGCCAGAAAATGGTTCATCCTCCTAATCATTTTCTACATTGGAAAAATTCAATCCACAAAGAACACCAGCAGTTAGTGAAAAGTGCCCAGTATGAAAGCAAACCTTTCAAAAATAAGTAACAGCAGAAAACTAGGGGATGGAGGGAGCCTCAATTTCCAAAAGGTTCTTTGATAAACATTTAACTTGGAAACATTTCATAAAAAACAGACTTTATCATGCCTGTAGCTGTTTGCTTTTCAAGGAATAAAATATTCCATACCCTGCTATAATTCTTATCTTGTTTTTTTTAAACAGGATCTGTTGAGAGAAATCCATAAGCAGCTGATTACAGAATATATTCTAAGAATTATGAAGAAAAGACTGAATTGCAAAACAGAAAATCAACAAAAACAAGTAGCAGACCAGATAGCGAATGAAGCTGACCAGTTACGGAAATTATTCAGTTTCTTTGTAAGTAAACCAAGTGAGTTCTGAAAATGACAGGAGGCAAGATATGGCATTGAAACGGGAAAGCAAGTTGCACAAAGGATTGGGAGAAACAGATAGCACTAGAGTGAGAAACAGTGATGTGTTAAGCCTGCATTCGGTTTACAGTGCACTATGTAACCACACGAAGCTTGGCAGATAAGGCTGGTTAGCTGCAGTAAAGTGCTGAAAAATCTCCATAGGTTTGATAGCATCTGTGGAGAGAGAACCATTGAGTCTGGATGACCATTCATCAGAGCTGAAGACAACTGTAAATAGGACGAGATTGACACTATTGTGGTGAGGTGGGAAGAAGGGGGAGTGTGAGGTGGGTGCTGTGGCTGCTGGATAGAGGGCCTGTAGTAGGTGGAGACAGGGAAGATTGATAGCAATATCATGGGCAAAAAAAATAAAAAGGGATTGTAAATGGTGGTGATCATGGCTAAGAAGGGTGTTAATAGCAGCCATTAAGAGATCAGAACATGGAAATGGCAGAACAAAAGTAAGCAAAATGTCAACAAAACAACCTGAAACAGATAACTAATGGCCGTGGGTGAGAGGAGAAAAGACAGCAATATTGGAAAAATGAAGGAAAGCAGGATTTAATAAAGAAGGGGAAGTTTTTGAGTTGGGCTTCACTGGAACATTGCAACAGGCCAAGGATGGACATGTGGACATTAGAACAGGATAGTGTGTTTAAACAGCAATTGACAGAAAGGTCTGGGTCATGCTTGGAGACAGACTAGTGTTCTGCAAAGCAGTCACCCAGTCTGTGTTTGACTTCTCAATGTAGACTAGGCAACATTGGGGACAAAGGATGCAATAGACCAAATTAGATTGAACATAAAGTGATGCTTCACCTGAAAAGAGTGTTTAAGCCTTTGGATGGTGAGCAGATGCAGGTTCTCTGACTGCATTGCAAGGTTATGTGGATAGTGGGTGAGGTGTTGGGTGTGATGGAGGACTGGACCAAGGTATCCTGGAGGGAATGGTCCCTGTAGAATGCTGACAAGGAATGTAAAGGGAAATGTGTTTAGTGGCGACATCATGCTGGAGTTGGTGGAGATGGCTGAGAATGATCTTTTGAATGCAGAGACTGGTGGGGTGAAAAATGAAGAGAAAGGAGCTCCAATCCTAGTTCTGGAAGGGAGAGGAAAGGGTGAGAACAGGAGCATGGGAGACGGGTGAGAGACAGTTGAGAGCCCACAGTGGTGGAAATCACGATTGAGGAAGAAGGATGGGATGGAAGTGAAGGAACTGAGCGAATGAGATGGAGTCTTTACAAGAAGTGGGTGATGAAAAGCTGTAGCCAAGACAGCTTTGGGAGTCAGTGGGCTTGTAGTGGATATTAATGGACAGTCCATCACCAGAAATGCAGAGAAAGAGGTCAAGGAAGGGGAGGGAGGCATTGGAGATGGACAATGTGAAGGTGATAGAGAGATGGAAATTAGAAGCAAAATTGATGCATTTTTTCAAGTCCAGATGAGAGCTTGATGCAGCACCGAAATAGTCATTGATACACCAATAACGGAGTTATAGGAGGGGGCCGAAATAGAATTGAAACAAGGAATGTTCCCTGTAACCCATAAAGAGACAGGCAGAGCTGGGATTCAGGCGGGCGCCCATAGCCACACCTTTTATTTAGAGGAAGTGAAACAAGTTAAAGGAAAATTTGTTCAGTGAGAGCAAATTCAGCCAGATGGTGTTGGATGGAGATTGTTCAGGCTTCTGTCAGAGGAAGAAACGGAGAGCTCTCGGGCTATCCTGCAGGGAATAGAGGTGTAGCGGGATTGGGCATCGACGGTAATGAAAAGGCGGTTAGGGACAGAGAACTGGGCATTGTCGAAATGATGTAGGGCATCAGGGAATTGCGGATGTAGGTGGGAAGGGACCGGACAAGAGGAGAGAGAATGGAGTCAAGATAGGAGGAAATGAAAACGTAAATGCTGGAAAATCTCAACAGATCTGACAGCATCAGTGGCAAAAGAATAGAGCCAATATTTTGAGTCTGGGTGACCCTTCATCAGAGCTAAAGACAAAGAAAATAGGACAATATTTATGCAATTGGGATGGAGGGATGGTGCTATAATGATAGGAGTGGCAGAGACAAAAGGACAAAGGGAATGTAAATGATAATGATTTTTCCATTTCTAATATTTCACTTTCCATTTGGTTTCACTCCCCTTCCCCCAACCTCACATTGACAGGCTGTCACATTCCTACACTCTGTGCCTGTATTCATCCATTTACACATGGACAATCTTAGCACAATTTCTAGCTCTCATTATCACTATTTACTTTTGTCTCTGCCATTTCTATCAGTTACAGCATCCCACCCTCACATTATAAATTTTGCCCCAGTTGAAGCCCTTAAGTGATCAATTCTTGATCACTTAAAGACCATTGCTGTAAATTCAGGAACGGAGAAGGGGGGGAATGTGGTATTTCAAAAGGTGACCCTGCTTAGACCTCAGACAGGAAAGGAAGGAGGGTTGACACTATTAGCCATCTCTTTTTAACATTGGACCCCACCAAATAGGACTGGTCTGTGCAGGGCCTTCCTCCCTGCTGGCCTTTCCATAAACACCTTCAGCTCCTTCTACCCACTCCTCTGAGTCTCACTATCCCATCATGCTCTGACATCCCCCAGAACATCTCTGGTGTTGGACTCCCAGAATGTAGATTTTGGAGATTTCTTAGCAGTCCAAGTCATGTCCACTACAATGTCTGGTTCTGCCAGGCTAGGGAGCTACTGGACAATCAGATTGGTTGGCAACTCTGAGGTGGGACTTAATACTTGTGGAGCGCTAAGTGGATACAGGAGAGGCAGTATTGAAGAACGTCTTTCCCTTGTGACCCTTCCAATTGTAGGAAGGGAAACTTCCACTTCCTAGAAATCCTGACCCAAACATTTCTGGTTCAGCTATTTTCCAATAGCAATGATATAATAGGATGCCATCTTTAATCTGAGAATGATACTGGCCCAGATTTTCATCCTTGAGGTGGGTGGTGGGTTTCGGTCTGCCCACCTCGGGAGAAAGTGCCCACAAAGGGTGTGAGGTGGAGTCAGGTAAGTTAATGCATGAGGAAGTTTGGAGAATGTGGCAGCAGGCTGTTTAACTGCCTGCCCTTGTGTCATGTTACAGTTAAAATAAAAACACAAAGACTCTCCAGTCCTCACTCCTTACCCTCCAAAAATGCCCCATGCCCCATTAATGCCACTTATGTACTCCAATCATTCCTTAGCACCTCAAGCCCCCATTCCAATCTCCGCCTTTCCACCCAGCCCCTCATGTCCCCATGTCATGCTCCATCCTTCCACGCACTCCCTACAATCCCTCCTGTCCCTGATGCCAATCCATAGAAAATCCATGCTGATTGATTCACTATACACAATTCATTGTGTAGAACCAATGAACACCATAGTTTATAGTGGGATGTGTAAAAAAAATCATAACTTTCTCTTATTTAAAAAAATAATTTCACTACAATCTAATAAAAGTGGCAATCTTCCAGTATCAATGTCAAAAACTCCGCAAACCCTTGAAACCACTTAATAGGTGTGGACAAACATTGCGAAATTGATAGCAGAGATCACAAAACTTGATCATGTCAATCAATGATTTCTTGAGAGCACAAGTACGTTAATGATTACCTGGACCCTCAGCCATGCCTTATTATATATGCTTTAGTAAGTATGCCTCATTATACTTTGCCCACTTAAGGACTTCAATTGATGTTCAATTACGAACGCTACCCATGAGCCTTCTCATCCCAGCCATAATCAGACGCAAGTTTAGCACTTGCTCACCCAATTAAATGCCATAATTTCCCATCCCTGCCTTCAACTCACATCCAAGGGGTCATTAAATTCCACCCAATGGGTATCTGGATTAGACCTTCCTTTCTTATTTCTTAATTGCCATGACAGAGCCACTGTTACTATCTCTATGGCAATAAATACATCTAAGGTTCAGGGTGTTAATCTAGCAATGCACCATCATCAGTACTAACAAATACAAAGGGATGAGATGATAGTAACTTTATATCAGGTTTCAAAGTTTAAATTTTATATATTAGTGTCACAAGTAGGCTTACATTAACACTGCAGTGAACCTATTGTGAAAATCCCCTAGTGGCGACACTCCAGCATCTGTTCGGGAACACTGAGGGAGAATTTTGCATGGCTAACGCACTTAACCAGCATGTCTTTCGGATTGTGGGAGGAAACCGGAGTACCAGGAGGAAACCCAAGCAGACACTTGGGGAGAAAATGCAGATTCTGCATAGACAGTGGGCCCCAAATTTACCATTTTCATTCTAAGTGCTGAACCGAGGTGCAATTCAGATCCGACTTGGAAATCTGCTTTCAGGTGCCCCCATAAGCACTTAGCCTGAAAACAAATCACGATTCTGAATTGCGCTGTGAGTAGGGCTTGGCATGCCTGAAGCGATTGGAGCTCTGAACTGTGCATGCGCAGTGAGGGAAAAAAGAATTAAAAATTGTGCTGCTGTCACATCCCTCCCAGCCACACAAAGTGGATAAAGTAGCTCAGGAGTGATGGCCCCCATGGACATGTCCCCAACCCCTATAACGTAACTGTCCCCCTTACACAACTACCCCACCCCATACTACCCAGACCAATCACAATCCTCTGCCCTCTTACCCCCCCCCCCCCCACCAATTGTTCCAGAGTGGCAGTGGACCCCCCCCTCACCCCTCCCCCCCCCAGAGATTCATCTGGCCTCCCTCCCAGTATATTTCACATACTCACAGCCAAATACTTTGACAGTTTAACTCAGTGAGTGCACGTGCACCATTATAGCAGTGGAATCCGTTCTCTCTGCTGCCTGTATTTGCAAAATCCACCCAGGTACATGTCCAAGATTTTACTGTGGTTGTGTAATGAAACATACAAACAAGCATTGCTTGATTAAACAACCTTTGAAATTGTGTTTCGCAGCAGCCAACTTGCAATAAATTCTAAGAGTTGCATTTCCAAGTTTAGAGAATAATTTGGGAAATGGGAATAAAATTATTTCTACTTCTTCTGAACTTGCTGGTGTAGAGGGAAGAAACAGCACTCATGGCAAGTGAAATATAATCTAAGTAGCATTTATAACAGGAATGATCAGAATTAGAAGTGTGATGGGGGATAGATATACACACCCTCATGCGCCAGAGAATAATTTCGCCCTCCCCCCAGCCAACAATCTGGCCTCCCGCTTCTGTCCCCTCCATTCACCAGAGATATATCTGACCCGCCTCCTTCTTCCCCCCACCAGAAATTGATTGAGTCTTCCTCCTCCCTCCCCCCAGTCTCCCCTCACCACTGATCTGAGTCAGAGAGCTGTTGGAAGCTCTGAACTTACCTCTTCAGAAGCTGGAACGCCCGAAACAGACTTTTGCTGAGCATGTCTGTTTCTTGCCGATCTGGACTGCGACTGCAATGGTAAAGGGAGAAATGCTGGTAAAATTGGGCATCCAACTCATTAAGGCAATTTAAATATATTTAAATTGCTGTTGTGGTTTGGATTGCGGCCATTATTTGGTCTTGGTAAAGTGGGCGTCTGTGCGAACTCAAATCACATTAATGGCCTCATGCTCAACTTTACCATGTTTTTGCGTCCGAAAGTGGCTGTGAAGCAATGATAAAATCGGGCCCAGTGACCCAAGCAGGGAATCAAACCTGGGTCTCTGGTGCTGTAAGGCAGCAGTGCTAACCTCTGTGCCACTGTGCCGGGTAGCTATAAATCACTTGAGGCACCTGTTGTATTTCATTACCTCACCAATATATACTGATTACAGTTCTGCCACCGCACTCGTAGCATTTCTTCTTTACCTAATAGGAGAATTGTTTTTGTTTCTCACTTAATCAGGGATCTGAGGCTACATATCTAGAATCTGCACTCCCTGAAATAGCTGAAATCATCCGACTAAAAGACGTCAATGCAATTATAATGGAAGTTGCTGCACTCTTTCAAGACTTCCCAGATGTTGGGTAAGAACAGTTAGAAAAGTATTTCCACACATCTGATGATATTTTGTGAAGGAAAGTGACTCATTAGAAATTTACTTATGCTTTGAAAAGAGTCCAATTTTCATTCTGTTCAGACATGTGGAAAAAATGTTTAAAGGCTTTTAAGTATTTTTTGCATTAAATTTCAATGTCTGCATAGATCATTTTTATAAGACCTTTCCAAATTTTGAAAGTTGTATAAACACAAGCATGTAAGGATAAGGATGATTTTGTATTTAATAGATGCAATGTTGTTAAAATATTTTTTGGAATAACTTAGATGCATAGTAAATGGAGCTAAACATAACATCAGGAAAGCACAGTTCTTAGAAGTTAAAAGATTTTAGCATTACTCTGTAGCATTAAACAACCTAATTCAAACAGCATTTTATAGCAGTTTTCAATTAAACTTTGTGAGAATGTCAAAGATGTAATAACACTGATTGGAGAGAGTTCTGTTATGGAAAATCATCTTCCAAACAAATCCAAGCATTGCCAAATGTTTGAGAAAACGTGCAATCTTGCTGGAAATGGGAGCAATTGGATTGAATTCTAATTGTTCTTAAGAAATGTTTGTGGTATTGTAAGGGGTTGAGTGTGTGGATTGATCATGCAATTGAGAAAACCTCCGCAGTGGGGGTAGTATATTGACAATGAAAAGAAATCTCTGGGAAATGGCTGATGTATAATAAGCAATGATTCTTTTTAGTATGCAGATAGTGTGTATGCTGTAATACTCTAGAATAACTTTACAAACTTTATTTCCCTTTCAAACACAACAGAATAGCACAAAATAAAGGGTACACTTTCTCAAGGGAGTGCAGGAGTAGGAGCATCTAGGTTTATATGTACTTAAATCATTGACACTCGCAGGACAATATAGAGCACAATTGATAAAGCATACAGCATCCTGGGCTTTATTATTAGGGGCACATAGTATAAGAGCAAGTAAAATGCGTATAGAACACTGGTTCTCCTCAACTGGAGTACTGCATCCAGTTCTAGCTGCCACATTTTAGGAAAGATGTGAAGACATTAGAGAGTGCAGAAAACATTCACTAGAATGGTTCCAGAGATGAGAAACTTGCACTACAATGATAGATTGGAAAAATGTCTGTTTTCATTGGAGCAATGAAGTAGAGATACAGGTGTTGGAAGGAGTGGGCACAGTAAGAAGTCTCACAATACCAGGTTAAAATCCAACAGTTTTATTTGGTAGCATGAGCTTTCAGAACACTGCCCCTTCATCAGGTCAGCAAGGTTGAGAGATTTGGTATTCAAAATCTAGACTAAGTAGATAAGGGAAAAATATTCTCATTGGTGACAGAGTCAAGAACAAGAGGGCACAAATAAGATAATTGGCAAAATAAGCAATATTGACATAAGGAAAAACCTCTTCTCATAGATAATAATTAGGATGTGGAATTCACTGCCTGAATGTGTGGTGAAGGCAGGTTCAATTGAGGTATTTAAAGAGAAATTGGATTGTTATTGTAAAAGGAAGAATGTGCAGGCTATGGGGAGAAGGCAGGAGCCTGACAGATGGTAAAATGCTCCTATGGAGAGTTGGCATAGACACGATGGGCTGAGTGCCCTCCTTCTGTCCTGCAACAATTCTTGATTCTATGAAAACTTTACCTAATACTGCTTTTGATGTACAGTCCTATACTTTGCATTGAATTTCCTGACTCGATAATGATGATGGAGTGAGTGGTCTGCTGGCACAGATTCTAAACAACTCTCTACTGAGTGCTCCATAAATTGACTTGGATTTTCCACATTTGCACAACTATGATGCAACACTTACCACAATTATGGACTTTCTGACTCCAGCCCATTCTCTGAGTGAGGATATTTTGTATGTTTGAAAGCAGCTGTGCAGTCTTTGTGAGGGACTCTGCCCGGAAGTGACTTTAAATGAATGTTTCAAGTATGGATTAGTGGTGACCTTGGAAACTTGCCAAGCGTGTAGCTGGCAGTCCTGTAGCAGAATTCAAACTGACAGCATCATAATTTTAATTCTAAGTAAGCTACTACAATCAACTGCATAAGCAGTTATTATGCAATCAAATGTATACTTCAATAACCTTAAAGAAATTGTATTAATTAGAACAAAAGCTGCTAAAATCATGTGTGATATTGGTCAACTCAAGTTTTTGCCCCCAGTCTGCAGCCAGAGGTGTTCCGAGAAAACAGCTGATATTATTGACTCCTATCATCTGCTGGTAAAGAAATTTCCAAAGCGTAACATTAAACTTGCCACACACCATTGTCCAAAACATCCAAAGTGTTGAGAATTCTGATTAATGTTAATGCAGAAAACAGGCATCACTGATTAAGATTTTATTACAACTAAATAATTTCTTTCCAGAATTGTTATTAGCTAAGCTAGCAATTCACCCTTGCATGCAGATATCCACTGACCAGTGTGCCTGGAGAGAATAATTATTCTAAAATTAAAGTTTATTTATTAGCGACAAGTAAGGCTTTCATTAACACTGCGATGAAGTTACTGTGAAATTCCCTTAGTCGCCACACTGTGGTGCCTGTTTGGGTCAAAATGCCTAATCTGCACGTCTTTCAAACTCTGGGAGGAAACCGGAGCACCTGGAGGAAACCCACGCAGACACAGGGAGAATGTGCAGACTCCACACAGATAATGACCCAAGCTGGGAATCGAACCCAGATCCCTGACGCTGTGAGACTTTTATGTAGCTGTAAGCATAGTTCTGTTACAATAGAATTCTTTTGAAACATTCAGCCTCATCCAACATTCCACTCTCTGCAGGAAAGAACACATCAAAACTATCTTACACATGAAAGTCAATGTGAAAAAATCAGATGAAAAGAAGATTCTGAATATTCTCAACACTCCTATGAACATTGGAGACTCTTCTGTGAACAGGAAACTCTTTTCCAACACAACCCTTCTTAAAGCTATCTAGAAATCAACTCATCATTGGAAAACAATGCAGCAAAAGAATGATTTCTTTTTGGTCAACGTTGATCACATCAAAGCCAAATATAGTACTGTCAAATGGTAACTTATTGCTTGTACTACTCCTTTTCCCACACAGCAGCCATCCCTTTGGTTGATTGCCTAATTAGAAAGAAAGTTTATGGAACATCTATCTATCACGTTCTCAGCTTGACCAAAAGAATTTTACCACTGTTAGAAATTGCTGATTACATTGTCACAGAATGACCATGATGTAACATGTGTTATAAATGCTAGTGTCAGCCGGAGTTTATCTCGGGGGGTGGGGGGGGGAATTAAATTCATGGGACAACAAGGTTTAGAGTTCTGCATTAGGATACAGATGGCGTGTGGTAGACAAAGGTAAGTCCATTGGCATTTTAGTGTTTGTTCAGATCCTTTTACTGTCCTGACACCTTTACTTATTCAGATTCAATGGCAGCAGAAGGAGGTCATGATCAAATTATGTTGGTGGATTCTGCTCTTCTGTAGAGGGAGGAGTAATCTGTTTGCAGGAAGCAGATAGAAGAAGCAGGCTAATGTAAAATGGAACATCAGACTGCAGCAACATGAGTCTCTGCTCTGGCCTGAAGGTCACGCTGCAAGAGGTTCAATTTCTTATGGCCAATATTTGCACAGAATGGAAGTTCATTCTGAAAACGTTATGAAGACAATGCACTTGTTTTTAAATTTGTTCTTGGGATGTGAGTGCTATTGGCAAGATCAACCATATACTGCTTATCTATAATGGTCCTTGAACTGAGTGACTTGCTCAGCCATTACATTGGGCAGTTAAGTGTCAATGATGTTGCCAGATTTCTGGATTCACATGCAGGCCAGACTGGGTAACGACTGCAGATTTCTTCCCCTGAGGGACATTAGTGAACAATCTGATAGTTCCATGACTCTTATTAATGAGACTAGCATTTTTATTCTAGATTTATTTGAGTTTAAATTACCACAATTGCCATGGTAGATTTGAACACATCCCTTCAGAGCACTAGTCTAGGGCTGTGGATTACAAATCTAGTAACTTTAGCACTATGTAAGCATCTCCTAAACAGGAGCTTACTTTTTTTTTGTGTTAGAAATGAAGCTGTGTTGAATGAGTGAATGATGATTGTAGCTGGGGTACTCTGTGGTCTCTAGCTCAGTAATAAAGCAGCTCAACAATTCACATCTGGCTTCACCTCATGCTATCATTGTGGTATCACTGAACACTGAGCATTCATCTATTGTAAATCTACCCTAATATGTAACCGCAACCCCTGGGTTATTCTTTGAGATGGAGCCATTGTTGTTAAGTAGGGAAACTCAGCAGTCACTTTGAAGTGCCAGCCACTTTGGCCTGAATGTTCTTGTCCACTGGAATGAGATTTTAAACAGCGCACAATGTACAACTTCAATCCCCTTATCTTATTCTGGATTTGAACCTGGAGATGAAAGATGACTTACCACTGTTGAATAGTTTACAAAATTATAAATTCAGATTATAAATTCTTTGACTCCAGATGGTCCTGTTGCACATTCTGAGTGTATTTTTAACTCTCAGAATCTCAACATCAATAGAGGATTCTGCTTTTACTCCAATGTTTTACTTGATATAATATGAGGTACAACAGTCACAAAAAGTTAAAATTTCTCAAGCAATCAATGCTGGACTTTTGGAATTTTGTTTTAATTGGATGAAAAGTGAAACACTTTGATATGGTGGATACATAAGACTGATAGCACACAGAAAATATTTTAATGGGCAGAATTTTCCTGTCTAACCTGGCAATAGTAACGGGCCAGACAGAAAATTTAATGGACCATTCAAAGGTCTTTTGATCTTTGAGCAGGGAATTTCTGGTCTTAGGGAGTGTGTGGCTGGAAAATCTCGCACATATTTGAATGACGAAGTTCTGAGATACTTCAGATTATTTTTCATACTAATTTTACATCATACTCAGGCAAACGAGGTTACCAATTATCTCATGAGCATAAGAATAAGAAAGGGATAGCTGTAGGGATGCAAACAAATTTGCTGGGCGGGGTTTTCTGGCCACACTCACGCTGAAATCGGCAAATCCTGCCCAAGGTCAATGGACTTTTTCATGGTCCGCCTTCTGTTTGGTATGATTCCCGTGGCAGGCAGAACGGAAAATTCATCCACTACCTCTTTATTACATTTTAAGACAATAACTTTCTTTGAAAACAGTAGCCTAGAAATTATAGTTGACTTTAGAAGAGAGTAAACTGTGAACACTTTTAAATGGGCATTCTTCATCCAGTATTATAAAGAGGCCAAATGGATTTGTGCTTATATCAAAATACCAGGGTAAGAGAGCCGAATCAACAATATATGCATTTGTTGATGTTGCAAATAGTTACTTCTAGGCTATTCCATTTAAAACTTGGAACAATTACATTTTAATACCTAGTCATCAGCTGAGGGCATTAAACAATTTCAATGTTAAAAATCATGTTAATTTTCTTCAAAAGCCATTCTGGTGCATTATGTAGCTACTGCTGCATACATGTATCTGCCCAGTATTTTACAGAATTAAAAACATGTTTGCATAATTTTATAATATATCCAAAAACAAAATGAGCCATGTAATGTACTTACAATTACAAAAAGTATTATGACTGTTATTGCTACTCCTATGTTAAATACAAATGCACTATGTAATTATATAAGTCTGCGTCCTAACATGACTTTTACAGGATTAAAAAAAATCTGCATTTTTGTTTATGAATGTACGTACAAAACTATTTGTGTTTTATAACAATTTTATGCATTATTCTCTGTTGGAGACAATGACATAACCGACGTTTATTCGCACAATCTCTGGCTTTACTCTGGTGCTTCACAAATAAAAAGTACAATTGTTATTTGGCTTCTTATTGTTTGCATTTTCTAAAACAATCTGATCTCTGAGCAAGCACTTTATATAACACAATTTCTGGTTTGCAAGTTTGACATATTCCTTTTCTCCTATGAAAAATATATTAAGTTTAATGCATTATAACAAACCCATAAGTTGACAATGTTTAGTGTAATACAATGTCTTCAAGATCTCATTAATTTGGGTGTAGGATTTTTGCTCAGCTATTCAGAACATCTGGAATCAATTTGTCCAGCTGGCTTCAAGCTGATCGTTGAAATCTGTAAAACTTTGCAAATAGTGCTATACAACATTCATGGGCATAGAACTCCACTTGGTAGTGCCTGTTGTTTGATAACAGTGGCTGCCGGTTGAGGACTAAACGTTGCCCATGGCATGTCTATGCTTCTGTGAATTGTGCCGTCCAGCAGCTTGGTGAAGCACAGATGTGCCTGCAGCTGATATCTGCCAGACATATGGAGTAAGAGGTCTGGCAACATCAATTTTAAATCCAAACGATTTATTTGATAGTAAACCTGCTAGCTTTTGGCGTTTGTACCTTCATCAGGCGAATGAGGTGTTCTGATCTCCAAAAGCACACATATCAGCACAGCTGTGTTGATATGTAAAAACATTTTGCTTAGTTATTTACTGAAAAGCAGTTAAACCCTGCTCTGAAAAGCAGCAACTGCTATTTCTCCACACAGCAGTAATGCCTTTTCTCTCCCTTTCTTCATCTCTGTGTCTTCACAAAGCAGCAGTTCATTTTTCCATGACATAGTGTAAAAACTGTAATTTGATTTTCAATAAGTTTTAGTTCAGGGTTCTTTCCCTATGACATGATAACTAGATCACATGAGTCTGTTCCCAGTCAGAGGTTGAGTAGTATGATCACCATTCCCCAATTCAGAGCATTCTATTTTACCTTAAGTTAAAAGAGACATTTTAAAACATAACCATCCACTAAAGTCCTGCATTTGTAACACCAGGACAAAACAGCCCACTTGGCTGGCAGCTCACTCACTGGCTTAAATATTGACTCCCTCTAACACCAGCACATGATATTTGTAATGTATACTGTATTCAAGATAAAAGCTACAGAATCCTTATAATGCAGAAAGAGGCCATTCAGCTCATTGAATCTGCACTGACCATAATCCCACCCGGGTCCTATTCCTGTTTTTACCCTGCTAATCCACTGACACAAGGGTCAATTTAGCATGGCTAAACAATCTAATCTGTACAGCTTTGCACAGTAGGAGGAAAGCTAGAGCACCTGGTGGAAACCCATTGAGGCACAGAGAGAATGTGCAAACTCCAAACAGACAATGACTTGAGACTGGAATTGAATTCGGGACTCTAGTGTTGTGAGGCAGCAGTGCTATCCACCGTGCCACTGTGCCCACAATAGAAATTGCCAAGGCTCGTAAAACATCATCTTACAAATCAGTGAACTCTATCACCTAGAAGAGCAAGGGCAATGGAAGTAATGGGAACACCTGAAAGTTTGCCTCCAAACTGCTTGGAACTAGATCACCATCCCTCCACAGTCTCAAAATCCTGGAATTGCTTCCGTAACAGCATTGTAGGCATGCTTAGGCCCATCAGTCTGCAGCAGTTTTAAGAAGATAACTTATTACCACCTTCTCAAGGGCATTAAGGGGTGAACATTAAATTCTGGCCCTGTTAGCAGCTCTCAGATTCAGTGAATTAATAAAAAACTTTTCCTACGAGTTGCTGCTTTTTGGTACATTTGTTTTTTCAAGTTGCAAAAGTCTACAACGAATGTGGCAACTGCTGAGGACTTTCTGCTAATCCCTTCCACAAAAATTCATTCCCACCACCACCAGCGAACAGTGGCATCACTGTATACCATCTACAAGATTCACTGCAGGAACGCAACAAAGCTTCTTACCCAGTAACTTCCAACCCGTAATCACTACGATTGGGAAGGACAAGGGTAGCAGATACTATCATCTGAAGGTTCTTCTCCAAGCCACCTACCATCCTGGCTTGGAAAAATATTGCTGTTCCTTCAGTGTCTGGGATCAGAATCCTATAATTCCCTCCCGAACATCACTGTGGTTGTACATACACCAAGTGGATTGCAGCAATTCAAGGAGACAGCTCACCACCACCTTCTCAAGGACAACTGAAGATGGGCAATAAACGTCGGCCTAGCCAGCAACACCCACATCCTGTAAATTAATAAAATAAAAATAATTTTAAGACTTCTATGAGAATTCATGTCTCCCAAATGTGGGCGCATGGATAGTAATCCAAACCAGGAATAGAACCTGGGTCCCTGGCACTGTGAGGCAGCAGTGCTAACCACTGTGCCACTGTGCCGCCTGGTATCTTCTGAGTGGCATCTTTCGAAAATCTCAACATAACTTCCTGTGGGCCTTAATCCAAATCATTGACATGATGGGTGAACAGAAGCGTCTCCAGAACTGAAGCCAGAGGGACATTGCTACCCATTTCCTATCAGACCAATATACATTCAGTTGATTTAGTTGCCACTCGAGAAGTGCTGTGGCATCACACTTGAGGGTCAGTTGTGAGTGTTTTATTTCCACATTCCAACTGCATGCTCATAAGTTTCTACAAAAAACGGCTGTGACTTCCTTTTTTACTGCAAAATGGCAAACGGGGACTATAATGCAAAAAAAATTGTTTTAAAGATGTGAAATCACTTTCGTAACTTGGATGTTTCTTAAAATATGTTCTGAGGAGAGTGCTGAGGAGAAATGGATCTAGCAGACTTTCCAGAAATCCATGAAAGTATTTCCGCAGTTTGCTTTGAAAGGCCATCTGTAATTATAATCTGAAAAATCAAAACAAAGTCCCAGGCGGATCATTTTTCAAATATTTTTGTAAAGTTTTTTTGGAATGTTTAAGCTCAAAACTGGGTCATAAATTAGAACCAAAATGGTGGAGCATTGGTCTCACTGACATACTGCTGCTTTGACAATCTGTCCAAGCTTCTGGTTGTATTGAATCCTGGTTTCTACACTCTCACTGGAAACAGGAAGAGTCTCATGAAATAGGAGTCAATAATGTCACTTAAATGTCAGTCTATTTTTTGCCAATCACCATTTGGATACAGCTTGCTGGTGGTGTTTTCTGGGAGGGAGCCTCTTCCAGTGACATTGAAGTGATATTCACCCCTGTCAGATGAAACTCATAGAATCATAGGACTCTACAGTGCAGAAGGAGGCCTTCAGCCCATCAAGTCTGCACCAAATACAATCCCACCCAGGCCTTACCCCCATATCCCTGCATATTATACCCACTAATCCCTCTAACCTACACATCCCTGGATACTAAGGGGCAGTTTCTTAGCATGGCCAATCAACCTAATCCGCACATCTTTGGACTGTGGGAGGAAACCGGAGTACCCCAAGGAAACCCACGCAGACATGAGGAGAATGTGCAAACTCCACACAGACAATGACCTGAGCCAGGAATTGAACAGATTCCTGGAGCTGTGAAGCAGCAGTGCTAACCACTGTGCTACCGTGCTGCCCATGGTAGGGCTTTGCTGGAACTGTCTGGCCATTCATACGTGGGATTTTCCAGTCCTGCCTCTGGCACATTGCCACTATGTGTTTCCCAGAGGTGAGGGGTGCACACAACAGAAAACTCAATTGACAATGGCAGGGCCAAAAGATTCCACCTCCACAAAACCTCAAAACATGTGGTGCTGACTGGCCAGGATTTGCCAGCCGCCTAGTGCCAGGATCTGTGGAGGGGGATACAACAAGCCAACCAAAATTCCACTGACGTTCAACAGGACTGGACAATCCCGGTAGTGAGCACAGCCAGAAAATCCTGCCCTTTACCTTGGCAATTGCTTGTGGTGTTTTCACCTTAAAGGGTTTGAAACCTTACATATTTTTCCAGCCCCCCTCAGGTTTTCCAGTGACGGAGCGCCTCACGATTGGCTGGCAGCAGGATCATCCAATCCCGCCGCAGTGTTTTCATGGAGTCCCATAGAATGTCTACAATACAGAAGGAGGCCATTTGGCCCATCAAGTCTGTACTGACCACAACACCACCCAGGCCCTATCCCCACAGCTCCACACATTTACCCTGCTAATCCACCTGACACCAAGGAGCAATTTAGCATGTGGAGCCACAGGTGGGCAGAGTAGTGAACAGGGTATTTGGCATGCTTGGTTTTTAAAATGGATTTTAAAAGAGCATTATCAATTAAAATGGATATTTGTGATATTAGATTGGAAGGACATTAAGCCTGGTTTTTTAGTTAAGCCCATTTTTGTGTCTAATATGCTCAACAGTAGGAACATACATTAAAGGTTACAGGTCTGAGTCGTGCATGGCTAATCCATCTAACCCACACATCTTTGGAGAGTGGGAGAAAATTGGAGCACCCTGAAGAAACTCACACAGACACAGGGAGAAAGCGTAAATTCCACAAGAACACTGAGCCAAGACCGGAATTGAATCTGGGTCCCTGGCGCTGTGAGGTAGCTTTGCTAACTCGCCCATCCCATCCCATTGCAGAGAACCCACCCGGGGGATCATCTTTGGTAGGACTAGAAGATTCCACCGGTGGGAAGGGCTGGAAAATCCTATTCTTACTGTTGCTGCTGCCGTTTGCTCATATTCCCTGCTCCATTCCACTGTTTCTTCCTGCTCTTTAAGTTACAGTTACAAGGATTTGGCAATTCCCCACTTTCCCAGCTCCCAGTCAATAAGCTGCCGACTGGAAGCACTCTATAATGGTGAAAATCAATTGGAAAGCACAGATTGGTCCCACACTGATTCCTCCAGGTAGCTACCACACTTAACCCATCAACTCCCTGCTTGTTTATCACACGCAGACAAAAAGTACCCCATAGAAATTTATCAAAGCAGCATGGGTGACAGTCTTCCCTTGTTAGTCACCTATACCAGTTGAGCGATTTGTCATCTGTTCGGGAAAATAACATAAAGATGGTCTTAGTACTGCACTTCGGAAATAAAATCACAGCTTGACAATATTAGTATGGATTTTAAAAGAGCATTATCAATTAAAATGGGTACTTACGATATCAGATTGGAAGGCCATTAAGCCTGGTTATTTAGCTAAGTCCATTTTTGGGTCTAATATTGTCAGCACTAGGAACATATTCTAAAGGTTACAGATCTGAGACAGGCACAGAATTGGGCCTTGAGACTTTGGAAGCTGTGTTTTGCATCCAGCACCTTTCTCATGTGCTCAAAATGTCCCAGAGCATTTACAACAATAAAGTAATTTTGATTTGTCCAATTACCTACCCAACCACATTTCTATGTGGTCATTTAAGGACCATTTCCCACTTTTCCATGATTTTACAGGTAACAATGGGTTGGTACTAGCAATAGGTGGGAAACTGGGTGTATTAACACTGCTCAGGTTTTAGGCAGGAAATGAGAGAATTCCTTCTTTATGGGTTCCCTGTTTTGACTGAAGGGTCCCGTCCAAATTTCTGATGCCACTGCATTTCTCCTCCCTTTCTGATCTTGTCCACTTAGTACCTCCCTCACCATCCTCCTGTGGCCATCACCTCCTTGTTACTTTACCAGCAGCGGCTTGCGAGGTTCTACAAAGGTCACCCATGGAGCCCTGAAAGGAACCACATGCACAAAGGTTGAGGGCGGCTGTGATTTTCAAAGGCTCAGGCAGGGGATGCCCTCCAATCCTTGCTTGCCACAAGCAGTGCCAACTCCTGAGAAAGGTTGCATAGACAAGCCAGTGTGTCCTTGGACAGGCAAAGTCATCCCTGACATCTCGCTCATTTCAAGGAAGGTCATGGGCCATCCATTGAAGACACCTTCAAGCAGCCACTCACTGTGGTACCTACAGTGGCAGTGGAAAAGGCTCTGCCACCCCTTCCTCTTCAAGGCTCTGCTCCTGCCTCTCCAGAACCAAATATCTTCATTGACGTCTTCTCTCCTTTCAATACACTGGAAAAATGAGAGCCAGTTCCATAGGTTCCACCTCTATCTCACACCACTCACTGTGAGTAAAGGAAGAAAGAGGGTGAACATTGAGGCATCACTTCCATGTATTGACCCTTTGCCCATCGCAATAGTCACAGACTACTAGCCATCACATTGAGGACAACTTCCTTACTGTTTCCCAGCATGGACAAGATTCTACAGTAACCCTTTCCTCACTCAGCCTGTCCGAATGGCTGCAGCTTTGAAACCCAGTGCAGAACAATATGGCACCCACACCTGATGGAGCAGCGTGCTCTTCTGAGCTTTTATCCTTTGCCTTTTGTCAGGGAGGGTGTATGCTCTCAGCAAATGATGCAGGAAAGCCATGGCACTCACAAAATGGGGAGGTCAATGCACAAAAAGTGAATTGCTGAGAGGTAATCAGTGGCACTCACACCAGTAATGAATACATGGGCATAATTAGCTCAGCTCTCAAATAAAGGAATGTTAATAGACTACTGGTTCAATGATCTGTTAGATAAAGTTATACTCATCAATGTCATGTCTCTCTATTGAAGTTAACGTGTTCAATTATGAATTCACAGGCACCTCTCCTCACATCTTAGTGAGTCCTTCAGGTCTTGTCTTCGGGACACCCACTAGCCCAAGCTTCCTTTTCCATTGTCAGGGCCCTTCAAGAAGAAGATGGTCATCAGCTGAAGATCTCAGCCACAGGATGAGTGAGCTCTGGTAGTGGCTTTTCTCCCCTGTCGGTGATGAGTCCTTTCCCCCTTCAGAGGCCAGAATATAGGCGGGAATTATGAGATTTTTTCAGCTAGTGTGAAAAAGGGAGTTCCTGATCCATTTTCTGGGTGAGCTTTCACTTCCAATCTCATAGATTTACGCATTGAAAATATGGGCTAAACCATTTCTAGCCACTAGAGGTAGTGGGCGTGACTCCACTCAACCTGCAGCTCAGATTGGAGCAATTAAACTGCATATGCGCAGGAAAAGCTAAAAAATAGTAGCTCTCCTGACAGAACAACAGCCCCTCACCCGACTGGACCAGATACATCCTCCCCCTCTCCCCCACAGACTTCAGCGATTCCCCCACCATTATCAATTTTCTTTCCCCCCCCCACCTCACTCTCACCCCCAGGATCCCCTTGCACATGGCCTCCATTTCACCCCTCTGGTACCAATTGCTGAGTGAAATGACCCTCTCTCTCCCCTGTTCTAGATCATCACAGAGGCACGTTTCACCCCCCCCACCCCCCATCCTCTCCATTAGCACATCTGCAAGTGTTGATTTGGATTCTCCTTTGTGGTAACAAGACAAATTGCATTAAATTCGCTGAAAAACTCTAATGAGCACGTGACTTGCCCAAACAAGGAACAGCTCCATTAAAAACCCCAAGAATGGACGAACGGGCAAGCAGTGAGTAAGTATTGGTCTCAAGGATTTAGCCCCCTCAGAATTGGTCAGGTTGCTGGAGGTGATGAAAGCAAAACAGGACACCCCCTTCCCCCCAGCAGGACACCACCATAGGAGAAGGGATGGCAATGCGTGCCGGGAGACAGTGGCAGCATGTGTTAGTGCCAGGGTACTGGCCAGGACAACTGGGAAGCAGTACTGCAACAAACTGAATAACCTAATCCGAGCAAAAAGGGTGAGTGTTTTACCTCATCTAGCATCTTTCCCCAAAATGATTTCCAGATCCCCCCATCCTCAACACTCTGCATGATTCCAGTTCCTGACTTCTTAGTTCCTCCCTCAAACCCCAAGAGTCTTGCCCTCTGAGGGCCAGCTCCTAAAACCCTGCAGGATTTGTGCTAGTAGATTATACATGGCTCCTTCTGACCCACAGGAAAAGAATGCCCTTAACCACAGCGAGAGGACAAAGACAGGGGGTGGTGTGACCAAGATCGGGGTCCTCAACCCAGCTTGAGGAGTGGCCACTGGAGCTTGCAGGAGAGGAGAGGATCTGCACAATTAGCAACAGCCAGGTCCGGCTGCAGCACAGAAGTGAGCACTTGCCTATCCTCCACTAGTTGGAGATATCTGAAGTAAGTTGCATTCAGCCCAGATTCCTACACCTCCCTTGCACTTAACCTTGTGTCCTGTGTTGCAGGAAGGGACTCAGATGTGCCTGGGACACCTGGCATCGTGGCTCTCCCCTCCAGCTGCTCCCATCCATCCTCCCCATGACAGCTCAGAAGATTCCTCGCAGGAAGGCAATGATGGGACCTCCAACACAGGCACCAGTTTTGTGTCAGCTTCCACCTCACAATTCACATCCCAGAGACTCTCACATCAGTGAGATAAGTTTATGGTGAGGCATCTAGGTCACTCCCAATACTAGCAGGACCAGTTGGCAGTGGACCTCCTTGGCCCAGAAGCCCTTAGAAACCCCGAGGGAGGAGGACAGGCTTGGGTCCATACCAGGGTTTTCCACCCAGAAAACACCTTTTGAGTCCCCCCTTCCTGACACCGGGGCATCTCAAGGGCAGGGTGCCATGGATACATTCATGATACCTGGAAACCAGCCAGGACCTTCAGGGCCCAGGCCCTCCAGAGGACAATCACCAAAGGCATCACAGGCCACAGGGTGCAGTAGACATCTTGCCACCCTATCTGGGAGGGTGTACATAAAATTAAAGTTTAAAAGTTGCAGTGGCACTAAGATGGCATGGGTGAAGGAGTACATCAGTTAGAAAGAATATCTAGGCACTTTAAATCTCACTTTCACTTGTTATTATTTGGATGGTATTCAATGACATATTAGCTATGACTAATATGTCTCTGATAAGCCTCCAACAAGAATGTACTTATCCAATGTTCGCTGGAGGGAACCTGTAAGTTGATGTCAATGGGGAAGATCCCTCAACGCATAGCTACAGTGAAAATCAAGGCACCCAAATCATTCACTGGCAACAGTGGGTGGCATTCAGTGGCAGCACCTTACAGTGTCTGTAATAGCATCCGCAGAACCAGGGAGATATTCCCTCCCCCAACCCACCCCAAGGCTGTGAATGGGTATTTAGTGCTCCCTTACCATCCACCTAAATACTCCAGTACCTGGATGGAGCTGCTCCTCCCCTCATTCTCTTCTTCCCCCTCCTCCTCCTCCTCCTCCTCCTCTGCCCCAGCATTGCCTGGCCCGTGGAACTCCTCCTCCCCCAGAAGGTCTCCCCACTGCTGCACCAGGTTGTGGAGGGCACAGCACACCACTACAATGCAGACGGTGGTCAGGAGGTTAACACTAGTGGGCCCCGCCAGAGCAGTCCAGGCACCTGCTTCATTTTGAGGAGCCCTATGCAGTGTCCACAAGTGGCAATGTAGGTCTCATGATATTGGGCTCCTGCCTCAGTCTCAGGCCTCCACACAGGTGTCATCAGCCATGTCCGAAGCAGGTACCCCATGTCCCCCTCAAGCCATTCCCTGCACACACTGGGCTCCTCCTCAAAATCCTGTGGGATCTGCTCAATATGAAGCTGTCACGCACATTGCCGGGATGTCTGCGCAGACATCCGTGTTTTTCAGCTGATAGTCACACACTAATTGTACATTAATTGAATAGAAGCCATTTATGAATCTTCTCCAGGGCCTTGAGGGAGATATGGGTGCAGTCTATAACCCTCTGCACATTTGGCATCCTCTTGAAGGCCACGAATTCAGCAGCCTGGCCTTCCTGCTGGGCATTGTCCAGGTCAAATTTCTTATACTGGCCAGCCTGGGGATACAGGGCTCCGGTGACCTCCTTCACACACTTGTGGACAGATGATTGGGAAACACCACTAAGGTCTCCATTGGTGGTCTGGAAGAACCTGGTGGCATCAAAGTTTAAGGAGCTGTCACTCCCTCAGCTACCGGGATCGGATCTCCATCCCAAAGTGCCAGGTGCCGCAACAAATGGCGCAGGTGCTGCACTGTCTCCTTTCGGAGCTGGAGCCATCGGCAGAATATGATGTCCAACACTTGCTCAAAGAACATTCGCACGCAAGAACTGTCGGGGTCTCTGTTTCTTCTTTCTCCTGCTCCCCCTCCCCACCCCCCCCAAATCTAACCGCACCCCCCGCCACCACCACCCCTACTCCCAGAGTGAATGGTGGCCACATCCAGCCACCTCTTCTCCTGCGAGAAGTACAGCCTGGGCCTCCTGTGCTAGCACCCTTCCTCCTGCTCCTCCTCCACAGTTCGAGCAACAAGATCAATGGGCTGCACTGCAAGAGCCATCTCTCCAATCAGAAGAACGAAGCAGGGAGAGAGAGAGATGAAAAGATTAGAGAGCACTGCTTACACCTCCCACAAGCAACATACACTCTGCAATTCCCCCCCCAACACACTCCCCAATCGCCCCCAACAACATACTCCCCAATCCCACCCCAACAACACACTCCCCAATCCCACCCCCAGCAACACCCTCTCTCCAACCCCCTCAGCAACACCTTTCTCCAATCCTTCTCACCAACACACACTCCCCATCCCACCAGCAACACACTCTCTCCAATCCCCTCAGCAACACACTCTCCCCATCCCCTCAGCAACACACACTCCCAAACCCACCCCCAACACACCCTCTCTCCAATCCACCTCAGCAACACACTCCCCACAAACCCCCAACACCCCCACCCACACACCAATCCCCAGCAACACATCTCTCCAATCCCTCAGCAACACACCTCCCCAATCCCACAGCAACCACACCCCCAATCCCCTCCCCCAGCAACACCCTCTCTCCAATCCCCTCAGCAACACACTCTCTCCAATCCCCTCAGCAACACACACTTCCCAATCCCACCAGCAACACACTCTACAATCCCACCCCCAGCAACACATTCTCTCCAATCCCCTCAGCAACACACACTCCCCAATCCCACCAGCAACAGACATTCCCAATCCCACCCCCAGCAACACCCTCTCTCCAATCCCCTCAGCAACACACTCTCTCCAATCCCCTCAGCAACACACACTTCCCAATCCCACCAGCAACACACTCTACAATCCCACCCCCAGCAACACATTCTCTCCAATCCCCTCAGCAACACACACTCCCCAATCCCACCAGCAACACACTATCCCCACCACCAGCAACACACTCTACAATCCCACCCCCAGCAACACATTCTCTCCAATCCCCTCAGCAACACACACTCCCCAATCCCACCAGCAACAGACATTCCCAATCCCACCCCCAGCAACACCCTCTCTCCAATCCCCTCAGCAACACACTCTCTCCAATCCCCTCAGCAACACACACTTCCCAATCCCACCAGCAACACACTCTACAATCCCACCCCCAGCAACACATTCTCTCCAATCCCCTCAGCAACACACACTCCCCAATCCCACCAGCAACACACTCCCCAATCCCACCCCCAGCAACACCCTCTCCAATCCCCTCAGCAACACACTCTCTCCATCCCCTCACAAAACACCCCCCAATCCCACCAGCAACACACTCCCAATCCCACCCCCAGCAACACCTCTCCAACCCCAGCACACACTCTCTCCCAATCCACCAGCAACACACTCTAATCCCACCCCCAGCAACACTCCCAATCCCCCAGCAACACCTCCAATCCCCAGCAACACATTCTCCACCCCCAGCAACACACTCTCTCCAATCCCCCAGCAACACCCTCTCTCCAATCCCCTCAGCAACACACTCTCCCCAATCCCCCAGCAACACACACTCTCCAATCCCACCCAGCAACACACTCTCTCCAATCCCCTCAGCAACACACTCTCTCCAATCCCACCAGCAACACACACTCTCCAATCCCACCCCCAGCAACACACTCTCCCCAATACCCCCTGCAGCAACACACTCTTTCCAATCCCCTCAGCAACACACTCTCTCCAATCCCACCAGCAACACAGTCTCTCCAATCCCCTCAGCAACACACTCTCTCCAATCCCACCAGCAATACACTCTACAATCCCACCAGCAACACACACTCTCTAATCCCAACCCCAGCAACACACTCTCCCCAATACCCCCCCCACAGCAACACACTCTCTTCAATCCCCTCAGCAACACACTCTCTCCAATCCCACCAGCAAAACACACTCCCCAATCCCACCCACCAGCAAACACACTCTCCCCAATACCCCCCAGCAACACACTCTCCCAATCCCCCAACACACTCTCTCCATCCCCCAGCAACACACTCTCCAATCCCACCAGCAACACACTCTCTCCAATCCCCCCAGCAACACACACTCTCCAATCCCACCCCCAGCAACACACTCTCTCCAATCCACTCAGCAACACACTCTCCCCAATCCCACCAACACACACTCTCTCCAATCCCCTCAGCAACACACTCTCTCCAATCCCCAGCAAACACACTCCCCAACCCACCAGCAACACACACTCTCCAATCCCACACCAGCAACACCCTCTTCCCAATACCCCCCCACGCAACACACTCTCTCCAATCCCCTCAGCAACACACTCTCTCCATCCCCCCAGCAAAACACACTTCCCAATCCCACCAGCACACACACTCTCCATCCACCCCCAGCAACACACTCTCCCCAATACCCCCCCACAGCAACACACTCTCTCCAATCCCCTCAGCAACACACTCTCCCCAATCCCTCGCAACACACTTCTCTCCAATCCCACGCGGCAACACACTCTCGCCAATCCTCAGCAATACCCTCTCTCCAATCCCACAGCAAACACACTCTCCCCATCCCACCAGCACACCACTCTCTAATCCCATCCCCAGCAACACACCTCCCAATACCCCCCACGCACACACTCTCCAATCCCCTCAGCAACACATTCTCTCCAATCCCACCAGCAACACCTCCTCTCCAATCCCACCAGCAACACACTCTCCCCAATCCACCAGCAACACACTCTCCCCATCCTCGAGCAACAAACTCTCCCCAATCCCCCTCAGCAACACACTCTCTCCAATCCCACCAGCCACACACTTCTCCCCAATCCACCCCAGCAACACACACCTCTCCATCCCACCAGCAACCCCCTCTCCAATCCTCTCAGCACCACACTCCTTCAAGTCCCACCAGCAACAAAACGCAGACAAAAATCACACGAAGCAACAACAAGATAGCAATACAAAAAGCAACACAAGACTACAAAATCAACCCCAGCAACACAACACTCGCCAATACCACAAGCAACACCCGCTCTCCAATCCTCCTCAGCAACACACTCGCCCAATCCCACCAGCAACACACTCTCCCCAATCCCACCAGCAACACACTCTCCCCAATCCCCTCAGCAACACACTCTCCCCAATCCCCTCAGCAACACACTCTCTCCAATCCCACCAGCAACACACTCTCCCCAATCCCACCCCAGCAACACACACTCTCCAATCCCACCAGCAACACCCTCTCTCCAATCCTCTCAGCAACACACTCTCTCCAATCCCACCAGCAACACACTCTCTCCAATCCCCTCAGCAACACACTCTCTCCAATCCCACCAGCAAAACACACTCCCCAATCCCACCAGCAACACACTCTCTCCAATCCCACCTCCCAGCCCAACACATTCTCTCCAATCCCTCTGCAACACACTCTCTCCAATCCCACCCCCCAGCAACACTCTCCTCCCCCCCAATCCCTCAGCAACACACTCTCCCCAATCCCCTCAGCAACACACTCTCCAATCCCACCAGCACACCTCTCTCCAATCCCACCAGCAACACACTCTCTCCAATCCCCAGCAAACACTCATCCCCCCAGCAACACACTCTCCCATACCCCCCGCAGCAACACACTCTCTTCCAATCCCCTCAGCAACACACTCTCCCATCCCCTCAGCAACACACTCTCTCCAATCCCACCAGCAACACACTCTCTCCAATCCCTCAGCAACACACTCTCTCCAATCCCACCAGCAACACACTCTCCCCAATCCCCTCAGCAACACCCTCTCCATCCCCCAGCAACACCTCTCTCCATCCCCACCAGCAACACACTCTCTCCAATCCCACCAGCAACACACTCTCTCCAATCCCACCAGCAACACATCTCTCCAATCCCACCAGCAACACACCTCTCTTCCCATCCTCCAGCAACACACTCTCCCCAATCCCCCCCAGCAACACACTCTCCCCAATCCCCCCCCCCAGCAACACACTCTCTCCAATCCCCTCAGCAACACACTCTCCCCAATCCCCCCAGCAACACACTCTCTCCAATCCCCTCAGCAACACACTCTCTCCAATCCCACCAGCAACACACTCTCTCCATCCCCTCAGCAACACACTCTCTCCAATCCCCTCAGCAACACACTCTCTCCAATCCCACCAGCAACACACACTCCCCAATCCCACCAGCAACACACTCTCTCCAATCCCACCTCCAGCAACACATTCTCTCCAATCCCCTCAGCAACACACTCTCTCCAATCCCACCCCCAGCAACACACTCTCCCCAATCCCCTCAGCAACACACTCTCCCCAATCCCCTCAGCAACACACTCTCTCCAATCCCACCAGCAACACACTCTCTCCAATCCCACCAGCAACACACTCTCTCCAATCCTCATCAGCAACACACTCTCCCCAATACCCCCTCAGCAACACACTCTCTCCAATCCCCTCAGCAACACACTCTCTCCAATCCCACCGGCAACACACTCTCCAATCCCACCAGCAACACACTCTCTCCAATCCCCTCAGCAACACACACTCTCTAATCCCACCCCCAGCAACACCCTCTCTCCAATCCTCTCAGCAACACACTCTTTCCAATCCCACCAGCAACACACTCTCTCCAATCCCCTCAGCAACACACTCTCTCCAATCCCACCAGCAACACACTCTCTCCAATCCCCTCAGCAACACACTCTCCCCAATCCCACCTAGCAACACACTCTCTCCAATCCCACCAGCAACACACTCTCTCCAATCCCACCAGCAACACACTCTCTCCATCCCCTCAGCAACACACTCTCCCCAATACCCCCCACAGCAACCACCTCTCCCCAATACCCCGCAGCACACCACTCTCTCCAATCCCCTCAGCAACACACTCTCCCCAATCCCCCCGCAGCAACACACTCTCTCCAATCCCCTCCAACACACTCTCTCCAATCCCACCAGCAACACACTCTCCCCAATCCCCTCAGGTACACACTCTCTCCAATCCCCTCAGCAACGTACTCTCTCCAATCCCACCCCCAGCAACACACTCTCCCCAATACCTCCCGCAGCAACACACTCTCTCCAATCCCCTCAGCAACACACTCTCTCCAATCCCACCAGCAACACACTCTCCCCAATCCCCTCAGGTACACACTGTCTCCAATCCCCTCAGCAACGCACTCTCTCCAATCCCACCCCCAGCAACACACTCTCCCCAATCCCCCACGCACACAGAACACTGTCTGCAATCCCACCAGAAACACACTCTCTCCAATCCCCTCAGTAACACATTCTCTCCAATCCCACCCCCAGCAACACACTCTCCCCAATACCCCCCACAGCAACACACTGTCTGCAATCCCATTAGAAACACACTCTCTCCAATCCCACCAGCAATACACACTCCCCAATACCCTCCACAGCAACATACATTCCTCAATTCTTCTCTGCAGAACAGCAACACAGCCTTGTATACATCCCCTCCACAGCTCCCTAGAATGGCAACAAGTATTTCCCCTTCCCCCGCCCCCCCCCCGTCTCACACGCACACCCAGAACCAATGCAGTGGTGGCCCTAGACAGTACTGTTTTTCAGCCCATCCCCCACTTCCGACAGGGTCCCTAACACACCAATTATTTTTGATAACATGGGAATGGGCACGAAAACGGATGCCATTCCTGCTAGTCAGTTCTGTTCTGATTTTCATGCCAAATATCAGGCGCAATGAGGTTGTAAAATTCCGCCCCATTCTTGAAAAGGCCATTGCATCTCCGATACTCCTGCCATGTCTCTGACCTCCCCCACCTCCCACTGATCTCCCTGTCTGAGTTAACAGCCCTGCCATTTCAACCTTCCAAAGCAGCCCCTCTCCCCCTCAACACTCTTTGCTCGAGATGCATGAACGGATGTCCCATCTCTCTCCCCAACACACATCAGTGCAGGTATGGTTTCCCAAGCTCAATGTGATGTATGATCCCAGCTTAAGTCTTTATTGACTCTTAGAATTACATTGCTGCAGTGAAGAATGCAAGCTAGTCTGTATGCTTGCTGGTACATATGACTCTGTCCAATACTATACTGACTCTGAGTGCGTGTCCTATGCTGTCTCACATCCTGGTGTGAGCCTAGTGGAAAGCCCCACATTTCATAAATGCATACCAACTTAACTGATTTTGTGAAATACTAGCATGTTGGTTATTCTGACTAATGTGTTTCCTGATGGGATTGCCATTGGTTTGTAATCATTTTCCTATGTGCTTTGATGTTCCATGCATGTGGGCTGGTTATTAGTGTTTAAAGGTAGGACTTGTATCTTTAGCAGGAAAGAGTATAATTGATGATCACGGTTCTGCTACTGTCAGCATTATTTTATATAAAAGGCGACATTGACAAAAAGCGGAGTTGCAGACAGAAAATAGTTTCGAACTGCGTTGGAACTTTATCAAAGTAAAAGTTCCAGTGTTTATTTTCCCATTCAATCAATCAAACCCTCTTTGGCACCAACTCAAGTAATGACAGCAACTGACTGAATTGGGGATTTTAATGAAACAAGAGCCTGTTAACTCAAAACAAAATGGTATGAGATGTTAACTCCCCAGTATGGAAAGTGTTTCAGGATTGGTTGCACTGATGATCTTTGACTCATTGGGTGGCCCCGTTTTCTATGACATCTGATTAGGCAGAGCGATTAAAAGTCTTTCGGTATTCCTGTAAATGACATACACTGAGCATTCATTATACATCAGGGTGAACCTCAATTCAGAACACCCTTCAGAAGAGTCAAAATGTCCATTTAATAAGAAATTATTCTTTTTTGGCACTGTTGATTTCATGAATTGGGACATCTTTGCCGTGGAAAGCAGATACACAATCGGTTGCCTTGCTAGTTAGATAGTACTTTTAGACACCTATTTGACATTTGTATAACTAAGAAGATGGCACAGCAGCAGCGCTACTTATGACTAACAGGAATTAGGAGTTGGGTTTGGAGATGGTGAATTTGTAAGAGTCATGCAGACTCGAATTCTAGAATTTTACCATCTTGCCCTGCCGAGGCTTGTAAGATCCTGCCCAATGCCAATAGAAAATGTTGTTCTGAGAGCCTTGCCTGCCCCAGTTCCAATAAAAATCCGGCAGAAAAGTCAATTCTTGTTTCTCTCTCCATGGATGCTGCCAGGCCTGCTGAGTCTTTCCGGTATTTTTCATTTCTGTTTCAGATTTCCAGCATCCACCTTTTATATTATGACCTGTTGTTGTTGTTAGATTATCTTAGAAGATGTTTGGTCTCTCACTCTGAGAAAGGGGCACAGCTGGAGGCAAAGGTTCTTTTTCAAAGTAATATTTATTCATACACTTAACTGTGTACAGGATTACAAAGTATCAGAACATAGCCACAGCTCACCTTTCAGAGTCTCCCCAATTTCTTCTTTGTGACATAGTGATTATATATCACATTTTGTACAAGTTTAGTATTTATTGTTGGAGTGATGTTAGAGCTAACCTTTAATTCTACTTCTCCCCTCAATCTATGGATAGAATTCTCCCAATTTGACACCGTGCAGTGATTCCAGTCATACCAGTCTGCCGGAATAGCAGAATCCCACATCAGCTTCTGCATTTGGAAGCTCATCCATCATTCACAGGTGAGCTCCCCTCCAACTCTCGTACCTAAGGTGGGGGGTTGGGGCGATGGGAGGAGGTAGGGTGGACAAATACAGTTGATGGATTCGAAGGTCCAGGCACCATGTTTAAACACCAATCCAGCACACTCAAATCACGCTCTCTCCAGTATCTTTATCAGATTGTGCAGGACGTCAGCAACCCAGAGGGAGGAGGTTAGCAGTCTCAAGAGAAAGTCTGTTCCTCAATCCAACCACCTTCTCCCCAGGACCATCACCTGTCCCTGCCCCACTTTGACTTCTATCCAACACATCTGGAGTTTCATCCATCCCCTTCCAGTAAACAATGGGGTAGCAATTTGACCCCTTTGTGAGCTTTTCATGCAGCCTCATCGGAGTCAAGATCTCCCCCCACCACTCTGATCCCCCCTCTGCCTTCCATTGTTCATATTCTTCAGCCACCTTCTTATCTCGCTGTCAGCCATTGTGAGCTCTTGCCCTCCACCTGCCCTTGCACAGCCCTGTCTTCATCAGGCCTCTTCACTGCTCCCCCTCGCCCCCGTCATCAAAAACCATCCGCCCGACCCATTGCGTCATCTTGCACTCCATTCTCAATCGAGATTCGGACCTTTGTTGCGGTGGCTGCACAGTAGTGGGACACAGTGGTATCCAGGTAGACACCATTGTGTGGCACTAGGGGAAAGGAGACCCCTGTACTCCCCGAGCCCCAGGCATTGTACTGATTCAGGGCAGTGACACAGGAGGATCCATAGGTCCAGCAGCACGGTGCTTGTTCATGAGGACCAGTGCAGCATGGTAATGGAGGGCAAGAACAGGTTTGCTCTGGCAGTGGGGTGAACAGCACTTCAGGAGAAGTCTCTGTTGAACTGGGGGCTGTCTTGTGCACACACCTTCATTAATAATTGGGTTTGACACCGATGTAAGTTCCCACTGGTGTGACACAAAATTGAAAGCTCAGGCATGGTGCTGGCAGGCAGCTGTTCTAATGAATATTCATGAGGTGTAAATGAACGCAAACAATAGTGTGCCACCTGCCAGCAGGAAGAGTGATCTGCCATTACCCTGCCACTGGGCAAATTGCAACAGGATTTTACATCAATGGGATTCACCGAGCCCGCACATTACCAAAGGGTGGCTGGGAGAATTCCATCCCGTCTCAACATGTGATGTACACACCCTCCTGCAGCAAACAATGCAAATTCACAGATAAATACATCATCTCAGTTCCCAATCCAATCCCAACACTTCCCACTTTTCCTAGAGCTGTGCACTACTGAGCAGCAGTGGGAAGTCAATTCTGCATGTAAACTGGGCAACTGTAACTGGACTCCAAGGGCAATGCAATCCTGATAGCATCACAGTTTCCAGAAGCTCAGATACTCAGAGGGAGTGGCTGTATAGGGACGTTGGAGTGACATTTCTATTTACTGCAGATTTTTATAGGAATTGGAATGAGAAAAGGTCACTTTTCACCATTTGAATGAGGGTTGTGGCAAAGTTCTCCAAATCACTTGGGAAATTTTGAGATGAAGTAGATTAAAACTAACAAATGCCTCGTATGCTGATATTTCAGCTGCAGAACAATGATGTTTGCTACATAAGGTCTACTACTATGGTACATAATCTCTGGAAATACAGGGCCATTGTAAACCAATCTGAGTCATATCCTATGTCTGCAACAATTGATGGTGGGCCTTTTTAATTGAGGATTTGCAAAACTGTTTGTTGGTCTGTATATAATAGGGAATTTATAAAGTTTATAGTAAGAATATATATTTGTCGTTGTCAATGACATAGAGTGGCAGCAGGATGTGATCTATTTGGATATTCCAAATTGAGTCCTGTGATCATCATCACAAGGCTCTACCTGGAATATCCACACGATGGAGCAAATTTTACAAGAGGGACTCAGGACTCCAACGTCAGGGTCCAAAGCAAGTCCGGAGCCCTCATTTACTGGCAGCAGGGCCTGCTTGGCAATTTTATCAGAGGAGGTCTCCCAGCTGACTACCTGCCACCCACATTCAATTAAGGATGGTGAGGGTGTGGATTGGTGAGTTGGGGTTAGTCCCCTCCTGTTGCTGCCAGCTCAATCAGAGGGATGGCAGCTCTGCAGACTCAGCAGTGCCAACGGGTGAAGTGGCTGCTGCTGAAGAGTGCAGGAGATGTGTGGTCTACAACAGGTAAGTTAAAGAAATACCTTTTAAGTTCACAGAGTCCAGCGTCGGAGGGGAAGTCCCTCCAAGGAAATTGCTGGGGCCACAGAGGCCGACCTTCCCGCCAAAAACACTCTTTATTTCATTAGATTATTACCAACCCCAACAGCCGCCTGCATTTAGCTAGCGTCCATCCCATGTGACAGTGGGTTTACCCTACTTGGAAAATGTCAATGGCATTATGAAAATGGCTCTTCATTCAGCCTTCTGGGAATTTCTCCTCCTTGGAGCAGAAAGCTTCTTCACATCTGATCCCACTGCCAGTAAATTGTCCTGACAGCCGAACTGTGCCATGGCCTGATCCAACCCCAACCCCCTAAGATTTTACTGACTCCCTGACCTCACAACTTCCTGGAGACTGGGAAACTCTTGGCCCAGGACTCCTTCTGGTCAATAATTCTCTCAGCACTCTTTCAGCATACTGCATCTTTTTCATCTTTCTCTTGTTCTCTAATTTCCAAAATATGTTGAAAATGTTTTTTTTATTCCAACAGTTGCAGATAGTTAAATAGAAATTATTCACCAAGGCAGTTGGAGCATTCCATATGGAGTGCTGCAATTGGCTGCAAGGAAAATAGTTTTGTTTTAAATTTCACAAGCTTAAAATTCCATTTTATTAATGTGTGGCTTCTTCCTACGCCTTTTTTGTTCACCATTTTGAACTCTTAGCCAACAGCACACCAAATTTTCTCATTTCAATACAGACACAACATTTGCATTCTGCTCCTCCCAGTTTGAAATAGAACATTCTTCTATCCATCATGCCCTTTGTTTGCGAGTTTAGTTGAGAAAATCTGCAACATTTCTTTGGCCTCCATAAATAAGCCTTCTATACACCATATCAGACCTCCTGCAGCAATTGTTAGGTAAATTTTAGATGTGCTATTATTTTAGTTTGATTCCTAGTGATTCTATGAGTGGTTTCTGCAGTAGAGTGTGATACAGTTGTGCTTTGAAGTCTGGAGATACTCCATATTTGGTTACTGTATAAGTGAGGAATGAGGGTTTAATATTGTTCTTGGATATCTCCTGCAAGATATGCCTTACGACGGCCAATTCTAATTACAGAAACCAGCTTAATTTCCAGACCATCTACCATTTAAAGTCTGTGGGTGTCCTCCAAATAGGCAATCCAGATGGTTGAATGAAGAGAGCAAACAACTTAATTAAATATTTAAATCAAAGTCTTACGAAATCAAAACAGGCTATTGGAATTTTGGTTTTAAATTCAAAGGAACAATTCAGTTATAAACAGCATTGGTCCATTTGAAGTTTGGAATGCGAGGTTTCGTCAAGGAGTCTAGCTGGGATTTATTGGGGTTTATCTATTCTCCCAAAGTGTGTTGCTTAACACTGTAGCTTGTTAAAACCATTATTATTTATTTATAGCTCTATGCACATCCTAGGAATTCTGTATGAGATTGGAACCTCTTCTTCCTTCAGATCTCTGTTACTCAGTTATATAACACATCATAGTTCAAACAGCATGAGTACTCCCAATGTTAACCCTTTATACACTGCAGCTAAAAAAGAACATAATGGCCTTTTAGAGGGTACAACACAGATTCACCAGAACGAAACATTATGAGAACAAGCAGCACAGTGACACAGTGGTTAGCACACTACTGCCTCACAGCGCCAAGGACCAATGTTCGATTGCCAGCTTGGGTAACTGCCTGTGTGGAGTTTTCATCTTCTCCCCATGCCTGCATGGGTTTCCTCCGAATGCTCTGGTTTCCTCCAAAGATGCGGGGGTTAGGTGAATTGGCTATGCTAAATTGCCCCTTAGTGTCAAGGAATAAATGCATGGGGTTATGGGAATAGGGCCTGGATGGGATTGTGGTCAATGCAGACTTCATGAGTTGAATGGTCCCCTTCTGCAATGTAGGATTCTATGATAAATGGCATAAAATTGGCTATTATTCCCTTGAGTACGTGAGTTTGAGATATATTCCTGTTTTATCATGGCTCATCCTTCCTCAGATATGAGGTTCAAAACTGCTCTCAATACTCCAAATGGAGCTGACCACAGCCTTATACAGCCCCAGAAGTATATCCCTGTTCTTGTATTCTAGTCCTCTCATCATGAATGCTAACATTACTTTTGCCTTTTTAACTGCCGACTGAACCTGTATGTTAACCTTAAGAGAATCTTGAACAATGACTCTCAAATCCTTTTGTGTTTCTGGTTTCCTAAACATTTTCCCATTTAAAAAATAGTCTACAAAGTGCATAACCTCACACTTTTCCACATTGTATTCCATTTGCCACTTCTTTGCCCATTCTCCTAACCTGTTCAAGTTCTTCTGCAGTCCCTCTACTTGCTTGATACTACCTGTCCCTCTACCTATCTTTGTATCCTCGGCAAACTCAGTTCCTTCTCCAAATCGCTAATGTATATTGTAAAAGGTTGTGGTCCCAGCACTGACTTCTAAGGTACACTACGGTCACTAGGTACCATCTTGAGAAAGACCCTTTCATCCCCATTCTTTGCCTTCTGCCAGTCAATGAATCCTCTATCCATGCCTGGATCTTACTGTAATCACCATGTGCACTTAACATATTTAATAGTATCTGGTGCAGCACCTAATCAAGATGTTTCGTGTTCATGTTTGCCCCTAGTTGGGACAACCTCTCTTTAAATGCTTGACCACATAATGCACTGATGATATCACTAGCAGTTGGGCCAGCTTGCAGTCAGTCTAACCTAAGGGCCTGTAAGAGCAACACCTTCCCCAATATAAACTCTTGTTTGCTTCATACCGATATGATCTGCAGCTTCTCTTTTATAATACCAAAACAAAAACTGGCGACGAGCTCGTTGAATCTCAACTGCAAGCACTTGAAAAAAAAGAACTGCAGAAATCTGGTGAAGTAAGACAAACCATCGATCAATGCTGCCTTTCAAAAGAAATTAAGAAGATACAAACAGCTCTGGACCAAAATTGACATTATCAAAATATTGTGGAACAGTGCCTGGAACAGTGCTCCCTCTAATGTGAGTAACAAGTACTGTGAGCTAGGGGAAGGAACAGGTGAACTCAGGGGACCTTGTTCAAAAGAAGAAGAAAACAAGGTAGTACTCAACATTTTATGGCACATTTGTGCTTACAAAGTCTTCCCATAGTTAAAACAAAAGAGTTTTTGGCACTGTGGAATAGTATGGTAGGAATTCTGAACAATGGAGCATTATCTGAAAGATTTGAATACTTTGTCCAGGTGAACAAAATTTCAGAGGACATTTTAGTGCAACCTATCTCAGCATGATGGGGGGATAACATTTAACCTCCTGTGAAGTCTGATGCAACCAGAAACATCAAGTCCAAAAGCCTATTGTGAGGTTGTGGAAATATTGCACGGCCACTTCTCTCCTAAATCATTGGTCTTCACTGAGAGTTCAGGTTCCATAAACATAACCAGCTAGAGGATGAATCAATCACAAAATTGAGGAGACTTTAAAGAAATTGGCTGAGTTCTGTGAACTTGGGGATGTCTTGAATGACATCAATAGGGACAGATGAGTGAGTAGGTTAATAAGTGAAGCTACTGGAAAAGGCCATTAACAGAAAATAACTTAGACCTAAAGAAGACTATAGAAGTCATGATCTCTTGTGGAGCTAGTAGCTAAAGAAGTGTAACAACTAAGCTCGAGCATTACAGCCCACAAGATATCAGCTGAAACGCAAGTTCAAAATTGCCACCAATGTTCAGAAACTGGACAGACAGCAGCAGATTGCTGGAATAAAGATGCAAAGTGCATGAATTGTCATTAAAAAGGGGCACATAGAATTTGCACGTTAAAGAAAGAAATAAGTTTCAAACAATAATTATAAAAAGTATGATCCAAATGCACCAAGTGAAAACCTGAATAGAGCGAAGAGTATCCATGAGGTACACAAAAGGTATGACAAAGGACATGATGCAGAGATGCCAGCGTTGGACTGGGGTGAACACAGTAAGAAGTCTGACAACACCAGGTTTAAATCCAACCAATTTATTTGATAATAAACTCACAAGCTTTCGAGCCCCTGGTCTTCGTCAGGTGAATGAGGTGTTCTGGTCTCAAACAGCACATATAACAGCACAGACTGTTTACAGATTACTGATTAGAATGCAAATCTTTACACTTAACCTGCTATTCAAATCTTAAAGTGGCTAACAATGTGAGTGGAAGGAACACTGAGGACAGGTTAAAGAGATGTGATTTGTCTCCAGACAGTACAGTAACTGAGGTTTTTTGCTAACCCAGGCAAATCATGGGGGTTACAGATAGTGTGACATGAAGCCAAGATCCCTGTTAAGACCATCCTCATGTGTGCGGAACTTGGGTATCAGTCTCTGCTCAGCGATTCTGCGCTGTCATGTGTCGTGAAGGCCACCTTGAAGAACGTTTACTGGAGGATCGGAGGCCGAATGCCCATGACTGCTGAAGTGTTCGCCAACAGGAAGGGAACAGTCTCGCCTGGTGATTGTCGAGCGATGTTCATCCATCTGCATGGTCTCCCCAATGTACCATGCTTCAGGACATCCTTTCTTGCAACGTATTAGGTAGACAACATTGGCTGAGTTGCAAGGGTATGTACCATGTACATTGGGGAGACCATACAGACACTACGACAGCGGATGAATGAACATCGCTCGACAATCACCAGGCAAGACTGTTCCCTTCCTCTTGGCAAACACTTCAGCAGTCACGGGCATTCGGCCTCCAACCTTCGGGTAGACGTTCTCCAAATTGGCCTTCATGACACACAACAGCGCAGAGCCGCTGAGCAGAGACTGATAGCCAAGTTCCACACACAAGAGGACGGTCTTAACAGGGATCATGTCACACTATCTGTAACCCCCATGACTTGCCTGGGTTAGCAAAAAACCTCACTTACTGTGCTGTCTGGAGACAATACACATCTCTTAAATCTGTCCTCATTGTTAGCCACTTTAAGATTTGAATAGCAGGTTAGGTGTAAAGATTCGCATTCTAATCAGTAATCTGTAAACAGTCTGCACTGTTATATGTGCTGTTTGAGACCAGAACACCTCATTCATCTGACGAAGACCAGAGGCTTGAATGTTTGTGAGTTTACTATCAAATAAATTGGTTGGATTTAAACCTGATGTTGTCAGACTTCTTACTATGATAAAGGATCCAGATCACAGTCAGATAACAAGTTACCATTGAATATATTGGCAATTGCTGGTGCAACCAGCCATTACTGAGTTAATAAAAATGGAGGTCCACACTGGAGCCATTATTTCATTGGTGCCAGAAACTGTTTATCAAGAGAAATTATATCATCTAGAAACCTTCAAAGATAATGTTCAAACCTATACTTGAAAACTTGTTCCGTTGGGAAGTTGTATTGAGCGAAAAGGACAGATTGCAGACTTGTCCCTGTACATCATTAAGTTTAACTATCCAACCCTAATGGAGAGAACCTGGCTGGAGAGAATCAAGCCAAGCTTGGTCAAAGTTAATCTCATGTCTGAGTCCAAAGTAAGTCTACTGAAAATTTCACAGAAATACGCTATTGTCTTTAATGGCGAGCTGGGAAACATGAAAGAGATCTCATTCAAAGTAAAGATTAAGGATGATAGTTAAAGTAAATGTTTAAAAGCTGGTTCAGTACTTTAAACCATCAGGCCAAAGGTTGAGACAGAATTGGAGAGGATAGTTAAGGTGGGGGTCCTCAAACCTGTCAATGTAAATAATTTGGCCATGCCAAAAGTACCTGTGATGAAAAAAGATGATTCAGTATGCATACGTGGCAATTATAAAATGATCATTAATCCAGTACTGTGTGCATAGCAGTACCCTCTCCCTTTAACTGATGATTTGCTTTCTGGGTTGGCTGGGTTTCAGTAACCTTTTTGGTTATTCAGTAAGCTTATTGCCAGATAAATGTGGACCTAGATTCACAACAATATTTGACAACTGTGACACAAAAGGGCTATTCTGATATAAAAGATTTCCATTCGGCATCACATCTGCACCTGCATTGTTCCAACATTCCATGGATCAAATCTAGGCTGACCTGCAACTTAACTCCATATATTGGCGATTGTCCTATATCACTTTACATCTTTAGTTCATAAAAATATATCCATCTCAGTTTTATAATTAACAACTTATCTATCATTAATCACCATTTATGGGAGAGATTTCCCAACTTCAAGCATCTTTTGCATTTGGAACTGTTTCTAAATTACATTCCTGAAAGGACAGTCTCTGATCTGTGGACTATGCCCTCTCATCTAAGACATCCTAAGGTGCAGAGAGTACATAGCAGGGAATTGTAGGTATGCAATGTACATTTTTCTGTCCAATCATCCGAAAACATAGAAACCATCAGTCAGATACATCGGGGTGGCATGGTGGCATAGTGGTTGGCACTGCTGTCTCACAACAACAGGTTTGATTCCTGGTTGAGACGCTGTCTGCACTGCTCTCTTTCTGCGTGGGTTTACTCCGGTTGTTCCAGTTTCCTCCCACAGTCCAAAAGACGTGCTGGTTGGGTGCATTGGCCGTGTTATATTCTCCCTCATTGTATCCAAACAGGCGTCGGAATGTGGCGACGGGGGGGGGGGAATTTTCACAGTAGCTTCATTGCAGTGTTAATGTAAGCCGACTTGTGACTAATAAGTAACCTTTAAACTTTATTTTTATATTCCTTTATTTTATATTCCGTCAATGAATCCCACTGTGAATTCAATTATATCAGCCATTGCCGGCAGAACTTAAAAGCTTTAATTTCAGTTTGCAACATAGCCTATTTTTGACATGACACATTAATATAATGCTCACAGCCAGTTCCAGTAAGGACATTCCAAATAAGTTAAGTTGATCTCTTGAAGACCGCGCAGCCCATAATTCTCACAGGATTCCGGGAATCGACGCAAATTTCAGGGAAAAGCCGCTGAACCTTTCTGCTCCCGTGAGTCTGGAAAGGGGATTTGGTAATTTGCAAAGTTTATCTCTGCAGGCAACCTAGTGCTTAGCGACGTCAAAATGTTGTTAATAATTCAAGCAAGTCGGATTCTTAATTCAGAATTAGCCACGGTGCAAGGATATTTACAACAACAACATCAATAACTAATGACTTTAACATTGTGCAATCCCAAGACGCTTCAGATGAACCTTATCAAACAATTTGATACTAAATCACACGAGGAGTTCTCAGGACAGGTTGCCAATGACTGGCAGTGGTGGAGCAATCTGAATCCGGGATAAAAACATAAGCTAATAGGAACAAGAGTAGACTATACACAAAAGCAAATTACTGTGGATGCTGGAATCGAAAATAGAAATAGAAAATGCTGGAAAATCTCAGCAGGTCTAACAGCACCCATGGAGAGTGAACGGAGTCAAAATACCCAGTCAGGATGACCCTTCATCATATCCCGAGGAAGGGTTCTCTTGACTCCAAACATTGGCAATAGGCTATTCAGTTCCTTGAGTATGCTCTGCTATTCAATATTCCTTTTTTTTAAATTCATTCATGGGACATGGGCATAGCTGGCTGGCCAGCACTTATTGCCCATCCCCAGTTGCCATTGGAGGGCAGTTAAGAGTCAACCACATTTGCTGTGCCTCAAGAGTCACATGTAAGCCAGGCTGAGTAAGGATGGCAGATTTCCTTCCCTGAAGGATATTAGTGAATCAGATGGGTTTTACCGACTATCGACAGTGGTTTCATGGCCATCAGTAGATTCTTAATTCCAGATATTTTTCATTGAATTCAAATGCCACCATCTGCCAGGGTAAGATTCACAGTGGGATTCATTGACCGAGTTGGATCTGTCAGATTCAAAACTCCAGTCATGTAAGTGTGACTTGGGGGATTTCAAAACGCAAGAATAATTCCCATTATTTCTTGAAAGATGCAGAAAGGACATGTTGCCAATTCACTAAAGTTGGTTCAAATCATCGCAGCCTCTCGTAAAAAAACTGTCATTTCTTTTGCACATGACTGATTATCTAGCCGTTTGTAATGCAAAAAGCTAACAATGTGATTTACAAGCTTCTTTACCCACTCAATCAAGTCATTACTTTCAGAGAGGTTACATTGTTAAATATAGAAATTTTCTGGGGTAGTTAATGCAGCAGTTCCGGGTCTCAGAACATTAGCTGAGTTTCTGGATCAATAGTCTAGCCGTAATACCATTAGGTCATTGTTATATGATCATGGCTGATCTTCTGCCTAAGTTCCAGTTCTGCTGCCCCATTCACCATACTGTTTGATTCATTAAGAAATCAAAAATCTATCTGTCCCAACTTTGACTATACTCAATGATAGTGAATTCATAACCCACTGAGATCAAACATTCATAACATTCTGAATGAAGAAATTTCTCCTCACCTCAGACTTAAATAAGCAGCTCCTTATCATGAGGCTGTGTTCCTCTGTTCTTGATTACCCATCAAAGAGAAACGATCTCTGTGTTATCTTGTCAAGCCACTTTGGAATATTTCAGTGAAACACCCCTCATTATCCTAAACTCCAGAGAGTATAGGCCCAATTTATTCAGCCTCTTGTCATAGGACAATCCTATTATTCCGGGAACTAATCTACTGAATATTCACCACGCCACCTCCAGGGCAAGTATATCCTTAATATATGGAGAGCAAAATTGCGTACAGTACTCCAGGTGTGGTTTCACCAAAGTGCTTTACAATTGTAGCAGAATGTCTTTGTTCTTGTAGTCTCCAATCCTCTAGTTTAAAAACCCAACTTGACTTCCTAACTGTATGCTGTAACTGTATGCTGTTACAGTTTTGTGGTTTACAAGATTATTATATTTTGCACTGTATCTTTAAATTTAGGTTAAAATGAGGGGATCATGTGACTGTTCTGAATTCTGCCTGACAACAAGCTTGACTCAGTTAAGTGACTGGCTAAGCAAGGTGCAGATTTCTCACACCTGGGAACAAAGGGTAAGGGCGGCTGTGCTAACAGTAAAAAATATCCAGCCGGCTTCAAGATTTTGGGACAGGAGTAACAGAAAGGGAAAAAAAGAACAGCAACCGGTTTGGTCAATAAAGAGTAAAGGCTGTAGGTCAGTAATGGGTAACCCAGGCTAATGAATGGGCTGCATGAGTGGCCTTCCTTCATCCTAATGGGACTCAAGATTGAAATCAGACTTGTTTATTGACCATGACCCCAACAATAAAATTAAATATATTTAATATATGCTGAATATTTCATAATGAATTATAGAAAATGTTTAATAATTTATATATTACACTGACATCTTCCTGCTACTCAGACTTAGAATGCCTGACACTAAAATGCTGTCCCTATTCCCTTCCGTGGAGTTCACCTCCATTATCCTGATGGCAGTTTACATCTCATCCCGTGCGGACGTGAAGATTGTGCTAGATTAAATATACACCACTATGAATAGCCTTGAGACAAAACATCCCGAGGCCTTGTTCATCGTAGCCGGGGTCTTCAATCAGGCCAACCTCAAGTATCCTACCAACATGTCTTCTGTTCCAGCAGAGGCCTAAACATCCTCGACCACTGCTACACAAATATCAAAAATGTTACTGCTCTATCACCCGCCCACACTTTGGTAAATCAGACCACAAGGCTGTGCTCCTGCTCCCAGTTTACAAGCAAAAACTGAAGTGGGAGAATCCTTCGAAGAAAATCATGCAATGTTGGTCTGAGCAATCGGATGATCTCCTACTGGGCTACTTGGACTCAGGAGACTGGTCAATATTTAAAAACTCTGCGACCAGCCTAAATGAGTACATCACTACAGTAACTGACTTCTTTAGTAAGTGCGTAGAAGACTGTGTGCCAAAAAAGCAAATCTGTGTGTTTCCCAACTGGAAACTATGGATGAACAGGGATGTCCATTGCTTTCTGAAGTCCAGGTCTGAGGTGTTCGAGACAGGCAACCCTGACCTATATAAGAAAGCCAGATACGACCTAAGGAATTCCATCAAAGATGCCAAAAGACAGTCCTGGACCAAGCTAGAGTCCCAGGCTAGCCACATGGCTCCCCATGTTGACTATGGCAAAATCTGCAAGACATAAGAAACTACAAGATGAAGGCATGTAAAATCATCGACTTCAACACACCCCTCCCTGATGAGCTCAATGCATTCTCCATTATTTTGAGCAAGAGGTCAGCGAGAGCATGGCCTCAATCCTGGAAGTCCTGGATGCACCTGTACTTGAGGTCACTATTGCAGATATCAGAGCAGCATTCTCAAAGGTCAACCCACAGAAACGACTGGCCCAGACGGGGTACCCAGACAAACACTCAGATCCTGCATGGATCAGCTGGTGGGGGTATTGCAGACATCTTCAACCTCTCTTTACAACACTCTGAGGTTCCTATCTGCTTTAAGAAGATTATCATCATCCCGGTACCAAAGAAAAACCAAGCAGAGTGCCTTAATGACTATCGGCCCGGTGGCTCTGACATCCATCATTCTGAAGTGTTTTGAAAGGTTAGTCATGGCACAAATCAATTCCAGCTTCCTGGACTGCCTGAATCCACTACAGTTTGCCTACCACCGCAACAGATCCACAGCAGGTGCAATCTCTCTGGCCCTGCACTCAACCTTAGATAACCAAAATATAAAGACACCTATGTCAGACTCCTATTTATTGACTACAGCTCAGCCTGCAATATCATTATTCCTATGAAACTTATCTCCAAACTCTGTGGCTGGATTTCAGCACCTCCCTCTGTGACTGGATCCCGAACTTCCTAACTCACAGACCACAGTAAGCAACAACACCTCATCCATGATCATCTTCAACAGTGGTGCCCCATAAGGCTGTGTTCTCAGTCCCCTGCTATACTCTATATACACCTATGACTGTATGGTCAAATTCCCTTGCAATTCGATTTTCAAGTTTGCTGACAACATCACAGTAGTGGGTCAGATCTCAAACAATAATGAAATAGAGTACAGGAAGGAGATAGAGAATCTGGTGAACTGGTGCGGCAACAACAATCTCTCTCTGAATGTCACCCAAACAAAGGAGATTGTCATTGATTTCAGGAAACAGAGTGGAGAACGTGCCCCCTCTACATCAACGGCAACAAAGTAGAAAGGGTCGAGAGCTTCAAGTTTTTAGGTGTCCAGATCATCAACAACCTGCCCTGGTTCCCTTCATGCTGACACTATAGTTAAGAAAGCCCACCAATGCTTCTACTTTCTCAGAAGACTAAGGAAATTTGGCATCTCAGCTATTACTCTCACCAACCTTTATAGACATACCATAGAGAGCATTCTTTCTGGTTATATCACAGCTTGGTATGCCTCCTGCTCTACCCAAGACCACCAGAAACTACAAAAGGTTGTGAATGTAGTCCAATTCATTACGCAAACCAGCTTCCCCCATCCATTGACTCTGCCTATTCTTTCCTCTACCTCAGCAAAGCAGCCAGCATAATAAGGACCCCACATGCCCCAGATATTCTCTCTTCCATCTTCTTTCTTCGGGAGAAGATACAAAGGTCTGAGATCACGTACTAACTGACTCAAACAGCTTCTTCCCTGCTGCCATCAGACTTTTGGATGAAACTACCTCGCACTAAGTTGGTCTTACTCTACACCGTAGCTATGACCATGACACTACATTTTGCACTCTCTTTTAATTACTTCTCTATGAATGGTACGCTTTGTGTCTATAGTGCGCAAGAAACAATACTTTTCACTGTATGCTAATACATATGGCAATAAATCAAATCATATTAATAGAACTCTCATCAACTTCATATAATAAAAACAAAAGAAATGTTTACATTGTGGATGCAGAGATTTAGCTCACAACAATGTTGTGTTCAATTAGCATACACCTCGATTCACTTGGGTTTTAAGTACATCCCTCTTTAGTAATACCAGCAGAAAAAAAAATCCACATGATAGAAATCAGCAGAATACAGCATTTCTGTGCAAGAACAGCGATTTACAAAATGTCTCATGGGTTGTACTGAGAACACAAGTCACATGCCCCCTGGGTTGCAGGTTGCCCACCACTGCAGTATGTCAATTACAAGCTACCAAAGTGGATGCGGTCTCTGGCCAAAGAAATACCATCTACATCCGTCTGAGGAATCCGGAAGACTCACTTTGACATGGCCTGGAAGGAAGGTGAATCATCAAAGTGAGCTTGAACCCTAGTGGTGATTTAAGGAAACTCTCTGAAAAAGTCCAGAAGCACTAATTAACAACATGGAAAGAAGTGAGCTAGATGTGACTTAGGCTGCTTAAAACAAGGACTGTAACTCTGTAGAGGATGTGATGTGTAGCCAGCATTAATGGGAACATTCCTATTCTGTCATTTAAAGTATAAGTTGTCTGCAAAAAATAGAGTGGGATTTTTCAGCTGTGCTCGCCTCAAAACCAGAAAATTCCACCCACAATCAACAGATCTTTCCACGGTCTGTCGCTCGCCAGCTATGATTCCTGTGACAGGAAACTGCACCCGATAGTGTTTAGCTAATGACGTTTTTAATCATTTGTTTCAATAAAAATCTTAAACATGAATTCTTGTATCTTTTTGGTTATTAACTGCAAGTTCAAATTTATTCTAAGCATTATAACTCACGCCATGGGTCATAACAAATTGGGGGCTTTTGCAGGACTTCAACTACAGAGGTTGTGATGAATGCACTGATTTTGTAAGATAAAAGCTTAACAGATGGAATATGTTAATGTATGACATCGATGATATGTACTACTGATGGGACTTTTTGCATTCACTGGTTTTTAGGGCCATATGTTCGTTAGCTTCTGGGATTTGCTTCAGAACCATGGAGTCTCTACAATACAGAAGAAGGCCATTGAGTCTGCATCAACTCCCTGAAAGAGCATCTTCCCAGGCCCACCCTATTCATTTATTTCACTAATCCATTTAACCTGCACATCTTGAGACATTAAGGGGCAATTTACCATGGCCAATCCATCTAACCTGCACATCTTGGGACATTAAGGGGCAATTTACCATGGCCAATCCACCTAATCGGCACATCTTTAGACTGTGGGAGAAAACCATCCAGAAGAAACCCATTCAGGCACAGGGAGAATGTGCAAACTCCACACAGATACTTACCCTAGGCTGGAGCTGGATCCTCTGCCCTTACTCCATTGTCCTGCCTATCTGCTGGAAGTTTCTGTGAGAGTTTGTTTCTTGTCAGTTAGCTAGTTCCAACTGTAGTACCAGTGCTTATGCATTTCAGTATCAACCCCTGGTTGCTAAGCAACAATCTAACCTTCCATCTTTTAATTACAATGCAGGCGCCATTTGAAATGAAACAAAACCCACAGACATGCAAGTACCATTATTTAACATGAGCTAACTGAAGTTTTGACCACTTTTTATACAAACAAAAAAAAACTCATTTAAAGCTATACTCTATTTCTAATTAATACCCACAAGTACAAATATAAATTACTTACAACTGCCTGTTTCCTGACACAAGAGATTGCTCTTAGGCATGTTTTCAATGTACTGACTCTGTAACCAGTTTAGATGTAATACTAATAAGCAAGCGTTAAGCAGAGACCATGTTATGTCTACAGTCTGAGTATCTGTCAAGTGCCGCATCTGGAGTCCAAGCTAATTGCAGAACATAATTGCAGTAGTGGAGATATTGATATGGACAGAAATACATTGGATAAGACAGCAGGACACGCACCATCAAGCTCACCCCACCACAGAAAATGATGCAAAACCACGTGGTTTTCCATTGGCCTCTGCTAACCACATCCCTTCCCTACAATGGGACACCCAAAAACAATCTATAAAGAAGAAAACCATTCTGCCCTTCCTGTGTGACTGTGACTATAGACATAGAAAAAGCACTCATTGCAATAAGTCTTTTAAGAAATTTGCAAACCCTCCCATTTAGATTGGTTTTGTGCAACCAGTGATGGCACAACTGTAGCTGCTTGATTTGGTATAATTCGCAACTGTCAGCTTGTGGGGCCAAAACTCCACAGGCCTGGCATTGAAGTAGAATTGTAGTGATGCACTGGAATGCACTGATTATGCCAGAGTATGTGAAGTTCACCACATTTCAATTTGTACAGTGGACATCTCTGCCTTACAGAGGAAAATTGTTATTTTATGACTAGACTTCAAATCTGTGTGCAAAAGTAAATCAAATCAGCATTTGGAGAATGACAATGGGTCATTCACAATAGCACAGTGGTTAGTACTGCTGCCTCACAGCTCCCAGGACACAAATTCAATTCTGGTCTCGGGTCACTGTCTGTGTGGAATTTGTACATTCTCACCATGCATGCATGGGTTTCCTCTGGGTGCTCCAATTTCCCATACTCCAAAGATACGCAGGCTGGGTTGACTGGCCATGCTAAATTGCCCCTTAGTATTAGAGGGATTAGCAGGGTAAATGGATCTTGCTTCAGAACTGTAGGATCTCTACAGTACAGAAGAAAGGGTTACAGGTGTAGGGTCTGGGTGGGATTGTGGTCAGTGGAGTCTCGTTGGACCAAATGGCCTCCTTCTATACTGGAGGGATTCTATGAATAATAAACTTGGGTTGTTTTCTCAGTGCATCTAGGTTTTGTTACCGTCTTGAAGTCCTGCTCCCCTGCATGACTGTGTGACACACGTCCCCTGACTTTTTTTGGCAGAATGTGATAAGATTGGGAGAGAAAACCAAATAGTTTCTCTCCAGAGAAACATACTGGTTTTCTTGCCAGAAACAAATTTGGCATGTAGTGGAAGCTGTAAAAAAAAAGTGAAAATTAAATTGAAAACAAAGTGTAAATAACTCACTGTTTCATCTGGGATGGAGAATTTGGGGCCTGGACACTGGAAAAGGAGCAGGTGAAAAGATATGATCTGCACCTCCTACACTTACATTGAGTGGCACAGCTTGTGGGAAAGTGGGTTAAGGAAGAATTGGCCATGATGTATTGGAGGAATTGAAACTTATTGAAACTTACGGGATAGTGTGAGGCCTGAATAGAGTGGACATGAAGCAGATTTTCCATTAATAGGAAAAACTAGAACCAGAGGGCACAATCTCAGACTAAACCAGAGATGAGGAGAAATTTCTTCAGCCAGAGAGTGGAACTCTTTGCCACAGAAAAATGTGAAGACCAGGTCATAGAGTGTCTTTAAGACAAAGCTAAATAGGTTCTTGATTAATAAGGGGATCAGGCAGGAGAATGGGGATGAGAAAAATATCAGCCATGATTGAATGGCAGAACAGTTTTGATGGGCTGAGTGGCCTGATTCTGCTTCCATATCTTGTGGAAAGTGGCACCATCAGACCAGAAAAACTGGGAGAAAGGAATATTTGCTTACAGAGAGTGAGGTGAGAGGAAGCATCGTTAACATAGCTGAGGGCACCAGTGGGAAATATTAGATATTGGTTGACATCCTGGCCACAGAATTGCATAAAGAGAAGTTGAGGATATACTACACGAAAGTGAGGGAGCAGTGGAAATTTAAAGCAATGTTCTCTATTGGCTTGAGAATGAGAAGAGCACTGAAAGAATCATCAATGTAGAGGAGAGGAGGAAGCCTATTTAGGATTCCATCAAAGAATGTTCTTAGTATTCCCAAAAAAAGCAGGCATTATTGTGGCACTGTGGCCTCACAACACCAAGGAGCCGGGTTCAATTCCAGCCTTGGGTAACTGTATGGAGTTTGTACGTTCTCCCTGTGTCTGAGTCAGTTTCTTTCCACACTCGAGGGATAGGTGGGTTAGGTTAATTGGCTGAACTAAATTGCCCGTTAATGTCAGCAGGATTAACAGGTTAAATATCTGGAGTTATGGGGATAGGCCTTTGATGGGATTGTTGTCGATGCAGACTCAATGGGCCAAATGGCTTCCTTCTGCAGTATAAGGATTCTATTCTATTCAATTCTATTCTGGTCTAGTGTCTAAAGTTGTCGAGCGGTATAGAGAGTGTGTGGGATTATTGTATTGACATAGAGGATCATTCACCACCATCTTAAATGGCGGAGTAAGCTCGAAGTGCTGAATAGCCTATTCCTGCTCCGATTTTCTCTGTTATGAAAATTGGAATCAGCCACATAATTGGCCACCTTAAGTCTGGCCAATGAGATTGGCAGGCCAACTGCCAAGCAGAGCAAGGGTGAATTTACATGTTTCTTTTAGTTGGAACTGCAAACTGAAATGTGATTGTTTTCCATTTCGAAAAAACATTCCAATCCTTGTTATTCATTTAATCCTCCATCACTCAGAGGAGTTTTAATTGTTAGTTCAGCTGAAGTTGTTTTTTGAAAGCCAGCTCTTGAACTTGCATCAGCTTTGAAAATCTTTGCTTTTCTGACCCCTGCTACTAACTGTTCCCAGACTTAGAACTCCTTTTTTCTGATTGCCAGCAATAAGATGTAAAAAGTTTACACAAGCAGAGCTCTAATGTAGCAGTTATCCTTGTGCTGCTTTCTTATCTGTTGCCAAGGCTGCTACAGTTCAAACTAATGCAATATTTTGCACTGTGAGAAATTAAACTAAGACTGCTGAGTTAGCTTCAGTGTAGGCTAATCACCTCGCAGTTTCCAGAGCTGGCGAGCATGGAAACAGTGTTGGTAATTTTTCCAGGAAGAAACACAGATCAGTTATTTGTGACATTAATGAAGCTTTGAAGGGTTTTTCCCAAATTTTTGCATTCAGCCAGTTAATCATCACAAACCTTATTTACATATGGTTGCCCAAGTGTCAATGGTGCAGTGGGTGGAAGTTGCCTGAACTTAACTTGAACTAGGTCACACTCATTTCAGTTTCTGTTGTTAAGACACAGAAGTGAGATGTTCCACAAAAAAAGACCAGAAATCTTTAATTGGGGATTTGTGAAAGTGGGAAACTTTTCTTTTTTTGCCAATAAATGCCATCCTTGCTTCTGATTCCCTTTCGGAGCATAAGCAGATTGCCAGATCTCCCTCTCTCAGCCATCCAGCACCAGGGATATTAAGATGGAGGGATCCTGTGAGGGTGGGTGCCTATTGTCAAAGTTTGAAAGGCATGATTGTATGAAATGGTTAAGAAAGAAACTTGAAAAAGGTCACTTGGTTAGCTCTTCTGAGTGGAGGCATGACTGATACTGAATGCAAATGGCATGCATTAAAGAACATAGTAAGAAGTCTCACAACATTAGGATAAAGTCAGGTTCATTTGGAATCACAGGTTTTCGGAGTACTGCTCCTTCATCAGGTGAGTAGAGTTAGGTTCACAAACATGGCAAATATATGTAAAGACCCAGTTACAAGATAATTATAAATTGGAATGTGAAGAATGATTGGAACGCAAGTCTTTATAGGTTATCAAGTCTTAAGGGTACAAACAGAGTGCGTGGAGAGAGGGATAATAACAGGTTAAAGAGGTAAGAATTATCTCAAGCCAGGACAATGCGTTTCTAAGAATGGTACATATTCCTGCTACTGTATTCAGTGGTGGGGGATAGAATGTTTGTGAATGCAGCATCAATCTAGCAGATTGCTTTGCCATGGATGGTGTCAAGCATTTGAGTTTTGTTGAGCTGCACTGATGCAAGCAAGAGAAGAGTATTCCATTGCACTTCTGATTATTCCTTGTATATCATTGACAGGAGGCTAGTTACTCATGGCAGAAATCCCAGCCTCTGATCAGCTGTTGCAACCACAGTATTTATCTAGCTAGTCAAGTTGAGTTTCTGGTCAATGGTAACCCCCAGAATGTTGATAGTAGGTAATCAACAATGGTAGTGCCATTGAATGTCAAAGAGCAATGGTTAAATTCTCTCTTGTTGAAGATGGTCATTGCCTGGCATTTGGGTGACCCAAATGTAACTTGCTGTTTGTCAACAAAAGCTTTGATATTGTCTAGGTTTTGCTCCATTTGGACATGGAATGTTTCGGTATCTAAAGAGAGATAGATGATGCTGAATATTGTGCAGTCATTACTAAACATCACCACTGCTGACCTTATGATGGAAGGAAGAGAATTGATTAAGTAGCCAAAGGTGGTTGGGCCTAGGATACTACCCTGAGAGTCTCCCATGGTGATATGCTGGAAATGAGATGACTGACCTCCAATTACAACAACCATCTTTTTTGCTAGGTAAGACTTTAGATTCCACCTCCCCCAGATTATTTCAGTCTTGCTTGGGCTTCTTGATGCCATACACAGTCAAATGCAGCCTTCATATCAAGGGTAATCACTCTCACTTCACCTCTGGAGTTCAGATCTTTATCCATTATCTATCTTATATGTTTCTATAAGATCACCCCTCAGCCTTCTAAACTCCAATGAGTACAGGCCCAATCTACTCAATCCTTCCTCATAACCCGCTCATCTCTGGTACCAACCTGGTGAACCTTCTCTATACTCCCTCCAAGGCCAATACATCCTTTCGCAAATAAAGGGACCAAAATTGCACACAGTACTCTAGTTGTGGCCTCACCACTACCTGTACAATTGCAGCAAGACCTCCCTGCTTTTGTATTCCATTTCCCTCACAATAAAGGCCAACATTCTATCAATGTTGAAGTATGTTGTCACCCTACAGCAATTATTCCCAATACAGCCAAAGAACTGTACAGTACAAAACTTCCCAGTTCCAGTAACATACCTTTTAGTGCAGCTCAAGATGCCATTATTCCTGTACCAGAAACTTCCTCAGTAGAACTGTGTCATTATGATTCTTCTTCCTGCAGACTTAGTTTGTCACAGAAGAAAGAATATTTCTTTCTTTGTTTACAAGAAAAGTTAAAAACGAGAGACATTTTAAAATGATTCATTAGCTTTCAGACATATTGTTGTGGAATACATATTAGGAACTCAAAGGGGAGGAAATGTAGTAATTGGATTGGTTGTCCCTCCCTCCTGCTAATAAAAATGGGGCGGGGGGGGGCGGGGGAGGTAATGTCTGGTGTGCATCATCAGTAGAAAGCTGGGTAACAAGGATGTAAGCAACACAATATGTTTCTCAAAAAAGCTACATTTATCAGCACCAAACCCTGCTCCTACCTCAACTTATTTACACTTATTTGTAAAAAAATGTCATGCTTTTATCTTCAATCGGAATAAATAATTACTCACTTGTCAGTTTAATATTTTTAATTTATATCTACATATACAAACTTTAAATAAACACTTTGTAGTTTACAACACAGTAAAATTTAAATATATTACAATCTCAAATACAGAGTAGCACCAAATAGAAGAGCCCAAACAACAGCTTATATTCATAAAGCACCTTTCACATAATGAAATATCTCCAAGTGTTTCACGGGAGAATAATAGAATAAAATATGATAACCGGCCAAACGGGGAGATATTTGGTCAGATGACCAAAGCATAGTTGGTCCAATAAATAGGTTTGGCAGTGTCTCCAAAATGAGGAGAGTGAGTTAAAAAAGTGGAAGTGTGTTAGCAGGGAATTCAGGAACTGGGGCCGAAGTCAGTGAAGGCACGGCCATCAGTGGAGGAATTGGGATTGCACAGGAGGTCAGAACTGGAGGAACGTAGACATCTCAGTAGGCAAAGGGACTGGAAGAGATTACAAAGATTGGAAGGGGGAAGGCCACAGAGGGATTTGAAAACAAAGATGAGAATTTAATGTCAAGCTGTTCAATTTGGAGCCAATGTAGGGTCCACAAATAAAGGAGTTTAAAGGAATGGGATTTGTTACAAATTAAGACATGAGCAGCAGACTTTTGAATGACTTCAAGTTTAGGAATGGTAAAATATTGGAGACCAGTCAGAAGCATAGTCTAGTTGAGAAATAGTTGAGTTTAGAGGTAACGAAAGAATGAATGATGGTTTTAGCAGCAGATGAGCTGAGATGGGGTCAAAGTTGGACAATATTATGGAGCGGGATTTAGTGGGTGTCTCATTGATGACGTGAATATAATACCGCAATCTCATCTTAGGATCCAATGTAACACCAATTTTACAAACAGACTAACTTAATCCCTGATTTTTACCAGGCAGATGAATGGAATCAGTAAAATAAAATGTCTGCAATATTTCTGTCACACTGTGAGTTATTTAGGTGTTTCCATCTTTCTACTATGTGCAATTGTATTTGTTATTTTATAGTCACCTACAAGACGGCAAACATAAATATTTTTGCACATTTACATTATTTCTTTTTGCAACTAGATCCTAGGTAGAAACTCCCTGAGATAAAATTCCCATGTCATAAAGACTGAATATCCTGAGGATAACAGCCTGGTGATAGTTCATACAAGAAGGAAAAATTACTTCCATCATTACTGATTTTCAAAAAGACAAAAGATTGATGATTTAGCGTGTAAGAAACAAGTCAAAATATGAGCACTTTCTGCTGTCAGCACCATCACTGAAATGAACTTTAAAACTTTGATCCGAAGGGCAACGTTTGCAGCTCAGTCAATCTTATACATTGTTTAAATCCAATTGTCCTTCATACACAATGATTCTTCTATTCAATGATTGTTTTTCCCCCATTCTCAGATTATACTTTGCAGCATAACAAATCACAAACATTCATCCTCCATCGGCATTTAGATACATTTATTCCTTGAAATAACTTGTTGCACGATGCAAGATTATCCTTGAGTTCCATCATGTCATCCAATTGTTTAAGGATGTTCCGCCTGTCTCTTTTGGAAATCTTTCCTTTAATGTCCAAAATAGCACTGATGTGTTCCTTCCTTTAAAATATAAATTAAAATATTTTACACTTCAATGCATTATTTTCTGAACTCAAGTGAAATTGCTGATCCTGATTAAAATAATAGGAATGAGGTAAAATTGAGTACCTCCAAACCTAGGTTTTTCCTAAGTTATTTTTGCAATCTCCCTTATTGCCTATTCACCTTGCCTTTTGCTTGAAAACTTTCTTATTCATCATATACTGATGACTCCCTGACCTTTTCAACTGTGTCCCTATAACCTTATAAAAGTATTATGAAAGTTATGCAAGTTTCTTTGAACTTGAACTTATCACTGAGAGTTCTAACAATAATTGCCACCATAATTTTGGTTTGTCAGTCTATGGATGATATTTGTGACAATAATGCACGTTTGGAGCATTTGGAGATTTCTTGTGTTGTCACCTTGAACTTTTCATCAAAGAAACACTTTGACAGGGTCTGACACTTTGCAAGGCTAAAGATTTATCGTCATTATTGGTCTTGCATCAAATCTTTATTGATGACCCTCCTGTTCATTTTCAAAATGTTCTTTCTATGCTGCAGTTAATGATTCATTTTTGACTCAATTTTCATCAGTTCATGAGTTCTTAAGAACTCTGATATCCCCACTACTTTGTATTCCCCATAAAAAGGCTTATCCTTACATAGTACTCTTTTGAAAGCAATTCTACTCAGCATTCAGTGAGAGTACTTGGTGCCAGTACACAAACTTCCATCCATCTTGTATGATGGCTAAGTCACTGAACCTTGACCTCCTCCCAAGTTTTTCAAAAGACAAAGTAAATGTGCTTCTTTCAATTCTCAAAGCATGCCATTTCTCTTTATCTCTCAGAAGCTCAACCTAGAAATAATACGTCTTATTTCTTAGTAGTCCTTTTTGTTCCCTTTAAGGTTGAAGTTGACATGCTGTTTGTAGTCTCAGTAAGAAGTCTGACAACACCAGGTTTAAATCCAACCAATTTATTTGATAGTAAACTTGGTTGGATTTAAACCTGATGTTGTCAGACTTCTTACTGTGTTTACCCCAGTCCAACGCCGGCATCTCGACATCATGACTACAATTGTAGTCTTCACATGAATCAGATGTACCTTGCCTGCCACAAGGTGAAGCCAGTTACTTAATAGTTACCTGACCCTTCATGATGAGTCAAATATGCCAGAATCACAATGCATTACTTATCACTGATTGGCGCCTAACTTTTAACCTTCTGGTTGTATAGCTATCTACCTGATGAAATGGCTGAGAGTTAAGGCAGTGGATTGCTATTTGACTAAAGTCCAAAACTGCCATTCAATGCATAATTGGGCATGAAATGGCAGTGGGCATCCCCACTAACTCTCTGGATGAGGAATGCCAAAGGCTAATCATCCTAAATCTCAGGTCCAAGGTCTGTTAGCATCTAAATAAATAATTTAAACTATAATGCGGCTGGTCAGGTTACATCGTATAGACCAGGCCAACAAAATGGACTCCTTGGCCAGACCTTTCCGGCCATTCATGCCAGCAGGATCTTCTGATCCCCTGTGAGTTTTCCGGCAGCGAGGGGCGTATTCAATGGGAAATCCCATTGAAAATGGCAGGATCAGAAGCTCCCGCTGCCAGCCATACAGGCCACCTCCACTGCCAGAAAGCACGGAGTGGGTTGTGTGGAATATCCCACTCTTGCCTATGCCTTCATATTCATTGGAATATTTTACTGCATATTGCTAGAGCCAACCATATGACAACTTCATATCCCACTGTATTCATAGCAATAGGTGAGAGAATTGGGTTTCTGTTTTCAAAGTTAGGGAGACGATACAAGACGTTAAGACAAATCTTAAATTCCGTAATATGAAGTAATTTGATTTATTTGGCAGCTTGAAGGCGTAGTTTTGAGCACAGGTCTTTAATCATGGCCATTTTTCAATTGTGATGTATTTTTAAGTTGTCAACTTTCTTGAAACTGTCAGCTTTTTCAAGTCCTCAGGAAAGGAATGATTTAAAAAAAAAACACTGAGTTCCAAATGATTACTTACCTTACGTCGGGGTAGCTTGTAACAAATGCGGCAACTTCTATTTTTAATGCCTCCATATCATTGATTTTTAATATTTCTGCCACATCTTCGATGGCTTTGTTTAGCCAAATGGCACTAGACAGCTGAAATTATGAAAAATAAACACATATTTTTGACTGCAACTGCAAATTTGTAATGACTATAGCTCACTGGAGAATGTTGCTGGATAAGATTTTACAAAATCAAACGTTGCTCGGTGAAGGAATAATGGAACGATTTTGGACCCATGTTATTTGTCAGAGGGAACAACAACATGGACAGAAAATTTGGCAAGATTAGGAAACACAATTCTCTCTGGTGAGATCCCGATTTTCAATTGTCCTTCCCCCATTGCCAGTAGCATAATGAGAAGTCTGCCACAGAAGCAAAGGAATCTCATTTTAATAGTTTATGATATCATTAACAAGCCTCCCTCCGGGACGCCCCCCCCTCACTGAATACTCACAAGTCATCGGCATGACATCACAGCAGAGCAATTTACAACAACTCTATGAAAACCTCATAGAGGTGACCTCACCTCTGAAGGGGATATCAGAGGTTAACGCTCAGGTCGCCATTACCTTTCAGAGTGCCAGTCACAGAGGGGGAAAACAGAGAGGATGATAGTTTCAACTCAAGGGGCTGAGTATTGGCATCTTGGATCATGGTGTGGCTCACAGGCCTGAGCAGCCCTTCATGTATCTGAGCCTCTAAGGTTAAAGGGCCAGAGGGTGTTGGGAATCTGAAATCTGCAGCCTGAAAGAGTGGTAGAGGCAGGACTTTTCTAATTTAAGAAGCATTTAGATGAGCACTTGAAACCCCACAGCATACAAGGCATCAGGCCAAATGCTGGAAATGGGATTAGAATAGATGCTTGATGGCCAGGACAGACACATGGGCCAAAGGGCCTCATTTTATGCATTAATACTTTCATGATTCTATAAATATTCGCAATGCAGGTTCAAGGAGTATGATCTATTCTCCTGTTCCTATTTCTTAGCTCTTAAATAGAAGAAAAATTAACAAGGTAGTTAATTCAATCTACTCACTTGCTCTGAAAAAACATGTTGCAACTCATTAGAGTCTTGAATAATTTTATTTATTATTTGATGCCTGTTCTTTGCTGTACATCTCAACGAACTGCGAATAAGGACTGTTATGTATTCCTGAGCAATTTTACTATGTGCCCTCTCTACCAAAATCTGCAAAAAAGAACATTTTAAATTCAACATTATTTTCCACAAAATTGATGGACTTTAATGACATATGTTATATTTATTGAGATCAAAGTTTACATTACCTTGTGGGCTGTTCCATTCAGTTTGGAACATTGAGTGAAATAAGATGTGATTAAAAGCTTCACTTTATCCATGTTCTCAAAACTGGGAAGACCAAATTCTCTCAGATTCTCTCTCAAACAAACCTAAAATCAAATACAATGTGAAATTTAATTATGTTGGAATGGATAATTCATATCCCTATTGCTAAACTGGCTTGGAATTTCATCTTCAAGGCAGGTAGGGGGAGTTGGGAAGATTCCCAGCTTAGCTCTCTCACCAAAGGAGAAAGTGCCCACAGCAGTGGGATCTTCAATGCTGGAGGTTGAAGTTGAGGCAGTGATCAAAGGATGTGTGAAGTCACCCAAGATGATTGACAGTAATGGAGGTGGGGTGTTTCAAGGGCCACCTTCATGCTGTGGGGCTGTGTTCCAGTTTGAAAAAAAGCTTCCAGCCCTCAACCGTCACATCCCTTCACACTCTAAACACTCCTCATCCATGCAATCATATGCCCCTCCACCAACCTCAATGTCCCTTCATGCCCTCATTCCAAGTTCTCTCTTCTACTGACACTTTCAGATCCCTCATGCCCCCATGCCAAGTTCTGCCATTCCATCTACCCCCTCAAGCTCTGAGGCCCCTTATGCCAAGATCTGTCCTTCCACTCTATCCATATGATCTATCACACCCCCATGACAAGCCCAGGCACTTCCATGCACATTGACCAACATTAGCCTTTCAAACACCATTTGTATGTAGTGGGAAGCATATAAAGAAAGCTTGGAAAAATATAACCCATTGGTAACTGTCTCATATGCTTGAAAAAAGACTGCAGAGCAAGCTACTAAGAGGGATAATCACCCAGGCCCTTCTAAACCATAAACCCTTGAAGCCACTTAACTTGTGCCAATAAACATTATGAAATTGACCACTGAAAGCAGGGAGCTTCAGTGATCAATTAAACAATGTAGTAGCTATTCTTATACTGGAATAACTGTGAGGACATTCAGCCAAGCATACATAATGAAGGAAATTAGGGAGTTGGAGGGAAAGCCATGACATTGCATCAGAGACATGGGGGGGGAGGCATTTGAACTCACTGGTTTAAAGGGTTCATGATTCCTCTAAGGGACTGTGAGCCATGATTCTAAAAACTTGGCCCAACCTCATGAGAATTGCAGAGGAGGAGGCGATACTTATCTCTACGATGGAGCTGACCAGGTCAGCAGTGCCATATCAGAGCTTTTGACACAAACAAGCCCATACATTTTAAAGGCACTCCTAAAAATTAATTATTCATCCAATTGGCTTGCTGAATGGCTGTGGACCCCTCACTTGATCTGGCAACACATATAAAAAAGTGAAAGTTATTATTGTAGGGTCCACCCTAAAAAACATTTATTCCAAGATCTCTCTGTCCTGCTGAAAGTTTGAAAATACTTTACTGTCAACTTCTGTCATTTGTTTTACTCTTTCATGGGACGTGTATGTCAGCATTTGTTGTCCATCTTTAGTTTTGCCTGCAAGAATGCTGCAATTGATTGGATTTTCTGTGCCTCCTGCTGTGACGGTGGAGGTGGTCCACCATTGGCCGCTGATGGAGCCTTCCCATCCTACCATTGTCAATGGGGTTTGTATGGACGCCCACCGCTGGGAAACCTGTGGTGGGCATTCATCATCAGCGGGACTGGAAGGTCTCGCCGGAGAGAACAGGCAGAAAATTCCAGCTAATAATTCAACAGCTGGGGAAGTAATCCAAACATTTCTTCTGTATCCTGATCAAAATGTGAGTAAAAATTTAAACAAAAATCCTGGACTGGAATTCCCCTTTAACCACTCATGTTAAATCTGTTATGAGTGGGTGGAAGTAATGCTGGCTAGATTTGACTGAGCTTTTAAGGATTTTGAAAAGAATCAATAAGATAGATTTATGCTGGTGAGACAGTCCCAGACAATGGGCCACTCGGAAGAGACATTTGGAAAAATTTCTTAACAAAACACGTTCTTGTATAAAGTGCAGCAGATTCCAGCTCAATAAATCACTTTTAGTTTGAGAATAATAGATTTTGATTGTAAAGATATAAAAAGAACATGGAGCCTAGGCAAGAGGTTGGAGTTAAAATATGGATCTCAGTGATTGCCAGAACAGGTTTGAGGGACTGAATGGCTTGCTCCTGTTTCTATGTAGAACGAGAGACTGGAAAATTGGCCCTCTAGTCTTTTACCAAAAGCCTCATAAGTAACTCCATGATGTTTTCCTGAAGGTGTTAGAGAAATGCACAGCGAGTACAAAAGCACTCCAATTGTAATGCTAAAATGCCCTTTCTGTTTCACAAAGCTGGCTGTGAGTTTCGAGGTTTCCAAATTACTGTCTATAAACACAACTCTTTGTGTGATTGTGGTGGCGAAAGCATGACTCACTACCTGTTAAAGGAAATGAGTTCTCCTTGCATTGGGCATGTGAACTATTTTTATCTGAATCAAACACTGCAGTGTTTTCTCCTCTGATTTCAATGACTGAAAATCTGAATAAAGACCTGCATTGCGTTCTTTGCCTCAGGGCCCCTAATGTGTGAGCCTCTGATAGTCACTATAACTTGAAGTTGGCAGATTTTTAAGACAGATGGACAAGGAGACGTGCGTTTTTTTCACAACCTCTTTCTGACTGGTGTCAATATTCCAAAGCCAATAAATAATGGCACAATAGCCTATATAACAATGCCAGGATGCAAACGTGCCTGCTGATTCGTTGTTCTGACATAAGAGTGCAGTCTCATTCCATCATTATGCCACAAATGAGCATTGACCAAGAATTGTAGCTTTGTATCGCACCACAACAAACAATACTGCAGTCATAGGGAGAGTGCCCACACGTGGACATGGTCATATTTGGGTCACTCAGCCATACTACAATTTGACAAACAACTCAAAATTTAAATGTGAAGCCTTTTTCTTGCAAATCTGTCATTTATTGTCACAGTTTAACCCGAGACATCACTGCAGATGTTCCTCAGCCCGACCATATTCAGCTGCTTCATCAATGACTTTCCTTCCATCATAAGGTCATAATTGAGGATGTTCGTTAACCATTCCACAATGTTCAGCACCATTCCCATCTTCTCAGATACTGAAGCAGTACATGTCCATTGCAGCAAGACTTGGATAATATTCAGATTTGGGTTGATAAGCAGTAAGTAACAGCCACACCACACAAGTACCAAGCCACGACCATCTCGAAGAGATAATCTATGTATCCTTAAAATTTGATGGCATTACCATTGCTTAATTCCCTATCCTTTCTTTCAACATTCTAGGTTGCTAAATTTAACTGGACTAGCCACATAAACAATATGGTTAAAAACAGCATGTCAAAGGCTGAGAATTCTAGTAACACAGCCTTGATTCCCCAAAATCTGGACGCAATATACAAGACTCAAGTCAGGAATGCAATTGCCTGAATGAGTGCAGCTTATAACAAGAACATCAAGAAGCTCAACACCATCCAGAAAAAAGCAGCCTGCTAGATCCATCCATCAGCTTCAGCGTTCACTCATTCTAACCCCAACAGACAGTGGCAGTATTTTATATCATTTATATTCTACAAGATGCACTGCAGCAACTCTCCAAAACTCCTTTGACTGCACCTCCTAAGTCAATGACCTCTATCACCTAGAAGGAAAAAGGAAACTGAAGCATGAAAACACCACCACCTGCAAGTTACCCTTCCAAGACACACACCAATTGTTTTGGAATTATATTGTTGTTCCTTCACTGACTATGGCTCAAAATCCTGGAACACGCACTAAACAATTTGGTTGTACCTGAAGCACATGGACTACAACAGTTCAGGAAGGCGCCTTACCTTCTCAAAGGCAATAAGTGATGGGTAATAAGTGATGGCCCAGCCAGTGATACTCACATCTCACAAACAAATAAATAAAACAAATGTTGAAGCTGATCTTAAGTGACCACATGTGGTGCCTTGGTTGCATTAAGTTGCATAAAGACTTTCAAATCCAGATTAGACTCATTTGAATTTAGAAATGATTAGCTGTCATATTGTCTTTATATTACTGAACCATACAGCTGTAAATGTCATTCATCTGCTATCATGGCAGATTCCACAAAATTGGTGACAACAGCCAAAAACAAGTATAAGTTGTAAATTTTGTTTCTAGTTGGAAAAAGTCAGTCAGAAAATTACTGGCCATCATTAAGGGCTGAACACAAAGTCCACCCATCTGGAGAAAGTAGTGCAGAGATAGAAACCACATCTTGATGTATCAGAGGCTCATTCACTTTAAAGCATCATGCCAATGATTGGAAAGACCTTCTAGAAGTGCTAATGGTTACAAAAAAAAACACAGCGTCAACAAATTGGTGATCTGTCAATCATAGAATCGAATCATAGAATCCCTACAGTACAGAAGGGGCCTATTCGGCCCATCGAGCCGGCACCAATACCAAATCTGATCCAAGCCTTATCCCCGTAACCCCACGTATTTACCCTGCTGATCCCCTGACACTATGGGGTAATTTAGCTTGGCCAATCAATCTAACGCGCACATCTTTGGACTATGGGAGAAAATCCACACAGACAATGTGCAAACTCCACACAGTTACTCAAGGCAAGAATCAAACCTGGGACCTTGATATTACGTGAACCACGGTGCCACTGTGCCATCCATAATGGGGAACAAGGATCATTCATGTCAAACTAGTATTTGCAATCTATCAGTATCATATTAGTGAATCTGCACTGTAAAACCAACAAATGTGACCAATGATTTAGCAGCATCTGTTTCTGGCGATGCTACTTCTACTTACTGCAGGAATATAATCAGATACAGATAAGGTTTCCCTGATTAATGGCACTAAGTCTGAAAATGCTTGTTGCCCATTGTTTCCAGAATCAAACCTGGGACATTAGATCTATTTTACAGAGTTAAATATCAGTCATGGTTCTATTGGTAGCATTCATATTTGAGTCAAAAGATTGAGGAATCAAGTTCCCCATCAGGAACTTTACCACAAGTATAACAATACAAGGTCCATGGTATAATTTGTAAGGTTAAGGACTCATGATTCAGGAAGTGTAATCTCCAGAGGAAGACTAATGTGCATGACGAAAAGCCCTCAAGCTTCCCCAATGGCTCCAGTTTATCCAGCAAGTAACCAAACCCAGTAATATTTGAATGGCAAAATTCACTGCAAACTCAGTCCATGTCATTAATCTAAATTTCAATACATTTCATTCTTCCAGCACTGTGAAATAAAAGGACACTAATCAATCATCCAATTCCATATAGTAATATATACAATAAGGGAAAAGATTGTAAAAGTAATTCTTATGGGTTATATTAATTGCACAGTTAATTGTACTTGCACAGCACTCTAAATATAATTCCCCGACCATTCATGCTCTGCTGCCATTGCAGGTGAGAATGGTGCTCAACCAAATCTCTGATCACTGCAGTGGGACCAGAGAATCCTGCCAGCATGAACAGCTGGAGAATCCCAACCAATGTATATGTTAGCAAAGGAAATATGGAACAATTTTTCCATAACTAATCAACTTGACTTGTCTTTGCACAGGGGAGTGAAGACTCAATGTAGTCTTTGAGAGAATTAATATTAGAGAATGGGGTGAGGGAGACAATAGGGAATTGTATCACGTGTAATTCAATAGTCATTTTAAGAACCTATATTCTGGCTGTTTTTTATATAATATTTTAATTTTGTATTATTAATGAATTAAGTGGCAGATTAAAAAAACATGGAGTTAGAAGTACAAAGGACTTTCACTATATTGCATATGAAGGAATTGAGTGAGGTGACTAAATTGCTGCTTTACGGATTGAAATGAATAATTACAATTTGGCAACTGGTGTTGAGGGAGGAAAGGGTTAAGTTGGTGGATATTCCAACTTATTTCCTCCTGCCAAAGAATTTAATACACAACTCAGCAAAAGTCTGTGACTTTAGCTGTCCAAGATTTCCTCCTAGTGGTTTAGTGAAAAATTGTCTGACATCAAAACTCTATAAAGTTTTACAACACCAATTTTAAATCCAACCAATTTATTTGATAATAAATCCGCGAGCTTTCGACACTATGTGCTATAAATTGGTTGGATTTAAAATTGGTGTTGTAAAACTTTACTGAGTTTACCCCAGTCCAAAGCCGGCATCTCTACATCATCAAAACTCTAGCCAGTAATAGAATTAAGGTAATCAGATCTATTAGAATTTGTATTTGATAACTTAATATAGCCACTCTCTTCACAAAAAAATTATTTTCTGAAAAGATATATTAGAAGAGAGTGCCTATGTAATTGGTGAAAAAATATTTATACTGTACCTTGACATCACAAAGAAGTTTTTTTAACAGTTGGTCACATTTCTTTGTTTCTATTTCCGTAAGTACAGCCAAACATCTTCTAATATCTTCAGGATTGTTGTGCGCTATTATTGTCACAAGACCTCTGAAGCGAATACAACCTGTTATAATTTCCAGGCCTTTGTATCCAGACATATCCTTGGACTTTTCAATATATTCCAGGTAACTTCAAAGGCAAAAAGTAAGAAAAATATATATTTTTAATTTTAGGAGTATCTCAAACTTCATTACACAGAAGATATTTATTTAGCTTTTTAAAGCATATCTACATATCTATACTGTTTTCAGCATTGGGGAATAGTGGGAAAGTGATGGAAGGATTATCAAGCTGATTATGCCACTGAACCGTGTTATGAATGCTCCTTCCATGACTAACAAGTCTTGGCTTTGGACTTGAACCCAGAGCTTCTGGTCTTCTGTCCACAAGATTTTTTTATTGCTCCAATGATAAAGACATTCCAAGATTTTCCACTATAGTGGAAGAATCATACCCATATGTGCATTAAGTTTTAAGTTCATTCATTAGTGTCACAAATAGGCTTACATTAACACTTCAATGAAGTTATAGTGAAAATCCCTTAGTCGCCACACTCCAGCTCTTGTTCAGGTACACTGAGGGAGAATTTAGCCTTGTCAATGCATCTAATCAGCACATCTTTCGGACATCAATTCCAGTTGACCATCACCGGATGGAAAGGGCACAGCTGGTATTATAGACCAGTGGTTCCCAATCTTTTTTACATCATAGTACACCTTTATACTATAAAAGATTTTGAGGCACACCTCCTAATTTCCCCAACTAAACCACCCTCAAGCAAAAGCCTTTATCTCTAAAGCTTCCTAAAAACATGCCAAACTGCCAGTTACCACAAATTTTTATTAGTTTAAGTAGCTTACAATGAAAGCCTGATTATCAGTTGCACACCAAATGCAATATTTTAATTGAAAATGTATACAGATTGTGTTTCTCATTAAAGATTGCAATTGCTTTCAGTTTTTTAAAGTCCGTATTTCTCAATGTGAAAGTTCATAACTGAAGAAAATACTGTGAGCAGTATCTTACTGACAATGCTATTGTGACATCTGGGCCTCCCTCTGTGAGCAAAATCTCTTGATCAGGGAAGGAACTGACAACAGGGTAGCTCACAAGTCTTGCTACATTCTTTAGTTTTAAATAGGCCACTGTTAAGAATGCCAAATCACATAGGCAAGACGTGAGAAACAGTGAGTACTGCTATAATACATATGAAATAGATGGATAGCCTTGTCTCATAACCAACAAAATGTATTCAGAGATACCTCTACAAATGCCAGGTTCAATGTGCAATCCATTCTGAGTTCTGCAAATTCCTCTTCTTCTTTTAATGATAATTTATTTGATGATTCAAAAGAAAGTGAACTAAATGCATAACATGAACAGTCAATGACTTCCATGCTCTTGGAGCAGAAGTAGCATTCAAACTTCCCTTGAAGAGTTGTAAGATTTTGTGGAGATGAAATGGAATGTGCTTTTGCCAGCAGGATTTACTGATGCCAGATTGAACATCTCAATTGCCATTTTTTCCTTCTCAAGGGCCAGTTTTGATCTGAAACTTTGAAGTTTATCTGTAGCAATCAGAATGTTTGTATTTTCCCTTGTATTTTAACATTCAGCTCATTCAAATACTGAATATATCTGAAAGATAGATAAGCTTAACCAAATATTCTTGCATATTAAATTTTTGTGTGGCAATCCATGCAGAGCCAAAAAATGTTTTTAGTGCGTTATGAAGAGCAGAGACATAAGAGGGAACCTCTTACCTAGACAGTCAACATACTTCTGTCATGAATAAATCCCAGTACTCAGCTCCCATCTCTTCCATGTTTCATGTAAAACTGCAGTTAACTCAGATGGCACTATTTTGGCAACAAGGCCTTTGTGGTGCAGAATATAGTGGCTGACCTGGATATCAGGATTCTGTCCTTTCATCTTGCTCATGAATCCTTCCTTAGGGGAAGCTGTAAATGCTTTTGTACTTAGTCCAGTTAAGATTGTTTCTCTCCAGATAAGCAGTTGTGACACAAAACATTTAGAGTCACATGACCAGCAATTCTTTGCAAAAGGAGATATCCTCTTTGACAGAATCCCCATCAACATAGCTGACATTGCTAAGAGCTGGCAGTGCCCACTAATACCTGTGGAGTCATAATTTCTCCCAAAATTGTGGTTGATATCTACTGATCTTTTGATTTTATGCTGTTTGATCACATTATCAGAAAGAGCAACTTTGCTCATTTCTTTGGCAGAATCAGCTTAACATCACTCTCCATAGGTTTTCAGCAATGATGTGTGACTTCTTCGATTTTGCAATGAATTCAGCTGCCTGATAACTTGCCTCCTGCATGTATGTGAAACCCATTCATATTCCATCATATGTTGATCTTCATAGAATCCCTATAGTGCATGAAGGAGGCCATTCAGCCCATCAAGTCTGCACCAATCACAATCCCACCTAAGCCCTTTTCCTGTAACCCCAAATATTTACTCTGCTAATTACTCTAAGACTTGGGTCAAGTTAGCATGGCCTATGAACCTTATCTGCATATCTTTGGACTGTAGGAAGAAAACAGACCACCCAGAAGAAACACACACAGATACAGGGAGAATGTGCAAACTCCACACAGAGAGTGACACAAGGCAGGAATTGAACTGGGTCCCTGCCATTTGTTCTTTCTAGTGTTTAAAGAACTGCATTCCCTTGCTGGAGAGTGAATGATGTTTTGTATTGAAATGGCACCTCAACTGACTTGGTACCAATGCAACCTTTGAGAGCTTCTCCTGCAAATCAGACATTCTGGGAAAGAGCAAGAAGCATTATCAGTCCCTGAAAATCCAAAGGCCACACAGCTGTCACTCTACTGTCTATGTACAAACTTTGCCTTTTACTTCTAAAATTCTGTTCTTTCTGTCACACCAGATTCAGAGCGAGATTCTCTTTTTTCTTCGGGAACTAATCCATGGCAAACTAAAATCAAATACAATCATACTACACAATAAATACCGTCAAGCACCAAACACAATTTAAACACAATTTCAGCTCTCCAGCTGCATTAAGTCAAAAACTATTCCCAATACCAAATAGCACAGAGTGACCAAGTTGCTTTCTTGGATTTTTGGAGCCCCTTTGATTAGTAGGACTTCTTTTGAGTCCACCTAACTTCAGATTGTTCCTCACAGCCATATCGCTAATTGGACTCTATTTCTCCTTTTCTTCACTTTATTGGTTCCTGTTTCTTACCTTTGTCTTCTTCCCTTACTGGGAACTTTGTTTTCTCACTTCTCCCTGTTTTTTCACTTTTCTTTGACCTTTCCTAGTCTTCCTCACTTCTCTCAGGATCTTTGTGCCCTTTTTGTGTTTGTGCTTCAATATCATATGGAATCAATGTGAATAAACTAAAGCAAACTTTATTTTCAGCTCTGTGTTCAAGATCTCCAAGTTCCGATGAACCTGAGATCTACAGGGTGCACACTGGCCAGAAAAGGGTTTCACCTGCACGGTTTGGATTGTTTTATGTTGGTAATCCAAACCGTGCACGTGTCAGCTAGGGAACGGCGCATGCCTATGTACAAAATCCAAATTATACATGTGCATCCCAATCCCAGCCAGTGCACACATGGGAAGCCCAAAGTTTTTCAGAACCTGAAGCTAAAACCGAAGCCTAGATTTAGTTTATTTATATTCAACCATTTTGAATCTTATTTCATGGCACAGCAGTTGAGTTCCTTAAATTTCCCTTCCTAAGTGTTAGTTTTTTTAAAAAACATTATATTTTTCCAAATTAATTACCTCAGTCACTAAAATTGAGCAGTGGTAATGTTTTGCCCCTTTTTATTAGGCTGTTAATGATCTGTATCTCAAAAATTGATGGAAAGATTTCGGTGAAACTTGGTACACAGTTTTGCAAAGATTCAGATCCAGATCCTGGACTATTTTAAAGAACTCATTAACATTGGGAGATAGGGTGGATTAATCTCTCATTTAAACTGCTGCAGTTTGTTTTATTTAGAACATTGCTGATTAGCTCAGCTGCTGTGGTGGAATTTGTCCCCATTGTCAAAATGTGAGCAGAATTTTCATAGCAGGTTGTTAAATATGGGGTTGGCCTGAAGTTTCCTCACTGAGAAGGAAGCTTCAAGTTTTTTTTTCCCAGCACTGTAGTTATGGAGCCTTAAGGAAGACCTGTGTAATTGTAACCACGTTGAGTTCGCAGAGTGGAGGAGATATGTGCTCTACTCAATGTCTTTAACAATTGTTATTTTGTGAATTATCCGTGAAAAATCCAATTTAAAAGAATCGATTTTGCGTGATATGACTCAATTGTGTGCATCACCACTCTACATTATGAATCATTTAAAATAGATTTTTATATGTTTATGGAGGAGATCACTGAAATATCATCTGTATGACTCAGAATTCTGCATTATTTGGCTTTGACAAGGCACTGCTCCTGGGTGACTTTGAGTCAATAGTGATGCAGGCTGTGACTAATTTATTTTTGCTTCATAATTTCAGCACTGTGCCAAAAAGCATATTCCAGTCTTGTACTTAAGTTGTGTCTTTAGTTCAAACATTTGCAATTCTGTTAGCAAGAAAGAATGTAATTTCTTTTTGTCATTCATAGGACGTAAGCATTATCACTTATTGCCCATTCCAACTGCCCATCAGAATAGTGATGATGAGCTGCCTTCTTAGTCAGAATTGTATTTATATTCTCAACACTTTGGTAAGTTGTTATAGTCTTAAAGAATAATAAAAGTCTTCTGTAACTATGATTTTGGGTACAGCAATGGTCTCACCTCTGTAAGATGTCAATGAGCTGAGCAGCACAGTAGTTTTGAATGTGTAGTCCTATTGTTTCACTGATCTGTTGACCAAGCTTTATGAACTGCAACATTATCTGCGTATGCAACAAAAAAATGGGTTTGTAAGAACAAAAATATATTTCAACAAATATTTTTACAATGGGTTAAACTGGTATATTGGTAAATGCAGCAATTTAAAACAGATGAGAAGTAAATTAACTTGAACGGATGTTTTGAGAACCAAAAATGTATTCATGTTTCGATCATTTCTTTTTAAATGCTTTGCTTGTCCTGCATATTCAATACAGCTGCGAAGTAGGCATTGCAAGGTATTCACTGAAAGGTTACTCATCCAAAAGGATATAGTAGTAATTCAAGTTCATGAGAAACAAAGGGATAGAATTCAGATGCACAGTCAGCAGATACATGGAAACTAGATCTATCCCATTTGCACTCTATTGGTTAGGCAACAGAAAATTCCATTCACTGGGGAAAAACCCTTCTTCTACTCACACCCACAACATTCTGACAGCCATTTGGGGTGTATATGGAATGGCTTGCATCCAGGAATCCTATCACATACACCTGTGATATGGTGGGTGTTATCTATAACTGCAGGCAGTATACATGGAAGCTGGTGATGCAACGGAATTGTCACAAATACTACCCTGTAATTCTTAGCCTGCATGGAACTACACACGTTTGAGAAGAGGTTGAGTTTTTCACACTGTAGGGCTGCATTTAATGTGTAGAAAATCTGTACGGCATAAATCAGTGAAATGGATGTGGAACATTGAGACTTCATGCTTCAATCAGAATGCCATTTACATTAGGGGCTGGATTTTTGCCAGATTGGAATGATTTAGGAGTCCAATAAAAATGACAGCCAGGATACAACTCCACGATTTCTGACCCTTTTCCCTAGGGTTTCCAATTTTCAGGAATGCCTATTAAGTATCTGACCTGATTCAGTTAACGAGCCTGGCCAAACCCATTGCGGGGAAAGGCATGTCGTAGCTCTCTGCAATTTTCTTGGAGTCAGGCCAGCTTTTCAAATAGTCATGTTTCATTGCACCTCAGAGATGTCTTTAAGCATAATCTGTCTGAGGGAAACTTTTGAAAGGCAGATTCAAAAAGTTGTCCTCATGCTCCCCATGGCAAGATACGCTACCCCCAGACAATCCCTATATCTGCTCATGCCTGCCATACCAAGCCATAGTATCTCTATGCCCATTTATACACTATCAACTGTATAGAACTAAGGAATCCTATTGATCACAAAATAATCATTTGTTGTTAACTTTCCACTATGTTTAACAAAAAACAGCCCACAAAAAGTATCAATCCTCCCAATTCTTTATTTAATATATCAATCGCAGAAACTGCACTGTAATGGATATCTGAGTTCAAAGCCAGTAACATATAATAAGGCTTGAACCAAAGCCTAGAATTCCATTAATCTGTTGGAACACCTAAACCCCTTTCCGCTGCCTTGGCAAAGCAGCCAGCATAATTAAGGACCCCACAGCATCCCAGACATTTTCTCTTCCACCTTCTTCCATCAGGAAAAAAATACAAAAGTCTGAGATCATGTAACAACTGACTCAAGAACAGCTTCTTCCCTATTGCCACCAGGCTTTTGAATGGATCTACCTTGCATTAAGTTGATCTTTCTCTACACCCTAATTATGACAGTAACACTACATTCTGCAATCTCATATGAACTATAAGCTTTGTCTGTGTAAAGCACAAGAAACAATACTTTTCATTGTATACTAATACATGTGACAATAATAAATCAAATCAAAATCAATTTCACTATGTTTATTTACACAAGAGAAAGAAGTTTCAAATGCTTGTAGTTTCCCAGATCAGCTAGCCCAACTGTAAATTGCTACCTGCTGCCTTTCACCCTTCCCCACTGAGAAATCTTGTCCTTGTGGACATTTGCTCCTGAGGCCTGGAATTTTCTCAGCTCTTGCAACCTGCCGCAAGGATGAAAATCCAGCCCCAAGTATCCATTTCATTGACTGCTACTTAAAAAGCTGCAAAAAAGATACAAAATATTCAATAACATTCTTATCAGACAGACTTACTATGTATAATTGAATAAATATTTACCTCTTTAATATCCACTGGGAGTTGTGACAATGGCACATTTTCCATCTTAAATTTTCTTGTTAGCCTTACATTGAGTTCTGACTGAAATAAGTAATTGTTTACATTAGCTGAAACGTAAAGTTCTGAATTTTAAACAGTAATCTATATACTTAGGCTTTCAAATATATTCACCAAACCTCAATCATACTTCACATCATATTCAAACCAAACTGACAAGTAATAGTGGCAAAAGAGGTAAAGAAAATCACTCTTTCTGTAACTGCTCACTCATTCTGTAACAGAGAAACTGCTCCAGATATAGAAAGTGCTCTTACATTGAACACAAATGTACCAAGAGCAAAGAGATTGTAGCAGAGGCAATTATTTACAGCTATGAGTGCTGAGCCAGGATTTCTATTGCAGCCTAACCTGCAGTATTGGAACAGTTTGTTTGTGTACTAACTGACCCACCACCAACCACAGGTCACAGTGAAGTGTCCCAGATTAAGTTTTCTCAGTGGGTTCTCAATTATGCTTCTACTTATGCATGGAAACATTCACTGCTTTTCAAGAAACTCCAAAGGGAATGAAATGTTGCAGCAGGAGTGAGTTGTCTATAGCTCCTTATTGGCCTGGCCCAAGTAGCTATCAAAGACTCCGTTTGGAATGTTTCCCTCAATTCTTTTTCCAATAAAATGACCATTGTGTTACAAAACTCTTTATTTCCCATACCTGTTACCTAATCATGACAGGTGCCTGTTCAGCACACCTTCTTCAATATTGTTGGAGTGATAATGATACTATCACCAATTACTCTACTCTTTCATAATGACCTAATTTTTCATCCAGATATATGTTGGCCTAAAATGGGTGTAGATTCAATATCCACCCATGTATCTTCACAAAAACAGGAAATGCCCCCCTCTTGTGCTCAATTGCTACCTTAACTACTATTTCATTGGGCAAAAATAAACCAACAAAAAGCTTTAAGTAGCAGATCTTCCTCTCAAAAAGCAGAATGTATTATTATGATATGACATCCAATCCCTTGTATTTATAAATCTTTCAATTTATTGGACCAATGCCACAGGAAATACAGGAAATGGAAACTAAACTAACCTCTTCTTTTGACATTGTTTCCTAGTTAGTTGGAAATTCCTTTTCTGTGCTTGCTTAAGGGTCAAAAAATGATTAAGCTATTCAGCAGTGGAACTTTTCCACCTCATGCAGGCACTAGTCAAATGTACATTGCACATTTGTTAACCATGGCCTTTTATTGGTTTTTTTAAACGAAAATCTTGCTAAGAAAGCAATTTGACAAGTACATAAAGTTCAACAAGCTCAAGACATTTAAATGTAAAGATTTAGTTCATTGTTGATTTCAGAGAATATTAGTTTTTTAGAGGCCCTTAGACAGAGCTTCATAAAAATGATATGACTTACTTTTAAAACAAATAAATGAAGTAACTTTGTGTTCTTAAGATTCACATCGCTTTGTTTTAAGACTGTGAATGTATGCAACATTATCAAAGATCAAGTGACATTGGGAAAATACCAATGGATGCAGTATATTTCTAAACCGTGAATGATGAAATCAAACTTGGCTCATGAAGAGTGGGAAACACTTATTAAAAGTGTTTTAATGGGTGGGGTTTATTTTCCACTTGTTTTGACAGGCAAGGATGTTAGCGGGGGCGGAGAATCAACGGAGAATATTAAAACAACTTTCATACAGGCAGAATTTATCTCCTTGATGATCCCACCAGTGACATAACAGGGTTCCCGCCATGCAATGATGGGAACATTGTTGCAAAATATTACCATATACTTAGCAGGCCACCTCATAGTACAAATTATCCCCTCTCCACCAGTGTGACCTCATCTTGGCAGAGTTTACAACAGGTTTTGTAAAATGGGGAACTGGTGTGTGGTTATTGGAGTGGGGAATGGATTCCATGGTGCTGAGGTGTGTGGGTGGGGGGGTACTTCCGTGGCATCCTTACTTTTCCCACCCAAGTTCTCACTTTTCCAAAAATGGCAAAATTCCTCTCCTCCCTGTCCCTCCAGGAAAAACTAACGATTCCACATAACAGCAAACACAACGATAATACACTCTGCGGGAGCGGTGGGGGGTGGGGGGTGAATAATTATCATTTCACAGTGAAAACTCCAACATTTCTTCCTTTTGATGTTACCTGCACTGTGTTGATCAACTTGTCTGAAGCATTGCTTATACAATTGACTTCTAACATGGGATCTAATACCGATGCTTTCAGAGTTATATCTCGAATGTTAGGATGGCCCATGAATTTCTCGCTGGAAGACAAAAATAAACAGATGGTATTTGCATAAATAAGGGTACGTCTCCACTCCATGTCCTGGAAAAAACTATTTAGAAGTATTTCCGATTGTTATTTTGGAGGTTTTGTCAATGAAGTCCTTTTGGGTCCATTCATCGTTTCCAAGCTAAGAAGGGGAGTAGGCACCGAGGACCGAGTTAACATTTTACTGGGAAGTTCAATAATACCGTTTTGTGGTGTAGGATGCTTATGTTTCACAGTGTGAAATACAAAACAGCATGCCAAATGATACTTCATGTCTAGAATTTTCCCCTCGATTCCCTATAATTCTCGTCCTAGAACTGTGTGACATTTTGCTGATAATGCTCATGCGATAATACTTACGGTGTTAAAGCTGCTATATATATATGTGTGTGTATAGACACACACACACACACACACATATGCAAATCCTTGGTGGTGTGATCAGTTGGTCTCGCCAGCGGCTGGGATTCTCTAGAACCGCTAGAGTGAATGGATATTTAGCTGAGCGGCAAATTCTCTGTTCTTATTGGCAGTGTTGGCGAGGCGAACAAGATTGGATAATCCCAGTCATTAACTTTATATATATATATATACACACAGGAGAAACAATACATGAAATTCATTAACTATATTTCTCATCAGGTTCATAAACCTGATGAGATTAAACATAGGTTCTTTAAATGGAATTGAAATTCTAGAATGAAAAGTGGTGCATTTGTGTAGAATGCGAAGTGGTGCAAGAAACCAGCTCAATATGTTTCAGATTGCAACTATAAGAGACTCAAATCCACAAAGCTGACCAAGATCAGACATGCATTATCATTGCATTGAGTGTATTGGCAGATCCATTGCAGATTCTCCCTAGAAAAAAAATCATTTTCTTTACCTCCGCTGCAAAAGAGAAATTTAATTTATTCAATTACTTTGGTCTGAGGATCAAATAGCTGAGGCATTTGCTCCCATTAATACCCAACTTCAATAATACCAAGTTGTTGAATCCTCTGATGTACAAAAAGTGTACATGTAACTACAAATCAGAGGGATAATGTTGTGACTCAGCAAGCAATGTCACTGGTAAGAAGCATTTACTTATTTATTAATGTTGCAAGTAGGCTTACATTAATATTGCAATGAAGTAATTGTGAAAATCCCCTAGTCGCCACACTCTGGTACCTGTGTGGGTACACTGAGGCAGAATTTAGCATGGCCTATGCACTTAACCAGCACTCAGAGGGGAGCTGACTAAGGGAGGAAATCAGACCATGATGAGAAAACCCACACATACAAAGAAAGTGTGTACAGACTTCACACAAACTGTGACCTAAGCCAGAGTCAAACTTGAGCCCCTGGTGCTGTGAGGCAGCAGTGCTAATCACTGTGCCACCATGCTGCCCAAGGGACCAGAGATGGGCTACAGTATTATAATTCTGAATCTTTGGCCAGGTATTAATTGCAAATGCGTGCGATCTTTATTTTGGGAGCACAGTACCATTCAATTACTTTATATATATGTTGATAATCTCCACCCAAGAGGTCAAAAGGGTGCAGTGTTAGGTATTATTTAACTTAGATGTGGTTAGCCATGTACCATTAGAGAAAGGTGGAGTTTTATGTTTTGTTACCAATTTAACATGCTTGGACTGGCACTGCTGCTAACATTGCTGAGTGTAGAACACTTATGGAAAAGAAATGCTATAATTGTATTTGATTATTTCCTTTCATTTTCTGTGCTGCTTAAATCAGTGAAATTTTATGTTGAGTAGGACTCACAAAAAGACAGGCTTACCTTTTATATACATGAGTGACCCAGAAGAAAACATGGAATAAATCTTCAATGTCCAGTTTTGTTTGGAATACTTTTTCAAGGTATTGGAAAATACAAGCATGGTATGTTTTTGCAAATATTTCAAAGATTTCATTTTGTTTTGAGAAAGACAATAAACCATTTAACACTATCCACTGCAGGTTTGTTACAAGTTCCATTACTTTGTTTTTAATATCATTTTCCATGAATAATGGAATTTGTCTTTGCACGAATTGTTGCACTATTTCAGTAAACTGTTGTTCCCATGTTCTTTGTCTTCCTGTTTCCAAGTTCCCTGTTTCCAGTTTCTGCTCCCATTGAATCAAATTGCTTTCATCTTCCTGCTTAGCTTTATTATGAACCAGTAAAAAAAAATCCTCATTGTCATGAAACGACAGTGACAACATCTTGCTTTTCATTTCTTCCAAAAGGTTGCCTATATCCAACATATCTTTCTGGTTTCCATTTATTTCTGTGCCATTTAGTGGAGTGTGCTTGTCTTTGATTTTTCTGAGTATTTTTAAGTTTTGATTGTCTGCAATTTAGGAAAAAAAAGGTTAAATCAAACCAGATTTAATTTTAAATGTAATAAGTACACTCTTACTCTTTAATCTCAGTGTAAGCATTCAGAGGTTTAAAATTCCCGCTTTCACTAATTTAATTTGAAAAATAGATTTTATAAGAGGTAAAATTAAAGACAGAATTAAAAACACTGTTGTCAATGTTATTTCCTCTACTTCTGATGATGTTTGCTTCTGCTGTAAAAGATCCCAAAGGTACCATCACTATACTCAACCTCACTGAATTGCCATTACTAACACATGGACCTGAGTGTTGGCATGCTATTTGACTGTCAGATCATCACAACTGAATTAAATCCTACTATTTCTATTTACACAAACACTTTCCACCAAGCATTAATTTGGTAGCAACCAGAGTCACATGAGCAGCTGCTGTTGACCCTATTGAATTTGAATGCCAGTAACATGCAGGCCGCTGCTGAAAATTTACCCAAATGGGATTGTAACTCCACCTGCCCTGCAGAAGGCCAACATTGGAGGGGCTTGATCAGGGGCATGTGCTCACAGGTCAGGCAGAATATTGTTGTTTGCTCTGCTGATGAGCTGAATCACAGATTAGATAAGTCCATCCATTATATCTCTGGTGTAAATGCTGGAACCCAACTGGGTACTTCTGGTGTTGATTTGACCAATCACATCATTTAAAAATAACAATGGTCGTCCATGCTGCTAGGTACACCCTGGGTACTGCCCACATTTGAACGCTAAGATCCCTAAAGGGTAGGTTTGTGTGTGGAGGGGTGCCAACATGCTCTCTGAAGGATACCATAGATATCTTCTTGCTTCCTTAGGTTGGATGGTTTAACAATGGTTTTCATTTTTCAGTGGTCCTTATCATCAGGGTCAGAAATGACTAACTAATGGTCAGAGTGAAAGCTCTCCATCCAATTAAGGAAACTGGGTAGTCTGTCGAAGCTGGAGTGTCAAGAAGGGTCAGATCAGAAGAAGCAGAAGTGGGAAAGAGGGTTGCACCAATATGGAGGTATCCACTCCACAGTTTTTAAAAAATATCAAATTTAAAAAATGCCCTCCACAGGGCAGCCTTTGGCTACAGCTGATGCATGGCAGGTAGTGGGTAAGTGATGGGAGGGTTCACCTGAGCTTGTATGAAGCACCGCTTCCACTACACACATCCCCAATCTGCCACTAAAAGGCAACTCCCAGGCAACTGGCCTATTCCCCAACATGTCCATGGCATCTAAAGGCCTACTTTTAAGTTCCAGTTGGCCTCCAACAATAAATTTGAATTGGCCTTTAAATAGCTAAATTTGCCACCTATTGCTTGTGGGCTGGTAGCCCAGCTACTTCCCATCCCACCTCCAAGAAAATGGCATCAAGGCAGGATGGAATCAAGGAACAAACACATCCCTCCACCTTCATGCCCCTTCCCATCAGCTCCCAAACATTCAACCTTGAGACCCTAATTTCTCAGCTAGTTGGAAGAGACTTGCAAGGAATGTCTTGGGCAAATCCAACCCATTTCCTAATCAAACAGAGAGACCACAATGGATTGGTCTTAGCTGGAATGCCTTTCACTGTCAAACACATGGCCAGCAAGGAGTATCAAAACTCAAAATGAAGAATGTTCCTTGAAGTATCAAAGGGCTTTCTGTGTCAATGGAACAATACTCAGTACGTGTTCAAACCTGCAGGAAGGTTGAGATATAATTGGAGAGATATAAATTCCACTGAAGAATCGTGGTATCATGTGGAATTGAGTCATACAAACCAGGAAAATGAAACATTTCATACTTAGTCTGCATTGATTTGCTAGATGTCAGTCAATTATAGCAACGTTGCACTACGAGTGACTTCAGGGGCTCCTGGATAAGGAGTGAATAAATTAATCAACATTCTAATTCCTGTTAGCTATTAAGTAACCTCCCAGTCAATGTATATGCATGAGTTAATAAAAGTTGTGATGACATATGTTGTTAAAAAACAGTTGATGGTATTGCTTTACACAGGAAGAACAGTCAAACGCCCAAGGACAGCTGTCGGTGTTGAACAATATATAACTCAGTGTGAATTTTATGAGAGAATGTGTACTTGGAGAAAAATAAATCTTTTTTCTGTTGGATTGAATTCAGGATAATAGTAATCGGTCCCATGGAGTTTGTTTTCATTATGTCCGCTATTCCTGTCTACAAGGCTTCATGATATTAAGATTGTTGGTAAATGATCTGAAGTAAAAATTTTAAAAAAGAATACTTTCACTGAAACCTAACTCAAATTAGAAAAATTACAAAACCATCCTTTCAAAATTTTGGAATACAGCAATACCAAATGTTTTTACCTGTACACACACAAATGTGCTTACCTTTCTTTTCTGATGAATACTTTAGAAATTTCCTGAATTTTTTTGATTTACATTCACCATTCTCTTCTCTAGGGAGTAAACACTCTTCTTCAGAATTACTTATTTTGTTGCCCATTCTCCGCTTCCAGTTTCTGACTATTTTCTTCCTGTATTATGAAGAGTTCATTGTAATCGCTGTTAGTCTATATTTACGTCTTTATTGTAATCGTCTGATAATTGATAAGCCAAGTCATTCTCAGTCCAAATTCACCATAGTATATATACATTATTCCTTATTTCCTTCCATGATTTACAATTTCATCTTCAAGTTTAAAGTATTAAAAGATGGCTACAGTAAACAACAATTATAATCTACGATCCAGTAAATTGTCCAGCAATAATGCTGTGAGAAACAGACTTCAAGTCAATGTAGAATCCCATATATGTCTGTAATTCACATTAAAAGCACATTATATTTTGATCAGTGTGATTTTCTTTCCACTGTGAAGAAAGTAACTGTATATTTCACAATCAAATCAATTATAAATACAATTTAAAAACAAATGCATTGAGGTTGGAGGCCTTGCTGGACGCATTGCTGCAGAATTAAGGTGGCCAACTGAGCCATGTATACCAAGTTTCTGTGTTGGTGGGGGAGGGGGGGGGGGTTGAACAACACATAGGTACAACTACTTGTTGGAGCAAAAACCTTTCTTCCTGTCTCTGACCCAAATGGACAACTTCTAATTTTAAAACAGTTATCCCCTTGTCCTGCACTCACCCACTATAGGAACATCATTTCCACATGTAATTTGTCAAGGTGTTTCAGGATCTTACATGCTTCAAACAAGTCCCTCTTTCCCTCTTCTAAACTCTGATGGAAACAAGATCTGCTTTTCCGACCCTTTCTCATAAGATAACTCACTTATTCCAGGTATCAATTTAGTAAAACCCCCTCTGACCCACCTCCAACACATTTACACCCTTCCTTAAATGAGGAGACCAAAACTGCACACAGTATTCAAGATGTGGTTTTACCAATGCCCAGTACAACTGAAGTATAACTTCTTTACTTATAGGTTCCATTCATCTCAATATAAAGGATTGCATCCCATTTACCTTCTTGATTACATACTGCACTTGCATACTAACTTTTCTGCGACTCGTGCATTAGAAAACCTAAATTCCTCTGCACCTTGGCATTCTGTGACTCTTTTTTTCATTCTTCCTGCCAAAGTGAACACTTTCCCACATTATATTCCATCTATCAGATTTTTGATCTTTCAGTCTACCTATCAATCCATAAACTCCATGGGGATGATCTTATCAAAAGAATTCCAATCCTGAACAAGCTTGAAAATGGGAAAGTTTCAGATCTGTTTATTCAGTGAAGCCACAAATCCACTCTTACACCAAGTTCAGATAAAATGCTAAATCTGTTTCTCACTAGTAAGGGGAGAGAGTGGAGCTTAAGCTTGCTAGAAAGCTGGAGCTGACAGTAGAGAGAGCAATGACTGATGCACAGATCTCTCACAGAGATCTGTCAGTCACATCAATATCCTGGATACTGCCCCTGTCCCACCCTCCATGATCACTGACCTCACTGGTAAATTAGGTAAATTCCATGCAGGGTGAAAGATAGGGGAACCAAAAGCAGAACTTCTTGGATGATGATGAAAGTAGAGATATGGGCCAGCATTTTGTGGCTGTTCACATCAGTGGGATTCTCTGGTCCTGCCACAGGGAATGGGGATTTGGCTGAATGTCACATTTTCTGTACTCACTTGCACAGGTGATGGGGAGTGAACAACTTGAACATTTGGCCAAGATGTAACAAAATGGAGGGTATGTGATGCGTATCACATGAATTCTTCTGGTGAGAACTATGCCAAGTACAAGTTGACAGGGGAGGTGAAGAAAGTAAAGGACAAAGAGAGTATATGATGATATAATTGCAGCTGGCATTAAAGGGAATCCAAAAATCTTCAATAGTAAGTGGGTAGTAAGAGGTGGGGTGAGGCCAAAGGAACAACAATATGTACTTAGAAGCTCAGGGCAAGGCTTGAATACTTAATTATACTTTGCATCAGTGTTTACAAAAGATGCTGACAAAGTATTAGCATGGAGATGGTAGAGGTAAATTTAGGCTTATTTATTAGTGTCACAAGTAGGCTTACATTAAGATTGCAATGAAGTTACTGTGTAAATCCCCTAGTCGCCACACTCCAATGCCTGTTCGAGTACACTGAGGGAGCATTTAGCATGGCCAGTGCACCTAACCAGCACATCCTTCGGTGATGGATGAGATCAAAATTAGTAGGCAGGACGAACAGGAAAGGTTGGCTATGCTTAGAGTGGATAATTTGCCTAGTTAAAATGGTTTCTATTTCAGGTTGCTGAAGGAAGTTGGAGTGGGAAAAGCAGAATCTTCCAATCTTCCTTCAATACGGGGTGGTGCCAGAGGGTTCGAAAGTCACAGTTGTGATTCCCTTATTCCATAAAGGCCTAAGAGTATTCCCAGATTTGTAAGACGCAGATCATGCTTGATAATTTAATTGACTTCTTGAAGTAACAGAAATTATTGACGAAAGGGTTGTATTGGATGATGATAGTATAGATTTTAAGAAAACATTTGACAAAGTGCCAATAAAAAATAAAAGCAAAATATTGCAGATGTTGTCCACAACATCTGTCTACAAGGGTAATGGAAGCAGATGAATGATTTTGAAAGGTAATTGGATGGGAATTTAAGGGAAATAAATTTATAGGACTACAAGGATAGAGTGGAGCATCAGGACTGACTGGATTATTCTGCAGGGTGTTATAATTCAGGTCAGACACTCCAAAATGTTTTATGAGGTCCATCTGGATCATACATTTTGCGATTTGAATTTGGCTGGGGTGATCATGAGATGTTTCGCTTCAGGTATGATTCAACTGACCCACAAGGAGCTTCTATCAAACAGCATTTATTTAAGAATACAATTAACATAGAACATAGAACACTACAGCGCAAACAGGCCCTTCGGCCCACGAGTTGCGCCGATCACATCTATACCTACCAAGCCACAGACCTATCTATAACTGCCTATCCCATTAGTTCCCATATACTCATCCAGAAGTCTTTTAAAAGACCCCAGCAAGTTCGCCTCTACCACCACCGATGGCAGCCGATTCCATTCACTCACCACCTTCTGAGTGAAAAATTTACGCCTAACATCTCCTCTGTATTTGCTTCCCTGCACCTTAAATCTGTGTCCTCTCGTAGCGACACGTATAGGAAGAAAATTAGCAATAACTTTTACTAATTACAAACAAGAAATAAAAACAACCATGATATTGTATAAACTTTAACAGCTAAATATTGTTCCAACCAAACAAATCCTATAAACTTATTCAGTTAATGGTAGGGCTTTGGGGAGCATTACAGAACAAAGAGATCTAGTGGTACAGATTCATAGCTCCTTGAAAGTGGAGTCACATGTGGACAGACTGATGTAGAAGGCATTCGGCATGCTTGGTTTCATCAATCAGAACACTGAATACAAGAGTTGGGACATCTTGCTAAAGTTGTACAAGACATTGATAAGGCCACACTTGGAATACTGTATGTAATTCTAGTCATCCTATTATAGAAAGGATATTATTAAACTAGAAAAAGTGTAGAAGAGGTTTACTAGGATGCTACTGGGACTTGATGGATTGAGTTACAAGGAGAGGCTGGATAAACTGGGACTTTTTCCTCTGGAGCGTAGAAGGCTGAGGGGTGACCTTATAGAGATCTATAAAATAATGAGGGACATTGATTATTTAGCTGCTCTATATCTTTTCCCAAAGGTAGGGGAATCTAAAACTAGAAGGCATAGGTTTAAAGTGAGAGGAGAGATACAGAAGTGTCCTAAGGGGCAATTTTTTCACACAGGAGGGTGGTGAGTGTCTGGAACAAGTTGCCAGAGATAATAGTAGTGGCGGGTACAATTTTCTATTTTAAAAAGCATTTAGACTTACATGGCTAAGTGGGGCATAGAAGGATATGGCCAAATATGGGCAACAGGGACCAATTTAGGGGTTTTAAAATAGGAGCAGTATGGGGTGAAGGGCCTGTTTCCATGCTGTAAATCTCTAAACAAAATCCCTTGCCAGAAAATGCAAATGCTCACATGACGCAGGAATTTAATCCTTTTGTTGAATGCTGCAGTTCTCCTGAGAAGCACGCACAAGTTTGAAGTCAGAATAGATTCCCAAAACACCAGAGAGAGAGAGAGACTCCAGGTACCAGCTCACAAAACTACCAACAGTAGAATTTCCACTCCAGGAATGCAGGAAATCTTGCTTTGCAGCTAGGCAGCAGAATATAAAATATCAGGGAATGAGAAAGAGAGAAAAGCACTGCTTTTCAGTCTGATGTCTACACCCTTCTAAACTAAAACAATTGCTAGCAAAACTTTCAGTCAAACTGAAAGTAAAATCTTGAACTTACTATGGAAAAGGAAAAACTGTCCAAAACACATGACTGCTTTTCAGTTTTTCCCCTAACAATCATAACAGGATCATAAACAAATCCTAGGAAGTACCTGAAGCCCAGATTAAAAATAAACAAAACTCCTTTTAAAACATTTAAGCTACAATAAAAGGACTTCTAAGCAGACAACACTGCAACAATGAAACCAAAAGAATTGCTTACAACTGCAGAGAACACAATTTAAAAGAAATATATATTTTTCTTCAAGATACATTAGTGTCACAAGAGAATTGCAGGCATAGACTTGACACGTTGAATAGTCTCTGTTATTGCCATTATAACTCTATGAATTGTATTTTACCAGTTCTCTGGGAGGTCTTTATTAAATGGCAGAAGAAGGCATCTTCCTCTGGATGACCTATTATCAGTCATCTTCCTCAAGTGGCCTCCCAGTGGATTCTGGGTGAGGAGCTCTTTTATGACTGCACGAATGTCCATACAGAGACACCCATTTCCAATGGTCACTCCGTTGTAAGAACATAAGAAATAGGAGCAGGAGTAGGCTATCTATTCCTTCGAGTCTGCCCCGCCATTCAATAAGATCATGGCTGATCTGAAGTAGATCAATTCCACTTGTCTCCCTGCTCCCCATGACTCTTAATCCCCTTGTCTATCAGAAATTTATCTACCTGTGACTTAACCATATTCAATGAGGTAGCCTCCACCACTTCAATGGGTAGAGAATTCCAGAGATTCACCAATCTTTGAGTGAAGAAGTTCCTCCTCAATTCTGTTCTATTTGTATGGTTCCGCTGGAATATACACACACCCCAATCATTGGGCCCTGTCTGCTCAGCACCGGGATGATAAATAAAAAGAAACATACTTTGTTTTGAAAATGCCAAAGCATCCTTTGAAAGGGGCAACAACTCTGGAAAGCAGGCCACTATCCTCAGTTGGATGGCTTTCCAGCAATGGCCTCTTTAATTGACTGTGCCAGTAAAACGGAGCCCAGGGTCTACCTGTGTAGGTCCTGATCCTGCTTTGACACAGTGGAACTGATCACCAATGGAGCAAATTCTATTTTATGACTCAAAATAGCAATTAAAATGTGATGTGAGAACCTATAGTTACAAGATATTACTCCCATTGGAGTAGTAAAGGTTAATAAGAGATTTAATAGAGATTTAGAAAAGCATGAAATGTTTTGATAGGTTGAATAAGAAAGCTTTTTTTTAATTGAAAAGTAAAACTGACTCAATTTAAAATGCCTTGAAGAGAATTCGGACGAAAGTGTCTTTACACAGAGGAGTTGAGAGCATTTGATGCATGTAATAACTCCATGGAGGCAGAAATCCCATCACCAAGTTACTTTATTTACACCATACATCTGTAAACAGCCAGGTCTCCAGGCTGGAAGTCTGACGCACCTACTTTAAATTGGAGCACGAGACTTCCTGATTTAACCATCAATTAGGATTCATCAGGCACCTCTTTTGCATACCAAACAAATAAACGAATTAACTTAGGAACAAATTAAAAAGGGCAGCCCCCCAAAAAGAAAGGGGGGGATGGCCAGAACAAAAACAAAAGTCGAAAGGAAACTTAAAACATTAAATCAAAAGGTAATTGTCAGGGTCCATAATACACCCCAGCCTGGACTCAGGTATATCTTTTCAATACCAACTAAGTAAACAAACTCAAATTAACAGGGATAAATTAAAAGGGGCAGTGCTCCAAAAGGAGGGGGAAATAGCTTGAAAAAGCAAAGTACAAAGGAAACTTAAAGCATCAAATCAATGTGTGATTATTGGGGTTGATACTAAGCAGGGAAGTAAGTTTGATGGGGACAGTGTAGAGGGAGCTTTCCTCTGTATCTAACCCCGTGCTATGTCTGTCCTGGGAGTGTTTGATGGGGACAGTGTAGATGGAGCTTTACTCTGTATCTAACCCAGTGCTGTACCTGTCCTGGGAGTGTTTGATGGGGGGACAGTGTAGAGGGAGCTTTACTCTGTATCTAATTGGCAGTATTCAGTACCCAGCCCCTGCAGTACCTAGTGGGTGCAGAAAGCATCAACTGTGCCCTCTCCAGGGACACCTGGCCACGAATATAACGTGGTAGAAGGGCAAACAATCAGGATGGCCGACCCCATTGGTTGCCCATTGCCTGGGCCTGAGGTGACATGCCCTACCAAGCTCCGGAGTAGGTTAACGAGAAGGTCACCCTCTCTATCCACCCTCTCTGCACTAGGTGCCCAAAGGTTAGGAGCATGGGACAGAAGTGCAACAAAATATTAAATAAAAGGTATTTTAACAAAATGAACAGGGTGTGCAACTTAAGATAGGACTTATCAGGTAGTTCATACTCTAGCAAGCCAACCTCATTAGCCTGGCTGAAGTCACTCCTCCCCCTCAAAGTCCAAGAAATCCCCTCAAAGTCCAAGAAATCCCCTCAGTTTGCTTCCCTCAAGGGTCTTTTCCTCTGTTTGAGCGCTGGGTCAGGACACTCCAACTCGGCATCCGATATCAGTGGTGTGTAACAATTGGGCATTTGTCTCTTCTGCCGTGAATGCCAGAGATCTGGTTCCTCATCCACTTCGGGTGGTAGGAGAAATCGATACAGCTTCATCCTCTATTTCCATTTCAGACCTGGAGGTCCCCATCAAGGATGCAAGGGATGCAATGCTGTCTTGTCGAGGGGGGACTCTGCTCATCCTTAGGACTGTAGTCAGACTCAGCTCCGGAACGGTGGAGAGCTTGAGGTCAGGACCTGATCCAAATGCTCCCTTACTACTGCCTCATCTATACATACTCAGTAGGATGCCAGTCTGGCCCTGGACTTGAGTTCTGCTTACCCAGGCAGGTCTATTTGCATAACTTCTGTCCCAGACTCTCTCCACTGCTTCAAAGTTCCTTTCTCGGTGAGTGTTGTTATGGACCCTGCATTGGGCTTCCTGGTATCCTTCTACCTTTCCTCCCAGATTTGGTAACAACAGAGTCAGTCTGGTGTGGGGCCGTCTGCACATTAGTAACTCTGCTGGCATAGTTTCCATGGCAGAGTGCTGAGTGATCCTATCATCAAATAACCACCTTGAGAGTTTTGTATCTAATGGGGCCACTGGCTTTTAATATCTGGACTACTCTTTCTACCAGTCTATTTGACACAGGTGCTGTCTTGATGTGTCGAATCCCATTTGATTTCATAAGTTTTGTGAACTCTAGGCTGGTGAACACTGAACTATTAATCGGAAACTAATACAACGTGTGCATTGCAAACGAGGTGCGCAGTTTCCATCGTGTTTGCTGAGTTTAGTTTATATATGTCTAACCACTTGGAATGGGCATCTATTATCACCAGAAACCTGGATCCCATAAGCGGGCCTGCAAAATCGACATGGAGTCACGACCATGGTCTGCATGGCCATTCCCACAGGTGCAGCCGGGCTGCCTGTGGTCCTTCTGCCCCTGATGGCACTTCTGGCACTGTCCTACCAGTTTCGTGATGTCTGCGTCCAGACCTGATCACCAGATGCAGGTTAGGTCCTGGCCAGCCTCTTCATTTTGATATTCCAGGGTGCCCATGGTGTAGTTTGACCATTATGGCTCGTTGGTCCTGTCTTGGGACAATGACTTGTGCTCCCCATAGCAGTATCCCGTCTCCCTCCTGCTCCAGTCTGTGGATGGAACTGTGGATGGTCCAGTCTTTCCAGCTGACCTGTTAGCACCAGGTGCTTTACTTCGCCATATAGGGTCTTTCTGCGTCCACTTGTGTATATTTTGTGCATCCATCGAGAGGGTATTCATAAAGTTGAACATCATCACGGTCTCCTTCTTTCTGGATACCAATGGTGGGATGTCCGGTAACAATAGTCAGCTTAAGGCATCAGCATTTGCCATTCTTGTCCTTAGTCAATGCTCCAATTGATACTGATATGCCACCAGCAATAATGCCCAACGCTGTATCCGGGCTGATGCTGCGATCAGTGGCACTGCTTTGTCTTCCTTCAATAGGCCAACAAGAGTTTGTGATCTGTTATGGTAGGAAGTTTTCACCTGTATGAATACTGGTGAAATATTTTGACTGCGAAGATTACCGCCAGTCCTTCCTTCCCAATCTGGGCATTGTCAGAATCCTGGAGGCATACACTATTGACCACTATTATTCATTCTACCACCTGTGTGCCAGGACTGCGCCCACTCCATATGGGAATGCATCACTGGTGAGTACCAGTTCCTTCTTGGGGTCATAATGTACCAATACATTTTTCGGATGAGAGTTGTTATTTAATTTTCTTGAAGGCTCTGTCCTGGTGGGCCGACCATTCCCAAGTTTGTCCCTTTTTTAAGCAACTGATGCAGGGGATCCAGAATGGAAGCCCTATTCTGTATGAATTTCCTGTAGTCTGTTACCAGTCCTAAAAACGACCACAGCTCCTGGATGGTTATGGGAGCCAGGGCGTCTTTTATTGCTCCCACCCGATCCTCCAGAGGATGTAGGCCCAACTTTGTACCCAAGGTAGGTTACTTGCAGAGCTAAAAAGAAGCATTTTTCCCTTTTCAGACACACTCCCGCTGCTGCAAATCTCCTGAGAACTTCCTCCAGGTTCTCCAGATGTTCTGTTCTTGTTTTACCCGTAATGAGAAAATTGTCCAGATAAACGACAAACTATGGGAAGCCCTGAAGAACGCTCTCATGGTCCTTTGGAATATGGCACAAGCTGACGAAACCCCAAAGGGCAATCTTTTATACTGGAAGAGGCCTTTCAGTGTATTTATTGTGGAGAATTTTTGCGAATGTTCGTCCAGCTGTAGTTGCAGGTACACGTGTCTCATGTCCAGTTTTGTGAATAGGAGTCCTCCTGCCACTTTTGTGTACAGGTCCACAATCTTGGGAACTGGGTATTTGTCTAGCTGAGTGTAACAATTCATCGTCCGTTTGAAATCGCCGCAAAGATGCACCGACCCATTTAGCTTTAAGTTAGGAACCACTGGTGCCGCCATTTTGTGAACTGGCCCGGTTGTATTATTCCCTCACACTGTAATCTTTTGACTTCCGCATTGGCCTTTTCCCTTAATGCAAATGGTACCGGTCAGGCTTTGCAAAACTTCGGGATAACTTCCGGGTCGATGCGCAATTTTGCCTTGATTTCTTTGATTATCCCTAGGCCTTCCCGAAAAACCTCTGGGTATTTGCTCAGGGCCTCACTCAGGTGACCGTTTTTGAGCAGGAAGATATTTATCCAATGTAGCTGGATCTTTCAGCCAATTTTGCCCTAATAGCCTCGGTCCCGAACATTCCACTACCATTAATGGGAGCCAAGCTAATTGTTTCCCGTTAGCAACTAGCACATGGGTTGTACCCATCACTTTCAATGGTTCCCATGTATAGGTCCTCAGCCTTGCCTGAGTTTTGGTCAGGGATAAGGGTTGGAGTCCAATGCATATCTTGTTAAACATTGTCTTTGCTATGACTGCGTCGACCTCCATTAAAATTGGACGTCCATTCAGTCCCACTGGGTTCAGATCTTGTCATCATGATGCACAGTAGCTGTTCCTCATCAGAGGGAGGGGGAGCTTCCAGGTTGTGCATTCACCTGTCCCTTGGCCTACATGTTCTTTTCGGCCATATTGGTTCAGGAGAGTTGATTTTCCTCTATGCATCCTGACACTGGCAGGGCTCTATAGGAACCGGTGTCACTCTGGGCTTAACCTGACTTGTCTGGGTGCAGTTCTATATATGGACTTGGCATCCCTTGTATCCAAATCCTTCTGGAGTAGCATTATGCATTGACCTGCCCCATAGTGATGGTCCCCTAACCCAGTCTTCCTGGCATTGGCCTCTACCTCCATCTGGATAGCTTGGAGTTCATGTGCTCCTCTTGCTGCTTTTTCTACCAACAGGGCCAGCAGTAATACCTGTTTACAGTCCAGCTGGGCCTCCACCAACAAGTGTTTCTGTACAGTCATACCATTAGTTCTGTACACCAATTGATCTCGGAGCATCTCATTTAGTGTCCATCCGCATTCACAATACTCCACCAGATGTCTTAGTCTTGTTAGGAAACTGGTGACTGACTCCCCCATTCCCTAAATGTGGAATAAAAATGGTACCTCTGCAGGATCGGGGTGGCTTAATGTCATAATATTCTTGAACTAAGTTTGACAACTCTTGGAAGGGCTTTGTTAAACTGCACATAAATTAAACTGACATAATTGCAAAAGCTGCTGGTCCACACGCGGTCAGCAGGATGACCCTTTGCCCCTCATCTGAGGTTATGTCGTTTGCCCTGAAGAAATGCATCATCCTTTCCACATATTGGGCCCAATCCTCCACTGTGGAGTTAAAAGAGTCCAACTTCCCAACAGCTGCATGTTTTCTCAACAATGGCTTACCCTCAATATGTGCTCTGATTCAGCAAGTTCCTTCAGGTCACTCCTTTTTCCTCGTTGCCACTGTAATAACTCCACGGAGGCAGAAGCCCTGTCACTGAATTACTTTATTTACACCATACATCTGTACACAGCCGGGTCTCCAGTTGCTCCCGGTTGATTGCAAGCTGGCGGTCTGACACACCTGCTTTAAACTGGGAGCATGAGGCTCTCTGAGTTACCATCAATTAAGACTCATCAGATAGTTCATACTCTGGCAAGCCAGTCTCATTAGCCTGGCTGAAGTCATTGCAATACACACTCACAAATAGCAGTTAAGTAGAGATCATTAATTTTTTTTTAATTGGGGAAAAACAGGTAAATATTTGTACAGAGAAAAGTGCAATGGCCATGAAGAGAGTCTAGGGAACTGGGATTCACTTAGGATTGTTTTATTAGCAGAGAGCCATGCAGAAATAATTGACCAGGTGGCTCTTTCCTGAACTGTGACTTTCTGAATAGTTCTAAAAAGAACATAAAAACTGTTTTAAAAAAGATACCGTTATTTGCATTTTAATGGGAGAAAACAATAAAAACTTGCAAGCAAACCAGAATAGAGCCTCATCAATTATTCTCAGTAATCAGTCATCAGACTGGGCATGAAATTGACCCACTGTGACTTCAGTTTTCTTCTTTGTCCGACAGAGGGAGCATCTTATTTCCAGCCCCTCCACTAACCGTAATTAGGAGCCTATTGCATAGGGAAGCACAGACATGAACTGACATCATATCACTGGATTTAACAGCACACTGCGTCACTATGCTTCCCAAGCATCAGATTCTTATTACAAACGAAATTAGATCTGTCAGATAGAAAAAAAGTATACATGTACAGTATATGGATTGGAATCTTAAACATATTATGGAAAAAATGTGATTTTGCTCTTGGCTTCATGATGCATTCTAAGTGCCAAAATACCGCTTCTGCTAAAATAAATTATAATTTCATCTGTTCAATTTGTTTTTAAAAAAAATCAGCCGTTCAGATGTCTGTCATCACATCCCTTTATATAAGCAGCTCGACAATATTGAGGCTATTTGAAACATGTTGTTAGATTGGTTTTAAAAAAAAAGCTTAATTACTATGGTGATTTATATTTTTATTCCTTTCTAAGCAGGATTTGCTACAGACTCCCCCATCAGTGCTATTGGTTTTGCTGCTTGCAAAACACATTCTCCAAATATTTGGTTTGGAAAGGGCTGCTCAAATAATCTGCAACATCAGCTCTTTGTCAGCATAGTACGTTCCAGAAATGGGATTCAGCTTATTGAAAGCTTTGCTCATCCTTTCACTCTGAGTGCCCAACAATCTGTATGTTTCTCTGCAGCAAACTATTTCAAATTAAGCACGAACAACAATCATGAATTCTGTCAGTAAATTGACACCTTTTTTTTGCAGGGTTATTCAATCCTTTACATTGTAAGGACATTATAGGGGCAGCCTAACACGTTTCAGTCGTAGAAGGTTTATTTTTCAGCTAGCCAGCCACCGAATGCGTTATGGAGATTTATGTCTATCAAATAAGACAGTCACGGTGAGAGTCATAAAAACAGCTTGAGGAAATGGCGTATTTCACTTGAAGGAATAGGGACAAGCTCGGCAGTGAATGGGGTGGGGTGAGGAGACAGAAAGGAAGATTTTTTAGTGTTTATTCCATCCCACATGGACATGTGAATGCGATTTCTAAATCATTTATTTTTCTCCCAATGTTAACATTATTTTCTTCCTTCCCTTTGTGTTGCCATGAGGAAATCCCCATTCCCCATCTTGCACAAAATATTTTCCTACGCCTCCAGCTATTGCCACTTGCAATCCTGTTGCTAGGGAGCATACAAACATGCCCCAGCAGGGAGTTCTGCACTTCTGTTTGACATTTAGCTGGGCTTAGGAACTCAGCAAAGGAGTCTCAAATTCAATCCTCTGTGTTATTGATATGGTACAAAGAAAAAGGTTTGTTAAACACATCTGAGAAGATTTTTATCTTGAAAGAGGGGCCTTGGATGAATTGCTAGATACAGTCCTCTACGTGTTACTCAACTGAGTTCAATCAATAAGGATCAGCAATATTCTTTATGGGAGCACTTTACCAAGCCTGAACAGTTCATTTGGAGAGGGAAGAGAAAATGTGAAGCTAATCATGTTCCTTTTTGCATTATTTTGTTCTACCTCATCAACAAAAGAATTAACAGAAGGCGAGGAAGTACCAAGGTGGACTGTTCCATATTCTCATTTTTAAAAATTAGTAAAGTGCGCTTAAAGAGAAGGGATGAAAATAAGTGGAACAGTGAGTCTGAAAAATAGAATATGAAAAAAATACTAATTCCAAACAACATTCAAAAATAAAGGAAAATGTGCGAAAACATTGAAACAACTATACTTTGAATGAGAATGAAATGTAATTTTATTCATGCTGGACAAAAGAGTCTGAAAATAACCAAACTCTTGGTTTTAATAGTCTCATTTTAGCAATAAAAGCTTTAGAAATCAGAAATGGTGATAAAATTATCAATTCTAAATTACTTTCATTGCTGTGTCTAAAACTATGTTTCAGACCCTCTACAATGCCTTTATTACTGATTTACAGAGAGAATATGGTGCAAATTATAGAATCCCTACAGTTCAGAAGAGGCCATTCAGCTCATCAAGTCTGCATCAACAAATAGATTTCAATGTTTTGATGCATTTAAGTCTTATTGGTCATGTTTGGCTGGCATATGGCTTTAAAACAGTGTGTGACCATATATTAATGTAATTCCCCCCAAGTTTTCAATGAAAAATATTTCAGTAATGTGCACATCATGAGCTTTATTAAGGAAGATGTTCCTTTATTAAGGAACTATTTATTGCACAGAATCACTGAACCTTCCTTTCATCTACAATCTTAAGTTTGAAAGAGTGCAAAGCATGATGTTTGGTCAAAGTGGATCCACAAAAATAATTGCAAATATCAGAATAGGAAAAGACATATCAGTAAAATGTACTCTAACACACTGCCAAAAGCATACATATTCGTCCATATTGTCTGATGTTTAGAAGAATGAGATGTGATAACTTTGATTCAGGATCATGAAGAGGCTTGTCATATTGAGAAGTTGTGTCCTTTGAGAATTTAGAACAAAAGATCAAGGGCTGATCATTTAGTTTTATGATGAAGAGAAAAATCTACACTCAAAGGTTTTGAATTCTCTAGATCATAGAGTCGTAGAATTCCTACAGTGCAAAAGGAGGCCATTTGGCTCTTCAAGTTTGTACCAACAACAATCCCACCCAAGCCCTGTCCCCACATATTTATCCTACTAATCCCATTGAGTAAGGGGCAATTTAATATGATCAATCTGTCTATTCTGCACATCATTGGATTGTGGGAGGAAACCAGAGCAAACCCTCACAGATCACAGGCAGAACATGCAAACTCCACATGGTGACCCAGGACAGGAATCAAACCTGTGTCCCTACCACTGTGAGGCAGCAGTGCTGACCATTGTGTCGCCCAGAGTTTGTGGATGCACCATCATTGGCTATATTTAAGACCAAGATAGACTAATTTTTGGTCTCTAAGGGAATCAAGGGATATAATAGGTGAATGGGAGAGTTGAGTTGAGGCCCAAGATCACGTGTGATCTTACTGGATGACTTGACAGACTCTCAGGTTCTTATTCCTTATGTTGTAAGAGAAATAGATAATTTAGCTCCTTGAATTTGTTTCCATTCAATAAGATCATTGCTAACTTGTAGCTTGAGTCATCTACCTGCTTTTCATTCTGTATTGCTTAATAGCCTTGTTTCACAAAAATCTATCAAAAAATATCTTGCAGCAGTGAGAGTGTCTGCAAATCGAAGTCTCAGCCAATGATGTATTTGAATCAGCCACTAGGAGATGTAGTAGAGCAGCCTTGGATGATTTACCCTTCTGATTTTTTTCCCCCTCAAAGGGAAAGCAGAGGTTCCTGGCACAAAATGAATAGGGAATCAAGGACTGCAAACTTATGGCCAAGATTAATTGACACTGGGAAATTATCTAGGGAGCATCCAAGCTTTCAAACCCTAGATAGTGCGTCTAGAGCAACCTAGGCTAGTGAGTGGGCCACATGAGTGGCCCTCCTTCATCCCAGTGGGCCACAAGATTGAAATCAAACTTGTTCACTATCCATGACCCCACAAGTAATATGGAATACATTTAATACATGCTGAGTACTTTATGAGGAATTATAGAAAATTCTTAACCATTCATATATTTATAAAAGTGTGATTGGCCTCAAATGGCAAACACAAATGAACTATGCTTTGACTGGACACAGAGGAAGCACACAACTCTCATAGTCAATGTTATGTGCAATCAGCATGCACTTCAATTCATGTACCCTTATTTTTACATGCATATCACTTTAGTCATATCAGTTCGGGAAAAAACTATGTGGATGGAAACCAGTGGATTCTGGGAACCCTGCACTTGGGCAACTGTCTACAAAAGTGCTTCGTGGGCCACCCTTGGCCCCTGGATTGTAGGTCACCCATTACTGCTCTCGAGATTTCTCCTCACAGGAAAAGGTATTTAGGCAAAGAAATGAGGAAGTTCACAGATCAAAATTGTTCAACACCTGAATAAAGCCCAGCTAGGTAAAGTCATCATAGTCGCAGATGACCACAGGCAGTAGCTTTAACCTGAGGATCACTACACTTCAGACAAGGAGCAAAGTTGAGAAGTCAGAGCTTTCAAAAATAACCTCTGCCGGTGCAGAAATCAAACCCATGCTGCTGGCTTTGCTGTTGCATCCTTTACCAACTATCCAGTCAGCTGAGATAAACCAACTACTACTATGGACAACAAACTGCGATATATTCATGCAAGAACACTTTTAACATTTGTAGGCTTGAATTTTCAGGCCCTGCCAAGGTTGGGAGCTGTGATGAAAGGGACCTGAAAATACTGGTGCCAGCCTGTCCCCATTGCTATCCATTCATTGGGAGCAGCTCCCACAAAGCAGTCATCCATTAGGCTTAGTAAAAGCCTTAATAAAGGCATTAAAAGGAGGTTGACTCAGACTTTCTAGGAGTCTCCCTATTTCCTGACATGACAGGGAGGCAGTTTACCCTATAGCAGACGAGGGCTGCATGTTGGCATAGAGGCTTCCCTGCCTGTCCGGGCACAGGCGCACCCAATGGTTGCCAGATAGTGAGATGCAGCCTCTCCTCACAAAGCTTTATCAGCAATTGTTTAAAAAGTATCAGTATCCTATTTTGCTATCCTCCCAGTGACTTACCTTATACTCCTCTCAAGACCAATTAAGGGGAAACCTCCATAAAAATTCCAAAGAATGACAGTGTCCCCAAGGAGGAGCTGGTACTTGTTCTGCAAGCAGCCCCAATTTTTATTTTCTTTCACTGAACTGAAACTTCAGCCAATTAAGAGCCATAAAAGTTCCAAAGAATGGCAGTTTGCCAAAAAGGAGGGGATGGTACTAGGATGCCCAGGCACTGCCAACTCCTGTTTCTCTTCCAACAAGTGAAAATTCAGCCCTGTTGTCAGTGGCATTCAAGATATTTTATTGCTGTTGCTTTAGTTACACGTTACCAGTGCAAGTTGTAGCTTGTCAGTGCTGTGTCCAGTATATTAAAAAAAAATGCGTTTAATGCAAAAAAAAGACTGTGGATCTTTTTAAGGAAGCAATTAGACTCTGAGAGCAGCAATCATCAGAGAAAGGGAGGGTGGGATGCCTGGCTGCCCAAGTTATCCTGCCAATTTCCAACTTTGCTTTGTGACAAGAAGGTTGCAGTATAAGAATAAGGAAGTCTTGTTGTATTTATATAGAACTTTGATGTGGCCACAAATAGCATACAGTGTACTATTTTGTTCTTACACTAGGAAGGATATATTTGCCTTGGAGACAGCTCATTGAACTGATTCGTGAAATGAGAGGACATTTCTATAAGGAGAGGTTGAGTAGAATAGCTTGATATTCCATAGGGTTTCGAAGAGTGAGAAGTGATCTCACTGAAGTGTGTAAAATTACTAGAAAGCTTGACAAGGTCAATGCTTAGAGACTGTTTCCCTGCTTTTTTTGTTTTTTAGATAATCAAAGATTCTGATGCAACCTATGCATTTTGAATTAATTATAAGAATACATACTTACAATCAAATTACAACATGAAAACAGCCTGCTCAGTCCAATGAATCCAAGTTGATGCTTATCCTCCATGTCTCAACCCCACACAATTCAACATTTTCTCCTATACCTTTATTTGCCCTTTCCCTCAATCAACAATCTAATCTATTCTAATCTAATCTATTTCTAATCTGTTTCTGGTTCCATTACTGAAACTAGTAGTGCTATTTTATAACTTGTTATGCAAAAGTGTTTCTCATGCTTGTTGTTCCTTACATCTTGTACCTTAAGAGAAATAAATTGTTCGTCTCGTGAGTCTGTGCTAACTCATTCAAAGAGCAATCCAGTTAGTCCCACTCCTAGATTTTTCCCATATCCCTGAAGTTTTTTTTCTCCTTCATATATTTATCCAATTCCGTTTTTGAAGACTACTTTTGAATTTGTATTCACCACCCTATCAGACAGTACATTTCAAACCCTAGTCTCATTCTAAGTATTTTCATTGTGTCTCCTCTTGATTCTTTTCCTCATCATCATAAAAGCTTTCTCATTATTAACGCTTAGCTATTCCAAATAGTTTCTCTTTCTTTATTCTGTCAAAACTCTTCATGATCTTAAACCACTCTTAAGAATTTAATCTCCTCAGTTCATATGAAAACAGTTCCAATTCTGCATGATTTTCTTTGAATTTATTTTTTCTCATATGAGACAATACAGATACAATGCTCTGGATCTGTACTCCCACTTGTTGCCTAGCATTATAAACATCAAAGCCATTACTGTACTCCAAATCTAATCTCATTAAGGATTTATATAGTTTCACCAGCACATTTCAACTTTACAGTCCATACATCATGTTCTAAAATCCAGTTATTTTATACGGTTTTATACTTTTGAGGTTCTGTTTTCCATGTGAAACTGAATAATCAAATTCTTTTGTCTTCTTCAGCCAGCTTTTCCCCAAAGTACAATACATCCATCAAAGTACAATACATCCATACAAAATGTATCCATCTGCCATTATTTTTAACCACATTTCTGTTTTATCAATATCTCACAATCATTAATCATGCCATTTACTCTTCCATTGTCTGCAAATTTAGACACTACTCCCTTTGGCTCTTTATCCAAACCATCACCAGTGCAGTCTGTATTTAATACCTTATTTAATATTTTTGTATATAGTTACTAAATATTACTGTTAAACCTTTTCACTTGCCTTGCCGGATGTTGCCTGCTGCTTCTCAGTTCCTTTTCTGATAATGAGCAGAAGAAGTGGGAGCTTTTAAACTTTACCAGGGTATTTCCTGTAACCTACCTTGAGTGATCAGAGTATTTACAGTTAGATCATATGAATTTTTGAAAACTTCCTGGGATTTCCCTACTGTTTGCTAACACACCCTAACCAAATTGAAACGTGACATAATTGAAATACCTCAGTGCAGATAACAAATAAACTTTCATTTTGCTGTTATGCAATGTTTGATAATATATTCTCCTGCAGGTTCATACAGGAGGTCCCCATTTTGGACATCACACTTGTTATAAAAAAGCCTCTATGAGTCATCGAACCAATTTGATATTATTTTTGCCCCTTCTATGAATTTCAAGGCCATAATAATTTGCATAGTCTGAAATATTGAATAATACATTCTCTTTCTGAAAGCAGGTTCCACACACTAAATCTGTGACATTCCAACTATTTATTTTATTTATTAGTGTCACAAGTAGGTTTATACTAACACTACAATGAAATCACTGTGAAAAACCCCCAGAAGCCACACTCCAGCACTTGTTCGGGTACAATGAGGGAGAATTTAGCATAGCCAATCCACCTAACCAGCACACTTTCGAACTGTGGAAGGGAACCAGAGCACCCGGAGGAAACCCAGAGGGAACATGCAGACTCCGCACAGTGACCCAAGCTGGGATTCGATCCTGGGTCCCGGGTGCTGTGAGGCAGCAGTGCTAACCATTGTGTTACCATGACGCCCCAGGCACACTGTCAGTGTGTGGAATATAGAATAAAGAATATAGAATAAAGAAGCAGATAATTGAGCAGCTTACCTCAATTATCTCCTGCATTCACTGCAACAGCTATAGTACACTGGACCCAGATTGTTCATACTGATGCCATGGCCACTCATCCTGGCCAACCTCATGAGGATATTAATTTGATTTGATTTATTATTGTCACATATATTAGCATCCTGTGAAAAATATTCTTTCTTATACACTATACAGACAAAACACACTGTTCATAGGGAAGGAAATGAGAGAGTGGAGAATGTAGTGTTACAGTCATGGTTCGATTGTAGAGAAAGATCAACTTAATGCAAGGTCAGTCCATTCAAAAGTGTGACAGCAGCAGGGAAGAAGCTGTTCTTGAATCAGTTGGTATGTGACCTCAGACTTTTGCATTTTTTTCCAACAGAAGAAGATGGAAGAGAGAATGTCCGGGGTGCATGGAGTCCTTAATTATGCTGGCTATTTTGCCGAGACAATGGGAAGCGTACACAGAATCAATGAATGGGATGCTGGTTTGTGTGATGGTTTGGGCTACATTCACAACATTTTGTAGTTCCTTGCAGATTTGGCAGACCAGGAGCCATACCAAGCTGTGATACAACCAGAAAGAATAGTGCTTCTATAAAAGTTGGTGAGAGTCGTAGCTGACATGCCAAATGTCCTTAGTCTTCTGAGAAAGTAGAGGCGTTGGTGGGCTTTTTTAACTACAGTGTCATCATGGGGAGACCAGGGCAAGTTGTTGGTGATCTGGACACCTAAAAACTTGAAGCTCTTGACCCTTTCTACTTCATTCCCATTGACATATTTCTGCATCAAATCTTTTCAGGAGAAATAGATCCACAATGCCCATGAGACAGGCTGAGACATTCCAAGCTGGAAGTCCTAACTCCTTATGAGAAGCAAGCGCTAGACATCATGGAGCCTGACTCACCCAGAAGTGGCAAAAGTGAAGGAAAGCCTCGTTTTGGGAAGATTGCAGAAGTTTCAGGCTAGCTGATAAGAGGAGATGACTAGATGTGGTTGAATGAAGATTAGGAATGTGTCTGATGAATAGAGTTCATACACTGGGACCCCAACAAGCTTCATGATCCATTGCTTCAGATCATTGTTCAAGATTTCATTGTGTCTGTGGAGTTCTTTCAATTATTTCAGACCATGAAATAGATGGTGCGCATCACGTCTTAGGGTTAATGTGTCAATTGATTTCAATACTCTGAATGATTTCTGTCTTTTACAGGAGGAACCTCTTAAACACAAGAAACCAGCAACCATTCAGCAACCTCCCTTCTCAGAGGAGGGGAAGGGATCCTTGCAGCATTTGGCATCACATCCTCTCTCTGAACCCAGCACCATCACAGCTGCTGGCATTTTGACAGGATTTAGTGCATCGGACAGGAGTCACACACCATTAGTGAGGACACATTCACATACGTAATTCCCGGAAAGTGTGGTGGAACAGGTCTGGGCAGTCAGAGGCATGCTTGAGTGACTGATTCTGAGTTGGATGATGAGTCTCTAGAGATGGCAGATGGTTGAATGTTCAGTTTGAGATCTATAAAGGTTTGATGGGTGTACTAGAGGGGTTGTGTGCTCTGGCCCAGACTGTGGAGGTCTGCACCCAGGCTATGAATTCTGCCATCATCCACTCTTCAAAACACTAAACATCCTCTGTAGGCTGGCTGGTGACTACCATGGAGGACAATCCACGCGCATTGCAGATGCAGTTGTTGTGATGCACTCTGACTTGTACACCATCGTCCTGACTCTAAGTTCAGGGCACACACCCAGGGGGAAGAGGTCGGGGTGCCTAGTTTCCCACCCAATTCCTGGGACCTCAACATTTGGTATGGAGAACCGCTCCTAGTGAGGAGCGATGGGCAGCAGCTGCCTTCATCTGGAAATTCCTCTCAAAGCAGCAACACCTCCATCGATCAGCCATTGACACAGGCCTCAACCATTGCCATGGTGATTATGTGTCTCAGAAAGAATCTCATGGAATTGTCGACTGCTCAAGGCTGCAACTGCACAGAAGATGCTGCTGAAGTCATCCAGGGCAAGGGAAATGCTTCAGGCACCTCTCTCTAGATAAAGCAAAGGAAGAGTGCGATGTCAGAGCACTCATAAGCCTGTTACTAAATATCCACAATGCTCACAAAGAAGGACACATGAGGGAGGTTATTTATTGATGTTGTTAAACTTTTAAAGCTTGTGAATAAATACAAAACTCACCTTCTCTCATGCGGAGCTTCTTATTGACAATGGTGGCTGTGTGATTGAAACTGAGAAGGATTTTAGCAAACCCTTTCCATAGTAGAGGCATAGTTGCTGCGTTAGGCCATCCCTGATATCACAGCCATTCATTTGATCACAGCTAAGGCTATCTGCAGCAACTTCATCATAGTCCCTCAACTCATCATCATCAGCATCCTCAGCAGGAATGGCAAGACTATGCAGTGTGCTGCAAACTATGACACAAGGGACACCTGTGGGGTGGGAGGATGGGAGAAGTGCAATGCACCTCAAGATCTGTCCAGGCAGTGGAATCTGATCTTAAGGAGACTGATGGTCTGCTCCATCATGACCCTAACGCTGGCATGGTTCTCATTGTCCCTCCTCTCTTGGCATTATTAGCCCTCAGTCGATAGGCCTTATCACCTAGTCACGAACCTCCAAAGAATCCAAACCAGTGATAAGACCTGGGCTCTGTGAGTTTTTCTGAATGCATGTATCATGAGTGCTGTCCAGACACCTGGCACACATCTGCAACACCTACTGATTATGGTCACACACTAGCTGCACATTAATCAAGTTTTTTTTAAATTCATTTATGGATGTGGATGTCCCTGACCTGGCCAGCATTTACTGCCCATTCCTAACTGCCCTCCATTTCGGAGGGCATTTGAGAGCCAACCACATTGCTGTGGGTCTGGAGTCACGAATAGGCCAGGCCGGCTAAGGACAACAGATTTCCTTCCCTAAAGGTCATTAGTGAACCAGATGGGTTTTTTCTGACAATCAATAATAGGTTCAGGGTTATCATTAGACTTTTTAATTCCAGATTTTTATTGAATTCAAATTTCACCATATGCAATGGCAGGATTTGAACTCAGGTCCTCAGATCTTACTCTGGCTCTCTGGACTATTAGTCCAGTGACAATACTACAACACCACTATCTCCCTTATGGGAGCCTTTTCTGTTTATGATAGTACAGGACTGTCCACAAGGAACCTTAATGGCTTCATATGTGCAGTCAATGACTCTCTATACTTAGGGGAAATCTGCAATTGCTGCAAATCCTCAGATTCGATCCATTTGGCTTTGAACATCCTGTGTGAAGATATAATTTCCAGTGCTTTGGGGCATTGCATCTGTGAATGCTTCGATGCAATGGTGTTCTGCAAGCTGTATTATCTCACTAAGATCTGCCTGGAATGAACGTTTTGCAATACCAGAGATATCAGCTGGCCTCAGAGGAAGTTCAGTGTTATCTCCCCTGTAAGAATCTCACATAATGGTTTCACTCTGGCTCTTGAAAGCCTAGATCTTCTTTTGCTTTGCGTCTCACTCATTTGCAAGTAGTTAGATTTCTGCCTGTATGTCTTTGGGAGGCATTAGATTGTGGGCTAAGGATTTCTGGGTTTCTCCCAATCCTCAGCATGTGGTGTCGCACTGTCCCCTTCCTGAAGGACCACAGCATTCTGAGTCTCCCTGTCTCCCCTTCACCCATCTCTCATCCTCCTCCACCCCATCCTTTTCTCCTTCTGGCTGGAATTTCCAACTGAAATCACATCCCTATCACATCCTCCAGAGGACTGGAGGATTGCAAATGTAGTACCGTTGTTTAAAAAGGGTCAGAGGGATAACCCAGGGAACTATAGGCCGGTGAGCTTGACTTCAGTTATAGGTAAGCTAATGGAGAGGATTCTCAGGGACAAGATGTATGAGCATCTGGAGCGCTGTGATCTGATCAGGGATACGCAGCATGGCTTCGTTAAGGGGAGGTCATGCCTTACGAATCTAGTGGAATTTTTTGAAGAGGTGACAAAAACGGTTGATGAAGGACAAGCCATTGATGTCGTCTATATGGATTTCAGTAAAGCGTTTGATAAGGTCCCTCATGGTAGGCTGATAGAAAAGGTGAAGGCGCATGGGATACAGCGCCAGGTATGTAGATGGGTTGAGAACTGGCTTGGGAGGAGGAGACAGCGGGTAGTAGTGGTAGGCTCTTTTTCCAACTGGAGGTCTGTCACTAGTGGTGTGCCACAGGGCTCTGTACTAGGACCCCTTCTATTTGTGGTGTATTTAAATGACTTGGAAGAGGGGGTAGGTGGTGTGATCAGCAAATTTGCTGATGACACTAAGATGATTGGATTGGCAGGTACTGAGGAGCAGTGCCTGGCAAAACAACATGACATAGATAGGCTGGTAGATTGGGCAGATAGATGGCAAATGGAATTTAATCCGGATAAATGCGAGGTGATGCATTTTGGCCGGAATAATGTAGAGGGGAGTTATAGGATAAAAGGTAAAACTATCCGGAGTATAGAGATGCAGAGAGACTGGGGGTGCAAGTTCACAAGTCTCTGAAGGTGTCAGTACAGGTGGAGAATGTGGTAAAAAAAAAGCGTATGGTATGTTAGCCTTCATAGGAAGGGGTATAGAATACAAGAGTAGGAGTCTGATGTTGCAGGTGTATAGAACGTTGGTTAGGCCTCATCTGGAGTACTGCGTCCAGTTCTGGTCGCCATACTACAGGAAGGATGTCGAGGCCCTGGAGAGAGTGCAGAGGAGAATTACCAGGATGCTGCATGGTATGGAAGGGCTGTCTTACGAGGAAAGATTGAAAACACTGGGGTTGTTTTCCCTTGAAAGACATCGGCTGAGAGGGGATCTTTTAGAGGTATATAAAATTATGAGGGGTATAGATAGAGTAAATGGTGGTAATCTTTTTCCACCATTAGAAATGGATAGATCGAGGGGTCACGGGCTCAGGGTGAGGGGGGCTATGTATAAGACGAATATTAGAGGTCAGTTTTTCACACAAAGGGTAGTGGGGGTGTGGAATGCACTGCCGAGTAAGGTGGTGGGAGCAGGCACGCTAGGGTTGTTTAAGGGTCTCTTGGACAGCCACATGAGCGGTCTGCAGATAGAGGGATATAGCAGGACTGTTTGAACATCGGGAGGACCAAATAGTAGTAGACTATCTTTTAGTTTCGTCTCGGGAATATCTTAGTTTTTTTTATAGCATGTTTAATTAAGTCTTATTTGTTTCCGCAGGCAATTCGGTCCACCTTGTTGACCAACAAGGGGCATGCATTCGGCATGTCGTGCGAGAGCTGCTCTTGGAGGTTGCTTCAGGAGTTGCCTAGTGCTTCACATCGTCAGTGTATGCTTAAACTGGACCATCTGATGGGCAACATGACAGCTCAGAGACTATCGCTGTTGCTGTGCTGACACATGGATTTGGGCCTGTGTCTGCGGGAGTTTGCGCGTTCTCCCCGTGGTTGCGTGGGTTTTCTCCGGGTGCTCCGGTTTCCTCCCACATCCCAAAAATGTGCTCTTAGGCTGATTGGGTAACAAATTGTCCCTATATTGGTCTCTATATGGGAATCTTCAACAATAGGCATAGCCTAAAGTCAAGGATATGTCATTAAGACGTTAGGACGGCGGCGTGGGCTCGTTGCGCTGAAGGGCCTGTTTCCCGTGCTGTGTTGCTCTTTGTTCTTTGTTCTATCTCAGATACCTTTCACTCCTCACCCTCGGATAATGGACAGGAAAATGTTCAATCAAAATAAAACCCTCTGGATCAGAGGAGAGTTTCCTCTTGAAAACATATCTCATTCACATGAGCATTCATGAGCATACTCATTCACATGAGCAGTCCTTGCAGTCAATGGAGTTTGAATGCAAAGTTGAGATTCTGGTCTGAGTTGCAGGTTTAAAACCCACCCAAATAATCTTGCCCTTAAAGGAAACTGTCATGAACTCGCCCTCAAGGAATATTAATGCATTCTGAACATATTATAGCAATGTGCTGGATCATTAAGGACCTTAGTTGGTTTCTAAGTTGCAATTTAAATAAAGGGAGTTCCTGACCCTTTTGTCCAATCCATGCACTGTATTATCGGAAACTGGCATGATGACACTGTAAACTGTATCATATACTATAATATTCTCAGTGAAGCAGCGAGTATTCTTGAACCCTTTGTAAATGTACAGCTCAGTACCACGGCACCTCCTCTAACCCACCGCTGTGGGACATGTCTAAATATAACATTTTGAGTCCTGTGTCTGAAGAATAATCTGAGAGTATGGGGGAGGGGTGTAATTGCTCTTTGCCATTTGTGTTCAAAGTGTTCACCGCAGACTAGTTCTTTATTCTATATGACACACAGTTTTCTTTTCCGCTGAGGTCTTATTCCCAATGTTTAATTTAACGGAGTATTTAATAGATTTTTCTGCACAATTTATTATTTTATCACCCCTCATTTCCACCAATCTCTCCTCCTAACTCAGGCCCCCATAACCAAGAATCCGCCTTGTGACTTTTCTCTGCATTCCTTCGAGTGCTTGAACTTGTTTCTTGGCAACCGGAATTGGAAAGAATAGTCAAGGTTGTGTCAGATTAGCTAGGATATGGCACAGATTCTGTTCTTTTGCCTGTGTAGTTCAACATTCTGTTGGCATTGATTGCTTATCTGTATTAGTTTAACATATTTTACATTGAGTTGATTAAGATTTCCAAATGCCTTTTCAATTCATTCCCTGGTTCTTCCAACACAATTCATGAAGGATACGAGTTGCCTATTTTTCCTTCCTATTTGCAGTTCATTATATTTTATATATTAAATAAAGTTTGTTAGCTAACGTACACCCTAGTCACACTTTGTTTACCTCAGGCTCATACAGCCCACAGGCCAGATGTGGCCCGCAAAGCCCTTCCGTGTGGTGGAAGTTTTCAAAATGCCAATCAAATACGCAAATTGGGAAGATTCTGCAGGGAGCAGTGCCTCCAATCACATGCTGTATCTCTCTTGTGCTAGTGAACCTATTAACAGAAACATGGGAGAAAAACAATCTGTAATTTGAAGATAAGCAAATACCTGCAGTGCTGAGCTCAGGGCCCAGGAAGCAGTGTGCTAGGGAAACTTGCTGAGGAGTGGACCCAAGGAACAGAGTGCCAAGAGATGAGCCGGGGGGAAGTGCGCTAGAGCAACTGACCCAGGGGAACAATGTGCTGGAGGAGCAGGGCCAGGCAAAAAGTATGCTGGAGGAGCAGGCCCGGGGAAACAGTGTGCTGGAGGAGCAGGCCCGGGGAAACAGTGTGCTGGAGGAGCAGGCCCGGGGGAACAGTGTGCAGGAGGAACAGGCCCGGAGGAACAATGTGCTGGAGGAGAAGACACGTGGAATAGGGTGCTGGATGAACAGGCCTCAGGAACAGTGGGCTGGAGGAGAAGGCCTGGGGAAATAGGATGCCGGAGGTATAGTCCCGGGGGAACAGTGTGCTGGAGGAGCAGGCCTGGGGCAACAGTGTGTTAAGGAGCAGGCCTGGCGAAACAATGTGCTGGAGGAGAAGGCCCAGGAGGACTGTGTGCTGGAGGAGCAGGCCCAGGGGAACAGTACATTGAGAGAAAAGTGCATTGGAGATGTAAGCGGAGGAGAAAGTGTACTGGAGGAGCAGGCCTGGGTGGAAAGTGTGTTGGAGGAGCAGGCCATGGGGAAGTGTATGCTGGAGGAGTAGGTTCGGCGAACAGTGTCTTGGAGGAGGAAGCCGAGGGAACAGTGTGCTAGAGGAGCAGGCCTGAGGAGACTGGCCCAGAAGAGCAGGCCCTGGGGAAGTGCGCTAGAGAAGCACGTCGAGGGGAGCAGTGTGATGGAGGAGTAGGCCTGGGGAAGCAGTGTGCTGGAGAAACAGGCCAGGGCAACAGTGTGATGGAGGAATAGGCCTGAGCGGAACAGTGTGCAGAGGAGCAGGCCTGGGAGAACAGTGAGCAGAGAAGCATGCCTAGAGGAACAGTGTGCTGGAGGAGCAGGCTCGGGGGAGCACTGCACTGGAGGAGCAGGCCCAGGGGGACAGTGAGCTGAAGGAGAAAGTCTGGGGAAACAGTGTGCTGGAGGAATAGGCCTGGGCAGAACAGTGTTCTGGAGGAGTAGGCCTGTGGGAATAGGGTGCTGGACAAGAAGGTACAGGGAATAGTATGCTGGAGGAGAAGGTCCAGGGAAATAGTGTGCTGGAGAAGTAGGCCCGGGTGGGGAAAGTGTTCTGGAGGCACAGGCCCAGGAGGGAACAGTGTGGTGCAAGAGCAGGCCCAGGGGAGCAGGTACTGAATGAACAGTTATGGCGAACAATGAGCTAGAGGAAAAGGCCCAGGGGAACAGTTTGTTTGAGGAGCAGGCCTGGGAGAACAGTGTGTTGCAGGAGCAGGTCCAGGGGAATGGTGTGCTAGAGATGCAGGGCCAGGGGGAAACAGTGTGCTGAAGGAAAAGGCCCAGGGTGACAGTGTTTGGAGGAGTAGGCCCAGGGAGACAGTGTGCTGGAGGAGCAGGCCTGGCGGACAGTGTGTTGGAGGCACAGGCCTGTGGGAAAGTGTGCTGGAGGAGAAGGCCTGGGGGGAACAGTATGCTGGAGGAGCAGGCGTGCCAGACAGTGTGCTGGAGGAGCAGGCCCGGGGAGACAGTGTGCTGGAGGAGCAGGCCTAGCGGACAGTGTGCCGGAGGAGCAGGCCCGGGGGAACAGAGTGCTGGAGGAGCAGGCCTGGCGGACAGTGTGCTGGAGGAGCTGGCCTGGGGGAACAGTGTGCTGGTACAAGTGAAGGTAGTTGTGGATGTTGGAAGTCAATGATCTCAGCAGATGATCCAGTACATCACAGCAGGATTTCCTCAGGGTCATGTCCTGGGCCCAACTATCTTCAGCCGCTTCATCCATGACCTTCCTTCTATCGTTAGAAATTGGTATATTCAGTAATGACAGCATAATATTGAGCACCTTTTGTGACTTCTCAGATACTGAAGCAGTCCACATCCAAATGCAGCAAGACATGGACAATATCCAGGCTTGGTCCAACGAGCGACCTGTAACATTCATATCACACAAGTGCCAGACAATCATCATCCTCAACAAGAGAGAATCTACTCATCCCCCATTGACATTCAATGGCATTACCATCACTGCATCCCCCACCATCAAAGTTCTGGAATTATCGTAGAAACTGAACGAGACTAGCCAATAAATACTGTGGCTATAAGAGTAAGTCAGAGGCTAGGAATCCAGTGGCAACTAACTCACCTCCAAACTCCCCAAAGCCTGTGTACAATCCACAAGGTGCAAGTCTAGGCTGTGATGGAATATTCTCCACTTGCCTGGATGGATGTAGTTCCAACAACGCTCAAGAAGCCCAATATCATCCAGGACAAAGCAGCCCACTTGATTGACACCACATCCACAAACATTGACTCTTCCACCACTGCTCAACATTAGCAGCAGTGTGTACCATCGACAAGATGCACTGCAGGAACTCACCAAGGCTCCTTAGATAGCACTTACCAAACCCACGACCACTACCATCTCAAAGGACAAAGGCAGCAGATACATGGTAATAGCACCACCTGGAAATTCCATTCCAAACTACTCACTATCCTGACTCAGAAATAAATCTCCATTTCTTTGCAGTGGGTATCACAGGACTCCCTTCCTTACAGCACTGTGGGCATACCTACTCCACATGGTCTGCAGCAGTTCAAGAAGGCAGCTTATCATCACCTTCTCAAGGACGATTAGGGATAGGAATAAATATTAACCTAGCAGCAAGCCAACATCCCCTGAGTGAATTAAAAACAATTAAAGGTGAAGGTCAGGAGATTGCCTGGAAATTTGAGCTTTTTTAACCTGCCATTGATTCACAAACACACCTACCTCGCCAGGTTTAAAAATCTCCCATATGTCTGTATCCCTGAATTTCCACAGTTGTGAACAATAATAACAATAAATCATTGAAAAATAAGAGCCCAAGAGTACCAACTCTCTGAAATAAAAGTGAGTTATTGCCCCTGGAGCAACAGGTGAAGCTTTTTAAATGTTGCTCAATACTCTGCTGTTGAAGCTTGCATTATGCCAACTGAAACTACTCGGGCATGCAGCCAATTTGAGTATAACACAATAGTTACAGAATGAGATGTAGGGTTTTTTCCTCAGCATATATGCTGGAGTTTCCTTTTCTGCATTTTATATTATCCTGACAAAGTTGTGGTGGAAATTCCACTTCAAATTTTATAGCAAAGAATTTTCCTTGGGTAATTTCCAGAAAGAAACATCCTGATAGGATCCCAACAATGCAAAAAGAGGCTATCCAGCCCATTGTGTGTGTACCAACTCTCATCCAGGCTCTCCTCTTCCCTTTGCCCTAACCCCGTAACTCAACGTATCTATCATGACTAATCCCTCAACCCACACATATTTGGGCACTAAGGAATAATTTACATGGCCAATCCACCTAACCTGCACACCTTTAGACACTGAGGGATAATTTGGCACAACTAGTCCACCAAACTTGCACATCTTTGGACTGTGATCAGCATGGTGGTGCAATGGTTAGCACTGCTGCCTCAGGGGCCAAAGTCCAATTCCAGTCTTTGGTGACTGTTTATGTGGAGTTTGCATATTCTCCCTACATCTGTGTGCGTTCCCTTCGGGTGCTCTGCTTTTGTCCCACAAGCCAAAGATTTGCAAGTTACATAGATGGGCATGCTAAATTCCTTTTAAGTGTCCCAGGATATGTAGGCTAGGGGGATTCGTGGGATTATGAGGATATACTCTGAGTGAGATGCTGTGTCAGAGAGTGCGTGCAGATTTGGTGGGCCGAATGGTCTCCTCTGCACTGTAGGTATGTTCTGATTCTATGAAACTGGAACACCGGGAGGACAGCTACACAGACAACTAGAAAACGTGCTGACTCCACACAGTTATCCAAGGCTAGGATTGAACCTGAGTCCTGGTGTTATGAAGCAGCAGTGCTAACAACTGTGCCTCTGTACCACTTAGGAGCACTTAACTGCCCAGAGAATCAGAGCCCATCACTTGCGAGGTTCAAACTGGAAAAATAATTTCCTTTCTTGGTCTGATTGTTTTTCTGAAAAAACAACTAGCCACCAATGGTAAACGCTGTGCCCTTGATCAATGTGTAACTTTCAGTTGCACAAATAAAAATAGCAATGAATGGGTATTTATAGTAACATTAATTTACTGTAATGTGCTGTGACACAGAGAGAGATATTAATGTGGCTCATTTTGCATGTTAGCCCCAAATAATTCAGCTGGTAAAGTTAGAATGTAATTGAATCATAGCAATCAGAATGTCCTATAGTTTGTGCTGAATGAACTGATTTCAGCACAAGAAGCTGTAGCAGGCCTACAGATAAAGACATGACAACTCCATTGCCTCATAGTCGAGAAACCTGTAAAAATCATGAGTAACCACGTTGTTCCAACAAATTAATAAGAATTGAAAATTGGTTTACAAACTTCCTTGATGCTTATTTACTTTCTAACAGGTTTTTGTTTTTTACAAAAACTGCAGGTGGAATTTTTCAGTTACCTCAGCAGCAGGAATCATGATGGGTGGGGACACTTCCTCCTGACACTTCAGCAAGAGAAAAATTTCCCAAATGCAGGAGAAAATACTGGAATTTTTCTTCTCCAGCTTTTAAGACAGGTTGAACGTGGGTTGAACTTTATGACAAACAATGTAGGGAATCCATTTGCATTTATTATCATCTAATGCATGCTTGTTAAAAGGCTACCTCGCCAGAATTAAGTTTACCCTCCAAACTAAGCTCCCTGCCAGTGAAAATTTGGAATGGTCAGTTTTACAGCTACATAGTCGTGGCATGTACCTGGCAAGCTTATTCTGCAAATTCTGACATTTGTAAATGTTGCTTTTTCTTTCTTGGGGATCTTGAATGTCATTAGCAAACATTGTGCCAAGGCTGGACAAGAGAGGCAGACTTATGGGGGATGGGTGAAGAGAAAGGGAGGGGGAATGTCTAGGGGAAAGGAAGGGGAATGTCTGGGAAGGATGAAGTGTGTCCGGGGAATGTGGAGAAAAGAGTGTTTTTCTTTTTATTCATTCATGGAATGTGGGCATCAATGCGTGTATGCCCCTCCTTAATCCCTCCTTGAACTGAGTGGCTTGCTAGACCTTTTTGAAGCATCCACATTGCTGTGGCTCTGCAGTCACATGGCCAGACCAGGTAACGACATCAGATTTCCTACCTTAAGGTGAATTTTTACGACAATTGACAATGGTTTCATGGTCATCATTAGACTTTAAGGGGGAAGTTTTCCTGTTTCACTTGCCACAGGAATCATAGTGGGCAAGTGATGAACCAATGGTGGGGAGGAAGGGTATCCATTGACCTTAGGTACGATTTTTCAGTTCTGGGGTGAGTGCAACTGGAAAATCCCACCTTTAATTCCAGATTTTTGTTGGATTTAAATTTTACCACCTGCCCTGGAGAAATTTGAACCTGGATCCTCTGGGTTGTTGGATTACTGGTCTAATGATAATTCCATTACACTACCATTTTATCCTGAGGGTAGAACTCAAAGTACTGTTTATAGGAGAAAACATTCACAGTAAGAGGAGAAAATAGGATGCAGTAATGTGGCAGGTGCAGGGAGGGAATCTGATAGGTGAAGGTCTCATCAGCAAGTGGCTTGGATAATGGGAGGGGGCAATTTCAGAGTGAGCATGGGGATCGTAATGGGTGTTGGCTCTGAGAGGAGTAAAGATTTGCTGACGTGTTGATAATGCAGACTGCAGGCAAGTTTGGTCATGGTTCTAATCCAGACGAGGAGAAGGCTGGCGCATCGTTGATTGACACAGAGAATGTGGAGCAAGGGCCTGAGCAGTAAGAGGCTGTGGAGTTCCAATGAGGTCAAGAGTCTAGTGAGCATGGATCATTGCAACTGCAAGCTGGCCAGCCAGGGCTGCATTGCTCTTATCTAGAGATGAATAAAAAGTGATACTGGAGGAGGCACCCTTCTATATCCTGAAATGTAGTTGCTCACATCTGTGAGCTTCTCCTATTCAAGCTGTGGCCAGCAGGGGTAGTGTGTAGCTCCAAGCCTACAATGAGTGCATTTCTGAGCAGTGCTTTTTAAATATGATGTCAGGAGCTTCAACCCATAAGGTAACTGTGGGAGCCTTGGTGCCTGCTCCACCATGAGATTGGCTGAGCTTTTCAGTGTTGCATAATTAATGCTGAAAAGTGCATGTTCACTTAACGTGCCACCTAGCAGGAGCAATGCCAACTTTACCACCAGCTACTGGACTTCAGCCAGAATTCTACCGCCACGTCAGCCTGAGGCTTGTAAGATTGTATCCGAAGCCAACAGAGAATGCTGTTCTACCAGCCTCACCTGCCCTGATTTCAGTGTTGGGCATGCTGTTAAAATGAGGGCCTTCATCTCCAGAATGGATAATTCTGCCCTCCATTTGGAAATATTGTAAAGGATCTTTTAGAAATCTGTTTCAGTTTCTTGTGTCTTTTTAGAGAATTTTGAAATATTTTGGGGACCACTCTCCACTCTGCTGGGTGAGTGTAGCTTGACACCTTCCAAGACAAAGCAACCCAGATGACAGGCACCTTATCCACCACAGTAAAGGTACACTTCTTCCACCACTGCACACAGTGCAAGCAGATTGTACCATATTTATTTATTTACCTTTATTGCTGTAGAGTGCAAAGCACATAGACACTGAATTAAAAAGAAAAGCAACAACAACAAAGGGGTTGGCAATCCCAGTGAACAGAGACACATATAGCCAAGCAAAAAAAAGAGATTATTGCTTAGAACAAAGGACAAAGAAAATTACAGCACAGGAACAGACCCTTCAGCCTTCCAAGCCTGCGCGACCATACTGCCTGACTTAACTAAAACCTCCTACCCTTCCTGGAACCATATCCCTCTAATCCCATCCTATTCGTGTACTTGTCAAGATCCCCCTTAAAAATCACTACCATATCCACTTCCATTACTTCCCCCAGCAATGAATTCCAGGCACCCATTACTCTCTGTGTAAAAAATCTGCCTCATTCATCTCCTTTAAACCTTGCACCTTGCACCTTAAACCTATGCTCCCTAGTAATTGACTCTTCCACCTGGAAAAAGGCTTCTGACTATCCACTCTATTCATACCTCTCATAATCTTATAGACTTCTATCAGGTCTTCTTTCAACTTCCATCGTTCCAGTGAGAACAAACCAACTTTCTCCAATCTCTCCTCAAAGCTAATGCCCTCCATACCAGGCAACATCCTGGTAAATCTTTTCTGTACCCTCTTGAAAGCCTCCACATCTTTCTGATAGTGTGGTGACCAGAATTGAACACTATATTCCTTGTGCAGCCTAACTAAGGTTCTATAAAGCTGCAACATGACTTGTCAATTTTTAAGCTCCATACTATGGCTGATGAAGACAAGCATGCCATATGTCTTCTTGACTACATTCTCCACTTGCATTGCCACTTTTAGTGACCTGTGTACCTGTACACCCAAATCCCTTTGCCTATCAATACTCTTAAGGATCCTGCCATTTACTGAATATTTCCTATCTGTATCAGACCTCCCAAAATGCATTACCTCACATTTGTCCAGATTAAACTCTGTCCACCATCTCTTCACCCGAAGTGTGATCCAACTGATCTATATCCTGCTGTATCCTCTGATTGTCCTCATCGCTATCCGCAAATCCACCAACCTATGTGCATTCGCAAACTTACTAATCAATCCAGTTACATTTCCTCCAAATATTTACATATGTTATAAGCAGCAAAGGTCCCAAAAAGATGGAAAAAAGTATTCATGAAACAAATAGAAAGGAGCTGTAGCAAAAAGCAAACAAATGAACCATCAAAGGTCAAGGTACAAACGTAAATGTTTCAGGGGAAACACACACAAAATAGTCCAGCAAGATACCACAATCAAGGCACAGAAAGTAAAATCAGGGAATACATAAATTATACCATAATTAAGGACCTCATACGCCATGGACATTCACTCTTCCACCTTTTTCCATCAGGAAAAAAATACAAAAGTCTGAGATTACATACCAACTGACTCAAGAACAGCTTCTTCCTTGCTGCGGTCAGACTTTTGAATGGATCCACCTTGCATTAAGTTGATCTTTCTCTTTGCCCTGGCTATGACTATAACAGTACATTCTGCACTCTCTCGTCTCCTTCTCTATGAATGGAAAGGTTTGTCTATATGGCACAAGAAATAATACTTTTCACTGTATGCTAATACACATGACAATAATAAATCAAATCAAATTAAATGTGCATGCCAAAATATAGATAGAGATACATCAAGATAACAACATGTAGAGATATGAAGCATAATGACAAGAAAATCTTTAGGGACCCAGAAAAGACCCAGCCACAAAAAAAAACACAAAATGAGACAAATGGTCTCATTTTAACCTCGGAAAAATCCATCCACTTGTAGAGTTAAAATTGGGCCCACTAATAGAGAGCAAGGTACACACATATATCAGGGAAAAACATTTAACAGAACACATATTTTCCTAAAGACACAGAACTGAAAATAAGATAAAAAGGATGAGAAAAATATTGTGTCAATGAGGGATTCAACAAACTCACATTTTGTTCTTGGCTTCCAATCCTGTAATTGGGAGGAAATGCAGGAGTGGGAATCCACAAATGCCAGGAACAGAAGATAATTTGAGGGATCAGCCAAGTAAGTGAACATTTCTGGAAGATTTCCTGTGAAAAATCTTCAAAAACTTTAGAACAAAAAGTGGCAACAGCTGCTAAACTATCAGTATAAGAAGGGGATTAACTTTGTTGATGAAGTGCTGCACTCTGTGACTCCCAACCCACCATCACCTAGCCTGTTGTCTGTATGCCACCCCCATCCATCATCCACTCGTGGGCCTCTCTGTGGCTCACATACAATGGCTACCATAGTTGTGAGCAAGTAGCAATCATCACTTTCCCCATCCATGACTTGACCCCTTACCCTCCCCGACCTACTCTCCAAAGCAGCCTGGATTCAGAGGCAGGAAAATGCTGGAAAATAGCTCATTAATAATAGTGAGTAACTACTGATCAACCTGCCTTGAGTCTCCTTGTGAGTGAGGCTATGGGAGACTGAAATTAGTTAGTGTTGTCACCTGCCAACAGCCTTTAAATTTATACATTGTATCTATCTGCTTATTGCGTGCATTGTACCAGTAATGCAAATGGATACCACTCTAATAAGGGTTTCCTATTCAAAATACCCATCACTTTCACTGAGAGACCTCTTAGCCTCTTCCTGAGATAAATACTTAAGCTACATGAGCAAATCAAAGTCTGGGAACTGTGCAACAGATAACTCACCTCCTGACCCCTTCTAACCCCTCTTGCTCCCACTACCCAACACTTGTCCATCATCTGCAAGACAAAATTCAGGCATGTGATGGATTTCTCTCCAATTGCCTGAATGAGTGGAACACCAACAATACTCAAGAATCTCAAAACCATCCAGGACAAAGCACCAACTTAATCAGCCATTCTTCCACCACCTTCAACCTTCATTCCCTCCACCAATGACAAATAGTGTCAACTCTGTTTACCAACTGCAGGATGCATTACAGCAACTTACCAAGGTTCCTTTGATAACTCCTAGTATTTGTGCAATCTCCATCATTTAGAAGGGCAAGGACAACTGATGGGAACACCACCACCTGCAAATTCTATTCCAAATCGCTTACCAATCTGACTTAGAAATATATCCCAATCTCTTCACTGTCATAGGGTGAAAATCCAAAGCACAGTGGGTTTACCTAAACCACGCAGACTGCTTTAGTTCAAGAAGGTGGCTCACCTTCTCAAAGACCATTAGGAATAGGTAATAAGCATTGGCCTTGCTGGCAATACTCATGCCCCAAGTATGAATTTTTAAAATCCCATTATCACCTTCCTCAGTCAAGTAAACTCATGATAAGGAAAAATAATGCAGATACTGGAAGTCCGAAATAAACTCAGGAAATGCTGGAAACATTCAACAGGTCGAGCAGCATCTTGGACGAGGGGAAAGAGTTAGTGTTTCATGTCTAAGCCCTCTTTATCAGAAAATAAGCCTATGGTTCTATGTTAGTTGGGTGGAATCTGGCCAGGGATCCACTATCTTTTTTTATTAATTTACGGATATGGGTGTGGCTGATATTTATTGCTCATCCCTCATTGCCCTTAGCTATCAACATGTCCAGGCACCAGGCAATCAGCGGGATCATCCATCCCGACTGTCTGCCCTTGAACCGCAGCTATATACATGACCAGGTGTCCCTGGAGAGGGAATGTGTAGTGTTTACGGATGCAGTTGACACCTTTCAAGCCCGCTGAGCACCGCGGGGGCTGGTCCATATTATAAACCCCGAAAATCACATTATGAGTTAATATTTTAAGTTTTCTTTAGATTTTATTTTTTGTTCGGGCTGTTCCCCCTCTTTTTGGGGAGCTGTTCCTTTTATTTTATCCCTATGTTAACTTGAGTTCTTTATTTGGTTGGTCTTGAAAGGTATCCCTAACTGTCATTGAGAAGATAGTGATTCTTGACCGGCTGCAGGCTCTGTGGGTTGGCCCTCTCCGGGATCAGAAATCCACCCTAGCTTCCAGCTCTGCTGCTATGTCGCTTTCTGTTTCATTTCCCCCCGTTCTGGCATTGGTGTTTCGACATAGGTTTTACCATCTGAACACAAATCCGCCCCTTTCCCCTCTCCCCCGATCTGTTTTATCCCATTGTCCCACTCCCGCTTCTTAAACCTGCTGCTCTCTGCAGCCCCTTTCTCTTCCTCCACAATCCCCCCTTCTCCGCGGGTGTAATCCGCCCTTCATATCGCAATTGCCAGCGCTCCGCAGCCGGGGTTCAATGCAGCAAATTGTGTTCTTGGAGCGAGCACTCGCCGCAGCGAATAGGTAAGGAGCATGTTACAAACTGACCAGCGATTAAGCTGGGGAATGGGGTGGGAGATGATGGGGAATGTTAGCAAGTTCGGGGAGAGGCCAAGGAACACACTTGTAGGTGGGGAGTCCACAGAGAACAACTTGTACATGGTGGGTGGGGAGGGAGGGGGGAAGGAACACACTTGAACATGGGGAGAGGAACACACTAGCACATGGGGTGGGGAGGAACACATTTATACCTGGGGCAAGAACAGACTTGTACATGGGGGGGAGCAACACATTTGCATATGGGACGGGAGGGGAACACATTTGTACATTGCGGAGGAACACACTTGCACATTGGCGAGCACAGGCTACTCTTGGAGAATATGAACAGAAGGATAGGATTGAGGATCCTGGGTGAGTTTGAAGAAAATCTTGGTTGGCAAAAAAGAATCGACTGTGATTTGAAAAGAAAGGAAGCAATGGGGGTGGCAGTTTCACTGAGTGAAGCGAGCGGAGGCGGATATTGCAGATTTGAACTGTCAGCATGTGGGGAGGAGGATGGGTGAGAGCTAAAAACACAGCAGGACGGGCTCAGCAGGCTCTGGAGCCTCAGAGAAATCGGAAGAATAAGGGAGTAGCAAATAAGCAAACGAAAGCGATAGGAGCTAGACAGAAAACTTAAAACAGAAATGGTTCAATTCCACACTCAACGAAAAACTCAAACTCTGGAGCATATTAAATTTTAGTTTCGTACGATTATTGTAATTCACAACAGTTTTATTCGGAGTCAAGGGGCAGGAATGCATTTTTAAAGATTTAATAAAACATCAGGTGGAAACTGCAGTGTTGGAATTCCGCAGATGGAGCTGGTCCCTGGAGAAACATGTTTCCTAAATAAACACCTTATTCTGGGCCAGCCCACTCAAATCAATGCTCTCACCTCACTATACCCTATGGTAATAATGAGAATAATTATTTGGCTATACTCCCACCTCCAATTTTTCAGAAAAGTAAATATATTCCCAGCACAACCCTAGGCCTCAGACCCAGTTCTTTGCGCTGATCCCCATTCTGCTGTGCAAAATCATGTGGCACTCTGTGCTGGAACAAAATAGCCCTAATTCTCAGCTCTCATTCTCCACCACAGTATAAACTGATTTTCCCCATCTCATTGTTTGTTTCATCCCCATCTTGATATTTGTTACTTACAATTTCTGGTTCACTCTCACCAGTGTCTTATTCGATCTAATAATATCCACATCTTTTGGTTCATTAATACATTTTGCCTCAATCATGTTGTATCTGTTCCTTGTATTATAATCATGCTCTGTTACTTTAATAGTTTTCCAGGAAAGCCTATTTTATTACCTCTATTATTCCCTTAATAAATTTACGCATGCACATTGGATTAAATGTCCAAACTCATTACCAAACATGACCACTGTTTTAATGTCATTAATTAATTTTAGTTCATGGCTCAGTTGGCTAATGTGGATCAGGTTGTTACCAACAGAATGGAGTTTGATCCCTGTTCTGACTGGAGTGGATTTGGGACTGACCTCCTTGCCCTAGTCTTGGCGAAGATTGCAGCGTTAAGAGTAAGACCTGCTTTCAGGCACAGAACCAAAGATGATGAGACTCATAGATTACATGAAAATAAAGTCTTCCCATTTGGAGCATACCCTGCAGCTAAAACAGTTTTCTTTTAATATCCCCAGTTCTTTTCTTAATAAAACAAGTCAGTTTTCCAACCAATTCTCCCTCCTGTCTTCATATTGAGATAAGTGGCAGTGTCACTGTTCTATTGAGTTAGTTCTGACCAACCCCATTCTTTTCTGCTATTCTCTGCTTGTTGAAGCAGTTTACTTTCCTTACAGCACTACTGCGGAGGATGACCTACTCCCTCCTCAACAGCAACAGCAATTAGCACTTTAACAGAATAAAACTTCCTTAGATATTATGAAACAAAACATGTTGCTGAGCCACATAAAGAGAAATTAAAGCTAAAGAACAAAAACTTGGTCAAAGAGATGGTTTTAAACGGGGAAAGTGGGGTAGAGAGGTGAAGGAATTTATGAAGGGAATTCAAAAGGTCATGGGCTAGTTATGTGGGCCACGAAGGATGAAGCAAATAAAATCCAGGATGCTGAAAGGGCCAGCGTCAAAGGTGCACAGATATCTTGGAGAGTTTTGTGTCAGAGGTGATTTGTTCTAACTTTGAATTGTTGCTTAAGTGGAGTCATTGTAGATCAATGAGCAAAGAGGCTTATTGAGGAATACTTGAGGACTCTGGGTCTGTTTTGGAATTTTGAAGAATGAGGAGGGATCTTATTGAACCTTATAGGATACTGCGAGGCCTGGATAGAGTTGACGTGGAGAGGATATTTCCACTAGGAGGAAAAACTTGAACCAGAGGGCACAACTTCAGGCTATAGGGATGATCCTTTAAAACAGAGATGAGGAGGAATTTCTTCAGCCAGAGAGTGAATGTCAGACAATCAATTGGATCATGAAGAGACAGTAAAGGAGTCTAGAGAGATGGTAGTGGGATAGAACTGAGCGGCATTGGTATACTAGAAACTAACTTGTTATGTTATGATGTCGCTGAGTTTGTCGATGAGAAATAGGAGGGGGCCAACAATAGATCTCTGGGAGATAAAAGTACTAGATGGTGGTTCTTCAGCGATGAATGAAACCAGGTGGGGCAGTTCCTCCCAGCAGAATGATAGTGATGAGGTATTGAAGGAGGATGATGGGATTAACTGTGACCTGTGCTGACAGGTCAAGAATGAAGAAGAGATATAGTTTACCTTTGTCAGTCTCATAGCTTGTTATTTGTGATTTTGATTTGCACTCAATCCTGGAACACCTAGATAACAAGGACCACCTATCTATTGACTACAGGTCAGCCTTCAAAACTATTATTCTCATGAAACTCATCTCCAAATCCAATGACCTGGGCCTCGGCATCTCCCTCTGCGACTGGATCCTGAATTTGCTAACTCACAGACCACAATCAGTAAGAATAGGCAACAACATCTCCTCCACGATTATCCTTTCAACACCAGTGCTCCACAAGGCTGTGTTCTCAGCCCCCGTGCTGTTCTGTTCTTTGTTCTTTGTTCTCTACTACACTCTTAATACACCTATGATTGTGTGGCGAAATCCCCCTCCAATTTGATTTTCAAGTTTGCTGACAACAACATTGTAGAGGGTCGGATCTCAAACAACGACAATTCAGAGTACAGGAATGAGATAGAGAATCTGGTGAACTGGTGCAGCAACAATAATCTCTCCTTCGATGTCAACAAAACAAAGGAGATTGTCATCGACTTTAGGAAGCGTAAAGGAGAACATGCCCCAATCTACATCAATGGGGACAAAGTAGAAAAAGTCAAGAGCTTCAGATTTTTAAGTGTCCGGATCACCAACAACCTATCCTGATCTCCCCCATGCCAACATTATAGTTAAGAAAGCCCATCAACTCTTCTACTTTCTCAGAAGACTAAGGAAATTTGGCATGTCATCTATGACTCTCACCAATTTTTAAAGATGCACAATAGAAACCTTTCTTTCTGATTGTATCATAGCTTGGTATAGCTCCTACTCTGCCCAAGACCCCAAGGAACTTTCAAAAGGTTGCGAATGTAATCCAATCAATGACAAGAGACCAGCCTCCCAAATATTGACTCTGTCTATACTTCCCGCTGCCTCTGGCAAAGCAGCCAGAATAATTAAAGACTCCACACGCTCTGGACATTTTCTTTTCCATCTTCTTCCTTCAGGAAAATAATACAAAAGTCTGAAGCCACATACAACCACTCAAGAACAGCTTCTTTCTTGCTGCTGTCAAACTTTTGAATGGACTTTCCTTGCATTAAGTTGATCTTTCTCTACATCGTAGCTATGACTGTAACATTATGTTCTGCACTCTCTCATTTTCTTCTCTATGAACAGTATGCCTTGTCTGTCTGGTGCACAAGAAACAATACTTTTCACCGTATGCTAATACATGTGACAATAATAAATCAAATCAAATTTAAATAAATATATTTTGGTTGTCTTACTTGGACAGATTGAAGGGAGTTCTGGGAAAGAAGGACATGTTTTTGAGAAGTGACAACACACTCAAAGACTTTGAAAGGAGGTTGGACTAGGGATGGTAGTTTGCGAGATCCAAAATGCAAAGGTTCTATTGATAAGTTATGGGGCAATGACAGCAGACTAGAAAGACAGAGGGAAAAAACCTGAGGAAAACAGTTGAAGAAAGAGAATTGTTAACAATATCAACTAACATGACAGCCAGGAAAGGAGAGAAGTTGGCTGATGAGTAAGTTAATGGAAATAGGATTTAGAGCAGAAAATGGGTGTTATGAACAAATGAGCTCAGAATGGATATGAGGGGAGATAGAAGAGACACAAAAGAAAGATGCAAAATCAAGGCTAGAGCAAAGCGGGATGCCTTATGGAAAGTTTGGCCCAGGAGGCTTTGGTAAAGGAGAGAATTACAGAGACAGAGGAGTGGATAATCTCAGACTTGGTAACAAAGGAATTCATGAGCTTCTCACACTTTTTGTTGAAAGTGAGGGTGCAGAACACAGGAAAGATCTTAAGATGATGATTTCAAGTAGCCAAAATAAATTGAAGTTTCCCTTGGCATTCCAAGATGATGCTGGAACAGAAGGGAATTTTCACAGATGAAGTCATGATCTGATATTGCTTCATGTTTTTAACCAGGCTTGGCAGAAACTGGTTGAATCAGTTGTCCATCAAAGCCATTCAAATCTGCATCCCTTACATTTAAGGGAGCGAGCCATATCCTCTACATTGCACCCCCTCCCTCTCACCATTTCTTCCACCAGCTGGCTGATAATAGAAATGATGTTCTTTCAAGTTTGTGCTTAGGCATATAATTGGAATAGCAAACAGGGGGTTGTATGCTGTATTTAGCCATGTTACACCTAATGTAGAACTACTTTATTTAGCACTAGATGTGTTGAATGGGAAACATTCTATTCCCCAATGATGTAAGTACAAAAACAGTGTTAAAAATACTTTTTCGATAGAAATAGCATTTTTAATTCTATTTTCCTGTGTTCTTGTCATGAATAATAAGATATGTATCATCATTTTAAATTTAAAAACTCAAGATTATAGAAAGTACAAAGATGTTGCATTGGCGTGGATGTGAGGTTAGATAGAAGCTGCTCAGTTGATCACAGATTCAGGATGTAATCTTTAAACAGAAATAAGCTATTAGTTCTCCATGTGTTTCATACCTCCTCTTATTTCTTGAACTCAAATGCAGAAAGTACATTTTATTTGCACAGTTAATTTTTATTCAGATTTTATTTTTATTTTTATTCCAATTCTATTGGTAATGCCATCAAGTCTTGAGGAAAAAGTGGCCCTGAAATCACATACTAGCTCATGAAGTAGAACCATAGAACTTCGACAGTAGAAAAAGAGGTCATCCAGCCGATCGAGTCTGCACTGATTCTCTGAAAGAGCATCCCCCCCACTCTTTTGCTCTATCCCCCTAGGCATCACATATTTACCATGGCTATACCAACGTATACATGTTTGGACACTAACAGGTAACTTTAGCATGTCCAGTCTACCTAACCTGCACATCATTGGACAGTGGGAAGAAACTGGAGCACTATGAGAAAACCCACAAAGACACTGGGAGGACATGTAAATTCCACACAGACAGTCATCCAAGGCTGGAATCGAACCCAGTTTCCTGGCACTGTGAGGCAGCAGTGTTAACCACTGTGCCACTGTGCTGCATGAATTTCAAATTCCTTTCTGCTGTTTTAGCTTGGGAGTTAACCCATTTAAAAAATAATGAGTTATTGCTGGCAGTGAAAGAATAGAGAGAGTAATTTTAGACAAAGATATTCATACACTAACGTAACATAATGTAATTTCAGGGTTTTCTGTTTAACAATGTATATCAACCAGGTTCAATCATCTAAAGAAATACCTGAGCATTACCAAACACTTGAAACATTAATTTACAATAGGATCTTTCTTCAGTATTTTTGATCCACTCCACTATTACTTTACAAAGAAGGTAACAACAGCAATAAGGTTGTTTTGTCAATCGCTACCTGAATATTCAATTCCAGTCCATATTACTAAAAAGCCTTGTCAAAAACATTCCTGAATTCCAGCCTGGCATGAGAATTATACTGTGGTCATACAAAAGCTGCTACCCTATATCACTTTGGATGCACTGAAGGATTATGAACAATGGTCACTAGTTTAGTGTGCAGAATCAGAACAAACCACCTCTGTATCAGACTGAATACAAGTATTAATTTCAACAGAGTACTGTTGGAGATTTATATTAGGATTTGGTATTTGAACAAGATTTAAAAGTCTTAAAAATAGACACTTTAGAAGAGCCAGTCATGTTTAGAAATGTTAGTAGTTCTGCTGTCTCCACGTTAATTACTTTAGTTTTACATTAGCATTCCAAAAATTTATTGAAGCAAATATGGAGTTTGGCTGCTTATTGGAAAACAAACACTTAAGTCAAAGCTATGTGATTTCTCACAAAAATCATTAAACATTATTCTGCATGACAAGTGACCACAGTAGTGGTATTGATAATATAGGAAAGAGTATTTGTGGCTCTCAGAGGGCAGCTTGTTGTCACTAGATGATATTTCATTCTTGTTCTCTTCACTGTGAAGTGAAATTTTAAAAATAGAATCTTATTTGGAAGTCAATATCTGCCAGTATCAAAATGAAAATGTTCAATCTAAACAGTAAAATTTTTCAGTACCAATGCTGTTTCCTTCTTTCCACTATTGAAGGCAATGTATCAGGAATCAGCAGTTTATTCATGAAGAGTAAGTTAAGTACAGTCTTGCATCACTGTATCCCTTCAGCAACACATTCCTTTGTGATGGTCAGCAAAAAAAAGTAATAAAAATTGCTGCAGTACTAGAAATGCCATTGATTTGTGTGACTGGAATCAATACCAAAAAATTACAACTGAGCCTAATTTGTGCTAGGAAAAACTATACTAGATACTTTGGGGGAGTTACATGGTATCTGTGTCCTGAACATATTCAATTACTGAGCCTCCACAGCCAAGTGTGGTAGAAAATGTCAAAGATTTACCACCTTCTGAATGAAGAAATTACTCCTCAATTCAGTCCTCGCAAAGTTATTCTGAGACTGTGTCCCTGGTGCAAGAACCTGTTCACATAAGAATAAATACTTTGCAACCACAGTATATAAGACAACCTTGAATGATAACCATGTTAAATGAAAATAAGCAAAAGATTCTTCATAAGTCTGAAAAAATGCAATGTAAGATACCTGAGACATAGGAAACAAGTTGAAATTTATATTTTCAAAACAATTTTTTGACTTGTTTATGGAAAAACTGGGCATTGTTTACATTATAACTATTTTCCTGAGACCCCAGTATAGTCATTTTTTGGTAAGTTTGAGCTAAGCATACTAGAAGAATTCCAACTTCAAATTTTGGTCGGCATTCAGTTTCCAAGGCCAAAATCTTTGGGCTGTTAATGTTGGTGGGATATTCCAATCCTCCTGATGGCACACCCCTGCCGCAGGCTTCCTACTAGTGCAGGGTGGATTCAATGAGAATCCCATTGACAGCGATAGGACCAGAAGATCTCACCAGTAGCGAATGGGGCGTCCTGGGGGTGACCTAGGCTGGAACTTTCTGGCCATTCACGCCAGTGGGATCTTTGGTCCCATTGATGGTGCACCCCTGTCACATGTTTCTCTGCAACATGAAGTCGTTTCAATGGGAAACACACAACAGGAAGGATAGAAAATCTCACCCCTAATTTCCACTTAGGCATTGGTAAGGGCACTATAGTTGACCCCATATAATTGGTTTGTGTTCTTGCTCCTGATATATAAAGCCACACCTGCTTGAAGTAAACAAGTTAGATGTTGAGTGAGGAATGTTGGGTTCAATTATGATGGTACCATCTGTCATACATGATTCATACGCGAATAAAGCAGAATAAAGTGAATATTGCAGATGCTGGAAACACTCAGCAGATGTGGTAGCATCTGTGAAAAGGGGAACAGAGTTAACATCCCAGATCTGTAACCTATCATCAGAATAACAGCCTAACAGCACGGCTGCAAGGTATTGGAATATGTCTGGGTCACGTAACAGTTTCCCAGCAAATGTTAATTATCTTTGATGGCGAGAGAAAAAGTACAACATAGGCACAAAAAGACCATAATGGAATTACTGCTTCTATTATTGTCTTACAGGCTGGCTGTGAAATAGGGTCAAGATGTAGGTGGCTCCAGTCTGTTTGATCCATCCACTTTGAAGATCTTTGTGCTAACAAATATTCAAGGGTGCTGTTCCAATCAAATTCACTAAAGAAAGATTTTATTTTAATCGACATAAATGTTAATGGTATTCGCAATATCAAAAAAGTAAGGACTTTCCAACATTTTATGACCTCCTCTTTCTGTAAGTTGTTTTCTATCCCTATTCCTTTGATCAACACATGCTGACACCATCTGTGACTCAGAGATAGAGAAAGTGACCCTGCTTAGTCAGTGCACAAGGGGGGAATCCCATTGCTGCATCTTATTTTAATACAACTGTTACCAAGAGATCCATGAAGCTCAATAGCAGTAATTATTTTCAAAGCAAAAACAATAAAACCACACAGAGCTGTTGTAAGTTTAACTGTACATTATTACATTGAGAAATACTGATGTTGGTATTCAGAATGGTCCAAAATATATTTACATCTGTTCACAGTTCAGAATTATTACATAATTAGCTCAGTTAAGAAGCTGAATAACAATAACATCCATATAGAAATATTTCAGCTTTCAGATATGTGAAGTGAAAAGTCTTTGAATTATAATCCCTGGAATATTAATATTTATATATTTTTGCTACTTCTGAGAACACTGACTTAAACTGGATTCTATTCTCACTCAAAATGTACACATTTATTTTCTATCAAGAATCAATGAACTCTAATCAAGAAAGGAAAGCTTGATTGATGTTTGTCCTCTCGGACTGAGTGTAATGTTGTATGCCTATCATAGCCTCAGCTAAAATAAGCTAGCTCAACATGACAGATTGATCTTGAGACCTTTTTAATTTGTATGACTAACATTCACACCAAACTGTGTACTTATCAAGTAAGCAGTTGTGACAGCAGCCTGTTAAATTTTTGCTTGCTACAAAAATTTCAGAATCTCATTTTATTTATTATTTAAGAGTTTTCTGGACGGACTAACGTGAGAGGGTTTAAACTAATTCAATAGGGAGGTTGTGAACCAAGATTTATATTAAAAACTAGAAAAAAGATACATAGAGGATGGAGAGATAGAAATCATAGAATAGAATCCCAACAGTGCCTGCACCAACAACAATCCCACCTAGATCCTACCCCAATGACTCCAAATATTTTACCCACTAATTCCTCTGACACTAAAGGGCAATTTTAGCATGGTAAATCAACCTACCCCGCACATCTTTGGAGTGTGGGAGGAAACCAGACCATTCGGAGAAAATGCATGCAGACACAGGGAGAATGTGCAAACTCCACACAGTTAGTAATCCAAGCTGGGGATCAAACCCGGGTCCTTAAAAATTTGAGGCAGCAGTGCTAACCATCGTGCCACCATGCTGTCCGTGGGTAGAATGCAATAATGCAGAATGAGGTGGGATCATAAAAATACAAAAAGGTCTATTGTTAAGATTGGACTGCAAGTGAGTAAATGCATAGAGTGTAGTTAATAATGCCCTGTAGAGAAGGAAATGTGCCTTCCTTACCTTTTCTGGCTAACATGTGACTCCAGATCCACAGAAATGCAATTAATTCTTGAAGTCCTCTGAAATAGCCTAGCAAGCCACTCAATTATATCAAACTGCTAAAAATTCAATAAGGAATGAAACCAAACAGGCCATCTGGTATCTACCTATAGGCAGTGGAACAATAAATCCAATCCTGTCAGGCCTGCAAAGTCTTCTTTACTGACGTCAGGCCTGCAAAGTCTTCTTTACTGACATCAGGGGACATGTGTCAAAATTGGGAGAACTGTTTCACAGGCTAGTTAAGCAATAACCTGACACAGTCATACTCACAGAATGATGCCTTACAGAAAAGGCCCCCAGCCACCACCGTTACCATTGTCATTGCTGATTCCAGGTGAGCCTCCTCCCCCTTAAATTTGCTATCCTGTCTCCAATTTGTTAAGTCCCAGATGTGATACCCCCAAATTGTTTATGCTCCAAGACGAGACGGGGTGAACTGCCTCCCTTTCTTATTCAAACTCCTTGGTTGGTGTCACAAGAAGATTACTTCAGAAGGGATCCCTTCTCTTGTGGATACCTTTTCCCAATCCCAATAGGTTTATGTTTAAAAGGAACTGGTTTCCTTGAGTTAATTTTCATTGCAGACTTTGTATCAGTTCAATGTAAAATATAGGACTCTATTTCTGCATTTTTGGAAGCTTGATGAAATGTTAATAAAGTTAAAGAATTGTCAAGAAAACTGGTAGCAGTACATGTAACAAACTAATCCATTTTCAAAGCTCATCTTTTTTGATAAATGTTAATTTCATCTTCAGCCTGTGCCATAAATTCTGATCAGCTCTAATAAAAAAACCACTGACGTGAAACATTAACTCTTTTTCTCTCTTCACAGTTACTGCCTGACCTCCTGAGTATTGCACATTTCTTTTTCTTATCTTTTCTCCCTTACCCCTGACACTATCCACACTCCTGCAGACTGTCTCAGGCTGAGTCACTGATTCAAATTTCATGTTCTGTTAGACCCTGAACAGGGTTTCTGAGCCCATGTCATCTCAATTACAAAGACAACCCACTGAGAATCATAGAATTGCTGTAGTGCAAAAGGAGGTCATTCAGCCCATCAATTCTGCACTGACTGATACCCTGGTATAACCCACAACCCCACATATTAACCTTGCTAATTTCCCTAATCTATATATACATAAAGGAACACTAAAGAGCAGTTTGGATGACTAGTCAACCTAACCTGTATATCTTTGGACTGTGGGAGGAAACCAAAGCACTAGAAAGAAACACACGCAGACAGGGGGAAAATGTGCAAACTCCACACAGTCACCCAAGGCCAGGTCCCTGGCACTGTAAGGCAGCAGCGTTAATCACTGTGCCACCATGCTATCCACTACCACAAAATAAAAACATTAGTAATGTCTACCTTTACTCCAATCTATCCAGCAGTAAAACCTTCATAAAGACCTCTATTATCTCCAGACTCTACTAATGGCAGGTTCTATTCTCCACTTTCAGAGATTTCAGCATAGATGGCTTCAACTTGTATGTTGCACTAGTTGCTATTTGACCAAGAACCCACCTTCACTGACCTAATTTTCTCCTGAGGATCCCACTTTGATTTGATTTATTATTGTTACATGTATTAGTATACAGCAAAAAGTATTGTTTTTTGCACACTATCCAGACAAAGCATACCATTCGCAGAGAAAAAAATGAGAAAGTACAGAATGTAGTGTGTAAAGAAAGATCAACTTAATACAAGTTAGGTCCATTTAAGAGTCTGATATGAGCAGGAAAGAAGCTGATCTTGAGTACATGACCTCAGACTTCTGTATCCTTTTCCCGACAGAAGAAGGTGGAAGAGAGAATGTCTGGGGTGTGCGGGGTCCTTAATTATGCTGGCTGCTTTGCCGAGGCAGCGGGAAGTATGGATAAAGTCAATGGATGGGAAGTTGCTTTGCATGATGGATTGAGCTACATTCATGATCTTTTGTAGTTTCTTGTATTTCATATTTTTACTAGTGTTAAATGATTTTAGTGGCCTGTTTAGAACATAAGAAATAGGAGCAGGAGTAGGCCATCCAGCCCCTCGAGCCTGCCCCGCCATTCAAAAAGATCATGGCTGATCTGTAGTGATTCAGTACCACTTTTCTGCTTTCTCCCCGTAACCCTTAATTCCCTTGTCAATCAAAAACCTATCCACTCTTGACTTGAACATATACAGCGAGGAAGCCTCCACCACCTCATCAGGCAGAGAATTCCAAAGATTCACTACCCTTTGCATGAAGAAACCCCTCCGCAACTCTGATCTGAACTGCAACCCCCCTCCCCCCTAATCTTGAGGCTGTGCCCTCTAGTCCTGCTACCTTTGCTAAGTGGGAAGAATCTCTCGATCTCTACCCTATCCATCCCCTTCATTTTCTTATACATCTCTATAAGATCCCCTCTTAGCCTTCTAAACTCCAAAGAGTATAAACCCAGCCTATTCAGTCTGTTCTCATATTCCAACGCCCTCATCTCCGGTATCAGCTTGGGTAAACTTTCTCTGCACCCCCTCCAAGGCCAATATATCCTTTCTCGAATCAGACGATCAAAACTGCACAAAGTACTCCAGCTGCAGCCTCACCAGCACCCTATACAGCTGCAACAGAACCTCCCTACTTTTATATTCTATCCCCCTAGCTATAAAGGCCAACATTGCATTCACCTTCTTAATCACCTGCTGCACCTGCATACTGTGCTTTTGCGATTCGTGCACAAGGACCTCCAGGTCCCTCTGCACTGTGGCATGCTGCAGCTTTTCTCCATTTAAATAGTAATCCTTCCTACATTATTCCTACCAAAGTGGATAACCTCACACTTGCTAACATTATACTCCATCTGCCAGGTCCTCGCCCACTCACTCAACCTATCCAGATCCCTCTGCAGGCTTTCCACACCCTCCACACAATTTGCTTTTCCACTCGTGTTCGTGTCATCAGCAAATTTCGTCACCCTGCACTCAGCCCCTTCCTCCAGATCATCTATGTAAATGATAAATAGTTGAGGCCCCAGCACCAAACCCTGGGGCACTCCACTAGTCACCAGCTGCCAATCAGCATAGCACCCATTAATACCTATCTTCTGCTTCCTATTAGACAACCAATCCTCTATCCAGTCTAACACCCTACCCCTGATCCCCTGCACCTTAACCTTCTGCAGCAATCTTTTGTGAGGCACCTTATCAAACGCTTTTTGGAAATCCAAAAACACCACATCCACCAGTTCCCCTCTTTCTACCGCACTAGTCACTTGCTCATAAAACTCCAATAAATTTGTCAAGCACGACTACCCCTTAACGAATCCATACTGCATTTGCTTGATCAAACAGTTCGTATCCAGGTGCCTCGTTATTTCTGCTTTGACAACAAATTCAAGCATTTTTCCTACTACAGACGTTAAACTAACCAGTCTATAATCCCCTGCCTTCTGTCTGCTACCTTTTTCAAACAGCGGCGTAACATTAGCCGTTTTCCAATCTTCCGGCACTTTGCCAGAGTCCAGCGAATTCTGAAAGATAATTACCAGGGCTTCCGCTATCACCTCTGCCATTTCCTTGAGGACACTGGGATGCATTCCATCCGGTCCCGGGGACTTATCTGCCCTCAGCCCTGTTAGCCTATCAAGCACTACCTCTCTAGTGACTGTAATCTCATCAAGGACCTCATCTCCTACCACCCTTCTATCCTTAATTTCAGGCAAGCTATTTACGTCCTCCGCTGTAAAGACCGACACAAAAAACTTATTCAAGCTCTCCACCATATCCCTATCATCCACCATTAAACCACCCCTCCCATCCTCCAAGGGTCCTACATTAACTTTGGCCATTTTCCTATTCTTTATATATTTATAAAAGTATAATCAAGTTGCTATGTGATCCATTTTTCTAAAAAAAAGGGAATATTAATAGTGTCATGTAGAATTAGAATATTTTTAAGAGAGTATTGTCATTGTTTCAGGAAGTGCTTCTGCAGGTTCAGTTCCAAAATTGTTTCATAGGTTGCTATATTGGCTATCAGGAAAGTTTTTATGAGAGTCAGTATTCAATAAGACATCTATTGTTGTTTCAAACTGCATCCTGTTGTTACACCATTAAACAACCAATGCAGCAAGAAATACTGTGATGGCTTTCGCATTGAAAGTCATTTTTTAAATGAACATTTTTTTTCAAAAAAAAATCACAAAGTCAATAATTTCTTAATGTTGATGAGGCACCAATAATATCATTGTCCACTTATTGTTTACTAATCTGGTACACTAATTCCAGGATTATGAGTCTCCTTGACAAAACTATTTTTGTGAATATACAATTGATAACTTTGTTACATTTCCAGCTTTTGACATTGTAGTACATATAGTCCATAAAATGTTTCAAAATGCCAACTTTAACCACAGTTATCCACTGGATCCTCATGTATAGACTTCAGTGCAATTCCAAAACTAGTTACTCTGTTGGAAACATATCCTGTTCTATATCTAGAGAACTGCTTTATCGTTGAACTCTAAACATGAAAGAACTTTAAAAATCTTTAAATACTTGTTGCGGCTGTCATAAATACCAAAGTATAACAAGCCACACTTCCATTCCCTAATTATTTTTCCCGAGAACAGTGTCAAACATCCTGATTTATGTTCTCTCAATCTCCCTACCTCTCAAATAGTTCATGAGATTGTAAGAAAATAAATCAGAACAAGGTCAAATGATTTTCCCCTTCCCTGAAGTTTCATTAATTAATATTCCAGGATATAATATTCAATAACCTCAATCTTAGATTCCCAGCCTCCTCCCTTAAGAAATTGTTGAATATGTTATCTCAGTAAAAAACCAAATTAAGGTCATTGTAACAGAACATCATTTTTATTTAGCAATAGGTTGTAGCAAATTTCTTCAATTTATGTCTTCAATATACATATATATTGTCAATTCCAGAATTTTATACATCATTTTATATATCTGAAATCGATCCACCCTACATTTTTCTTATTTATTTCCCATTTTTGTCCTGTTGGTGGAATTTTTAACATGGAACATTATTTTGTTTTGTTGCATTGTCGCAATTAGACATCTTGTGATTGTGTGTCCAATCCAAGAAGGAAGTTTAATTTTATTGTAAGGTTATAGTGGGGAGAATTTTCCCATCCCACCCACCACAGGATTCATAGCAGGCAGGGAGCTGATCATGCAAAGGATCATTGGCAGGATTTTCTGGTTTTGGGGAGAGCAGGGCCAGAAAATCCTGCCCATTGTGTCTATACCAGCCTTTGATTAGGGGTAAGAAGAGCCAAAATCTATTGCAGAAACAGATTTATGGTGTTCTCAGCCCTGTAGTATTTCTTTTTACTGAACTGATTCCTTTTTACTGAACTTAGAGGCCAAACACCATAGCCTTATTTGTCTTTTTACTGTCTTTGAAGAACTTAACTGCAAATATAATGTCCCACTTAAAGGAAGGGGAAAAACATAATGTAGGAAACAATAGGTCAGTTAGCCTCACACTGGAATCAATTTCTGGAATACATGTCTAAAGATGAAGTCATAGAGCATTTAGAAAATCATAATACAATCAAGCAAAGTTGAGTGGCTTAACACAATAAATTTATTGGAGTTTTTGAAGGTGAATAGAGGATCCATAGATGTCACATACTTAGATTTCCAAAAGGCATTTGATAACGTGCCACATAAAATATTATTGCAAAATATAAGCTCATGGTGTTGGACGTAATACATCAGTATGGATAGAGGATTAGCTAATCAACAGAAAAGAAAGGGTCTGGATAAATTGGACTTTTTCTGGTTGACAAACTAAGTAATGGGGCCCCACAGGAATCAAGATTGTAATATCTTGGAAAGAGTGGTGGCCATCAAGTGGAGTTACTAAAGAACTATTTATTAACAAGAATAACCACATGCAGAGTCTAAGATGCTACCAATTACTTCAACTCCAGTCTCCAGACTGCCTGAAAAAGCCCACGCTCAATCCCCTTTTTCCATACTTTAACCTCATTGGCTGAATGGGTCACATGACCTTTCAAACCCTCTCTACTTAAAAGGGGCTGTGTACTACAACCCTCCCTCTTTAAATCCCTTATTCACACATACCAATCAAAGTTAAGCTATTTACAATATAATGCCATAAAAGAATTAGTTAACACAGTCCATTATAAATTCAATCTGTCAGGGATTTCCGCTTGCTCTGGGAATGATGCAGCTTAACTGGAGGTGCTCAACAGCAGGGGTAGATTCAGTTTGATTTTCACAAATTAGATTTCCAACTTGTAACAGTGCATCAATGCAGATTACTTCTCCAGTTTCTGCTGAAACACTACTCGACTCTTCCTTAGGCTGACTTATTTCCATATTACTTTCAACCACAACAACATCACTGGTGGGCATACTTGGAGTGGACTTCCCCACTGCTTCGCTGTACGACTTCCTTCTTCTCAAGTGATCTAGATCAGTGTTGTTTGAACTTTTTGTTTCCGGGGACCCACTTTTACCATAAGCCATCTTTCATGACCCTCATCACATTTACTTACTACTTGTTTCTGGCGTTTTCATTCGTGTAACAAAATGACCCATGTTGGCTTACTAGAAAGGGAAAGAAAATTGGTGCCCAGTGAACTGGTGTCAACTACACCTGGGATATGTTTATTCTTGCCTCATGTGGTCATATACTGTCTACAATGAGAATTTACCCAGAGGGAAAACAGAAAAGATCTTCGGGAATCCTTTATTGCAATCCATTTTTCAACATCCTGAAACCCACCTGTGGGTTGCAGCCCCCACTTTGAGAAACAGCAATCTAGATCTTTCTTCAGTATTTTACCTTAAACTTCTACTTCATATGACACCAGGCCCATCCTGTCCACAACAATACCTGGGATCCAACTCTCACCAGTTCCAAACTTTTAGCATCCACTTCCAATGTTCTCTCAGGCTTTGTTGAATCATGATGTTTCCTTTGCATACTCTGGTTTGCCTGCCAAGTTTGGAAACACTAGGTCCAACTTGGTTTGTATATGCCTACCCATCAGCAACTTGGCAGGAGTTATTCTGGTGATCATGTGGGGTGCTGATGTTGCTTTTATATGGCTGCTTTAAAATCCATCAGCCAATCTATTTGAGGAGGGGTGGTACAGTGCTGTACATTTATGTTAATGCCATTTGATGACACAAAATGTTGGAACTACTTGTGGATAAATTCTGTCCCATTGTTTCCCATTGTTCGAAACCAACACCTACGACAAATAAGGATGGCGAAGGTTGCCTTAACTTTTCCACTGTAGCATCCATGCGGCACTGTGGATCATCAGCAGCAAGAGAATTTTATTCAACCACAACCTGTAGCCTAGAATATCCCCACACTCTACCACCAAGGTAGGGAATCAACCTTCGTTCAATAAGTTGTGTCAAAGGACATGCCAAGAGCAACACCAGGCATAATTAAAAATCAGATGTCAACCTGGTGAAGATACAGTACAGAGCTACTCCAGTGCCAAATAGCATAAGCAGAAAGTCATATACATGGAGACAAGCAATTCCACAACCAACATATCAGATCTAAGCTCTTTAGTCCTGCCAAATCCAATGGTGAATGGTCATGGACAATTAAATAACTCACTGGAAGAGGCAGCTCCGCAAATATCCCCATCCTTAATGATGAATGTGTCCAGCACATCAGTACATAGACAAGACTGAAGCATTTGCAACAACCTACCAAGTGGGTGATCCATTTCATCCTCCTCTGGAGGTTCCCAGCATCACAGATGTCAATCTTCAAGAGATGGTATCAAGAGACGGCTGAAGGCACTGGATACTGCAAAGGTTATGGGCCCTGACAACATTCCAATGACAGTACTGAAGACTCGTGCTTCAGAACTTGCCATGTCCCTAGCTAAGCAGTTCTTGTACAGCTACAACAATAATACTCATCCAGCAGTTACATCTGGTACACAAGAAACAGAACAAATTCACCGTAGCCAATTATTGCCCTATCAGTCCACTCTCAATCATCAATAAAGTAATGGAAGGAGTCATCCACAGCGCTATCAAGCAGCATTTGTTTAGCAATAACCTGATCACCGACTCTCCATTTGGATTACGCCAGGTTCATTCAGTCTTGATTTCATTGTAGCCTAGAGTCAAACATGGGCAGTAAGCTGAATGCCTGAAGTGAGAGTGACTGTTCTTGACATTAAGGAAGCATTTTACTGAGTGTGGCATTAAGGAGCCCTTGAAAAATTGAAGTCAGTAGAAAACAAAGGGAAAACTCTTCACTGGTTGGAATCAAACCTGGCACAAAGGAAGATGCTTGTGGTGGTTAGAAGTCAGTCATTTC